>OZ010598.1:80066123-80198623 GCA_963932145.1 Acanthosepion lycidas | reverse complement strand
ATTTTTTCCCAAAATGTTTGCTGGTAATATTTTTTCCCAAAAAATGTACTGCTGGTAATATTATTTTCTTTAAAAATGTATTGCTAGTAATAATTATCTACGAAAATCTATTGCTATTAATATTTTTTCCTCTAAAAATGTATTGCCAATAATAGTTTTTTCCTCAAAAATATATTGCTGGTAATAGTTTTTCATCAAAAATATTATTGCTGTTATTAAAACCTATTTTTACACTCTCATAGAGTTTTGACCCCAGTTTGGGGATTAACTATTTGCCATAGTTGGGACCCTAAGAGGTGCTACCACCACCGGTCAGGGTGGACTTGTAAAACACCAGCAATTAAGAGGTGGTTCCGAAAAAATCTCCTGATCAGAAAACTTTCTGTTTGACGCAGTTTATCGTCTTACCCAGGAAGCGGACGGGTTTGGGGGTTAACTATTTGCCTATAGCTGGGACCGTAACTCGTGCTACCGCTCCGGGTCAGGGTGAACCTGGGAACACCAGCAATTAAGAGGTGGTTCCATGCTCCTCAAAACCTTCTGATCAGAGGCCTTGCTGTCGGACGTAGTTTATCGTCTTACCCAGGACGCGGATAAAGTTTATCGTCATATCAAGGACGGGGGTCATTATTGCTCATTTCTCACAAGAAAGAGAGAGAGAGAGAGATTATTGCTTATACTATTATGCCATCTTTTTTTTTTTTTTTTTTTTACAAAAAAATATTGCTGGCACCATCAATATAAAATGTATTTCTACACTTTCAGTGTTTTGACCCCAGTTTTGGGGCTCACTATTTGCACATGGCTGGAAACCTAACAGGTGCTGCCAGCCAGGGTTATGGTGGACCTGGGAAGACCAGCAATCAAGAGGTAGTTCCACGCTCCTCAAAACCTCCTGATCAGAGATCTTGTATTCGAATGTAATTTATCGTCTTACCCAGGACGCAGATATAGTTTATCGTCATACCCGGGACGGTTGTTATTGATTCCAGTGGTGTCGATAAGAAATCTAGATTTCAAATGCTGATTCTAAGGGTGAAAGTTAATAATATCAACCAAATTACAGATTGGCGCAACAGAATATTTTTATATTCGCATTTCTTACTGTTTAACTTTTGCTGCGGTTGACTTGATTTGGTGGTGGCAGTCCCAACCCACGAGTACCCACAGCTCCAGAGTAACATTTTCCACGATCGTCCTGAAGCTTTCTGAAAAAAAAATTCTCCCTTTTTTTAAAACTTTCGCGAAATCAAAAAGGTTTTTTATCATTCAAATAAATAGGAAGGAGTGTAAGACAATGGTGTATCGTCTCACCGGACTTATTCAACCTGTACAGTGAGGCGATTCTAATATAATTAGATTCACTAGTTTTAAAGGCGGTAGAGTAATGCGGCTCGGATTGAGGAATCCGAGAGCCGAGATCGAATTCCAGTCGAATCTATTGCATTCACTTACGTGCTAATACCCTTGGGAAAGGTATGAATCCTCTTCTTCTCTGCACCCCCCAGGTATGGGTAAATAACAGGACAAACCTTGGACGACAACTGGTCTGCCGCAGAAAGAGATGGCAACCTACTGCGGGTAAAAAAATCTGCCTCGTCAGTCATGTATCACACATGGTGCATAAATGACTGACTGAGTTTTAACTCGTAAAAATTTCATGGTATTGCTATTTTAAATTTCTGATAAATCTTAATTCTTTATTTAATGATTGAATAAGCTCATGGTTAGTTTTACAATAATATATCCGTAGAATTTACTCTATTGCATCGTTAAATATTTGAGATTAACATCTTTAATAAAATATTGAAATAACAATTATCGATATGAATTCCTGCTCGTATATTTTAAGAAGTAAGGGGGTACAAATGAAAAGATTTGAAATTGGCAACTTTTTCCATTTCACTGAAACAGCCGTTAGACATTTCTATCTTCCCTTCTTGTTTTCATTTTCTCATTGAAACCAAGTATCGTCTTTGATGTGCCTTTTGTCTTCTCACGCGATCAAAACGGAATAGCCCATTATTTATGAGGTATTGGCCAGACGTAACGGTCGTGAAAACTATTAGGTTGGTGCAAAAATAATGTCGTTTTTTGACGTTCAACTTCAAAAGAAAAACGACATTATTTTTGCACCAACCTTAATAACACAGTAGTGACAAACACAATTATACTAGAATTTTTGACGGTCACAATCTTAGCAGCATAATGTATTCAGATGACACAGTGTTGATAGCAAGCGCGGAGAGGAAACTGCAAGTACTCCTATAGAAGGTAGGGAAGGAAAGCGAGAAGAAAGGACTAAATATCAATTGTAACAAGACAGAATGTATGGTTATTAGCAAAAGAAAATATAAAGAACATTAGAGATCTTGATTTCAAATGAAGATTCTAACGGTTAAAAAATATCTATCAAATTATAGATTGGCGCAAGAAAGACATTTTATACTTGAATTTCTCACCGTCTATTTTTGCTCAGGTTGACTTGCTTTGGGGTGACGAAATCAACAGTCCACTAGCAACCAGAGCTTCAGACTAACTTTTTTCACGATCGTCCCGAAATCTTCCGAAAAATCACTTTAATCTTACTGATCTTTTTTTAAACCGTCTGGAAATCAAATTGATTTAACATTCAAAAAAAAAAAAAATTACAAAAGGGTGTAAGACAAGGGTGTGTCTTCTCACCGGACCTTTTCAACCTATAGCGTGAAGCGATTCGGAGAGAATTAAAAGTCCTACTAGGATTCTTTATTGGCGGCCACAATCTTAAAAACATAGATGATACCATGTTAATAGCAGGCACAGACAGTGTCGGGTCTACATTTTTAGGGCCTTGAAGCCTGAACAGATGTGTGGACTCCTTTGAAACCAGCAACCATAGATTTGAGGACCAAAAAATGTGGGCTATGAATAGATTCAGCTATTTCAGAAAAAAATCGATTCCAATCAATATAATTTCTGTTTGAAATACATCAGAGTATTTTGCTTACTGGAAATAGTAAATTGTATCATTTAACTTCAATTAAAGTCAAAAAGAAAGCTTCAAAAAAGCTTTTTTATTTTTTGAAAATTCATTTTAAAATTTAGGTATCGCGAATTAGTGGAGGTCCCTAATTTACAAGAATATTTTATAATTACAATATTCTAAAAACGAATACGATTTAAAGGTAAATTCCATCCAACATTCATCATTTACCAATTTATAAAGAAATAAATATGAAAATATTTTTTATTCATAAATTCATAAACATTTTCTAAATTATTAAAATATATGAACCAACGATGAGGAAATCCTTATTATTAACCATTTTATAAAGTTTGAATCAATTAGCAATTAGCAGATGTTTTTGCCAACAATTCCAAGAAACAATCTATTAAATAAATAGTGTAAATAAACAATATAAATAAATACTGTTTATTATTTTTTTTTAATTCTTAAGAACAAAAAAAATGTATAAATTCTCTTTCATTTTGTGTTTATTTTGTTTACAATTCTAATCATCGCTTTTTGAAAAAAATACACGTTACCGAAGAATGAAAATCGTTATAAAAAAAAAAGAAAAAAAAGCGGTTTCATGTAAAAAAAAAAAGTCCTTTGAAACGTTCTTTTGATACTCCGTCTTATTGAAGGCAGGTTTATACACGTTTGCCACTAATGTTTTATCGGCCCCGGAATAACGTAAATCTCGAACCCTGCTCTTACTAAAAGACATATTTGAGCCTTGGTATGAAACCAAAATACAATTTACAATTTCCCATTTTCCTGTCGTCTTTTTGCCTCCAGAATCTTACTTATTATAAAACGCAGATTGTGTGTGTGTGTGTGTACGTTTATATATTGGATCGGATTTCCTACATTTTTCAACCGATTTCAACAAAACTTCACAGGACTACGTAAAATTACCTTGCGGTGGTTCTAACAGCGCCAAAAATTGGAAAAATACAATTGTTTTTGCACGAAATCAATTTGAAAACACGATTAAGAGGCATCACGCGAATGAAAGGGGGACAACTCATATCGAGTTATACTTATTATAAAACCCAGGTTGTGTGTGTGTGTGTGTGTGTTCGTTTATATATAGGATCGGATTTCCTACAATTTTCAACCGATTTCAACAAAACTTCACTTTTTTTGGCAGGTAGTGTTTCTTATTGTCTTGCACACTTTTTTCTTTATTTTTACATTCAGAATGCTTTAAAAATTCCATTTACAAGACAATTGTTTATAATAAAATTCTATTCAATCGGTAGACTCATAACGATTGAAAACAATGTTTTTGTTTGAGTTTGGACTTGACCAATTCGTAAAAAAACCCCAAAAAACAAAAACAAAAAGAAAAAACTAATTAAGACATGCCTGTCCGTCAACCTTAAACAATAATCTTTGTCAATTTTATTTTTCAGTCATTATGATGGTCGATATTTGATCTATCGCTTACTGTTACATCCCCGGGCAACGTCGGGTTCTACTGCTAGTAAAACAATAATTCAGAAGTAATCCAATTATTCCGAATCTTTTTAAAAAGTTGGGCATAAGATCTCTGTCTCACTGTCTGTATTTATCTATCCACCCACGAGAATAAAATGTGGCACAAGGCCGGTTTAATGTGAGTATCTCCGAGCTCGTAGGCTCGGCCAAAAATATAACCTTTTTGAACCCGCCTAGACGGGTTCAAGGCCTGTCTACCTCCCCGGACGAAACCATGCCCTTCGGCAAAGCCTCGTCCGGGTTCCTCTCTGCTAATGCAGAGAGTTCGACAGACGTCGAGATCCCTGTCTCACTGTCTTCCTCATGTCTACTGACATGCCACTATTTAAAGTCCTTGTTCACAGACGCAGATAAGTCCATCTTCAAGAGGGGTGGTAGGTTTCCGACACAAAAAAATACCTATTTGTTTTGTTATAGAAAAATGTGAATTCTTGATAAAGATATATTTTATAGTTAATATCGTCATTGTTGAAGAACAATAGCATAGAGAAAAATATTAAATTTATATTAACTTCATGTGATTATATTAAATTTATGTGATATAATTTTAATGACACTTGAGAATTTCGCACCGAAAGGTTTGTTTAAAGATAAAATATTGCAAGTTCAAATAAAATAAATAAACCTTATACTTCAGTGTCTTTAAATAATAAACTTAAGTTAATTCAAACGTAAAAATTAAAGATTTCTTTTAAGTAAATTTATAATCCATTTCCAGGAAGGAAATTTCTTGTGTTTACTGGTGGTCCCTAGTTCCGGAAGAGCTACACGCGCTGTACAGGCCTGGGTTAAGGATTGCTTTGGTATGGAGAGATCAATGACAGGGTTCACTGCTCACTAGAATGGATCAAAACTGCGTCTCTCCTTTGTAGGAGAAACTATTTTAATCCGCTGGGCTACAGAGAACGACACAGTATAGCAAGGCTTTATTTTTCCTTACGCTTTTCTTAAATATTAAGGTTAATTTGAAATACTACTAAATTAACAGATATAATTGTATCAGGTCATCCCATAAGTTCTGTCCGAATTTTGACTTTTTCTTAAAATGAACGAAATTTAAAGAGTATTTTATAATGTCTAATGGAGCTGAACATTATTTTTATGTTTAGATGCATTTACACTGATCAAATTTTATTTCAGAGAACAATAAAATTAAATTTTGTTTGATTAAAACCCTGCTAACATGGTAGCACCCAAGAATCATTTGAGGCACATAATGCTTTATGAGTTCAAGAAAGGAAACTCAGCAGCCGAAGAGGCTAGAAACATTCACTCAGTTTATGGAGAGGAATGTGTGAATGAAAGAACTTGCAGAAGATGGTTTGCAAATTTCAGAGGTGGAGATTTCACCCTTAGAGATGAAGATTGAACCGGACGTCCAGTTGAGTTTGATGAAAAGCTTCTTGAAGCAGCCCTTGAAGAAAATCCTGCTTTATCAGTTGAAGAATTGGCAGTGGTTCTCAGTTCAAATCATACAACTGTTCATCGTCATCTTCAACAACTTGGAAAAGTTCCTAAACTTGGAAAATGGGTGCCTCATGAATTGTCTGAAAACAACCTCAAATCCCGAGTTGACATTTGCTCTTCTCTCCATTCTCGCCAACTTGTTTCACCTTTTTTGGATAAACTTGTGACCGGCGACGAAAAATTGATCTTTAACGAAATGTTAATCATCTTAGACAGTGGCTTGCTAAAGGCGAAAGACTCCAGCCACAGCAGAGAAGGGAACTTCATGGTCAAAAGATTCTTCTTTCAATCTGGTGGAATCGCCAAGGAATAATCAACTTTGAATTCTTACCACCTAATGCAACAATTAATACTCAAATATACTCTCATCAATTAGAGCGTTTGAACCAAGCTTTGAGGAAAGAAGACCTGCTCTAGTGAATCGAAAAGAGGTGATGTTTAATCAGGACAATGCGCGACCCCACACAGCAAGAATCACATCACAAAAGATCGAAGAACTTGGTTGGGAGAAAATTCCTCATCCACCTTATTCTCCTGATCTTGCCCCTTCAGACTACCATTTGTTTCGTAACTCACAGAATCATTTGGAAGAAAACAGCTTTTGTAACACAGGAAGAGGTTAAAACTGACATTTGTGAGTTCTTCAAATCAAAGCCAAAAAAATTTTACAGTAATGGAATTAGTCAGCTTGTTAATAGATGAAAGGAAGTCATAGATAATCAGGGAAAATACATTGTTGATTAAATCTTTAATTAAATGTAACATTTGGTCACTTGTTTTCTTTATTCAAAATTCGGACAGAACTTATGGGATGACCTGATATTAACGAAAGAACAGTTATAAGCTCCGGGGATTGAATTAAGATTATATTGTTTACCTTCTTCCTAGCTTGCTGGGGATATTTTTTGCCATTCGTGACCTGAACTTAATGGATATTTACTTGACCCCGCACTGAATCAGGTTGTGACACAAGGTCAGTTTTTAACGTGGGGACCCGAGTGTTTTCACTCGGGCCGCTGGTCTAAGCTGGTCTTAGCTGGTCATAGCTTGTCCAAGCTGGTCAGAGCTGGTCTAAGCTAGTCATAGCCGTGATACCACCAGTACAGGGACGAAGCCCTGTGCCAGGTAAGTATTGACCTGAACTTAATGATAACGATAGAAATTTGGTTTCTGGGTACGAATCTCCCAAGTAGAACTTCCTCCCTACCAATGGCGGGACTGTCCAAGGTGTCAGTTTCCTCGATTTCAAGTGGGCCCTTGATAGATTATCCTCTTACCTATATCAAATAAAAATGCAATAAACAAACGAAGGAAGTAATAAAAAGAATAAGAATACTTACTTTATTTACATTATTCGGACTGTTATCCTCATTTTATTGCCATATTCACAACGTTTCGGCCATTGTATGCTTCGGCCTTTTTCAAGTCAGCGGAATTTCGAACCGAACTCTTTATGGCCCAGTGGCTAAAGACGTTGATTAGATCCAGTGACTAGACCCAAACAATTATGATTTCAATGCCAGGCCACAGCAATGGTGAACCAAAACTTGGTGAGTTAAAGGGAAATAACTGATACATCCGGAAGAGGCATGACAGTTGGAACTAGAACAATCTGCTCGGTTGACGAAATAAAGGGTTCGGTTCGAAATTCCAATCACCTGAAGAAGGCCGGAGCATACAACGTCAAAACGTTGTGAATATGATGAGGATAACTCTCTGAATAATATTAATAATGCAAGTAATCATAAGACCTCATCTCAGAGACGTAGACAGATATTAAAACGAATAAGAACTTTCTAAAGTCATCTGCATAGTATCAGTTACCGAAGTCCAATAGAAGGGGATATTTTCAAAGCAAAAGACAAGGGGTATTTTTCAGCACGCCTATGTCGCAACCGAATGTGACACAAGGTCATTTTAAAGTGGGCTTAACTACAATACCGTGGAAAAATTACTTAATTTCCTTCAGCGGTTCTCCTTTTGGGAATACCTTAGACACCAGGCAATAAATGCGACTCCCTCTCGAAGGAGAATTAATCCTTGGAGATGGCCCCTCGGGCTTGAACTTAATATTAATTTCGACCTCTTTGACTGGAGTGAACCCCTAAGCAAGATAATTATGATTTCATAAGCGTAGATTAGATGCGGCACAAGGCCGAGAGTTTGGATCACCGAGTGAGGATCGAACTCACTACTCGGTCGTAATTGATCTAGCGAGACAAGCTTTACATTACACCCCGTCGAAGTGCCCATATCATAAAGACATGGTTAAGAAATTTGCTGTCTGAGGAGAATTTGGAATCATACATGTTGCTATCCATTGAAATGGAATTGTTAGATGAAATGGATTCAGAAGCAGTTATTGGCAGTTTTGAACAATCACCTATTGCAGGGGTCGGCAACCTACGGCACGCGTGCCACACGTGGCACGCAATGCAACTTCTAATGGCACGCAGCCGCAAATGACATCACGAAGTCCGAACCAATAACTACTACAACGCAAAGAAGATATTTAGCTGTTTCAATTTTAATATATACTAAAATATATATATTATATATTACTATATAAAATATATTGTAGAACAGGTATATTGATCTTAACTTGTATAAAAATACGCATGCTGTTGGCACACCTAATGATTTTAAAACCCTTAAGTTAGCACATAGAAAAAGGTTGCCGGCCCCTGACCTAGTGAAAAGAAACGATTGCTCAATAGTCAACTGAATGAAATGCCTCATTATAATTTCAAATTAATTGTTAATGTGTAAATTGCGCTGTAAACTATTTTAAAATATCAAATAATTACTTAAAATTAAACAATAAATAAATAAATTATACCATTCTGTATTAACATTTAGTAAAAACTGAATATTACATTTACACTAAGCTTGTTATAACAATAAGCTACATCCGGCCGCAAGGGTTCTGATTGGGTGGTTTTGAGGAGCATAGAACTACCTATTAATCGCTGTTATTTCTGACCCAGGTAATAGTACCTGTTAGGAGGTCAACTATGTGCAAATAGTTAACCCCACCCAAAACTGGTGTCGAAACACTATGAAAGTATAAAAATATATTTTTATAGCAAAAATACCAGCCATACATTTTCATAGTAAAAAAAAAAAAATTACCAGCAATCCATTTTTATTAACGAAATTATTAATGCCCCCAAGAAAAAAAATTATTGGTATTAAATGACCCATAAGGAGTTGATATGCCGCTACACAAATAAATATCATGTACACTGTAAATACAGTGTAACCCGGATATAAGAGAGTTGTCGGGACCGGAGAAAAAGTCTCTTATATCCGAGTTTCTCTTATATCCGGGTTTTGGTCTATTTTGTTTGGGTAAGTATGGCTCTAATTTGGGACCATATAAAATCTCTCTTATATCCGGGTTTCTCTTATATCCGGCCTTCTCTTATAAGATGGTCTCTTATATCCGGGTTACACTGAAATACAAATTTTTTCCACAAAAATTTTAATTGTACCTTTTTTCTATATGTATTTTTTGAAAATTTTATTTATTCATTATGAAAATTAAATGATAGCATTGTAGTTGTGGGTGGACCCCTTTGTTACCTGCCAATCAATATTTTTAGACTCATTCTGCCACTGTTCACTGCACTCAAAATAATAAACATTGAGGTCCTTGCTCATGCTTTCAATAGAAACTGGTTTAATCACTCAAACAAAAGTGTGTCGGTCGCCAGCACATGCCAAAAGACCACGTGTCATAATTATCATCTGACTTTTCTCCTCATAAAGAAGCTTCAATCTTTTTTTGGCAATAAAAATATCAATCGACGTAGAAATGAAATTTATATATTTGCAAATATTGCGTAATACTATGATAAAACTTTTAAATATAAGCAGATAATATTTTATGCGTGTATTAATTAAATATTAACTAATAATATGGTGTCATATGCTAATTAGATAGGTCACATATCTGTATGTTCTCGCTTAGAATGAGTATCATGCTATCACTGCGGATAAAGATAGCTTTGCGCAGAGGCGGTACCGTAGCCAATGAGGGTTTCCCGAGGCGCGGTTATTGCTAGTTGAAAACTATTACCAATACCCCGCGACGGCATCCGTTTCGGGTGCTAATCGCAATTTTTGCGCACCTCTACGGAGGTGAAAAATACTATCTAAAAACAGACTAACTTTTGTTGCATTATTCCTTTTCTGTATAGGTATTTACTAATACCAATTAATTAGTTATTTTGAAAGTGCGGGAAAATGTACCTGTTTTAATACGGTTGAATTGTTTTTTTGTCTTCAACGAATTTATTTTATTTACAATAAATTTTGTCAATTCAAATAGTTGTGATAAATATTCAAAGTTGGAAACTGTTTAACGTTTGTTTCTACTATTATCTTAACTACCTTCACTCCTCACAAATTTAATGCACAAATTAGAATTGTAATAAAACGTATACATATAATAAAAAGAAAACATGACACAGTGGATAAAGGTGTTTTTAGATCCAGTGACAGAGTTCAATTACCTTGTAATAATTTAAACTATTTATTTTTATTAAAGTTTTTTTTATGAAAGATATATATCCAAAGACATAGTAAAACGTTGCTGAGGTCCATTTTTATATCTTATAAGTGTGTCGGTCGCCCGCACATGCCAAAAGTTATTCTACAAGTGCATTCTAAAGTAAAAAATGGTTGAGAAACACTGTCGTAGACTAATTAGACAGATTCTTTACTAAGGGAAGAGCATTTCTGAAAAAGTGAATGCTCAAGCCAGTCAGGAAAAAAAAAAGAATAATTCTATGTCAACTGATGTAATTTATGGATAGGAAGTAGTGGAGAGCCATCGTCGCCAATAATTTGGACTCAAAACCGTCACTGAAGAATTATCTATCAAACAAAAAATGTCATCGGATGAAATGCATAAACAAACATTTGATCACATAGAAATGCATAAACAAACATTTGATCACATACACACACACTTTGAGAATTATAGATATAGAAAAAAAAATCTTTATTTTTTAAAGGTTAGAGACACAAAGCACCATGTCTATGTCAACTGACGTTTTAACAGATGACGTTGGCTTATCGTTAACGGAAGAGATGTTCACTATATTTGTTGATCGTGGTTTACATATCAAGTATAAAGAGGTATCAATTTCGGATTTTCTATTGAATAAGAATAACCTTCGATAGCTAGTAAAGCACTGAATATTGTACTGCAATTTTCCGTGTCCTCCTATGAATTATGATTTTTTACACTTTATTAAATTAAAAAATAAATCAAATATTGAATGCATATATGAGGAAATGAGAGAATGTTTATCACATGTCTCAACAATTGCCAAAGCACAAGTTTCACGCACGCATATTTAAATATACAAAATCTTAAGAATAAATGTTTATTTCAAGAGACTTCTTTATTATTTTCAAAATTCATGACTAATTTTTGCCTATTGAAATTTAAAATGCGCCCAAGTCGTTTTGTTATTCTACAAGTGCATTCTAAAGTAAAAAAAATGGTTGAGAAACACTGTCGTAGACTAATTAGACAGATTCTTTACTAAGGGAAGGGCATTTCTGAAAAAGTGAATGCTCAAGCCAGTCAGGAAATTAAAACTCGGCTCCCGAATTCTTTTCGTAGACGATACCCTACTCGGGGATATCTGTCTACGCCACAGATGCTATTAAGTCATTTTGTGTTAGAGAAATAAACACATGAACTGTTATTTTAATGTAATTATTCAAAACCTGTAATTTTGAGAAAATGCTCAACACATGTCGAATTCTATCGCAGTGGTTATTTTGAACCCACCAGATGTTCATTTGCTTTTTCTATATAAATCATACATATTAGCGACAACAGATCAAATATTTGACCTCTGGACACAAACTTGACCTCGACATTTCAAGTGAGGAGGTACACAATGGAGGTCAACGGTCAATTAGACTCAGCTACTCAATATTACCCCCACGCTGAGACGCTGCAGCTCATAACATGTTCACTTACTTTAAAATTAGAACCATACATTTTAGTAAAGATATTTTTCAAGGGAGCTAACTGACGTGTTTATATAGCATAAGGACATCTTTTAGTTCTTACTGGCAATTGGATCAACGCTGAAAATCTAGCTTAAATAAAAGTAATTACGTTGAACTATTTCGGGTAGGATTCCAACTGAATATTGTGCAAACATGGACAAACGTACCATTATAAGACGAAGTGTAAAGGGCGATTTTCCCACGAAACCCCTTTTTTTAATTACCTTTACTTTTCGACAATGTCTATTGTTTTAAAAACGATTATTAGAATTGTAATAAAAACTAAACAGATGACGAAAATGAATTTATAAATCCTTTTATTCTTGAGAACTTACAACAAAAAACAATATTTATTTATTAGATTGTTTATTTACAAGAATAACTTTACATTATTCGGACTGTTATCCTCATCTTTATTGCCATATTCACAATGCATCAGCCGTTGTACGCTCCGGACTTCGTCAGGTGATTGGAATTTCGAATAATTTTATATTTAAATCCTTCTAATAGAATTAAAACTAATGAATGTAATATTTATCATTTACCAATTCATAAAGAAATAAATGTGAACACATTTTTTATTCAACAGTTTAGAAACATTTACTAAATTATTAAAATATGTGAACACCGATAAAGAAATCCTTCTACCATTTCATAAAGTTTGAATCAATTGCTAATTAGCTGATGCTTTGTCAACCATTCCAGTACTACACAAATAGTGTAATTAAATAATAAATTACCTAATTAATAAATAGTGTTTATTATTTTGAAAAGAAAATGTATAAATACTCTTTCATCATGTGTTTAGGTTCTATTGAAATTCTAATCATCGCTTTTTTAAAACAATACAACTTGCCGAAGAATGAAGGTAGATAAAAAACGCGGTGTCATGGGAAAATAGGATCATTTTAAATTAAATCTTTGGTCCACCATTTAAACATTATAATAAATAAATAGTGTAAATAAACAATAATTATTATAATAAATAATAAATAAATAGCGTTTATTATTTTTGTTGTTTAATTCTCAAGACAAAAGAAAATGTATAGATTCCCTTTTATATGTTTAGGTTTTATAATCATTGCTTTTTAAAACAATAAACATTCCCGAAGAGGTAACAGTAGCTTTTTCTCATATTCTCTAGCACTCAGTAACCCCCTTGCGCCTTAGCAGTCTTATTTCCTTGTGTGGGGTGAAATGATTTTAAAAAAAAAATCGTTATGTTAATTTTCATAGTTTTAGAATCAAAGCATAGCGCGTCAACTACATGAAGAACTATAAATGCAGATTCCTTGGAGATGGACCAAATTGTTCTACACAGTAAACCATATCAACTCTCCCTGCAAATTTTCGAACATGGCAGCCGCCGGATATCGCATACACATAGATTTAAAAATACAGTTCTTACTGAAAAACTAAAACTATAGAAAGACTAAAACAAAACTTTTAGTAAAAAGCTCGCCACTGGTTCTCGCACATTAAAACATGCAGTAGGGGCACCTCAACGTAAGCTTGTCTCACTACATCAGTTACGAATGAAAAATGAGTTCGATCCTCACTAGATTCCCAATACTATCGGCCTTGTGTCACATCTCAGCTACGCTTAGGAAATAACAATTAAAACATGTAGTTATTAAATGTAAGGCTCAGGGTGAAGATCAAAACTGATAGAAAGCGTTTGCTATCCGCAGATTTCAGCGAAGGGTGGGTGAAAGTCGCGAACCTGGTTCGTGTGAACGAGGCCAGCCTCGATTTCATTTTTTAATTCCTTTTCGAAACAACGGGGCGGTTTCGTGATGGCCTCTTCCAGTTCTTTTGTTCATCTAGTTACTGAGAGTAATTGTCGTTCCCTTTTCTTCGGCATTCTCTTTTGTTATGATCCTTGTCAAGACCCCCAACCTCTGCACTTTGTTTTTTGCCTCTATTTGTCTTGACTAAACCAGCCTCTGATTTTCCTATTCCGTAATTTATTTTGATCTTAACCACTATAGAGAGAGCTACTTGATTCTGCTTATTGCCAGAATACAGTGGCCACTCTTAATTTTTTTGTGCAGTGGACCGAGTCCTACTAACTCATTTTAATTAAGTTTGAATGTTTTGTTTATTTTCGTTATTGGGATCATCTCCTCCCACCTCATTTCATGGCGTATATTTTTTATATATTTTAGTAAAAATCTTTAAAAGAAAACGTAAAATGGACAATTTGTACATTATCAAATTTTCATATTATGGGGTTTCTGTAGTGTGCCTGCGAATATGAGGTATTGTAATATATGTTGGACTGAATGCTGTTGAATTATTTCTTGTGGTGATTGAATCAGTTGTAAGAATGAATGGGTCGTGAATCAGATTAGTTAGGTATAGGATAGTTAGTGACGACCATATCTCGCAAATTCCCCTGTTGATCTTGTGTCACATGAAATTTAATATTTCAAAACAGTCATTAAATCTTCAGGAACATTAGGATAAGGAAAAATCGTATTGTAAATGAGTATTATGGGCAGACGAAACCAAAATTTAGTTGTTTGGACGTAATTCTAGAAATCATGTATGGATGAAAGACGGCGATACCTTCAAACAATAAAACACTGTTCCAACAGTGAAATTTGATGTGGTAGTACCATGAGTCGGGGTCTATTTTTTCTGCAAAAGGTACTGACAACATATCGGTAATAGATGGTAGAATGAATGCCGCAGCATATTAAAATATGTTGGAAGCAAATTTAATGATTTTGGTTGAAAATCTTGAACTTCCTTCTGAATGGATCTTCCAAGAAGATAACGATCCTAAGCACACTGCAAAACCTACGAAGAAATGGCTTGCTGAAAAAAATGTAAATATACTGAAATGGCCAAGTCAGTCTCCAGATTTAAACCCAATCGAGAATCTATGGCGTTATTTGAAAATTCAAATTCATTCGAGAGCTCCAAGTTCTCCCGGATCATCACGGATCTGAAAACCATATGCGAAGAATGGGAAAAAAATACCAACTAAAATTTGCACATCATTAATTGAGAAATAAAAGAAGAGGTTGGTTGCTGTAGAAGTGAATAATGCTTTTTCTAAAAATAAGTATTAAATAAAGATTAATATTTATTCTTTTTGTATTGTACGAATACTTTTTTCACCCATAAAATTGGATAAAATGGGATTTATTTTTATTAAATTATTTTTTTTCTGATTTCTATGCATATTTATATATTATACATCTGTGTACAGTTAATTATATGAAATGTATGTGTATCCATTAGTTGAAAAGACAATAAATTAAAAATTTCTATGTGTACGAATATTTATTTCCCTCCACTGTATATGCGAGTGACGCCAATAAGCTGACATAGGGACAGGGCCAGTCTCCAGAGGTCGTTCCGAAGTGCAAATCTGACGCTTGTAGGCGGTTCTGTAATCAACAATTATAGTATCTAGCGCAGAGAACATGTATATAATATCTAATCGCTAGTAACCAGAACATATTACAGTTGATCTCGTAGAAAAACAATTATCCTGGACAGCATCAATAAAAAAAACACCCACATCACAAAAGGCACCTCAAGTCACTTTTGTCACCCTACCAACCAGCCAGTTACTCTAGCCTTTATTTTCTTACTTTTCTTATTCTTTAGTCAGATGTAAGACCCTAATGTTTCTGTACTTGTCGACTATAAATATACAATCATATACCTTTACAGCGAGGCAATCCTAAGAGAACTAGAAGTCCTACCCGGATTTATTCCATGGGAGCGCAGTATCAGTAATATAAGACATGCTGATGACAGCAGTGTTACTGGTAGAAAACTGGTGGACCACTTAGACCATCCAGTAAACGAAAGCAAGAAGAAAGGACTATTAATTATAAGAAGAGAAATTTTTTTTTTTAGCAAGATAACAAGCTCAAGGTGCTAATTACAAACTACTTATTTTCAGAATGGCTCGAAAACAAGAGATTCATATAAAGAAAATTATAAAGAAAGAGATACCAACAATTTAGTATAGGAAATTTTAACGTCTTCCTTGCGGTAAAAACACCTTAATTTGGAAATTCTTGTAAAAATCAAATCATTGTCGAATTTTAATTGAATTTTCAGGACTTATTCACAAATGAATTAAATTATTTTGGAAGTTTTCTTTTTAGAAAATCTTGGTAAAAAATGTTTCTTTATATGTTTAGCCTCCACCATACACATTCACATTTAATTTTATTAAATTTTGAGAAATTAAAATTTCAGTCTCTTCATATTTATATTATTTAGGGACTCCTTGGAGATTTTCAATTGTCATCTTTTTTTTTCGTCGAACAGAAACACTATTTACAGAATATCTGCTCTGAATCGTAAAATTAAAAAAAATGCATCATTTTATAATAAGATATTATTATTATTATTATTATTATTATTATTATTATTATTTATTTTTATGATAAGACATTATTTAATTAGAAAATCTTTTAATTGCTTTTATAAATATGATATATGAAGGACACTATTGCCTTAAGAAAACAATATTTTTCGATAAATAATGAATTTTTCAAGAATTGTTTTCTTTTTAAATTCTAGTTAGAATAATTTATAAAGTCTATAAATTTTTAAAGATTTAATTATTTTTTTTAATTTGGGTAATGCTGTATTCCATTTCTACCGTTAATTCCTAGGCAACTATAGGCTTCTTCTTGTTCCAGTTCCCTAATCTTTATGTCAAAATTTAGATCTATTTAGTGTGTTTCTGTAATTAAACCGTTTCTTGTCTGTTATTTTTGCGCAAGTATTTAATCCGAAATCTATATCTATGTCGTCACTAGAATTATTTACAGCATTGACGGGACCCTTCAACTGATTGCCGTCTTTGACAAAGAGTTTGAGATCATCCATGTACAATTAGGAGATTAAATACGCTCTTGTTTACTTTGTAATCATAGCTATTATTGTTTACTTCTTGCGAAATAGGGATTAAAGACAAACAGAAAAAAAGGGGTGACAGGGAGTCAGTCTCCTTGAAAATTTCCTCGTTGGATATTCAGGCGGTTAGAAGTGTCAGTGTCTTTCGTGTGATTTATGTATAATGTGATTTTCTACATTTTCATGCAGTGCTTAAAGAAATTTATTATCAATGAGGGACTTTGTACATTTCTAGAGCCTTAACTACCCAAGTGGCACACTATCCAGGGTTTTATGGTAATCTATCTATGCTGTGCTGAAATTTCTACCACTTTCCTGGAATTTTCCAGGATCATTTTTTTCATCTTTGCAACCATATGAACTTCTCTGACATCTGTTCTAGAGGAAGAATGTTGTTTTCATCAATAAAAGAATGAGTTCAGTTCATCCGGATAGACGTGCTCAGTTTATATGTGGTGAGAAGGCATGTTATTGGCCTATAATTTTTCGGATCGTCTGCTTCACCCATTTTTGGTAGGAGATAGGTAATACCTTCAGTGATTCATTTTGAGACATCATTGGGATATTATTAATTGGCATTGATAAAGTTTGTGCAAGGGTTGTATGGATTTATGAGAGTTGACAGAGCCAAAAATTTGGTCCGTTGTCATTTCCTGAGGATTTCCATTTCGAGTATTTCGTTAGAGCTTGCTTAACATTATTCCTGGTTATATTTTCCCATTATTGCAAAGGTTTATCAATCATTCTTTCTTCTTATCGTTTGATATTATTATTATTATTATCATTATTATTATTATTATCATTATTATTATTATTATTATTATTATTATTATTATTATTATTTCCTTTGATTTATGGTGTGTACTCATTTCTTTCCGGGTTCTAACCAGACATTAGGTCACAAATGGTATCATGAACTTTTCCACTGAGCAAATGAAAAAAAACACACACACACATATTTTACATAGATAAAGCCCTTTGAAAGGTGTGGTCTGCTCTCGTATGAACAATTTTTTGTATTTCTTAAGTTATGGGTTACCAGGAATCCCTTCAATGTGTCTATTGGGATCTTTTCATGTCAAGCCGAGTGCTCCAAATACAACTGGAATTGCTGATGTCCCCATCTGCCACATGTTTTAGATTTCGATTTATTATTATTATTATTATTATTATCATTATTATTATTATTATTATTATTATTATTATTATTATCATTATTATTATTATTATTATTCCTTTGATTTCTGTTGTATACTCATTTCTTTCCGAATTCCAACCAGCGACTTAAAGTAAAAAATGGCACCATGACATTTTCCACTGAGCATTTAAAAAAAAACTTTAAGATCACACAGATTTTACATAGATAAAGCAATTCGTAACGTGGGAGCTATACTTTTGAGTACATTGTTTGTATTTCTTTAAGGCTTGGCCTACTAGAAATCCCTTCAATGAATCTATCAAATCTTTTTCCAATTAATCTGAGGGCTCCAACTATAACTAGAAATGTTGATATCCTGATGTGCCATATTTTTGCGATTTTGATTTCAAGGTCCTTGTATTTTGAAAGTTTTTTAAAAGATCTTCAAAGACGCATTAGTCTGTAGGTACTGTCATGTGTAAGAAGACATATTTGGTTTTCGTTGTCTCTGATCACGATGCCTGGTTGATTAGCTTTGATTGTTTTGCGTGCATTGTAAAGTCCCATAGAATTGTTACAGGTCGTATCTCCGTAACTGGGTCTCGGTGGTGTTCATAGCCATTTCTTGCTGTTTCTTTACGGTAAAAGTTGCGTATTTTCTAATGCAGATATTGGCCCACTAAATTATTATTATTATTATTATTATTATTATTATTATTATTATTATTATTATTATTATTATTATTATTATTATTCCATCAAGTGATATATCAAATAGACCAATCTTCCCAGCTAGACAGAAAACTCGACAGACACATAGACATCTTTCCCAGGAAAGTAAATCACACTCATCCTCTAATACAATAACCCTAACAGCCAGGGCCCCGGGGAGACTCGATTCAGTCACCGGCTTTATTTTATTGTCCTTTTGATTATCTTTGCTAATCGGTTTTCTGTTGATTTAACTCCGCCTCCTGACACCTCCAAGCGGGGTCTGCCCCACTCGACTTCGGCAATAAAATAAAATAAAAATCCGAAAACCTTTCCTCCTCTTTCGTGTCTATTTTCGCTTTGATGGAAGACAATAGTTTTGAATAATAATAATAATAATAATAATAATAATAATAATAATAATAATAATAATAATAATAACAATAATAATAATAATAATAATAATAACAATAATAATAATAATAATAATAATAATAATACGGAAATAGTAAGGAAAACATCGGGATATTTTATCTTATATTGTGCTTATTCTAATTGTAATTAATACCAAGTATTTAAACTGTGGACAAAGGTTTAAAAAAATAAGAAATAAATACTAATTTGCCATCTGTTGAATTCAGTTAAAAAGACCTTGGGAGATAATCCTTTTTTTCTTGTAAACCGAAACGTGTACATCTGTTCTCAAAACGAATTTTAATTACTGCTACAAAAAAAAAAAAAAAAAAAAAAAAAAAATCATGCCCACTTTCGACAAATAAAAAGAAAAATGATAACTCTACCTCTTAATAGAAAAAATTACCAAAAATCAAGGAATTATTCAATAACATAAAAATCTTCAGGATTTATTCCTTACTTTATAGTAAATATTTTCTCCTAATTTTTAAATCTTTTAGAAATATTTTTATGCTGCTTATACGCCCGCTTTACTTAACTCGTGGCTACACCGTAATAAGGGGATTTTCCTCATCGTGAAGTAATAGTTGCGATCAGGGCCGGTGCGTTTGGCCCACAAAACTCCCGAACGGCGAGTGGCATGCCTGATTGGGAACAGTGTGTTGTGATCCTCGCTATTCTATCAACATTTGCTTTTTATACCAACATTTATATACGTTACAAATTAAACTTAGCATAACTGACTATTATTAAATTCCGCTGATTTCCATATCATTCGGGTTTTTTTTTTTATTTTTTTAATGTTTTGTGGTTGTTGTTCAAAACCGTGGAGTTGTTTTGTTAGGTGCCCGAAAATTTCTGTTACTAAAAATTCGGTAATTTTGACATGGTAGGAAAATTCAGTAATTATGAAATAAAAGTCGATTGAAAATAGAATTTAGGGCATTTCTGGAGTGGTGATTTGCGGGCTATGCCCTCCTCAACTATATTTTTGAAAAAGAAATGAAGCTATACAGGTTTTGCTTCTTTAAAAAGAAATAAAAATCTAAAACTTAATTTATTCACCACTTCTTTTATTAAAATAATAATTTGAAAAGAAGATACATGAACTTCAGTATCTGTCCGAATAATGTATCCAGTGATCGTGACCTGTATAATAAATAATTCAATATAAAACAATATTAGAATTAAAGGGATAATAATAATTATTAATTAATTAATATTTATATTAATTCTAACAACTTCATTCGCCTAATTTTTATATATTTATAATCCCTAAATTGACTATGAACACAACGGAAACATGGTTCGAAATATTCAGAAAAGAATTTAAGAAATCTCAAAGATTATATTTGGAGAGAGTTGCTTGTACAGTTTTTCTAAAAAAAAAAATTATTTCTCTCTGTGCAAGGCACTAAAGCCCCTAAAACATAAGTGGTTACTAAGTTTGAAAGAATAAGAAAAAATAGAAACATTATTAAAGCACAAGAACAAAAGAAAAGTAACCATGAAGACAGTATATAACGATTGACATTGCATTTAATTTTTTGAAGTTCAAAGTCGGCTAGAAAACACAAGGCTTTGATTCTTTTAGATTAAAAATAAGCAAAAAATTAGAAATCATTTTTATATATATATATATTTTTAACAGTATGATACTTCTTGAAACATTTCAGTCACAATCGGTTTTCGTACGATCAGCGATGTTAAGCAACGCCCAGCCTGGTCAATACCTAGATGGATGACCACTTGGGAATACATCTGTAAGCTTGGATGTGCGGGTGATGCAATGGATAACAGCCCGAATTGAAGAATCGGAGGTCTGAGTTCCAATTCCAGTCGGGTTAAATTTCCTTACCCTTGGGAAAGATTTGCCTCTTCTCTCCCCCTCCAGCTACGGGTTAAATAGTATGGCTTTTATCAGAAAAGAGCCCAAAAAATTATTTTCTGGCTTTAAGTAACCCACAAAATGTTCATAAACCGTAAAAAACAAGTCAATCGATGAATTCGCAATCGGACTTTGCATTCTTTTTTGAAGGCACGTATTGAAGGTAAGATGGACAGAGGGAAACAGCGAGTAGCCTATCTATTGAAATTGCGTAAATTAAAATGGACAGCGTGGGATAGTAAGAGGTCAAGCATTACTGAGTGCTACGAAGTCAGGGAGAGCCATCATCACACAAGTGCTGGACGAACGGCTCAGAAAAGAAGAGGAATAGTTGCTTCAAACCTAGAACTCACAGTTTTCGCGTCCGCTGTCCGGTGAGAGATTCTTTACTTAAATCTCTTTTGAGGTGACCGGCATTTGACAATCTTATCTGAAGATAACCTTTGTTTGGAGATAGTCGAGGAACAGGAAATTGTTTAATGGGTTTATTTGTTGTTTCTAAGTGGATAATCACCTAAGAATATTAAGTGAAATACTCCTGTGGGACAGGCAAGTAAGCAAAGCATTTGTGATCTACACTTGGCGTAGAAAGGGAGGGAAATTTACAGGCCGACCTGATGGTCAAACTTCATAGGAGCAAAAGAAATGAGTCCAATTGTTGTTTTTATTATACTTTAAGTATCTTGCGAACATTTTCGTGAATAAAAAGTGTCAATTAATGACACACGGACACATCTGTCTGTCTGACTGTCTCTCTCTCTCTCTCTCTCTCTCTCTCTCTCTCTCTCTCTCTCTCTCTCTCTCTCTCTGTGTACATACACATGTGTGAATATGCGAAGTACTTTTTTTATACCATTTCCTTTCAGGACGTAGGTGAACATTGCTCTCCATAGTTTCATTTTCTTTCTTATTTGTGAATTGCCATGATGTTTTAGTAAAAATAGAGAGGAAAGCTTTCCCTTTGCTTACACCACGGTTTTGAATTCATAGTAGCCCCCCACCCTACAGAATGTGAACGATCATGGCTCTCCACACATTCCTTTACTTACTTTATTCATTGTAAATAAAAATTAGTATTCATTCTTTTAAAAGATATAGGATTGGTTTCTCGTTGTCTTCCACACAGTTTTGAATAGTCTTTCTCACTTCAAAATGTAAGCTATAATAGCTCTCCACAACTTCTTTTCTTCAGTATATGTAAATTTCCATGCTTTCTGTGGAAAGACTGTGGAGTGGTTAACCGTTGCCTTTTCCATTTCGAGTAGTCTTTCCCCCTTTTTGAATATTGATGATCATGGCTCTCCACAACTTCTTTTCTTAAGTAGATGTAAATTTCCATGCTTTCTTGGGAAGACTGTGGAGTGGTTGACCGTTCCTTTTCTTTTTCTTCACGGTTTTGTATTCTGAGTAATTTCCCCTTCTTCTGGAAGTAGACGATTATGGCTCTCCACAACTACTTTTCTTTATTATCAGTAAATAGTTCTGATATCTTTAAAAATAGTTTAGTCGTTTCCCGAGTAATCGTTATCTTCGACTGTCTGCCTGCCAAGACCATAGAGCTCTGTCTGCCCTGCTATTTAACCCATAGTGTGGGGATGGGAAATAAAATAGGTTCCCGTCTTTCTCAAATGCATTTGTGCGAAAATGAATGCAACAGACCATACCGTGATTTGATCTCAGTTCACCGATTACATTTTCTGCACTAAAAGCATATGTTTACTATTATATATATATATATATATATATATATATATATATATATATATATATATATATATATATATATATATATATATATATATATATATATATATATATATATATATGTCGGATTTAATCCATCACCTAAAAATGTCTTTGTTTACGTTAGGATACGAAACAAAGCAGATATGTATATTTCGAGAATCGGGAAAGATATTTATTCAAAAAGGACAATTCGGGCTTTGCTTGATCAGGAGGTCGTATATGACCGAGAGATCTAATGACGGTTTCTCCTAGGGGATGAATCCACCTGGAGGGCACATATTTTCTAACAAGATTTATCGAATATTCAGGCTGGTAGATGTAAATAAATAAATAAACTGTTTAATAAATAAATGTCATCTACTAAAATATGAGTATACATTAAAATAACGTTTAAACAAATATATATATATATATATATATAAATATAAAAGTGAACATAGAAGTCAACACTTAGAGGCGACAGTCTGTTTCATGCTATATGCAATCGTCAAGGGCTTGACGATTGCATATAGCATGAAACAGACTGTCGCCTCTAAGTGTTGACTTCTATGTTCACTTTTATATTTACACACGCTCTATCTCTGATATTGAGCACTTTATTCCATAAATATAGCACACCTTAAGACTATATTTCTTTATATATATATATATATATATATATATATATATATATATATATATATATAAAAGAAATAAGCTGAATCAGGCCCGGGAATAATGTTAGCGACGTGGATAATAAAATCCTCGTCATAGTGTCTGTTTATGTGTGCATTAACTTTCTTCTTCTTCCTTTCTCGCTCTGTGTTGCTCTCTTTCTCTCACAGTATTTTCATTAAAGATAACAGACAAGTTAATGCGATATATCTTTTTATTTAATTTTTCTTTTGTTCGCATTAGTGTTTCCTTTTTTGGACATAAAGTATGTAAAACTTTCCCAAATGTTCTGTATGTACAGGCGTTTTCGTCTATTCTTTCAGCCATAATTTTTAACTTTAACTGAATGTATGGATATTTTTATGCATGTATCTAGAGATATAAGAATGTTTTATTTTCTAACTATATAACACGGCCATCACATTGTGGCCGTGTTACATAGTTGATATTATTGATGCTGCGTTCTGCGGAGGGACACGGTACATAGAATTTGCTTTACTTCACACATTGTCTACATTCTTTCGCATCATTAATTTAGTTTGCAAGAAATACTGGTTTCTCAAAAAATATTTTTTTCTTTGTTAATTGTTTCGAAATATGGTGTCTCAAAGCAATAACTATTTTTTTTTTAATAATTCTTTAATAGAAATATAGTTCAACAGAAGGATGCTGAGGATACCATGGATCGAACCTGTGGGGAACGAGGAAGTTCTAGGGACAATGAAAACAAAAAAGGACACTGATAATTAACATCAGAAAGAAATGTCTCTGTTTCCTAATGAGAAAAGAGGGCTTGGAACATATGATACTCGCAGGACTGATTGAAGTCAAGAAAGACAAAACAAAAACAACGTATAACTTATCTGGCGAACTTGAGTGAATGGTTTAGAGCAGGGCCTGTGAGTGACAGCCAAAACATAAAATTTATTTTCTGTCTATATTTCTGAAATGAGGTATTATGTACACTATTTACATTATTAGGACTATCGTCCTCATCTTTGTTGCCATATTTATGACACCGTTTCGGCCGTTGTACGCTACGGCCTTCTTTAGGTGGTTGAAATGTCGAACTGAACCCTTTATTTCGCTCGCTGGGGTAGACTGATCTAGGCGACCAAGCATAGAAATGAATACAATATGGGAACCAGTTATATGGAGTGACAGAGAAAAGTAATAATAACAACGAAAATTGCAATATAAGCTCTGGTAAAAATATATGCAATGATTTTTTTTTAAGCGTTTCACCCCAGGCAAGGTGGAAAGCCACTAGAACACAAGGGGTTACAGAAAATTTGGAGCAAGATCAGATAGGAATGATAGAGGAAAGGATGACGAGAAGGATAGTGAATAGATCGAGGCGAAAGGGAGATATCGATTGACATTAAATTTGAATAGCTGGAGATTATAGCTCTCAGGGAAACTGGAATAGGAAAGGGAGTTCCACAGGCGAGAGGTGTGAGACATGAAGCTATTGGAGTAGAAGAGACGGCTACATTTAGTAGTTTCGACAGTGAAGGGGTGAGAGCGGGATGCCAGCCTCGTAGGGCGCTGGAACTCATGACGTCTGGGAACCAGCGAATGCAGCTCCACGGAGCAATTACCATGAAAGTACTTGTAAAAACGACAGTGAGAGACGACGGCGCGTCTGTGAGAGAGTGACTGTAGACGAGATGCCAGATCAGGGCCAGTTATATTGCATACCCGCTTCTGGAGCTTATCAAGATCCCCGAGCCAAACAGAAGGGGCTCCAGACCATATATGGCAGCAATACTCCATGCAAGGGGGAATTGTTGATTTGTAGATCTGAAGGATCGATTCCGGGGAGAAAATTTTCCTGGCGCGGCACAGGGAGCCAACTTTCCTTGCGGTGGACGAAGCAATTGACTCAATATATTTGTTCCATCTCAGGTCAGCAGTCAACGTGAGACCGAGCAGCCGCCGAGAGGTGCTCTCGAGAAGTTGAGCGTCAGACATTCTAATGGAGGGCAGGGTAGGATCTCAGTGGTGATTAATAGAGAGCAGTTTTGTTTTTGAGGCATTAAAGTTGACCAGCCAATTCCTGCCCCAGTTCACAACCGATTGGAGGTCCTTTTCGAGACGCAACTGCAAAAATTGCAATATGAGCACTGGTAAAAATAGTTTGGTGAAGACATTAAATGTATACGTCCCAGAAATTCTTCCTTTTTTGTCTTCTGTTTATTTCCTGGAACATTTTTTTTTTACCTCAGTTCCATGAGTGTATCTTTTTTCCTTTTAGGCATTCTTGGGATGGTCTACCGAATTTCATAGAATTCTTTGGATCGTCTATATAGTTCAGATGAATATTTATCGACTTCAATTTGGATTTATAACAGAATTCTACATTTACATTTTCATTTTTAAGGGCGTGGATGTTATACAAAGGTATAGAACATCCAAGAATTTGGCTAATTCTTACCAAGACACAGCACAGAGAAGAATTTGGCTAATGTTTACCAAGACACAATCCTGAGAAGAATTTGCTTGATACTTACCAAAACATGGAACAGAGAAGATTTTAGTTTATGCTTCCCAAGACATAGCACATACAAGAATTTGGGTTGTGCTTACTGAGCCACGACACAGAGAAGAATTTGGCTAATGCGTACCAAGACATATCACAGAGAAGAATTTTTCTACTGCTTACCAAGATATGGCACGGAGATGAATTTTGCTAATGTTTACAAAGACATAGGAGGGAGAAGAATTTAGCTACCGATTACCAAAACACGACACAGATAAGAATTTGGCTTATGCTTACCAAGAAATAGGACAGAGAAGAATTTGGCTAATGCTTACCAAGACATTTTTGTCTCATGTTTACAAAGACACTTCACAGACAATAATTTTGCCCAGGTTTACCAAGACACGTCACAGACAATAATTCAGCTAGTGCATACCAAAACACGACCCAAAGAAGAATTTGGCTAATGTTTACCAAGATATGGCACAGACAAAAAATTTAGGTAATGCGTACCAAGACATATCACAGAAGAATTTGGCTAATGCTTATCAAGATACTGCAGAGAAGAATTTTACTAATGCTTATCAAGATATGACACAGAAGAATTTTGCTAATGTTTATTAAGATATGGGACAGAGAAGATTCTGTCTCATGCTTACCAAGATACGTCACAGACAAGAATTAGGAAAATGCTTACCAAGACACGACCCAAAGATGAATTTGGGTAATGCTTACCGAGCCACGGCACAGAGAAGAATTTTGCTAATGCTTAGCAAGTTACGTTACAGAGATGAATTTGGCTAATACTTGCCAAGATCCCAAAGTCTTTAAGTCTCTGCACATTATACAGAAATATTAAATATTATCGAAAGGGTCATATAGATCGTCAGACGTGTCTTACCTTTTAATGAACGCTGACTTTCGAAATAGAAATCCACATTGCATTGATTATTAATTCTAAAACGTCACACCCTCCTAAACACAGGCAATAGAATTTGCTAATTTATTTAGAAATGAAAGAAAATCTCATCAAATCCTTCAAATCGCATTTAAACTGCCTCAGTGAATTGGGAGAATTTGTAGAATCGATCGACCTATGGATCCTGAATCCGTTCAACGGTAAGCAATGTCTTAAAAACAAAACCAATCACTAATTGTCGTGTTAGAAATTATTTTGATTAATTACTGTAGTTCCCGCTTACAGCAGACCATTGCTTGTGTAGTGGTTCAGGGGTTATAGTTACGAGTTTTTAGAAAAAAATCATTTCACTGTAAGCAAGTCAATAAAGCCACTAAGACGCAAGAGTTAACTAAATGTGAAGAAGAAAAACATTATTAAAGTGCGAAAACAATAAAACAAGAAAAAGACAGAGGATAACGATCGACATTGCAGTTAAATGTTTGAAGATCAAAGTTCACTGCAAAGCAGGAAACCAGAAGAGATTTCTACAAGGAAACCGGAAGTGATTTCATCAAGCAAACCGGAAGAGATATCTACAAGGAAACCGGAAGAGATTACTACAAGAAAACCGGAAGATATTTCATCAAGGAAACCAGAAGAGATTTCTACAAGGAAACCGGAAGATATTTCATCAAGAAAACCAGAAGAGATTTCATCAAGCAAACCGGAAGAGATTTCTACAAGGAAACCGGAAGAGTTTTCTACAAGGAAACCGGAAGAGATTTCTACAAGGAAACCGGAAGAGATTTCATCAAGGAAACCAGAAGATATTTCTACAAGGAAACCGGAAGAGATTTCATCAAGGAAACCGGAAGATATATCATCAAGTAAACCGGAAAAGATTTCTACAAAGAAGTGCGAAAAAAATACCCTTCCTCAAGAATAAATTTTAATAAAAATCATTTAAATCTAGGCAAGGCGAAAAATCCGCTAAGCTGCAAATGGTTACCGATAGTGAACAAATCTAAGAAAATCATTATTAAGAAGAATGAACAATAAAAGAACAAGAATTAAGAACACAGATGAGATTGTATTTATATCTTTGAATATTAAACTTGACTGGAAAGGAAGAAGGCGGGATTGAGTTCTCGTAATGGCTGCAGTGTATACAGATAAAAGTCGAAAAGTTGAAAGAATCAAAATAAATATGTATTTCCTAAACATTTTAATGGTGTTTTATTATACAGTGTGTCCGGAAACTCACTATATATTTATATTTATTTATTGATAGACATGTTTCAATATAGAATACAGGAGGAGAATATGAATGAAAATATAAACAATGTCGAAAGTGACGCTAGTTAGCATCAATACTGGCATGAATCTTACTTATTTGGTTTCTGAACGAAGCTATCAGTTGCCTTTTTCTTTCTTTTTTGTTTTTTGTCTGGTACGAGTTTTAATCTTTGTCTGGGAAGAGAATTAATTTTTGTCTGGGAAGAGTTTTAATTTTTGTCTGGGAAGAGTTATAATCTTTGTCTGGGAAGAGTATTAATTTTTGTCTGGAAAGAGTTTTAATTTGGGTCTGGGAAGTGATTTAATTTTTGTTTGTGAAGAGTGTTACTTTTTCTCTGGAAAGAGTTTTACTTTTTGTCTGGAAAGAGTTTTAATTTTTGTCGGGAAGAGTTATAATCTTTGTCTGGGAAGAGTATTAATTTTTGTCTGGAAAGAGTTTTAATTTGGGTCTGGGAAGAGATTTAATTTTTGTTTGTGAAGAGTTTTACTTTTTCTCTGGAAAGAGTTTTAATTTTTGTCTGGAAAGAGTTTTACTTTTTGTCTGGGAAGAGTTTTACTTTTTGTCTGGGAAAAGGTTTAATTTTTCTCTGGAAAGAATTTTATTTTTTTGTCTAGGTATCGTTTTCATCTTTGTCTGGGAAGAGTTTTAATTTTTGTCTGGGAAGACGTTTGATTTTTTTCTCTGGAAAGAGTTTTAATTTTTGTCAGGGGAGAGTTTTAATCTTTGCCTGGGAAGCGATTTACTTTTTGTATCGGGAGAGTTTAATTTTGGTCTGGGATGAAGTTTAATTTTTCTCTGGAAATAATTTTAATTTTTGTCTGGGAATAGTTTTAATCTTTGTCTGAGAAGAGTATTAATTTTGGTCTGGAAAGTGTTTTAATTTTGGTCTGGGAAGGGTTCTGGAAAGAATTTTAATTTTTGTCGGGAAGAGTTATAATCTTTGTCTGGGAAGAGTATTAATTTTTGTCTGGAAAGAGTTTTAATTTTGGTCTGGGAAGAGTTTTAATATTTGTTTGTGAAGAGTTTTACTTTTTCTCTGGAAAGAGTTTTACTTTTTGTGTGAGAAGGGTTTAATTTTTCTCTGGAAAGAGTTTTAATTTTTGTCTGGAGAGAGTTTTAATCTTTGTCTGGGAAGAGATTTACTTTT
Organism: Acanthosepion lycidas; assembly: GCA_963932145.1. Classification (NCBI taxonomy): domain Eukaryota; kingdom Metazoa; phylum Mollusca; class Cephalopoda; order Sepiida; family Sepiidae; genus Acanthosepion; species Acanthosepion lycidas. Next base: position 80,169,360 of record OZ010598.1, on the reverse strand, counting down.
TGTATAGGAAGATTTTTAATTTTGGTCTGGGATGATGTTTAATTTTTCTCTGGAAATAGTTTTAATTTTTGTCTGGGAATAGTTTTAATCTTTGTCTTAGAAGATTTTTACTTTTAGTCTGGGAAGTGTTTTAATTTTTGTCTGGGAAGAGATTTACTTTTTGTATAGGAAGTATTTTAATTTTTGTCTGAAAAGAGTTTTAATTTTTTCTAGGAAGATTTTTCGTCTTTGTCCAGGAAGAGTCAAACTATCTGCCTCCAGGCAGTGATCCCGAGATCAGGCGAAGGACAGAGTCTCGTCTAAGGAAACTGCAACCCGACTCCGTTCTATACTTGGTCTGCGGAGAATTTTTGGCCTATCCTACGGGCCCGGGTACCACACATTAAACTCGGGCTTGTGCCACACCTGACCGCCTGGGGCATTTGGTAGATATCCTGCATTTGGTGATTCATTGTGGAATTCATTTGACTCCTAGCAGTTCACTACTTCCTCTACGCGCCGCTGGCAAATCTTATATGTGTTGTTCTTGTCCTAATTATTATGTTCATTCTGTTCTGTAACCTTTCCCAGGTTACAACACGATTTTGCTTGGCAAAACATATTTCTTGTAGAAGTCAGCAATGGATTCGGAATTAAAAATGTTGTTAGTCGATTAACTCCAGTTGATATTTTTCTGCCATTTGCTCAGCAAATGAATTCGATAATTAGTATACAGGTGTGACAAAAATCCTTGTCGGCCGGATGTGGCCCGGGAGCCGCCGGTTACCGACCGCTGACTTACGTGCTTATACCCTTGTGAAAGGTATGGATCTATCTCTTTTCCCCACCCAGCTATCGGCAAATAGCAATACAGACTGCTTCATATAGCCTTGGGTGGCATAATACAACGATCGATATTGCATTTGATTTTTTGAAAAGGAAAGAAAACAACTCCACAGGCGAGAAGGGCGAGAGAAGAAACTATTAGCATAGAACTTACGGGTGATATCTAGCCAGTTCAACTGTCAACTGATGAGATATTGTTGCCAATCTAGTACAGTGGGTTATGATAAGTTTTTAGCCACCCTTGATTACAGCAATTTTGGCTTGCTTAATAACGTCTCTTCCTTTTATTTCCAGACAATGCCGTGTTAGTATCTATCTACTCTGAACTACGAACAACAGTTGACATATATCTTGCAATGAAAGTTCGTGGAAGTAAGGAAATAAGTGAATTTCAACCAAGATAAATAATACGGTGCCATCAGAGTAGCAAGTCAAATAGAGAAATTGCCAGGTTTTTCCAGGTTAATCATCAAACGGTTAATAATATAAAATAAATTTAATGAAGGCCATTGTCGTGTGGAACAACGTTCAGGAAGACCAAGCATCGTACTTGAGCGAACGAAAAGGGCACTGAATAGAGAAGTCATCAGAAACTGCCGTCAGAGTATCAAAGATAGGGCCAACAGAATGGAAATCTCGCCATATGAGTGAGAAAGACTCTGAAAGAGCTAGGCTATCAAAGAAGAGTTGCAAGAAAGAAGCCCTTGATTTCAGGGGTTAATAGGAACTTTCGTATAGACTGTGCAAGAGAATTCGAAAGCTAAGATTATGAATTTTGGCAGTCTTTAATTTGGTCAGATGAAAGTAAATTCTGCCAATATTCTAATTCCAGATTGATTTATATTTGGAGAAATCATAATGAGACTTGGAACACTGAATGTCTGCAGGCGACCGTGAAACATAGTGGGATTGGAGTAATGTTGTGGGACGCTGTCTGGTTTGGAGGGAAATCTGAGCTGATTCTTGTTGACGAGCGGTTGAATGGTCCAAAATACTGTCAAGTATTAGAGAAAGGACTACTCCCTCTATTTGAAACCAATCAGATTTACAGGAATGTCTACCTTTTTCAAGAAGATGGAGCGCCATGGAGCAAAGTAGAAAAACCCTGGAAGGAATCGCATTTAATCGAGTCACTGCTATGGGTAGCCCAAAGTCCTGACATGAATCCAATAGAGCACGTTTAGGAGCACCTTCACCGAAGACTTCGAGATTGTGCAACCAAAATCACGTCAGTGGAAACCATTAAAGAAACATCGCTAAAGGAGTGGCAAAATATGGATCAGATGATTGTTGATAACTTGATAAAATTCGATAAAAATCGAATACAAATACAGAAACTAGCAAAGGAAGACCTACTCCATACTAGATCCAAATACTGTTTGTTTATGTTGAATAGGGATTACGTAATTAAATTTTGAAATTGGATACAGTTTATTTCTCCTGGTTTAAAATTTTTCTTAGGCCAGTGTACTGCGCTTAAATTCATAAAGTCTAGGTACCATAGAAGAGAGTTCATTAAAAAAAATTACAATGAAACACGCCTGTTTTACCTGTGAAACAAAGTTGAATTCTTCACCCCATACAATTCGATGTAAATTGTGATCGGTGTCAAATCATGGTAAGCAATTGATTTAAGAGACCATTGGAAAAAAATTAGCTTTATTATTATTATGCTTCTTGACTCCTTGGGGCACATAGGGACGCAACATCACCTCTCCAACGGACGCGACCCCGGGCGATCCTCTTCAGCAGTCGTGCCGGCTGCCTTCACCTCCCAGGGGACTTCACCAGCATGCATCAGACGTTCCAATTTGGAGGACTCTTTTTCGCCCATTTCGTTGTTTAAAGATATCGTTGTGGTTTCTGTAACCAACCAGTTTTTAAATAAGTAGGTTGTTAGCCTACTGCACATTCTCAAACCTGGAGTTCCTGGGTGTGTCTTTCGTATGGCAACTACCCCACAGATCTGTTGAGCTTGGTTGGACCTTTTAAGGGCCAAAGTCCCCGCTCACATAACTCTGGGAGTCATTGAAGCGGACAGACCGTCCTATCACGTCAAGGAGACACACCCCCAGGACAGAAAAAAAATCCTTTATGCTTATTTTATTTTTATTAAATAAAACACGTCAATAATGGCTATTGATGTATTTTTACTCATATTTACTTTCATCTTCATCTTAGATGAAGGATTGTTGACTATTATTATAAATCTTTGACTAAAATGGGCTTTCGTCTGGATTTTTCCTTAAAAGGAGACATGTCAATTATTATTATTATTATTATTATTATTATTATTATTATTATTATTATTATTATTATTAATTTTTGAGTAGTATTTATTTCATCCTCAATTATTTGAATTTTTTTATGTCATAACAGACGAGAAAAATTGTGTGTAATTTTTTTTTAATCCGTAACAGTCTAGAGTCGTAGGGGCGCCATATGTCCTGCCATAGCAGCAGCAGTGATGTTTCCTCCGCTAGATAGCCACCCTGACGGAGCCCAACCTACAGCAGGCTGATTTTCTTTTCTATTCTCCTCGGCCTATTGCCATCAAAGGCTATAGAAACACCAAAGGCTATAGGAACCAGTCTATACTTCTATTTACCCATAGCAGGATGGGGGAGAAAAAAACGGATTCATACCATTCTCAATGGTATTAGCATGTAATTGAATGTCATGAGCTCGACTGGAATTCAAACTCGGGTTCATCAACTCGAGTCGTTATCCATTAGTCCATCGTGCCCCCTGAGCTCTATAAAGAGGTGTAAATGGTTTGTAACCAGAATGGTATGTATCTAACTATTCAAGACAGACTCCGGATCATGTTTCGCGAATTTTATCAACAAGCTTACGAACTTAATTGCGAAGGGGTTCAGTCAGTTATGTGCCATATGGAATACACGCTTAGGCGATCATGTATCTTTCGATACATGACTGACGAGGCAGATTTTTGCCATTTGCTATCCAAGGCTATAGAAATCGGTCTGTCCTGCTATTTACCCATAGATACTAGAATAGGATTCATACCTTTCCTAAGGTAAGTGAATGTAATCGATTCAACTGGAATTCGAACTCGGCTCTCCGATTCCTCAATCCGAGACGCTATCTATTAATCCACCGCTGATTTTAGAAAGGCATAAGACTGATAGAACGCTAAAGTAATTGAACATACAGTGAGCATTAAACATAATACAGTACGGAATGTATATGTAAGATAAGTTATTTTTTAAGATCGGGCAAAGTTAGGTACCATTCTAAATGAGAGAATCTGTGGTATTTTTAGTTTCTTTGTTCGCTGTTGGCTGTGGCGTTATCAAGTTGTTTTTTTTCTAGGACGCAAGGGGTTTCAGAAGATTTAGAGTGAGGGCAGATAGGAGTGATAGAAGAAAGGATGAGGAGAAGGATAGTGGATAGATCAAGGTAACTGGAGATGTCGATTGACATTACATTTGAATAGTTGGAGATTATAGCTCTCAGGGAAACAGTAATAGGGAATGGTGTTCCACAGGCGAGAGGTGCTAGGTATGAAGCTATTGGAGTAGAAGAGACGGCTACATTTAAAAGTTTCTACAGTGAAAGGGTGAGAACGGGATGCCAGCCTCGTAGGGTGCTTAAATTCATGAAGTCTGGGAACCATTGAAAGCAGCTCTTTCTAGATAAAATGTTCTAACGTGGAATTTTTTAAGCCGTTCGTTTCTCCTCGTGGTTTAAAATTTTATTAAAGCAAGTTCCCGAATCCCACTGTTGGTGGCGGGTAGGAATGGTTTTTGTTGCTCATTATTTCTGCTGCTTTTTTTTTTTATCACAGCACCCCCAACAGTTATTATTTTGCGGTGTTTCTCAGTTCTTTGAGGGAAGGTTTTTTAATAGCTCCATCTTTTTTTACAACTTTCTTATCAGATAAACATCAAAGGTAACTCAGCAAATGAAAAGGTACACTGTAATCGATGCCTTAAAGGCAGAGTATAGTAATTTCGAGATTGTTCGCTTCCTGGAAGTTACGCGATCTTTTGTGGTCAATTCTCAAAAAATCTGGAAGCCATTGGCGGGGATTCTGCAGCTGTGACCAAACATAAAAAACACTTGCAAAGTGGCCTAATCCCATCAGGACACCAACGTATATTATTATTTACGATTTTATAAAATATAAATAAATAATCAGCCGATTTTTTTCCAATCATTCCAATAAATAATATAATAAATAGTGCAAATAAATAATCTAATAGTGTTTATTATTTTTGTTGTCAAGACTCAAGAACAAAGACAGTGTATAAATTCTATTTCATCATGTGTTTAGATTTTATTCCAAATCTAATCATCGCGTTTTAAAACAATAAATATTGCCGAAGACTGGAGATAGTTAAGTAACACTAGGGTTCCTGGCAAGGCTGGTGCAAGGATCTCGTGAACCCTCATAATCTACGATACGCACCACCTAATCTATGATACACCGCCCCCCTAATCTATGATACGCCGCCCCCTAATCTATGATACGCCCCCACTCTACTACATCACAATTTTCATAAAGTTTTATTCATATAAATTGCAATTATTCCTTCCTTCTTAAGTAAATGCCATAATAGATCATTCCATCTTAAATAAATGTCATAACAGATCATTCTTTCTTAAATAAATATCATAATCGATCATTCCTTCTTACATAAATGTCATAATAGATCATTCCATCTTAAATAAATGTCATAACAGATCATTCTTTCTTAAATATCATAATCGATCATTCCTTCTTACATAAATGTCATAATAGATCATTCCATCTTAGATAAATGTTATAAATAGATCATTCCTTCTTAAATAAATGTCATAATAGATCATTCCTTCCTACGTAAAGGACGTAATAGATCATTCAATCTTAAATAAATGTCATAATAGATTATTCCATCTTAAATAAATCAGTAATGTTTTGCGGCAATCTTTAACATCGACTTGAGATTCTTCTTGTTAACAAGTTGAATAATTCAACATTATGGATAAAAAATAATGAATTTTATATAGTGCTTTCCGAGATTTAACATGATCAAAACAGATTCACGGATTTCAATAAAAAAAAAACCCAGAATGATATCAAATGTTTAGAAATGTTTGTCCTTTAATAATTTAATAATTCTAACATATAAATTTTGATAGAAAAAACAAATTATTAATATTATTCGGACTATTGTCCATATATTTGTCGCAATATTTATTACAATAAATGTAGCGACAAAGATGAGGACAATAGTCCGAATAATGTAAATAGTGTACATAATACCTTATCTCAGAAATATAGACAGATACTGAAAGGCCGAAACGTTGTAATAAATATGGCGACAAAGATGGGGATAATAGTCCGAATAATGTAAATAGTGTACATAATACCTTATCTCAGAAATATAGACAGATATTGAAAGGCCGAAACGTTGTAATAAATATGGCGACAAAGATGAGGACAATAGTCAGAATAATGTAAATAATGTACATAATACCTCATCTCAGAAATATAGACAGATACTGAAAGGCTGAAACGTTGTAATAAATATGGCGACAAAGATGAGGATAATAGTCCGAATAATGTAAATAGTGTACATAATACCTCATCTCAGAAATATAGACAGATATTGAAAGGCCGAAACGTTGTAATAAATATGGCGACAAAGATGAGGACAATAGTCCGAATGATGTAAATAGTGTACATAATACCTCATCTCAGAAATATAGACAGACACTGAAAGGCCGAAACGTTGTAATAAATATGGCGACAAAGATGAGGATAATAGTCCGAAAAATGTAAATAGTGTACATAATACCTCATCTCAGAAATATAGACAGATATTGAAAGGCCGAAATGTTGTAATAAATATGGCGACAAAGATGATGACAATAGTCAGAATAATGTAAATAGTGTACATATTAGCTCATCTCAGAAATATAGATAGATACCGAAAGGCCGAAACGTTGTAATAAATAATGCGACAAAGATGAGGATAATAGTCCGAATAATGTAAATAGTGCACATAATACCTCATCTCAGAAATATAGACAGATACTGAAAGGCCGAAACGTTGTAATAAATATGGCGACAAAGATGGGGATAATAGTCCGAATAATGTAAATAGTGTACATAATACCTCATCTCAGAAATATAGACAGATACTGAAAGGCCGAAACGTTGTAATAAATATGGCGACAAAAATGAGGACAATAGTCAGAATAATGCAAATAGTGTACATAATACCTCATCTCAGAAATATAGACAGATACAGAAAAATGCAGATGGGTCACAAAGCACTGCTGGGATCCCACAATCAGGCTTGAGCCCGTGTCTGTTTCGAGTGGGGTACGCACCAGCCCTGGTTACAGGGAGCACCGGCTGAGAAACACTGGTTTTAAGTGATCAACGACACTTTAAGAAAAGTTATTGTATTGTTACTATTATTTTGTTGAATCAACATGAAAAGGACTTATTTTCTTGGGCTATTTCATTAGCTGTAACTTTCGTAATACAAAATCTATTCTCTTCCGGTCTGCCTAGACCCCACCCTACCACCTTTTTTCTGCCTCTATCGCTCCGTCATGTGTCATCCTCCAGGTAAGTCACTCTACGATTTGTTTCCCCCCCTCCCGACATCCAGATTATATTCCCCCTCGAATTTCACTTGGCATTGTTTCTCGTTCAGTCCAACAAGTGAAGCCATCTTCCCCTCATTTGTTCTCACGAGAAAAAAAAGAAAAAAATAATTCAAATTTGCTACTCAAATAATGGCCGTATACAAAAAAAGGGTAAAGTTGGATTGAATGGTATGGCTAACCAGGGGCCAAAATAAATAAAGTAAAAGGATGTTGTTTTTAAAACTTAAGATTCGAGTATAATAGAATTAATGTCTATCTGCCTAGCGGGTATGTTCCGGGTGGCAAGCCTCAATCATGGGACTGACGGCCAAAGATCATAAACATGTGACTAACACACGCAGATAGATAGATCTGATCAGTCTGATATATATATATATATATATATATATATATATATATATATATATATATATTCAACTATGAATTGAACTTTCGTGGCTACTGTCGTATTTCATATAGAAAACGTTAATATTTTCCCTTCCTTCTTGCCGTGCGAGGAGAGCCTAGAGGTAGGATCTCTGACCAATCCCGGTTTGAAGCTATCGAACATCTAACATCATTTAAGAGTTGTGATACAGCGAAACAGTCTGTCCGTGGATGACTATATATATACATACATACATCCAGACATATATATATATATATATATATATATATATATATATATATATATTTAAAGGGAAGGCCAATACTCAATAACATTATGAAAACAGCCACAATGTGTTGACCATGTTCGGAAAATAAACATTCGGAAAATAAAAACATTCTTATAACTTTAGAGACATACATAAAAAAAAACACATTTAGTTTTAAAAAATCGCCCTTGATAATGGTTAAAAGAAGGGCCAAAATCGCTCAGATGTGCAGACATTTTGGACAATTTTTACACACTTTGTGTCCAGAAGAGAAAACGCTTGTATGAACACAAGGAAAATTAAACAAAAACCTTAATTGCAGTATCTTGTCAATCGTCTTTAAAGAAGCATGTATAAAAGAGGGATTGCTGCATAAATACAATATATATATATATATATATATATATATATATATATATATATATATATATATATTAAGAAAGAGAAAGAAATATGAATGATTTTGTGTAACGATGCAAAATATTTTTATCATAATCTATTATAACAAAAATATTCTAATAATGATATGATATTATATATATATGATATTATATATATATATATATATATATATATATATATATATATATATAATATCAGAGATAGAGCGTATGGAAATATAAATATAAAAGTGAACATTGAATTCAACACTCAGAGACGACAGGCTGTTTCATGCTAGGCGCAATCTTCAGGCCTCGAATGTTGGGTTCTTCCTCGACTATCCTTATATGGGTCAGTGGTGCATTGTGGTAATCTAATCTTTTTTTGCTCATTATTTCTGCTGTTTTTTATTTATGCAGTTAATAAAAATATATAAAATAAAAAAATAAGTAAATAAAGAAAAACAAATAAAAATTAATCCAAATAAATAAACTAATGAACAAATTAACAAATCGTCCCCGCTAAAATAACAGTTAGAATTGATATAAATAAACATAAATAAGCAAAAACAAGTAAAAACAATAAATCCAGGCAAATAAATTAAAAACCCTCCCTCCGCCAAAGTAACAGAATAGACTACAGTAAGCAATCTAAACATTAAACGAATAAATTGCCTTAATTATCTTTCCAGACCAAGACTATTAAATAATCGACGTAAGCAAATCCCTCCATTTTTTTTACTACGTTAATAAATCATCAGAAACCGAAAAGATTAAATAATATAAAATTAAAATAAACAACAAATAAATTAACCCAAACAAATATATAATTAATAAACAAACAAGCCACTCCCGCAAAAATAACCGCCAGAATAGATTACCCACAAGGCACCACTGAACCATATGTAAAAATAGTCGAGGAAAACCCCAACATTCGCGGACTGACGATTGCGCCTAGCATGAAGCAGTCCGTCGCCTATTAATGTTGACTTCAATGTTCACTTTTATATATATATATATATATATATATATATATATATATATATATATATATATATATATGCGTGTATATATATATATATATATATATATATATATATATATATATATATATATATATATGCGTGTGTGTATATAAATATATATGCGTATATATATATATATATAAGTAACGAAAAACTTGGTAATCCGTGTGGATAATCCCAAGGAGGATGGAATCCTGAGAGCTCAATGTTAATTCAGAGCGAATAATTTAAGTTAAAGAAAAACAGACCACTTTAAGGCTCCAGTGTAATAATTTATTTCATTAGGGACTTTTATTTTTCCCTGGATCTTCAGACATCACTTTCAAAAGGTGAAACGAAAAATGAAATTAAAATTTACGCTTTTGACGGGCAGTATTATATTATTATTATAAGGTGATATAGAGGGTGGTGAGGAATAGTGTGAGAGATATGATGGAGTTTAGAGAGGGAAGGGAGAGTTTTAAAATTTATTTTTATATTTCTTCATTATTTCCGTTTAATCTTACTTTCTCTTTAGATAATTTCTAATTAGAATTGTAAGCTTGGAAATTTTACTTATCTGGAGATAATCTCAATTTGAATTGATCATTTAGATTTAAATTTAAATATGTTACTGTTATGGGGTCCACCCCTTTTTCATATAAATGGACTCTACCAGTGTTGCTGCCGTTGAATACCCACAGTCAGTCAGAATATATGAACGGAAATAGAGATTGAGATTGAGTTGGAGGCAGAGTAATAGTGTGAGGTAACCGCTTGTAGAAGTCAGTTACAAGCCGGTAGAATCTAAGGAAGTCCTACTTCGAGACTGTATATACAGTGTAACTCGGATATAAGAGACCGAGATATAAGAGAAACTCGGTTATAAGAGAAACCCCGGATATAAGAGAGATTTTTCTCTGGTCCCAAATTAGAGCCTGTGTTAATGTATATATAATAGACCAAACCCGGATATAAGAGAAAACCCGGATATAAGAGACTTCAGCTCCGCTCCCGACAACTTTCTTATATCCGGGTTACACTGTATATATTATTACTACAAATAACCGCGTTCCTGGATTTACTAACAGAATTACCCATTGTATGATTGTGTAAATACATTTAATTTCTTATATTTAATTAATGCGTTTAATTCATCTCGGAATACACAACAGTTACTTTTAACTATTAGTCATTATGTTAAAAATATTAAAATTAAAAATATTTTTTTAAATTTAAAAACTTAATTCACCACCTAACGTCAACTGAAAAAATTTAAGGAAAAAATTTAAATAGGTATAAATATGAATGTGTGTGGAGATATGTAAATGTATGTGTAAGTATTTGTATATGTATATACATATATATCTGTGTATATCGATACATGTGTATGTGATTATATGTGTAATGTACATGTACATTAACGTATGTATGTGATTTCTACGTAAATATCTATGTGGTATATGTATGAAAAAACAGAATTTTTTTTTACTGTTCCCTTCAAATCTTACTCCATCTTATTTTGAAACCTAAACTTTAATTAAGAAATATTACCCATCTAAATTCATGAATTAGACTCAAACTGATAAAGATTTTACCTTACCAGTCATTCACAATATTAAAATATTACGATTATTAAACTTTTATTCCCACTGTCACATTATTGCACTAATCTAAATTTATTTAGTGTAATGAGGAAGCGACTGACGAAGAGATGGATTTCATAGGACAGGGTGCCTTCTCCAATCTCTGCTGAGGTGTGAACAGATACGTTTTGATCCCAAAAAAGACAAATTTACGCAAATTTGTAAATTTATAAAACTGTACAAACTTTCAAACAAAGTACAGATTCTACAACACGCTGGTAGTCTCCATTCTCCCGTATGGATGTGAAACGTGGACACTGTTGGCATATACACAGAGAAAGACTCATGCGTTTGAGATCAAATGCATGAGAAAACTCCTTGGCATTTTCTAATGGGAACAAAAAAAAAAACAATGAGTTTGTGCGGAAAAAGGTTGAAAATTTTGTAGGTCACCAGAAATCTCTTCTCGTCACTGTCAAACAGAGAAAAATGGTGTGGTTTGGACAAATTACAAGGTACGACAGCCTGTGCAAGACCATCATGCAAGGCACCGTTGAAGGTGGACGTAGGAGAGGACGCCAACGCAAAAACTGGTTGAACAATGTCAAACAATGGACAGGTATGACTGTATGATGGTGGTGATGATGATGATGATGATGATGATGATGATGATGATGGTGGTGGTGGTGGTGGTGGTGGTGGTGATGATAGTTGTGGTGGTGGTGATGATGATGATAATGGTGATGGTGGTGATGATGGTGGTGGTGATGATGATGTTAGTGTGGCTTCTGCTTTCAGGTCCGCCCTACGATTACAAGCGTCAAGGGGATGAGGATGATGATGATGATGATGGTGGTGGTGGTGATGATGATGATGATGGTGGTGGTGGTGGTGGTGGTGGTGGTGATGATGATGATGATGGTGGTGGTTGTGGTGGTGGTGGTGATGATGATGATGATGATGGTGGTGGTGGTGGTGGTGGTGGTGGATGTGGTGGTGATGATGATGGTTTTTGGCCTGTGATGATGTTGATGATGATGATGATGATGATGATGATGAAATAGAACTACAAAAACTCCTACGTTAGGTCGTGAAGGAAAGTGAGAAGAAAGGACTAAACATCAATTGCAAGAAACACGGTTGTTAGCGAAATGATGAGCCCCCAAAAAGCAAATGACATTTGGAGATACCAAAATCAGATAAATGCAAAAATTGAAATCTATGGGAAGTGTTTTAACAGAGGACGTAAAACGTGACACTGAAATCCGAAAACGCATTGGCATAGCTAAAGATGCATTTCAAAACCTATGCAGATTATTAATAAACTTTCGTTAGAAAAAAAAAAGACTACTGAATTGTCACGTGATATGGCAGTCAATACTGGACAATCTCTTCAAAGATGAAGAAGAGACTTGAAGCAACGGAAATTTGGTTCTGCAGAAGGATGCTGAGAATGCCGGGGACTGAACATGTGAGAATTTTAAAGAAAATCGAAAGAAGAAGGAAACATACTTAATCTCAGAAAGAGACAGTTGAAATTTCTAGGGCACATAATGAGGGAAGAGGGTTTGGAAAATTTGATACCCAGAGGACGGACTGAAAGCAAAAGAGACTGAGGAAAAGAACGCATAACATACTTAGTGAGATTGAGTAAATGGATGACAGAACAAAATTTAGTAGAGGCAACAAACATACAGCATTTATTAATAGCGACGTAATGCTGAAAATTGTGGAGAGCCATGATCTTCAAAGTCCTGCAAGGACACGGCATATAGAAGAAAGAGTTTGAATAAACAAATGACGGAACAAGGTTTAGGAGAGATAACAAAAAGACAAAACTTATTAAGAGCGAAAAAAACAAAACAAGAAACAATGGAGGGCTATGATCTTCAACGTCCAGAAGGGAAAATGACACACAGATGAAGAAAGAGTTTTAGTAAATTGATAGCGGAACGAGATTTAGGAAAGACAACAGACAGTATTTATTAAGAGCGACATAGGACAGGAAATTGTGGAGAGCCATGATCATCAAAATCCTGAAGCGACACAGCATATAGAAGAAAGAGTTTGAGTAAATAGATGACAAAACAAGGTTTAGGAGATATAGCAAAAAGACATATTTATTAAGAGTGACAAAAAACAAGAAACAGTGGAGGGCTATGATCTTCAGCATCCCGAAGGGAAAATGACACATAGACGAAGAAATAGTTTGAGGAAATGGATGACGGAACAAGATTTAGGAGAGACAACAGACAGCATTTATTAAAAGCGACATAGGACAGGAAATTGTGGAGGGCCATGATCGTCAACGTACAGTAGGGACACGGCACATAAAGAAGAAGAAGTAGACTTTTCAATCTAGGAACTAGTAAATGTAACCCCAAACGGAATGTTAGAATTCTCATAAAAGTATTAGCACAAAACACTTTTACTCGCAGCCCCCATAACTTAAAGTCTTTTCCCACAACTCAAAACATTCTGGAGACGGGTATGCTGTTGTTGTCTGCGTTTCTGTTTGTGTCTTTTAGACGAGGTTTCTTCAAAATGTAGACAACCATTTTAAATATCTCAAAGCCTTAAGTGTGCGGTAGCATTGAATTCACAAAAAAAAAACAAAAAAAAAACAAAACAAAACAAAAACGAACTTATAATTTCCCGTGGATAGAATCATTCAGACGTGAGACGCCATCTTGTACATTGTGATGGTCGCGTTGATAATGATGTCGCGTGCAGTGTTTTTGTTTTGTTTTAGATTTATTTTTACTTTTTTTTTTTTGTCAAAGTATCACCTAAGTCTGTATGTCCTCTCACATTTCTGAGATTTTCATCCCTTAAAACAGCAGGATATTTCCCAATCGTCGTCAGAAAAAAAGAAAAAAAAGAAAATACTAAAAAGAAATCCAAACTGGCGGACATATTTAAAGATTACAAGGATCGCGATACTGCAGCTGATGGCGATCCATAAAGCAGGCATTCCAGGGGCACTTCGACGTGTTGTAATGACTGGCTAGCGTGTCTTTCTAGATAAATTACGATTGAGTAGTGATTATGATCCTTACTGGTTGCTCCATACTTTCGGCCTTGTACCCCATCTAAGCTACTCTTAGAAAATCACCACGAAGAGGACATTCCAGACTGTCTTTAGGAGAGAAAGTTATTCCGCTATTATGGTAGGAGACCCTAAAGAGAAAAATTTGAAGTCAGGTCTCGTACTGATAACAAACAATTTCTCTCTGTCACAAAATCGATTTGTATACAAGTATATTAACAATTTCTTTTTTAAGCGTTTCACCCCAAGCAAGGCGAGAAGCCACTAGGACACAAGGAGTTACAGAAGATTTGGAGCAAGATCAGAGAGGAAAAGATGAGGAGAAGGATAGTGGATAGATCAAGGCAACTGGAGATGTCGATTGACATTACATTTAAATAGTTGGAAATTATAGCTCTCAGGGAAACTGGAATAGGGAAGGGAGTTCTACAGGCTAGAGGTGCGAGATTTAAGGATTTACTAATGACTATAAAAATGAAGTTGAACCCGAAAGTAAATTTTAGATTGGTGTCTATTTTTAAGCTACTGTAATTTCGGTCAAATTTTGATGGGCAGCGATGTCATATACGAAAGATATTTCAAAGATTACCTGAATTTATGATAGAATATCAAAATACATTTTATCAATAACGGCCAGCAGTTTGCATTATTTACAGCTGAACTAAAATTCTCCAATATAGGCACGTGACCGACTGGTTAGAAGGTTCTCTTTCTGACCATGAGACCCGGGTTCGAATCTCACCATTGTCGATTTGACTTCCTGATATTTTCGGATTGGAATGTCGATCCAAAGTGCTGAACCTTTGGAAAGTACCGGAAAGCCATATCTTGTGAGTGAAATCTAGTAGCCGGAACACATGGGGTCCGTCGATAGCTATCCTAGCACGAAGTCATAAGTCATCGTGACCGAGGTTTTGAGTGTGCTGGCCTTGTTCAAATTGTTGATTACGATAGATATCACGCTCCTTCCCCCAAAACTGTAACTAAGGTCTGCTCAGTTGTGTTATAAACCACTGGTGGACTCTGTGGGTTTTGAATAAACCCAAATGCTCCTAAGCAAGCGTTGGGCAGAGACACAGGTGGCCAACCATACATACAAAATCCAGACCTTTTCTCTCAGTATCACAACGTTTTAGCCGTTCTCAGTTGTCTGTCGATTCGGTTACACTTATAGATTCGAGTACCTTTAGGGGTGAAGATTGTTCTCGTTCCGCTTTCGATTTATGGGAATACCTCGTTATTTTTCTTTCTGTTCGCTTAGTAGCCGGCCTTTTCTACAGAGGTTGGGTCTATACTGCCGGGACAAGGGATTAGACCCATAATCAATATGCTACCAAATTCACGACCCACCAACAGACCAAGTCTAATATAATGTTCCCGCATCATTCTCTTACTGAGTCGCCTTAGGCACCAGGGATTGAACCTAGTCCTCACTCTTTCTTTAATCATTTCACCCCAGTCAAGGCAATAAAACCGCTAAGACACAGAGAGGTTACTCCATGTGAAAGAAGAAGAAAAAGAAAAGCATTGTTAAGTAGCGATAACAATAAAAGAACAGGAATCATGAAGATGGTAAATAATGATTGACATTGAATTTAATTGTTTAAATATTAAAGTTGGCAGGAAAGCAAGAATTCGAGAGTTTCACAGGCAAGAAGTGCGTAAGAAGAAACTGTCAACAAAGAACTTACGGCTCATTCTAGCCAATTCAACCGTGAGACCTTGTTGCACATTCCATTACTGCGCTTAAATTCATAAAGTTTAGTTATTATAGAGGAAAGTTCTCCAGAAAAATTACCATGAAAGTATTTATAGAAAATCACAGAGAAGCTACATTTCGGCGGTAGGGAAGTGACCGAAGCCGGGATGCCAGGTCAAGATCAATAACATTGCAAATTCTTCTTTGGATTTTATCAAGAATCTTTAAACATATAGCAGGAGCACCATACCAGAAATGGCAACAATATTCGAAGCGTGAACGATTGGTCGACTTATAAATATGTAAGATATGGGAAAAGTACTGTCTAGTAAGTCCGACAGGTTTGAAAAATTAGAATTGGCAAATGCTCTCGAAAACTACCCCAAATTAGTGTTTAACTGGGGCAAGGATTGGCTTGTAAATTTTAGCGCCTTCAAAATAAAACTGTTTTCTTTTAATCACCATAGAAAATCTTTTCTGCTTGCCATCAGCATGGTTGATGATAAGTTCCTGGAGAGCAAATTATTGCTTCTTCTTGGGCTCGCGTTTACCACTGACATGAGGGGGAGTGATTATAATGAATCAGTTGCTAGGTCTGCCGCTTGGAAAGTTCTATGTGTGGTGTCAGATAATTGGTCTGACCTTTGCCCGTGCATTGAATATCGCTGCCACGTCTAATCTGGTACATCTGTTATGTCTCACGAGATTCTTGATAAATTCGAAGAAGAGTCTGTAATGTTTTTTATCCGGGCCTGATATCTCATCTTCAATCACTTTCTCACCGACGTGGCATGGTTTCCCTCAGACTTTTCTACAAATATTTTCGTGGCAATTATTTGATAGGCTTTATTCCTTGGTGCCTTGACTGCATAAATTTCAACGTACCACTGGATTGGCAATTAGGTCTCCCCGTTTTATTATTGAACTAGCTAGATATAACCTTATATTATATTCTAATAGTCTCTTTTCTCTTTTCTTTCCTGTATTAAAAAGTAGTAGTAGTAGTAGTAGTAGTAGCGGTAATAGGTTTGAAGCTGACCAAATTTCTTAAAAAATCGGAAGATCATCGATTACAACAGCGAGGAGATTGGAAAATAATCGAGAAAACTGGATCTCATTGGATCTTTCGCAACAAAAAAACAGGTACAAATGGAATGAAAACTCAACGAACACAGTCCCATATTTTCCCGCAAATATTATACATTAGAGCACAAATTTTTCTTCCGAAACAGAACAATATTTTCCAAAAAAAGTACCTGAGGATATTATGAATCCACAATCTCTTGTTATCCGTAGCTCAAAGCCATGTTTGCCCCCTTACCATCCCACCAAAGCCATGTGTGTCCTCGTACTATCCGACGAAAGCCATGATTGTCTACTTACTATCCCAACAAAGCCAGGTTTGTCTCCCTAATATCCCACCAAAACCATGTTTTTCCCATTACTATCCCACCAAAGCCATAATTGTCGCCTTAAAGTCCCACCAAAGCCATATTTGTCTCCTTACTATCTGGCGCCCATTCAACAAATGCATCGACAAGTTAGGCCAACTCAACTCAGATGATGTCAGGATAAAATTAAAGATAATAGAATAGAATACATAAATCTATACGGATTGAAGAGTCATCATTTTTGTGATTGAGCACCAGCGCCGCTGCAAGTGTTTCGTCTCTCCCAACCCAAATCTATAATATGGTTCCCCGGAATCATAATCTATAATAAAGGTGCCCACACTCTACTACTCTACTCTCAATATATGTAAAGGTTGGATTCAGATAAAATACAAAATTTAATTTAACGTAATGATGTGCAGTAATTGATCATATGCAATATCAGCGAAGAATTCAAATAGAAAAATTGAAAATAAATACAATGTATCTAAATGAATACGAATTAGAGACATGTGATTACTGATGATTCCATCTTAAATAAATCATCAATGTATTGCGACAATTTTTAAAGTAAATTACAAACATGTCATTACAGATGATTCCATCTTAAATAAATCATCAATGTTTTGCGACAATTTTTAACGTAAATTAGAGACATGTCTTTACAGATAATTCCTTCTTAAATAAATCATCAATATTTTGCGACAATTTTTAACGTAAATTACAAACATGTCATTACAGATGATTCCATCTTAAATAAATCATCAATATTTTGCGACAATTTTTAACGTAAATTACAAACATGTCATTACAGATAATTCCATCTTAAATAAATCATCAATGTTTTGCGACAATTTTTAACGTAAATTAGAGACATGTCTTTACAGATGATTCCTTCTTAAATAATTCATCAATGTTTTGCGACAATTTTTAACGTAAATTAGAGACATGTCTTTACAGATAATTCCTTCTTAAATAAATCATCAATATTTTGCGACAATTTTTAACGTAAATTACAAACATGTCATTACAGATGATTCCATCTTAAATAAATCATCAATATTTTGCGACAATTTTTAACGTAAATTACAAACATGTCATTACAGTTAATTCCAACTTAAATAAATCATCAATGTTTTGCGACAATTTTTAACGTAAATTAGAGACATGTCTTTACAGATGATTCCTTCTTAAATAAATCATCAATGTTTTGCGACAATTTTTAACGTAAATTAGAGACATGTCTTTACAGATAATTCCTTCTTAAATAAATCATCAATATTTTGCGACAATTTTTAACGTAAATTACAAACATGTCATTACAGATGATTCCATCTTAAATAAATCATCAATATTTTGCGACAATTTTTAACGTAAATTACAAACATGTCATTACAGATGATTCCATCTTAAATAAATCATCAATGTTTTGCGACAATTTTTAAAGTAAATTACAAACATGTCATTACAGATGATTCCATCTTAAATAAATCATCGATGTATTGCGACAATTTTTAACGTAAATTACAAATTGGTCATTACAGATGATTCCATCTTAAATAAATTATGAAAGTTTTGCGACAATTTTTAACGTAAATTACAAACATTTCATTACAGATGATTCCATCTTAAATAAATCATCAATGTATTGCGACAATTTTTAAAGTAAATTACAAACATGTCATTACAGATGATCCCATCTTAAATAAATCATCAATGTTTTGCGACAATTTTTAACGTAAATTAGAGACACGTCTTTACAGATGATTCCTTCTTAAATAAATCATCAATGTTTTGCGACAATTTTTAACGTAAATTACAAACATGTCATTACAGATGATTCCATCTTAAATAAATCATCAATGTTTTGCGACAATTTTTAACGTAAATTAGAGACATGTCTTTACAGATGATTCCTTCTTAAATAAATCATCAATGTTTTGCGACAATTTTTAACGTAAATTACAAACATGTCATTACAGATGATTCCATCTTAAATAAATCATCAATATTTTGCGACAATTTTTAACGTAAATTACAAACATGTCATTACAGATGATTCCATCTTAAATAAATCATCAATGTTTTGCGACAATTTTTAACGTAAATTACAAACATGTTATTACAGATGATTCCATCTTAAATAAATCATCAATGTTTTGCGACAATTTTTAAAGTAAATTACATACATGTCATTACAGTTGATTCCATCTTAAATAAATTATCAATGTTTTGCGACAATTTTTAACGTAAATTACAAACATGTCATTACAGATGATTCCATCTTAAATAAATCATCAATGTTTTGCGACAATTTTTAACGTAAATTTGAGACATGTCATTACAGATGATTCCATCTTAAATAAATCATCAATGTTTTGCGAAAATTTTTAACGTAAATTACAAACATGTCATTACAGACGATTACATATAAAATAAGTTATCAATGTTTTGCGACAATTTTTAACGTAAATTAGAGACATGTCATTACAGATGATACTATCTTAGATAAATCATCAATGTTTTACGACAATTTTTAACGTAAATTAGGGACATGTCATTACAGATAATTTCTTCTTAAATAAATCATCAATGTTTTGCGACAATTTTTAACGTAAATTACAAACATGTTATTGCAGATGATTCCATCTTAAATAAATCATCAATGTTTTGCGACAATTTTTAACGTAAATTTGAGACATGTCATTACAGATGATTCCATCTTAAATAAATCCTGAATGTTTTGCGACAATTTTTAACGTAAATTACAAACATGTCATTGCAGATGATTCCATCTTAAAAAAATCATCAATGTTTTGCGACAATTTTTAAAGTAAGTTACAAACATGTCAATACAGATGATTCCATCTTAAATAAATCATCAATGTTTTGCGACAATTTTTGACGTAAATTTGAGACATGTCATTACAGATGATTCCATCTTAAATAAATCATCAATTTTTTACAACAATTTTTAACGTAATTTTCATACATGTCATTACAGATGATTCCATCTTAAATAAATCATCAATGTTTGCGACAATTTTTAACGTAAATTACAAACATGTTATTACAGATGATTCCATCTTAAATAAATCATCAATGTTTTGCGACAATTTTTAACGTAAATTTGAGACATGTCATTACAGATGATTCCATCTTAAATAAATCATCTATGTTTTGCGACAATTTTTAACGTAAATTTGAGACATGTCATTACAGAGGATTCCATCTTAAATAAATCATCAATGTTTTGCGACAATTTTTAACGAAAATTACAAACATGTCATTACAGATGATTACATATAAAATAAATTATCAATGTTTTGCGACAATTTTTAACGTAAATTAGAGACATGTCATTACAGATGATTCCATCTTAGATAAATCATCAATGTTTTGCGACAATTTTTAACGTAAATTAGGGACATGTCATTACAGATAATTCCTTCTTAAATAAATCATCAATGTTTTGCGACAATTTTTAACCTAAATTACAAACATGTCATTAGAGATGATTCCATCTTAAATAAATCATCAATGTTTTTGCGACAATTTTTAACGTAAATTACAAACATGTTATTACAGATGATTCCATCTTAAATAAATCATCAATGTTTTGCGATAATTTTTAAAGTAAATTACATACATGTCATTACAGTTGATTCCATCTTAAATAAATCATCAATGTTTTGCGACAATTTTTAACGTAAATTAAAAACATATCAATACAGATGATTCCATCTTAAATAAATCATCAATGTTTTGCGACAATTTTTAACATAAATTACAAACATGTCATTACAGATGATTCCATCTTAAATAAATCATCAATGTTTTGCGACAATTTTTAACGTAAATTTGAGACATGTCATTACAGATGATTCCATCTTAAATAAATCATCAATGTTTTGCGACAATTTTTAACGTAAATTACAAACATGTCATTACAGATGATTACATATAAAATAAATTATCAATGTTTTGCGACAATTTTTAACGTAAATTAGAGACATGTCATTACAGATGATTCCATCTTAAATAAATCATCAATACTTTGCGACAATTTTTAACGTAAATTACAAACATGTCATTACAGATGATTCCATCTTAAATAAATCATCAATGTTTTGCGACAATTTTTAAAGTAAATTACAAACATGTCATTGCAGATGATTCCATCTTAAATAAATCATCAATGTTTTGCGACAATTTTTGACGTAAATTTGAGACATGTCATTACAGATGATTCCATCTTAAATAAATCATCAATGTTTTGCAACAATTTTTAACGTAAATTTCATACATGTCATTACAGATGATTCCATCTTAAATAAATCATCAATGTTTTTGCGACAATTTTTAACGTAAATTACAAACATGCCATTACAGATGATTCCATCTTAAATAAATCGTCAATATTTTGCGACAATTTTTAACGTAAATTACAAACATGTTATTACAGATGATTCCATCTTAAATAAATCATCAATGTTTTGCGATAATTTTTAAAGTAAATTACATACATGTCATTACAGTTGATTCCATCTTAAATAAATCATCAATGTTTTGCGACAATTTTTAACGTAAATTACAAACATATCAATACAGATGATTCCATCTTAAATAAATCATCAATGTTTTGCGACAATTTTTGACGTAAATTTGAGACATGTCATTACAGATGATTCCATCTTAAATAAATCATCAATGTTTTGCAACAATTTTTAACGTAAATTTGAGACATGTCATTACAGATGATTCCATCTTAAATAAATCATCTATGTTTTGCGACAATTTTTAACGTAAATTTGAGACATGTCATTACAGAGGATTCCATCTTCAATAAATCATCAATGTTTTGCGACAATTTTTAACGAAAATTACAAACATGTCATTACAGATGATTACATATAAAATAAATTATCAATGTTTTGCGACAATTTTTAACGTAAATTAGAGACATGTCATTACAGATGATTCCATCTTAGATAAATCATCAATGTTTTGCGACAATTTTTAACGTAAATTAGGGACATGTCATTACAGATAATTCCTTCTTAAATAAATCATCAATGTTTTGCGACAATTTTTAACCTAAATTACAAACATGTCATTAGAGATGATTCCATCTTAAATAAATCATCAATGTTTTTGCGACAATTTTTAACGTAAATTACAAACATGTCATTACAGATGATTCCATCTTAAATAAATCATCAATGTTTTGCGACAATTTTTAACGTAAATTACAAACATGCCATTACAGATGATACCATCTTAAATAAATCGTCAATATTTTGCGACAATTTTTAACGTAAATTACAAACATGTTATTACAGATGATTCCATCTTAAATAAATCATCAATGTTTTGCGATAATTTTTAAAGTAAATTACATACATGTCATTACAGTTGATTCCATCTTAAATAAATCATCAATGTTTTGCGACAATTTTTAACGTAAATTACAAACATATCAATACAGATGATTCCATCTTAAATAAATCATCAATGTTTTGCGACAATTTTTAACATAAATTACAAACATGTCATTTCAGATGATTCCATCTTAAATAAATCATCAATGTTTTGCGACAATTTTTAACGTAAATTACAAACATGTCATTACAGATGATTCCATCTTAAATAAATCATCAATGTTTTGCGACAATTTTTAACGTAAATTACAAACATGTCATTACAGATGATTACATATAAAATAAATTATCAATGTTTTGCGACAATTTTTAACGTAAATTAGAGACATGTCATTACAGATGATTCCATCTTAGATAAATCATCAATGTTTTGCGACAATTTTTAACGTAAATTAGGGACATGTCATTACAGATAATTCCTTCTTAAATAAATCATCTATAATTTGCGACAATTTTTAACCTAAATTACAAACATGTCATTACAGATGATTCCATCTTAAATAAATCATCAATGTTTTGCGACAATTTTTAACGTAAATTACAAACATGTTATTACAGATGATTCCATCTTAAATAAATCATCAATATTTTGCGACAATTTTTAACGTAAATTACAAACATGTTATTACAGATGATTCCATCTTAAATAAATCATCAATGTTTTGCGACAATTTTTAAAGTAAATTACATACATGTCATTACAGTTGATTCCATCTTAAATAAATCATCAATGTTTTGCGACAATTTTTAACGTAAATTACAAGCATGTCATTACAGATGATTCCATCTTAAATAAATCATCAATGTTTTGCGACAATTTTTAACGTAAATTTGAGACATGTCATTACAGATGATTACATCTTAAATAAATCATCAATGTTTTGCGACAATTTTTAACGTAAGTTACAAACATGTCATTACAGATGATTACATATAAAATAAGTTATCAATGTTTTGCGACAATTTTTAACGTAAATTAGAGACATGTCATTACAGATGATACCATCTTAGATAAATCATCAATGTTTTACGACAATTTTTAACGTAAATTTGGGACATGTCATTACAGATAATTCCTTCTTAAATAAATCATCAATGTTTTGCGAAAATTTTTAACCTAAATTACAAACATATCATTACAGATGATTCCATCTTAAATAAATCATCAATGTTTTGCGACAATTTTTAACGTAAATTACAAACATGTCATTACAGTTGATTCCATCTTAAATAAATCATCAATGTTTTGCGACAATTTTTAACGTAAATTACAAACATGTCATTAGATATGATTCCTTCTTAAATAAATCATCAATGTTTTGCGACAATTTTTAAAGTAAATTACAAACATATCTTTACAGATGATTCCATCTTAATAAATCATCAATGTTTTGCGACAATTTTTAACGTAAATTACAAACATGTCATTACAGATGATTCCATCTTAAATAAATCATCAATGTTTTGCGACAATTTTTAACGTAAATTACAAACATGTCATTACAGATGATTCCATCTTAAATAAATCATCAATGTTTTGCGACAATTTTTAAAGTAAATTACAAACATATCATTACAGATGATTCCATCTTGAATAAATCATCGATGTTTTGCGACAATTTTTAAAGTAAATTACATACATGTCATTACAGTTGATTCCATCTTAAATAAATCATCAATGTTTTGCGACAATTTTTAAAGTAAATTACAAACATGTCTTTACAGATGATTCCATCTTAAATAAATCATCAATGTTTTGCGACAATTTTTAACGTAAATTACAAACATGTCATTACAGTTGATTCCATCTTAAATAAATCATCGATGTTTGCGACAATTTTTAACGTAAATTACAAACATGTCATTACAGATGATTCCATCTTAAATAAATCATCAATGTTTTGCGACAATTTTTAACGTAAATTACAAACATGTCATTACAGATGATTCCATCTTAAATAAATCATCAATGTTTTGCGACAATTTTTAAAGTAAATTACAAACATGTCTTTACAGATGATTCCATCTTAAATAAATCATCAATGTTTTGCGACAATTTTTAACGTAAATTGCAAACATATCAATACAGATTATTCCATCTTAAATAAATCATCAATGTTTTGCGACAATTTTTAACGTAAATTACAAACATGTCATTACAGATGATTCCATCTTAAATAAATCATCAATGTTTTGCGACAATTTTTAACGTAAATTACAAACATGTTATTGCAGATGATTCCATCTTAAATAGATCATCAATGTTTTGCGACAATTTTTAACGTAAATTTCAAACATGTCATTACAGATGTTTCAATCTTAAATAAATCATCAATGTTTTGCGACAAATTTTAACGTAAATTAGAGACATGTCATTACAGATGATTCCATCTTAAATAATTCATCAATGTTTTGCGACAAATTTTAACGTAAATTTGAGACATGTCATTACAGATGATTCCTTCTTAAATAAATCCTGAATGTTTTGCGACAATTTTTAACGTAAATTACAAACATGTCATTACAGATGATTCCATCTTAAAAAAATCATCAATGTTTTGCGACAATTTTTAAAGTAAGTTACAAACATGTCAATACAGATGATTCCATCTTAAATAAATCATCAATGTTTTGCGAGAATTTTTGACGTAAATTTGAGACATGTCATTACAGATGATTCCATCTTAAATAAATCATCAATGTTTTGCAACAATTTTTAACGTAATTTTCATACATGTCATTACAGATGATTCCATCTTAAATAAATCATCAATGTTTGCGACAATTTTTAACGTAAATTACAAACATGTTATTACAGATGATTCCATCTTAAATAAATCATCAATATTTTGCGACAATTTTTAACGTAAATTACAAACATGTTATTACAGATGATTCCATCTTAAATAAATCATCAAAGTTTTGCGACAATTTTTAAAGTAAATTACATACATGTCATTACAGTTGATTCCATCTTAAATAAATCATCAATGTTTTGCGACAATTTTTAACGTAAATTACAAACATGTCATTACAGATGATTCCATCTTAAATAAATCATCAATGTTTTGCGACAATTTTTAACGTAAATTTGAGACATGTCATTACAGATGATTCCATCTTAAATAAATCATCTATGTTTTGCGACAATTTTTAACGTAAATTTGAGACATGTCATTACAGAGGATTCCATCTTAAATAAATCATCAATGTTTTGCGACAATTTTTAACGAAAATTACAAACATGTCATTACAGATGATTCCATCTTAGATAAATCATCAAAGTTTTGCGACAATTTTTAACGTAAATTAGGGACATGTCATTACAGATAATTCCTTCTTAAATAAATCATCAATGTTTTGCGACAATTTTTAACCTAAATTACAAACATGTCATTAGAGATGATTCCATCTTAAATAAATCATCAATGTTTTTGCGACAATTTTTAACGTAAATTACAAACATGTCATTACAGATGATTCCATCTTAAATAAATCGTCAATATTTTGCGACAATTTTTAACGTAAATTACAAACATGTTATTACAGATGATTCCATCTTAAATAAATCATCAATGTTTTGCGATAATTTTTAAAGTAAATTACATACATGTCATTACAGTTGATTCCATCTTAAATAAATCATCAATGTTTTGCGACAATTTTTAACGTAAATTAAAAACATATCAATACAGATGATTCCATCTTAAATAAATCATCAATGTTTTGCGACAATTTTTAACATAAATTACAAACATGTCATTACAGATGATTCCATCTTAAATAAATCATCAATGTTTTGCGACAATTTTTAACGTAAATTTGAGACATGTCATTACAGATGATTCCATCTTAAATAAATCATCAATATTTTGCGACAATTTTTAACGTAAATTACAAACATGTCATTACAGATGATTCCATCTTAAATAAATCATCAATGTTTTGCGACAATTTTTAAAGTAAATTACAAACATGTCATTGCAGATGATTCCATCTTAAATAAATCATCAATGTTTTGCGACAATTTTTGACGTAAATTTGAGACATATCATTACAGATGATTCCATCTTAAATAAATCATCAATGTTTTGCAACAATTTTTAACGTAAATTTCATACATGTCATTACAGATGATTCCATCTTAAATAAATCATCAATGTTTTTGCGACAATTTTTAACGTAAATTACAAACATGCCATTACAGATGATTCCATCTTAAATAAATCGTCAATATTTTGCGACAATTTTTAACGTAAATTACAAACATGTTATTACAGATGATTCCATCTTAAATAAATCATCAATGTTTTGCGATAATTTTTAAAGTAAATTACATACATGTCATTACAGTTGATTCCATCTTAAATAAATCATCAATGTTTTGCGACAATTTTTAACGTAAATTACAAACATATCAATACAGATGATTCCATCTTGAATAAATCATCAATGTTTTGCGACAATTTTTAACATAAATTACAAACATGTCATTACAGATGATTCCATCTTAAATAAATCATCAATGTTTTTCGACAATTTTTAACGTAAATTACAAACATGTCATTACAGATGATTACATATAAAATAAATTATCAATGTTTTGCGACAATTTTTAACGTAAATTAGAGACATGTCATTACAGATGATTCCATCTTAAATAAATCATCAATATTTTGCGACAATTTTTAACGTAAATTACAAACATGTCATTGCAGATGATTCCATCTTAAATAAATCATCAATGTTTTGCGTCAATTTTTGACGTAAATTTGAGACATGTCATTACAGATGATTACATCTTAAATAAATCATCAATGTTTTGCGACAATTTTTAACGTAAATTACAAACATATCATTACAGATGATTCCATCTTAAATAAATCATCAATGTTTTGCGACAATTTTTAACGTAAATTAGAGACATGTCATTACAGATGATTCCATCTTAGATAAATCATCAATGTTTTGCGACAATTTTTAACGTAAATTAGGGACATGTCATTACAGATAATTCCTTCTTAAATAAATCATCAATGTTTTGCGACAATTTTTAACGTAAATTACAAACATGTCATTACAGATGATTCCATCTTAAATAAATCATCAATGTTTTGCGACAATTTTTAACGTAAGTTACAAACATGCCATTACAGATGATTCCATCTTAAATAAATCGTCAATATTTTGCGACAATTTTTAACGTAAATTACAAACATGTTATTACAGATGATTCCATCTTAAATAAATCATCAATGTTTTGCGATAATTTTTAAAGTAAATTACATACATGTCATTACAGTTGATTCCATCTTAAATAAATCATCAATGTTTTGCGACAATTTTTAACGTAAATTACAAACATATCAATACAGATGATTCCATCTTAAATAAATCATCAATGTTTTGCGACAATTTTTAACGTAAATTTGAGACATGTCATTACAGATGATTCCATCTTAAATAAATCATCAATGTTTTGCGACAATTTTTAACGTAAATTACAAACATGTCATTACAGATGATTACATATGAAATAAATTATCAATGTTTTGCGACAATTTTTAACGTAAATTAGAGACATGTCATTACAGATGATTCCATCTTAGATAAATCATCAATGTTTTGCGACAATTTTTAACGTAAATTAGGGACATGTCATTACAGATAATTCCTTCTTAAATAAATCATCAATGTTTTGCGACAATTTTTAACCTAAATTACAAACATGTCATTACAGATGATTCCATCTTAAATAAATCATCAATGTTTTGCGACAATTTTTAACGTAAATTACAAACATATCATTACAGATGATTCCATCTTAAATAAATCATCAATGTTTTGCGACAATTTTTAACGTAAATTACAAACATGTCATTACAGATGATTCCATCTTAAATAAATCATCAATGTTTTGCGACAATTTTTAACGTAAATTACAAACATGTTATTACAGATGATTCCATCTTAAATAAATCATCAATGTTTTGCGACAATTTTTAAAGTAAATTACAAACATGTCATTACAGATGATTCCATCTGAAATAAATCATCAATGTTTTGCGACAATTTTTAACGTAAATTAGAGACATGTCATTACAGATGATTCCATCTGAAATAAATCATCAATGTTTTGCGACAATTTTTAAAGTAAATTACAAACATGTCATTACAGATGATTCCATCTGAAATAAATCATCAATGTTTTGCGACAATTTTTAAAATAAATTACAAACATGTCTTTACAGATGATTCCATCTTAAATAAATCATCAATGTTTTGCGACAATTTTTAACGTAAATTACAAACATGTCTTTACAGATGATTCCATCTTAAATAAATCATCAATGTTTTGCGACAATTTTTAACGTAAATTACAAACATGTCATTACAGATGATTCCATCTTAAATAAATCATCAATGTTTTGCGACAATTTTTAACGTAAATTACAAACATGTCATTACAGATGATTCCATCTTAAATAAATCATCAATGTTTTGCGACAATTTTTAAAGTAAATTACAAACATGTCATTACAGATGATTACATATAAAATAAATCATCAATGTTTTGCGACAATTTTTAAAGTAAATTACAAACATGTCATTACAGATGATTCGATCTTAAATAAATCATCAATGTTTTGCGACAATTTTTAAAGTAAATTACAAACAGGTCATTACAGATGATTCCATCTTAACTAAATCATCAATGTTTGCGACAATTTTTAACGTAAATTTGAGACATGTCATTACAAATGATTCCATCTTAAATAAATCATCAATGTTTTGCGACAATTTTTAACGTAAATTACAAACATGTCATTACAGATGATTACATATAAAATAAATTATCAATGTTTTGCGACAATTTTTAACGTAAATTAGAGACATGTCATTACAGGTGATTCCATCTTAGATAAATCATCAATGTTTTGCGACAATTTTTAACGTAAATTAGGGACATGTCATTACAGATAATTCCTTCGTAAATAAATCATCAATGTTTTGCGACAATTTTTAACCTAAATTACAAACATGTCATTACAGATGATTCCATCTTAAATAAATCATCAATGTTTTGCGACAATTTTTAACGTAAATTACAAACATGTCATTACAGATGATTCCATCTTAAATAAATCATCAATGTTTTGCGACAATTTTTAACGTAAATTACAAACATGTCATTACAGATGATTCCATCTTTAATAAATCATCAATGTTTTGCGACAATTTTTAACGTAAATTACAAACATGTTATTACAGATGATTCCATCTTAAATAAATCATCAATATTTTGCGACAATTTTTAACGTAAATTACAAACATGTTATTACAGATGATTCCATCTTAAATAAATCATCAATGTTTTGCGACAATTTTTAAAGTAAATTACATACATGTCATTACAGTTGATTCCATGTTAAATAAATCATCAATGTTTTGCGACAATTTTTAACGTAAATTACAAACATGTCATTACAGATGATTCCATCTTAAATAAATCATCAATGTTTTGCGACAATTTTTAACGTAAATTTGAGACATGTCATTACAGATGATTCCATCTTAAATAAATCATCAATGTTTTGCGACAATTTTTAACGTAAATTACAAACATGTCATTACAGATGATTACATATAAAATAAATTATCAATGTTTTGCGACAATTTTTAACGTAAATTAGAGACATGTCATTACAGATGATACCATCTTAGATAAATCATCAATGTTTTACGACAATTTTTAACGTAAATTAGGGACATGTCATTAGAGATAATTCCTTCTTAAATAAATCATCAATGTTTTGCGCCAATTTTTAATCTAAATTACAAACATATTATTACAGATGATTCCATCTTAAATAAATCATCAATGTTTTGCGACAATTTTTAACGTAAATTACAAACATGTCATTACAGATGATTCCATCTGAAATAAATCATCAATGTTTTGCGACAATTTTTAAAGTATATTACAAACATATCATTACAGATGATTCCATCTTGAATAAATCATCAATGTTTTCCGACAATTTTTAACGTAAATTACAAACATGTCTTTACAGATGATTCCATCTTAAATAAATCATCAATGTTTTGCGACAATTTTTAACGTAAATTACAAACATGTCATTACAGTTGATTCCATCTTAAATAAATCATCAATGTTTTGCGACAATTTTTAACGTAAATTACAAACATGTCATTAGAGATGATTCCTTCTTAAATAAATCATCAATGTTTTGCGACAATTTTTAAAGTAAATTACAAACATGTCTTTACAGATGATTCCATCTTAAATAAATCATCAATGTTTTGCGACAATTTTTAACCTAAATTACAAACATGTCATTACAGATGATTCCATCTTAAATAAATCATCAATGTTTTGCGACAATTTTTAACGTAAATTACAAACATGTCATTACAGATGATTCCATCTTAAATAAATCATCAATGTTTTGCGACAATTTTTAAAGTAAATTACGAACATGTCATTACAGATGATTCCATCTGAAATAAATCATCAATGTTTTGCGACAATTTTTAACGTATTTTACAAACATATCATTACAGATGATTTCATCTTGAATAAATCATCAATGTTTTGCGACAATTTTTAACGTAAATTACAAACATATCAATACAGATGATTCCATCTTAAATAAATCATTAATGTTTTGCGACAATTTTTAACGTAAATTACAAACATGTCATTACAGATAATTCCATCTTAAATAAATCATCAATGTTTTGCGACAATTTTTAACGTAAATTACAAACATGTCATTACAGATTATTCCATCTTAAATAAATCATCAATGTTTTGCGACAATTTTTAAAGTAAATTACAAACATGTCATTACAGATGATTACATATAATATAAATCATCAATGTTTTGCGACAATTTTTAAAGTAAATTACAAACATGTCATTACAGATGATTCCATCTTAAATAAAACATCAATGTTTTGCGACAATTTTTAAAGTAAATTACAAATATGTCATTACAGATGATTCCATCCTTAAATAAATCATCAATGTTTTGCGACAATTTTTAAAGTAAATTACAAACATGTCATTACAGATGATTCCATCTTAAATAAATCATCTATATTTTGCGACAATTTTTAAAGTAAATTACAAACATGTCATTGCAGATGATTCCATCTTAAATAAATCATCAATATTTTGCGACAATTTCTAACGTAAATTACAAACATGTTATTACAGATGATTCCATCTTAAATAAATCATCAATGTTTTGCGACAATTTTTAAAGTAAATTACATACATGTCATTACAGTTGATTCCATCTTAAATAAATCATCAATGTTTTGCGACAATTTTTAACGTAAATTACAAACATGTCATTACAGATGATTACATCTTAAATAAATCATCAATATTTTGCGACAATTTTTAAAGTAAATTACAAACATGTCATTGCAGATGATTCCTCTTAAATAAATCATCAATGTTTGCCACAATTTTTAACGTAAATTTGAGACATGTCATTACAGATGATTCCATCTTAAATAAATCATCAATGTTTTGCGACAATTTTTAACGTAAATTACAAACATGTCATTACAGATAATTCCTTCTTAAATAAATCATCAATGTTTTGCGACAATTTTTAACCTAAATTACAAACATGTCATTACATATGATTCCATCATAAATAAATCATCAATGTTTTGCGACAATTTTTAACGTAAATTACAAACATGTCATTACAGATGATTCCATCTTAAATAAATCATCAATGTTTTGCGACAATTTTTAACGTAAATTACAAACATGTCATTACAGATGATTACATATAAAATAAATTATCAATGTTTTGCGACAATTTTTAACGTAAATTAGAGACATGTCATTACAGATGATACCATCTTAGATAAATCATCAATGTTTTACGACAAGTTTTAACGTAAATTAGGGACATGTCATTACAGATAATTCCTTCTTAAGTAAGTCATCAATATTTTGCGACAATTTTTAAAGTAAATTACAAACATGTCATTACATATGATTCCATCTTAAATAAATCATGAATATTTTGCGACAATTTTTAACGTAAATTGCAAACATGTTATTACAGATGATTCCATCTTAAATAAATCATCAATGTTTTGCGACAATTTTTAAAGTAAATTACATACATGTCATTACAGTTGATTCCATCTTAAATATATCATCAATGTTTTGCGACAATTTTTAACGTAAATTACAAACATGTCATTACAGATGATTACATCTTAAATAAATCATCAATATTTTGCGACAATTTTTAAAGTAAATTACAAACATGTCATTACAGATGATTCCATCTTAAATAAATCATCAATGTTTGCCACAATTTTTAAAGTAAATTACAAAAATGTCGTTACAGATGATTCCATCTTAAATAAGTCATCAATATTTTGCGACAATTTTTAACGTAAATTACAAACATGTCAATACAGATGATTCCATCTTAAATAAATCATGAATGTTTTGCGACAATTTTTAACGTAAATTACTAACATATCATTACAGATGATTCCATCTTAAATAAATCATCAATGTTTTGCGACAATTTTTAACGTAAATTACAATCATTTTATTACAGATGATTCCATCTTAAATAAATCATCAATGTTTTGCGACAATTTTTAAAGTAAATTACAAACATGTAAATAGAGATGATTCTATCTTAAAAAAATCATCACTATTTTGCGACAATTTTTAACGTAAATTACAAACATGTCAATACAGATGATTCCATCTTAAATAAATCATCAATGTTTTGCGACAATTTTTAACGTAAATTAGAGACATGTCATTACAGATGATTCCATCTTAATAAAATCATCAATGTTTTGCGACAATGTTTAACGTAAATTACAAACATGTCATTACAGATGATTCCATCTTAAATAAATCATCAATGTTTTGCGACAATTTTTAACGTAAATTACAAACATGTCATTACAGATGATTTCATCTTAAATTATCAATGTTTTGCGACAATTTTTAACATAACTTAGAGACATATCATTACAGATGATTCCATCTTGAATAAATCATCAATGTTTTGCGACAAATTTTAACGTAAATTACAAACATGTCATTACAGATGATTCCATCTAAAATAAATCATCAATGTTTTGAGACAATTTTTAACGTAAATTACAAACATGTCATTACAGATGATTCCATCTTAAATAAATCATCAATGCTTTGCGACAATTTTTAACGTAAATCACAAACATGTCATTACAGATGATTCCATCTTGAATAAATCATCAATGTTTTGCGACAATTTTTAACGTAAATCACAAACATGTCATTACAGATGATTCCATCTTGAATAAATCATCAATGTTTTGCGACAATTTTTAACGTAAATCACAAACATGTCATTACAGATTATTCCATATTAAATAAATCATCAATGTTTTGCGACAAATTTTAACGTAAATCACAAACATGTCATTACAGATGATTCCATCTTGAATAAATCATCAATGTTTTGCGACAATTTTTAACGTAAATTACAAACATGTTATTCAGATGATTCCATCTTAAATAAATCATCAATGTTTTGCGACAATTTTTAACGTAAATTACAAACATGTCATTACAGATGATTCCATCTTGAATAAATCATCAATGTTTTGCGACAATTTTTAACGTAAATTACAAACATGTCATTACAGATGATTCCATCTTAAATAAATCATCAATGTTTTGCGACAATTTTTAACGTAAATTGCAAACATGTCATTACAGATGATTCCATCTTAAATAAATCATATATTTTTTGCGACAATTTTTAACGTAAATTACAAACATGTCATTACAGATGATTCCATCTTAAATAAATCATCAATGTTTTGCGACAATTTTTAACGTAAATTACAAACATGTCATTACAGATGATTCCATCTTATATAAATCATCAATATTTTGCGACAATTTTTAACGTAAATCACAAACATGTCATTACAGATGATTCCATCTTGAATAAATCATCAATGTTTTGCGACAATTTTTAACGTAAATCACAAACATGTCATTACAGATGATTCCATCTTGAATAAATCATCAATGTTTTGCGACAATTTTTAACGTAAATCACAAACATGTCATTACAGATGATTCCATCTTGAATAAATCATCAATGTTTTGCGACAATTTTTAACGTAAATCACAAACATGTCATTACAGATTATTCCATCTTAAATAAATCATCAATGTTTTGCGACAAATTTTAACGTAAATCACAAACATGTCATTACAGATGATTCCATCTTGAATAAATCATCAATGTTTTGCGACAATTTTTAACGTAAATTACAAACATGTTATTACAGATGATTCCATCTTCAATAAATCATCAATGTTTTGCGACAATTTTTAACGTAAATTACAAACATGTCATTACAGATGATTCCATCTTAAATAAATCATCAATGTTTGCCACAATTTTTAAAGTAAATTACAAACATGTCATTACAGATGATTCCATCTTAAATAAGTCATCAATATTTTGCGACAATTTTTAACGTAAATTACAAACATGTCAATACAGATGATTCCATCTTAAATAAATCATGAATGTTTTGCGACAATTTTTAACGTAAAGTACTAACATATCATTACAGATGATTCCATCTTAAATAAATCATCAATGTTTTGCGACAATTTTTAACGTAAATTACAATCATGTCATTACAGATGATTCCATCTTAAATAAATCATCAATGTTTTGCGACAATTTTTAACGTAAATTGCAAACATGTCATTACAGATGATTCTATCTTAAATAAATCATCTATTTTTTGCGACAATTTTTAACGTAAATTACAAACATGTCATTACAGATGATTCCATCTTGAATAAATCATCAATGTTTTGCGACAATTTTTAACGTAAATCACAAACATGTCATTACAGATGATTCCATCTTGAATAAATCATCAATGTTTTGCGACAATTTTTAACGTAAATCACAAACATGTCATTACAGATTATTCCATCTTAAACAAATAATCAATGTTTTGCGACAAATTTTAACGTAAATCACAAACATGTCATTACAGATTATTCCATCTTAAATAAATCATCAATGTTTTGCGACAATTTTTCACGTAAATCACAAACATGTCATTACAGAATATTCCATCTTGAATAAATCATCAATGTTTTGCGACAATTTTTAACGTAAATCACAAACATGTCATTACAGATTATTCCATCTTAAATAAATCATCAATGTTTTGCGACAAACTTTAACGTAAATCACAAACATGTCATTACAGATGATTCCATCTTGAATAAATCATCAATGTTTTGCGACAATTTTTAACGTAAATTACAAACATGTTATTACAGATGATTCCATCTTCAATAAATCATCAATGTTTTGCGACAATTTTTAACGCAAATTACAAACATGTCATTACAGATGATTCCATCTTAAATAAATCATCAATGTTTTGCGACAATTTTTAACGTAAATTACAAACATGTCATTACAGATGATTCCATCTTGAATAAATCATCAATGTTTTGCGACAATTTTTAACGTAAATTACAAACATGTCATTACAGATGATTCCATCTTAAATAAATCATCAATGTTTTGCGACAATTTTTAACGTAAATTGCAAACATGTCATTACAGATGATTCCATCTTAAATAAATCATGTATTTTTTGCGACAATTTTTAACGTAAATTACAAACATGTCATTACAGATGATTCCATCTTAAATAAATTATCAATGTTTTGCGACAATTTTTAACGTAAATTACAAACATGTCATTACAGATGATTCCATCTTATATAAATCATCAATATTTTGCGACAATTTTTAACGTAAATCACAAACATGTCATTACAGATGATTCCATCTTGAATAAATCATCAATGTTTTGCGACAATTTTTAACGTAAATTACAAACATGTCATTACAGATGATTCCATCTTAAATAAATCATCTATTTTTTGCGACAATTTTTAACGTAAATTACAAACATATCATTACAGATGATTCCATCTTGAATAAATCATCAATGTTTTGCGACAATTTTTAACGTAAATTACAAACATGTCATTACAGATGATTCCATCTTAAATAAATCATCAATGTTTTGCGACAATTTTTAACGTAAATCACAAACATGTCATTACAGATGATTCCATCTTGAATAAATCATCAATGTTTTGCGACAATTTTTAACGTAAATTACAAACATGTCATTACAGATGATTCCATCTTAAATAAATCATCTATTTTTTGCGACAATTTTTAACGTAAATTACAAACATATCATTACAGATGATTCCATCTTGAATAAATCATCAATGTTTTGCGACAATTTTTAACGTAAGTTACAAACATGTCATTACAGATGATTCCATCTTAAATAAATCATCAATGTTTGCGACAATTTTTAACGTAAATTACAAACATGTCATTACAGATGATTCCATCTTAAATAAATCATCGATGTTTGCGACAATTTTTAACGTAAATTACAAACATGTCATTACAGATGATTCCATCTTAAATAAATCATCAATGTTTTGCGACAATTTTTAACGTAAGTTACAAACATGTCATTACAGATGATTCCATCTTAAATAAATCATCAATGTTTGCGACAATTTTTAACGTAAATTACAAACATGTCATTACAGATGATTCCATCTTAAATAAATCATCGATGTTTGCGACAATATTTAACGTAAATTACGAACATGTCATTACAGATGATTCCATCTTAAATAAATCATCAATGTTTTGCGACAATTTTTAACATAAATCACAATCATGTCATTACAGATGATTCCATCTTAAATAAATCATCAATGTTTTGCGACAATTTTTAAAGAAAATTACAAACATGTCATTACAGATGATTCCATCTTGAATAAATCATCAATGTTTTGCGACAAATTTTAAAGTAAATTAGAGACATGTCATTACAGATGATTACATCTTAAATAAATCATCAATGTTTTGCGACAATTTTTAACGTAAATTACAAACATGTCATTACAGATGATTCCATCTTAAATAAATCATCAATGTTTTGCGACAATTTTTAACGTAAATTACAAACATGTTATTACAGATGATTCCATCTTCAATAAATCATCAATGTTTTGCGACAATTTTTAACGTAAATTACAAACATGTCATTACAGATGATTCCATCTTGAATAAATCATCAATGTTTTGCGACAATTTTTAACGTAAATTACAAACATGTCATTACAGATGATTCCATCTTAAATAAATCATCAATGTTTTGCGACAATTTTTAACGTAAATTGCAAACATGTCATTACAGATGATTCCATCTTAAATAAATCATGTATTTTTTGCGACAATTTTTAACGTAAATTACAAACATGTCATTACAGATGATTCCATCTTAAATAAATTATCAATGTTTTGCGACAATTTTTAACGTAAATTACAAACATGTCATTACAGATGATTCCATCTTATATAAATCATCAATGTTTTGCGACAATTTTTAACGTAAATTACAAACATGTCATTACAGATGATTCCATCTTAAATAAATTATCAATGTTTTGCGACAATTTTTAACGTAAATTACAAACATGTCATTACAGATGATTCCATCTTAAATAAATTATCAATGTTTTGCGACAATTTTTAACGTAAATCACAAACATGTCATTACAGATGATTCCATCTTGAATAAATCATCAATGTTTTGCGACAATTTTTAACGTAAATTACAAACATGTCATTACAGATGATTCCATCTTAAATAAATCATCTATTTTTTGCGACAATTTTTAACGTAAATTACAAACATATCATTACAGATGATTCCATCTTGAATAAATCATCAATGTTTTGCGACAATTTTTAACGTAAATTACAAACATGTTATTGCAGATGATTCCATCTTAAATAAATCATCAATGTTTTGCGACAATTTTTAACGTAAGTTACAAACATGTCATTACAGATGATTCCATCTTAAATAAATCATCAATGTTTGCGACAATTTTTAACGTAAATTACAAACATGTCATTACAGATGATTCCATCTTAAATAAATCATCGATGTTTGCGACAATTTTTAACGTAAATTACGAACATGTCATTACAGATGATTCCATCTTAAATAAATCATCAATGTTTTGCGACAATTTTTAACGTAAATCACAAACATGTCATTACAGATGATTCCATCTTGAATAAATCATCAATGTTTTGCGACAATTTTTAACGTAAATTACAAACATGTCATTACAGATGATTCCATCTTATATAAATCATGAATGTTTTGCGACAATTTTTAACGTAAATTACAAACATGTCATTACAGATGATACCATCTTAAATAAATCATCAATGTTTTGCGACAATTTTTAACGTAAATTACAAACATGTCATTACAGATGATTCCATCTTAAATAAATCATCAATGTTTTGCGACAATTTTTAACGTAAATTACAAACATGTTATTACAGATGATTCCATCTTCAATAAATCATCAATGTTTTGCGACAATTTTTAACATAAATAACAATCATGTCATTACAGATGATTCCATCTTAAATAAATCATCGATGTTTGCGACAATTTTTAACGTAAATTACAAACATGTCATTACAGATGATTCCATCTTAAATAAATCATCAATGTTTTGCGACAATTTTTAACGTAAGTTACAAACATGTCATTACAGATGATTCCATCTTAAATAAATCATCAATGTTTGCGACAATTTTTAACGTAAATTACAAACATGTCATTACAGATGATTCCATCTTAAATAAATCATCGATGTTTGCGACAATTTTTAACGTAAATTACGAACATGTCATTACAGATGATTCCATCTTAAATAAATCATCAATGTTTTGCGACAATTTTTAACATAAATCACAATCATGTCATTACAGATGATTCCATCTTAAATAAATCATCAATGTTTTGCGACAATTTTTAAAGAAAATTACAAACATGTCATTACAGATGATTCCATCTTGAATAAATCATCAATGTTTTGCGACAAATTTTAAAGTAAATTAGAGACATGTCATTACAGATGATTACATCTTAAATAAATCATCAATGTTTTGCGACAATTTTTAACGTAAATTACAAACATGTCATTACAGATGATTCCATCTTAAATAAATCATCAATGTTTTGCGACAATTTTTAACGTAAATTACAAACATGTTATTACAGATGATTCCATCTTCAATAAATCATCAATGTTTTGCGACAATTTTTAACGTAAATTACAAACATGTCATTACAGATGATTCCATCTTGAATAAATCATCAATGTCTTGCGACAATTTTTAACGTAAATTACAAACATGTCATTACAGATGATTCCATCTTATATAAATCATCAATGTTTTGCGACAATTTTTAACGTAAATCACAAACATGTCATTACAGATGATTCCATCTTGAATAAATCATCTATGTTTTGCAAAATTTTTAACGTAAATTACAAACATGTCATTACAGATGATTCCATCTTAAATAAATCATCAATGTTTTGCGACAACTTTTAACGTAAATTACAAACATGTCATTACAGATGATTCCATCTTAAATAAATCATCAATGTTTGCGACAATTTTTAACGTAAATCACAAACATGTCATTACAGATTATTCCATCTTAAATAAATCATCAATGTTTTGCGACAAACTTTAACGTAAATCACAAACATGTCATTACAGATGATTCCATCTTGAATAAATCATCAATGTTTTGCGACAATTTTTAACGTAAATTACAAACATGTTATTACAGATGATTCCATCTTCAATAAATCATCAATGTTTTGCGACAATTTTTAACGCAAATTACAAACATGTCATTACAGATGATTCCATCTTAAATAAATCATCAATGTTTTGCGACAATTTTTAACGTAAATTACAAACATGTCATTACAGATGATTCCATCTTGAATAAATCATCAATGTTTTGCGACAATTTTTAACGTAAATTACAAACATGTCATTACAGATGATTCCATCTTAAATAAATCATCAATGTTTTGCGACAATTTTTAACGTAAATTGCAAACATGTCATTACAGATGATTCCATCTTAAATAAATCATGTATTTTTTGCGACAATTTTTAACGTAAATTACAAACATGTCATTACAGATGATTCCATCTTAAATAAATTATCAATGTTTTGCGACAATTTTTAACGTAAATTACAAACATGTCATTACAGATGATTCCATCTTATATAAATCATCAATATTTTGCGACAATTTTTAACGTAAATCACAAACATGTCATTACAGATGATTCCATCTTAAATAAATCATCAATGTTTTGCGACAATTTTTAAAGAAAATTACAAACATGTCATTACAGATGATTCCATCTTGAATAAATCATCAATGTTTTGCGACAAATTTTAAAGTAAATTAGAGACATGTCATTACAGATGATTACATCTTAAATAAATCATCAATGTTTTGCGACAATTTTTAACGTAAATTACAAACATGTCATTACAGATGATTCCATCTTAAATAAATCATCAATGTTTTGCGACAATTTTTAACGTAAATTTGAGACATGTCATTACAGATGATTCCATCTTCAATAAATCATCAATGTCTTGCGACAATTTTTAACGTAAATTACAAACATGTCATTACAGATGATTCCATCTTATATAAATCATCAATGTTTTGCGACAATTTTTAACGTAAATCACAAACATGTCATTACAGATGATTCCATCTTGAATAAATCATCTATGTTTTGCAAAATTTTTAACGTAAATTACAAACATGTCATTACAGATGATTCCATCTTAAATAAATCATCAATGTTTTGCGACAACTTTTAACGTAAATTACAAACATGTCATTACAGATGATTCCATCTTAAATAAATCATCAATGTTTGCGACAATTTTTAACGTAAATTACAAACATGTCATTAAAGATGATTCCATCTTAAATAAATCATCAATGTTTTGCGACAATTTTTAACGTAAATTACAAACATGACATTACAGATGATTCCATCTTATATAAATCATCAATGTTTTGCGACAATTTTTAACGTAAATTACAAACATGTCATTACAGATGATTCCATCTTATATAAATCATCAATGTTTTGCGACAATTTTTAACGTAAATTACAAACATGTCATTACAGATGATTCCATCTTATATAAATCATCAATGTTTTGCGACAATTTTTAACGTAAATTACAAACATGTCATTACAGATGATTCCATCTTGAATAAATCGTCAATGTTTTGCGACAATTTTTAACGTAAATTTGAGACATGTCATTACAGATGATTCCATCTTAAATAAATCATCAATGTTTTGCGACAATTTTTAACGTAAATTACAAACATGTCATTACAGATGATTCCATCTTAAATAAATCATCAATGCTTGCGACAATTTTTAACGTAAATTACAAACATGTCATTAAAGATGATTCCATCTTAAATAAATAATCAATGTTTTGCGACAATTTTTAACGTAAATTACAAACATGACATTACAGATGATTCCATCTTATATAAATCATCAATGTTTTGCGACAATTTTTAACGTAAATCACAAACATGTCATTACAGATGATTCCATCTTGAATAAATCGTCAATGTTTTGCGACAATTTTTAACGTAAATTTGAGACATGTCATTACAGATGATTCCATCTTAAATAAATCATCAATGTTTTGCGACAATTTTTAACGTAAATTACAAACATGTCATTACAGATGATTCCATCTTAAATAAATCATCAATGTTTGCGACAATTTTTAACGTAAATTACAAACATGTCATTAAAGATGATTCCATCTTAAATAAATCATCAATGTTTTGCGACAATTTTTAACGTAAATTACAAACATGACATTACAGATGATTCCATCTTATATAAATCATCAATGTTTTGCGACAATTTTTAACGTAAATCACAAACATGTCATTACAGATGATTCCATCTTGAATAAATCGTCAATGTTTTGCGACAATTTTTAACGTAAATTTGAGACATGTCATTACAGATGATTCCATCTTAAATAAATCATCAATGTTTTGCGACAATTTTTAACGTAAATTACAAACATGTCATTACAGATGATTCCATCTTAAATAAATCATCAATGTTTGCGACAATTTTTAACGTAAATTACAAACATGTCATTACAAATGATTCCATCTTGAATAAATCGTCAATGTTTTGCGACAATTTTTAACATAAATTACAAACATGTCATTACAGATGATTCCATCTTATATAAATCATCAATGTTTTGCGACAATTTTTAACGTAAATCACAAACATGTCATTACAGATGATTCCATCTTGAATAAATCGTCAATGTTTTGCGACAATTTTTAACGTAAATTTGAGACATGTCATTACAGATGATTCCATCTTAAATAAATCATCAATGTTTGCGACAATTTTTAACGTAAATTACAAACATGTCATTAAAGATGATTCCATCTTAAATAAATCATCAATGTTTTGCGACAATTTTTAACGTAAATTACAAACATGACATTACAGATGATTCCATCTTATATAAATCATCAATGTTTTGCGACAATTTTTAACGTAAATTACAAACATGTCATTACAGATGATTCCATCTTAAATAAATCATCAATGTTTGCGACAATTTTTAACGTAAATTACAAACATGTCATTACAGATGATTCCATCTTGAATAAATCGTCAATGTTTTGCGACAATTTTTAACATAAATTACAAACATGTCAT
Source organism: Acanthosepion lycidas (assembly GCA_963932145.1). Taxonomy (NCBI): domain Eukaryota; kingdom Metazoa; phylum Mollusca; class Cephalopoda; order Sepiida; family Sepiidae; genus Acanthosepion; species Acanthosepion lycidas. The sequence goes on along the minus strand of OZ010598.1, from coordinate 80,125,901 downwards.
TACAGATGATTCCATCTTATATAAATCATCAATGTTTTGCGACAATTTTTAACGTAAATCACAAACATGTCATTACAGATGATTCCATCTTGAATAAATCGTCAATGTTTTGCGACAATTTTTAACGTAAATTTGAGACATGTCATTACAGATGATTCCATCTTAAATAAATCATCAATGTTTTGCGACAATTTTTAACGTAAATTACAAACATGTCATTACAGATGATTCCATCTTAAATAAATCATCAATGCTTGCGACAATTTTTAACGTAAATTACAAACATGTCCTTAAAGATGATTCCATCTTAAATAAATAATCAATGTTTTGCGACAATTTTTAACGTAAATTACAAACATGACATTACAGATGATTCCATCTTATATAAATCATCAATGTTTTGCGACAATTTTTAACGTAAATCACAAACATGTCATTACAGATGATTCCATCTTGAATAAATCATCTATGTTTTGCAAAATTTTTAACGTAAATTACAAACATGTCATTACAGATGATTCCATCTTAAATAAATCATCAATGTTTGCGACAATTTTTAACGTAAATTACAAACATGTCATTACAGATGATTCCATCTTGAATAAATCGTCAATGTTTTGCGACAATTTTTAACATAAATTACAAACATGTCATTACAGATGATTCCATCTTATATAAATCATCAATGTTTTGCGACAATTTTTAACGTAAATCACAAACATGTCATTACAGATGATTCCATCTTGAATAAATCGTCAATGTTTTGCGACAATTTTTAACGTAAATTTGAGACATGTCATTACAGATGATTCCATCTTAAATAAATCATCAATGTTTTGCGACAATTTTTAACGTAAATTACAAACATGTCATTACAGATGATTCCATCTTAAATAAATCATCAATGTTTGCGACAATTTTTAACGTAAATTACAAACATGTCATTACAGATGATTCCATCTTATATAAATCATCAATGTTTTGCGACAATTTTTAACGTAAATTACAATCATGTCATTACAGATGATTCCATCTTATATAAATCATCAATGTTTTGCGACAATTTTTAACGTAAATTTGAGACATGTCATTACAGATGATTCCATCTTAAATAAATCATCAATGTTTTGCGACAATTTTTAACGTAAATTACAAACATGTCATTACAGATGATTCCATCTTAAATAAATCATCAATGTTTGCGAACATTTTTAACGTAAATTACAAACATGTCATTACAGATGATTCCATCTTAAATAAATCATCAATGTTTTGCGACAATTTTTAACGTAAATTACAAACATGTCATTACAGATGATTCCATCTTAAATAAATCATCAATGTTTTGCGACAATTTTTAACGTAAATTACAAACATGTCATTACAGATGATTCCATCTTAAATAAATCATCAATGTTTTGCGACAATTTTTAACGTAAATTACAAACATGTCATTACAGATGATTCCATCTTAAATAAATCATCAATGTTTTGCGACAATTTTTAACGTAAATTACAAACATGTCATTACAGATGATTCCATCTTAAATAAATCATCAATGTTTTGCGACAATTTTTAACGTAAATTACAAACATGTCATTACAGATGATTCCATCTTAAATAAATCATCAATGTTTTGCGACAATTTTTAACGTAAATTACAAACATGTCATTACAGATGATTCCATCTTAAATAAATCATCAATGTTTTGCGACAATTTTTAACGTAAATTACAAACATGTCATTACAGATGATTCCATCTTAAATAAATCATCAATGTTTTGCGACAATTTTTAACGTAAATTTGAGACATGTCATTACAGATGATTCCATCTTAAATAAATCATCAATGTTTTGCGACAATTTTTAACGTAAATTACAAACATGTCATTACAGATGATTCCATCTTAAATAAATCATCAATGTTTTGCGACAATTTTTAACGTAAATTACAAACATGTCATTACAGATGATTCCATCTTAAATAAATCATCAATGTTTTGCGACAATTTTTAACGTAAATTACAAACATGTCATTACAGATGATTCCATCTTAAATAAATCATCAATGTTTTGCGACAATTTTTAACGTAAATTACAAACATGTCATTACAGATGATTCCATCTTAAATAAATCATCAATGTTTGCGACCATTTTTAACGTAAATTACAAACATGTCATTACAGATGATTCCATCTTAAATAAATCATCAATGTTTTGCGACAATTTTTAACGTAAATTACAAACATGTCATTACAGATGATTCCATCTTAAATAAATCATCAATGTTTTGCGACAATTTTTAACGTAAATTACAAACATGTCATTACAGATGATTCCATCTTATATAAATCATCAATGTTTTGCGACAATTTTTAACGTAAATTACAAACATGTCATTACAGATGATTCCATCTTAAATAAATCATCAATGTTTTGCGACAATTTTTAACGTAAATTACAAACATGTCATTACAGATGATTCCATCTTATATAAATCATCAATGTTTTGCGACAATTTTTAACGTAAATTACAAACATGACATTACAGATGATTCCATCTTAAATAAATCATCAATGTTTTGCGACAATTTTTAACGTAAATCACAAACATGTCATTACAGATGATTCCATCTTGAATAAATCATCAATGTTTTGCGACAATTTTTAACGTAAATCACAAACATGACATTACAGATGATTCCATCTTATATAAATCATCAATGTTTTGCGACAATTTTTAACGTAAATCACAAACATGTCATTACAGATGATTCCATCTTATATAAATCATCAATGTTTTGCGACAATTTTTAACGTAAATTACAAACATATCATTACAGATGATTCCATCTTATATAAATCATCAATGTTTTGCGACAATTTTTAACGTAAATCACAAACATGTCATTACAGATGATTCCATCTTGAATAAATCATCAATGTTTTGCGACAATTTTTAACGTAAATTACAAACATGTCATTACAGATGATTCCATCTTATATAAATCATGAATGTTTTGCGACAATTTTTAACATAAATTACAAACATGTCATTACAGATGATACCATCTTAAATAAATCATCAATGTTTTGCGACAATTTTTAACGTAAATTACAAACATGTCAATACAGATGATTCCATCTTATATAAATCATCAATGTTTTGCGACAATTTTTAACATAAATTACAAACATGTCATTACAGATGATACCATCTTAAATAAATCATCAATGTTTTGCGACAATTTTTAACGTAAATTACAAACATGTCATTACAGATGATTCCATCTTATATAAATCATGAATGTTTTGCGACAATTTTTAACATAAATTACAAACATGTCATTACAGATGATACCATCTTAAATAAATCATCAATGTTTTGCGACAATTTTTAACGTAAATTACAAACATATCATTACAGATGATTCCATCTTATATAAATCATCAATGTTTTGCGACAATTTTTAACGTAAATCACAAACATGTCATTACAGATGATTCCATCTTAAATAAATCATCAATATTTTGCGACAATTTTTAAAGTAAATTACAAACATGTCATTACAGATGATTCCATCTTAAATAAATCATCAATATTTTGCGACAATTTTTAACGTAAATTACAAACATGTCATTACAGATGATTCCATCTTATATAAATCATCAATGTTTTGCGACAATTTTTAACATAAATTACAAACATGTCATTACAGATGATACCATCTTAAATAAATCATCAATGTTTTGCGACAATTTTTAACGTAAATTACAAACATGACATTACAGATGATTCCATCTTATATAAATCATCAATGTTTTGCGACAATTTTTAACGTAAATTACAAACATGTCATTACAGATGATTCCATCTTATATAAATCATCAATGTTTTGCGACAATTTTTAACGTAAATTACAAACATGTCATTACAGATGATTCCATCTTATATAAATCATCAATGTTTTGCGACAATTTTTAACGTAAATTACAAACATGTCATTACAGATGATTCCATCTTATATAAATCATCAATGTTTTGCGACAATTTTTAACATAAATTACAAACATGTCATTACAGATGATTCCATCTTAAATAAATCATCAATATTTTGCGACAATTTTTAACGTAAATTACAAACATGTCATTACAGATGATTCCATCTTATATAAATCATCAATGTTTTGCGACAATTTTTAACATAAATACAAACATGTCATTACAGATGATACCATCTTAAATAAATCATCAATGTTTTGCGACAATTTTTAACGTAAATTACAAACATGTCATTACAGATGATACCATCTTAAATAAATCATCAATGTTTTGCGACAATTTTTAACGTAAATTACAAACATGTCATTACAGATGATTCCATCTTATATAAATCATCAATGTTTTGCGACAATTTTTAACATAAATTACAAACATGTCATTACAGATGATACCATCTTAAATAAATCATCAATGTTTTGCGACAATTTTTAACGTAAATTACAAACATGTCATTACAGATGATTCCATCTTATATAAATCATCAATGTTTTGCGACAATTTTTAACATAAATTACAAACATGTCATTACAGATGATACCATCTTAAATAAATCATCAATGTTTTGCGACAATTTTTAACGTAAATTACAAACATGACATTACAGATGATACCATCTTATATAAATCATCAATGTTTTGCGACAATTTTTAACATAAATTACAAACATGTCATTACAGATGATACCATCTTAAATAAATCATCAATGTTTTGCGACAATTTTTAACGTAAATTACAAACATGTCATTACAGATGATTCCATCTTATATAAATCATCAATGTTTTGCGACAATTTTTAACATAAATTACAAACATGTCATTACAGATGATACCATCTTAAATAAATCATCAATGTTTTGCGACAATTTTTAACGTAAATTACAAACATGTCATTACAGATGATTCCATCTTATATAAATCATGAATGTTTTGCGACAATTTTTAACATAAATTACAAACATGTCATTACAGATGATACCATCTTAAATAAATCATCAATGTTTTGCGACAATTTTTAACGTAAATTACAAACATATCATTACAGATGATTCCATCTTATATAAATCATCAATGTTTTGCGACAATTTTTAACGTAAATCACAAACATGTCATTACAGATGATTCCATCTTAAATAAATCATCAATATTTTGCGACAATTTTTAAAGTAAATTACAAACATGTCATTACAGATGATTCCATCTTAAATAAATCATCAATATTTTGCGACAATTTTTAACGTAAATTACAAACATGTCATTACAGATGATTCCATCTTATATAAATCATCAATGTTTTGCGACAATTTTTAACATAAATTACAAACATGTCATTACAGATGATACCATCTTAAATAAATCATCAATGTTTTGCGACAATTTTTAACGTAAATTACAAACATGACATTACAGATGATTCCATCTTATATAAATCATCAATGTTTTGCGACAATTTTTAACGTAAATTACAAACATGTCATTACAGATGATTCCATCTTATATAAATCATCAATGTTTTGCGACAATTTTTAACGTAAATTACAAACATGTCATTACAGATGATTCCATCTTATATAAATCATCAATGTTTTGCGACAATTTTTAACGTAAATTACAAACATGTCATTACAGATGATTCCATCTTATATAAATCATCAATGTTTTGCGACAATTTTTAACATAAATTACAAACATGTCATTACAGATGATTCCATCTTAAATAAATCATCAATATTTTGCGACAATTTTTAACGTAAATTACAAACATGTCATTACAGATGATTCCATCTTATATAAATCATCAATGTTTTGCGACAATTTTTAACATAAATACAAACATGTCATTACAGATGATACCATCTTAAATAAATCATCAATGTTTTGCGACAATTTTTAACGTAAATTACAAACATGTCATTACAGATGATACCATCTTAAATAAATCATCAATGTTTTGCGACAATTTTTAACGTAAATTACAAACATGTCATTACAGATGATTCCATCTTATATAAATCATCAATGTTTTGCGACAATTTTTAACATAAATTACAAACATGTCATTACAGATGATACCATCTTAAATAAATCATCAATGTTTTGCGACAATTTTTAACGTAAATTACAAACATGTCATTACAGATGATTCCATCTTATATAAATCATCAATGTTTTGCGACAATTTTTAACATAAATTACAAACATGTCATTACAGATGATACCATCTTAAATAAATCATCAATGTTTTGCGACAATTTTTAACGTAAATTACAAACATGACATTACAGATGATACCATCTTATATAAATCATCAATGTTTTGCGACAATTTTTAACATAAATTACAAACATGTCATTACAGATGATACCATCTTAAATAAATCATCAATGTTTTGCGACAATTTTTAACGTAAATTACAAACATGTCATTACAGATGATTCCATCTTATATAAATCATCAATGTTTTGCGACAATTTTTAACATAAATTACAAACATGTCATTACAGATGATACCATCTTAAATAAATCATCAATGTTTTGCGACAATTTTTAACGTAAATTACAAACATGACATTACAGATGATTCCATCTTATATAAATCATCAATGTTTTGCGACAATTTTTAACATAAATTACAAACATGTCATTACAGATGATACCATCTTAAATAAATCATCAATGTTTTGCGACAATTTTTAACGTAAATTACAAACATATCATTACAGATGATTCCATCTTATATAAATCATCAATGTTTTGCGACAATTTTTAACGTAAATTACAAACATGTCATTACAGATGATTCCATCTTATATAAATCATCAATGTTTTGCGACAATTTTTAACATAAATTACAAACATGTCATTACAGATGATACCATCTTAAATAAATCATCAATGTTTTGCGACAATTTTTAACGTAAATTACAAACATGTCATTACAGATGATTCCATCTTATATAAATCATCAATGTTTTGCGACAATTTTTAACGTAAATTACAAACATGTCATTACAGATGATTCCATCTTAAATAAATCATCAATGTTTTGCGACAATTTTTAACGTAAATCACAAACATGTCATTACAGATGATTCCATCTTAAATAAATCATCAATGTTTTGCGACAATTTTTAACGTAAATTACAAACATGTCATTACAGATGATTCCATCTTATATAAATCATCAATGTTTTGCGACAATTTTTAACATAAATTACAAACATGTCATTACAGATGATACCATCTTAAATAAATCATCAATGTTTTGCGACAATTTTTAACGTAAATTACAAACATATCATTACAGATGATTCCATCTTATATAAATCATCAATGTTTTGCGACAATTTTTAACATAAATTACAAACATGTCATTACAGATGATACCATCTTAAATAAATCATCAATGTTTTGCGAGAATTTTTAACGTAAATCACAAACATGTCATTACAGATGATACCATCTTAAATAAATCATCAATGTTTTGCGACAATTTTTAACGTAAATTACAAACATGACATTACAGATGATTCCATCTTATATAAATCATCAATGTTTTGCGACAATTTTTAACATAAATTACAAACATGTCATTACAGATGATACCATCTTAAATAAATCATCAATGTTTTGCGACAATTTTTAACGTAAATTACAAACATATCATTACAGATGATTCCATCTTATATAAATCATCAATGTTTTGCGACAATTTTTAACGTAAATTACAAACATGTCATTACAGATGATTCCATCTTATATAAATCATCAATGTTTTGCGACAATTTTTAACATAAATTACAAACATGTCATTACAGATGATACCATCTTAAATAAATCATCAATGTTTTGCGACAATTTTTAACGTAAATTACAAACATGTCATTACAGATGATTCCATCTTATATAAATCATCAATGTTTTGCGACAATTTTTAACATAAATTACAAACATGTCATTACAGATGATACCATCTTAAATAAATCATCAATGTTTTGCGACAATTTTTAACGTAAATTACAAACATATCATTACAGATGATTCCATCTTATATAAATCATCAATGTTTTGCGACAATTTTTAACGTAAATCACAAACATGTCATTACAGATGATTCCATCTTATATAAATCATCAATGTTTTGCGACAATTTTTAACATAAATTACAAACATGTCATTACAGATGATACCATCTTAAATAAATCATCAATGTTTTGCGACAATTTTTAACGTAAATTAGAAACATGTCATTACAGATGATTCCATCTTATATAAATCATCAATGTTTTGCGACAATTTTTAACATAAATTACAAACATGTCATTACAGATGATACCATCTTAAATAAATCATCAATGTTTTGCGACAATTTTTAACGTAAATTACAAACATATCATTACAGATGATTCCATCTTATATAAATCATCAATGTTTTGCGACAATTTTTAACGTAAATTACAAACATGTCATTACAGATGATTCCATCTTAAATAAATTATCAATGTTTTGCTACAATTTTTAACGTAAATTACAAACATGTCATTACAGATGATTCCATCTTAAATAAATCATCAATATTTTGCGACAATTTTTAACGTAAATTACAAACATGTCATTACAGATGATTCCATCTTAAATAAATTATCAATGTTTTGCGACAATTTTTAACGTAAATTACAAACATGTCATTACAGATGATTCCATCTTATATAAATCATGAATGTTTTGCGACAATTTTTAACATAAATTACAAACATGTCATTACAGATGATACCATCTTAAATAAATCATCAATGTTTTGCGACAATTTTTAACGTAAATTACAAACATGTCATTACAGATGATTCCATCTTATATAAATCATCAATGTTTTGCGACAATTTTTAACATAAATTACAAACATGTCATTACAGATGATACCATCTTAAATAAATCATCAATGTTTTGCGACAATTTTTAACGTAAATTACAAACATGACATTACAGATGATTCCATCTTATATAAATCATCAATGTTTTGCGACAATTTTTAACGTAAATTACAAACATGTCATTACAGATGATACCATCTTAAATAAATCATCAATGTTTTGCGACAATTTTTAACGTAAATTACAAACATGACATTACAGATGATTCCATCTTATATAAATCATCAATGTTTTGCGACAATTTTTAACGTAAATTACAAACATGTCATTAAAGATGATTCCATCTTATATAAATCATCAATGTTTTGCGACAATTTTTAACATAAATTACAAACATGTCATTACAGATGATACCATCTTAAATAAATAATCAATGTTTTGCGACAATTTTTAACGTAAATTACAAACATGTCATTACAGATGATTCCATCTTATATAAATCATCAATGTTTTGCGACAATTTTTAACATAAATTACAAACATGTCATTACAGATGATTCCATCTTAAATAAATAATCAATGTTTTGCGACAATTTTTAACGTAAATCACAAACATGTCATTACAGATGATTCCATCTTGAATAAATCATCAATGTTTTGCGACAATTTTTAACGTAAATCACAAACATGTCATTACAGATGATACCATCTTAAATAAATCATCAATGTTTTGCGACAATTTTTAACGTAAATTACAAACATGTCATTACAGATGATTCCATCTTATATAAATCATCAATGTTTTGCGACAATTTTTAACATAAATTACAAACATGTCATTACAGATGATACCATCTTAAATAAATCATCAATGTTTTGCGACAATTTTTAACGTAAATTACAAACATGTCATTACAGATGATTCCATATTATATAAATCATCAATGTTTTGCGACAATTTTTAACATAAATTACAAACATGTCATTACAGATGATTCCATCTTAAATAAATAATCAATGTTTTGCGACAATTTTTAACGTAAATCACAAACATGTCATTACAGATGATTCCATCTTGAATAAATCATCAATGTTTTGCGACAATTTTTAACGTAAATCACAAACATGTCATTACAGATGATACCATCTTAAATAAATCATCAATGTTTTGCGACAATTTTTAACGTAAATTACAAACATGACATTACAGATGATTCCATCTTATATAAATCATCAATGTTTTGCGACAATTTTTAACGTAAATTACAAACATGTCATTACAGATGATACCATCTTAAATAAATCATCAATGTTTTGCGACAATTTTTAACGTAAATTACAAACATGTCATTACAGATGATTCCATCTTATATAAATCATGAATGTTTTGCGACAATTTTTAACGTAAATTACAAACATGTCATTACAGATGATACCATCTTAAATAAATCATCAATGTTTTGCGACAATTTTTAACGTAAATTACAAACATGACATTACAGATGATTCCATCTTATATAAATCATCAATGTTTTGCGACAATTTTTAACGTAAATCACAAACATGTCATTACAGATGATTCCATCTTGAATAAATCATCAATGTTTTGCGACAATTTTTAACGTAAATCACAAACATGTCATTACAGATGATACCATCTTAAATAAATCATCAATGTTTTAAGACAATTTTTAACGTAAATTACAAACATGACATTACAGATGATTCCATCTTATATAAATCATCAATGTTTTGCGACAATTTTTAACGTAAATTACAAACATGTCATTACAGATGATACCATCTTAAATAAATCATCAATGTTTTGCGACAATTTTTAACGTAAATTACAAACATGTCATTACAGATGATACCATCTTAAATAAATCATCAATGTTTTGCGACAATTTTTAACGTAAATTACAAACATGACATTACAGATGATTCCATCTTATATAAATCATCAATGTTTTGCGACAATTTTTAACATAAATTACAAACATGTCATTACAGATGATACCATCTTAAATAAATCATCAATGTTTTGCGACAATTTTTAACGTAAATTACAAACATGACATTACAGATGATTCCATCTTATATAAATCATCAATGTTTTGCGACAATTTTTAACGTAAATTACAAACATGTCATTACAGATGATACCATCTTAAATAAATCATCAATGTTTTGCGACAATTTTTAACGTAAATTACAAACATGTCATTACAGATGATACCATCTTAAATAAATCATCAATGTTTTGCGACAATTTTTAACGTAAATTACAAACATGACATTACAGATGATTCCATCTTATATAAATCATCAATGTTTTGCGACAATTTTTAACATAAATTACAAACATGTCATTACAGATGATACCATCTTAAATAAATCATCAATGTTTTGCGACAATTTTTAACGTAAATTACAAACATGACATTACAGATGATTCCATCTTATATAAATCATCAATGTTTTGCGACAATTTTTAACATAAATTACAAACATGTCATTACAGATGATACCATCTTAAATAAATCATCAATGTTTTGCGACAATTTTTAACGTAAATTACAAACATGACATTACAGATGATTCCATCTTATATAAATCATCAATGTTTTGCGACAATTTTTAACGTAAATTACAAACATGTCATTACAGATGATACCATCTTAAATAAATCATCAATGTTTTGCGACAATTTTTAACGTAAATTACAAACATGACATTACAGATGATTCCATCTTATATAAATCATCAATGTTTTGCGACAATTTTTAACATAAATTACAAACATGTCATTACAGATGATACCATCTTAAATAAATCATCAATGTTTTGCGACAATTTTTAACGTAAATTACAAACATGACATTACAGATGATTCCATCTTATATAAATCATCAATGTTTTGCGACAATTTTTAACGTAAATTACAAACATGTCATTACAGATGATACCATCTTAAATAAATCATCAATGTTTTGCGACAATTTTTAACGTAAATTACAAACATGTCATTACAGATGATACCATCTTAAATAAATCATCAATGTTTTGCGACAATTTTTAACGTAAATTACAAACATGACATTACAGATGATTCCATCTTATATAAATCATCAATGTTTTGCGACAATTTTTAACATAAATTACAAACATGTCATTACAGATGATACCATCTTAAATAAATCATCAATGTTTTGCGACAATTTTTAACGTAAATTACAAACATGACATTACAGATGATTCCATCTTATATAAATCATCAATGTTTTGCGACAATTTTTAACGTAAATTACAAACATGTCATTACAGATGATACCATCTTAAATAAATCATCAATGTTTTGCGACAATTTTTAACGTAAATTACAAACATGACATTACAGATGATTCCATCTTATATAAATCATCAATGTTTTGCGACAATTTTTAACATAAATTACAAACATGTCATTACAGATGATACCATCTTAAATAAATCATCAATGTTTTGCGACAATTTTTAACGTAAATTACAAACATGTCATTACAGATGATTCCATCTTATATAAATCATCAATGTTTTGCGACAATTTTTAACATAAATTACAAACATGTCATTACAGATGATTCCATCCTTAAATAAATCATCAATGTTTTGCGACAATTTTTAACGTAAATTACAAACATGACATTACAGATGATTCCATCTTATATAAATCATCAATGTTTTGCGACAATTTTTAACGTAAATTACAAACATGTCATTACAGATGATACCATCTTAAATAAATCATCAATGTTTTGCGACAATTTTTAACATAAATTACAAACATGTCATTACAGATGATACCATCTTAAATAAATCATCAATGTTTTGCGACAATTTTTAACGTAAATTACAAACATGACATTACAGATGATTCCATCTTATATAAATCATCAATGTTTTGCGACAATTTTTAACATAAATTACAAACATGTCATTACAGATGATACCATCTTAAATAAATCATCAATGTTTTGCGACAATTTTTAACGTAAATTACAAACATGACATTACAGATGATTCCATCTTATATAAATCATCAATGTTTTGCGACAATTTTTAACATAAATTACAAACATGTCATTACAGATGATACCATCTTAAATAAATCATCAATGTTTTGCGACAATTTTTAACGTAAATTACAAACATGTCATTACAGATGATTCCATCTTATATAAATCATCAATGTTTTGCGACAATTTTTAACATAAATTACAAACATGTCATTACAGATGATTCCATCCTTAAATAAATCATCAATGTTTTGCGACAATTTTTAACGTAAATTACAAACATGACATTACAGATGATTCCATCTTATATAAATCATCAATGTTTTGCGACAATTTTTAACGTAAATTACAAACATGTCATTACAGATGATACCATCTTAAATAAATCATCAATGTTTTGCGACAATTTTTAACGTAAATTACAAACATGACATTACAGATGATTCCATCTTATATAAATCATCAATGTTTTGCGACAATTTTTAACGTAAATTACAAACATGTCATTACAGATGATACCATCTTAAATAAATCATCAATGTTTTGCGACAATTTTTAACGTAAATTACAAACATGACATTACAGATGATTCCATCTTATATAAATCATCAATGTTTTGCGACAATTTTTAACGTAAATTACAAACATGTCATTAAAGATGATTCCATCTTAAATAAATCATCAATGTTTTGCGACAATTTTTAAAGTAAATTACAAACATGTCATTACAGATGATTCCATCTTATATAAATCATCAATGTTTTGCGACAATTTTTAACATAAATTACAAATATGTCATTACAGATGATACCATCTTAAATAAATCATCAATGTTTTGCGACAATTTTTAACGTAAATTACAAACATGACATTACAGATGATTCCATCTTATATAAATCATCAATGTTTTGCGACAATTTTTAACGTAAATTACAAACATGTCATTACAGATGATACCATCTTAAATAAATCATCAATGTTTTGCGACAATTTTTAACGTAAATTACAAACATGACATTACAGATGATTCCATCTTATATAAATCATCAATGTTTTGCGACAATTTTTAACATAAATTACAAACATGTCATTACAGATGATACCATCTTAAATAAATCATCAATGTTTTGCGACAATTTTTAACGTAAATTACAAACATGTCATTACAGATGATTCCATCTTATATAAATCATCAATGTTTTGCGACAATTTTTAACATAAATTACAAACATGTCATTACAGATGATACCATCTTAAATAAATCATCAATGTTTTGCGACAATTTTTAACGTAAATTACAAACATGACATTACAGATGATTCCATCTTATATAAATCATCAATGTTTTGCGACAATTTTTAACGTAAATTACAAACATGTCATTACAGATGATTCCATCTTAAATAAATCATCAATGTTTTGCGACAATTTTTAACGTAAATTACAAACATGACATTACAGATGATTCCATCTTATATAAATCATCAATGTTTTGCGACAATTTTTAACATAAATTACAAACATGTCATTACAGATGATTCCATCTTAAATAAATCATCAATGTTTTGCGACAATTTTTAACATAAATTACAAACATGTCATTACAGATGATACCATCTTAAATAAATCATCAATGTTTTGCGACAATTTTTAACGTAAATTACAAACATGTCATTACAGATGATTCCATCTTATATAAATCATCAATGTTTTGCGACAATTTTTAACATAAATTACAAACATGTCATTACAGATGATACCATCTTAAATAAATCATCAATGTTTTGCGACAATTTTTAACGTAAATTACAAACATGTCATTACAGATGATTCCATCTTATATAAATCATCAATGTTTTGCGACAATTTTTAACGTAAATAACAAACATGTCATTACAGATGATTCCATCTTATATAAATCATCAATGTTTTGCGACAATTTTTAACATAAATTACAAACATGTCATTACAGATGATACCATCTTAAATAAATCATCATTGTTTTGCGACAATTTTTAACGTAAATTACAAACATGTCATTACAGATGATACCATCTTAAATAAATCATCAATGTTTTGCGACAATTTTTAACATAAATTACAAACATGTCATTACAGATGATACCATCTTATATAAATCATCAATGTTTTGCGACAATTTTTAACGTAAATTACAAACATGTCATTACAGATGATTCCATCTTATATAAATCATCAATGTTTTGCGACAATTTTTAACGTAAATTACAAACATGTCATTACAGATGATTCCATCTTAAATAAATCATCAATGTTTTGCGACAATTTTTAACATAAATTACAAACATGTCATTACAGATGATACCATCTTAAATAAATCATCAATGTTTTGCGACAATTTTTAACGTAAATTACAAACATATCATTACAGATGATACCATCTTAAATAAATCATCAATGTTTTGCGACAATTTTTAACGTAAATCACAAACATGTCATTACAGATGATTCCATCTTATATAAATCATCAATGTTTTGCGACAATTTTTAACGTAAATCACAAACATGTCATTACAGATGATTCCATCTTAAATAAATCATCAATGTTTTGCGACAATTTTTAACGTAAATTACAAACATGTCATTACAGATGATTCCATCTTATATAAATCATCAATGTTTTGCGACAATTTTTAACGTAAATCACAAACATGTCATTACAGATGATTCCATCTTAAATAAATCATCAATGTTTTGCGACAATTTTTAACGTAAATTACAAACATGTCATTACAGATGATTCCATCTTAAATAAATCATCAATGTTTGCGACAATTTTTAACGTAAATTACAAACATGTCATTAAAGATGATTCCATCTTAAATAAATAATCAATGTTTTGCGACAATTTTTAACGTAAATCACAAACATGTCATTACAGATGATTCCATCTTGAATAAATCATCAATGTTTTGCGACAATTTTTAACGTAAATCACAAACATGTCATTACAGATTATTCCATCTTAAATAAATCATCAATGTTTTGCGACAATTTTTAACGTAAATTACAAACATGTCATTACAGATGATTCCATCTTAAATAAATCATCAATGTTTTGCGAAAATTTTTAACGTAAATTACAAACATGTCATTAAAGATGATTCCATCTTAAATAAATCATCAATGTTTTGCGACAATTTTTAACCTAAATTACAAACATATCATTACAGATGATTCCATCTTGAATAAATCATCAATGTTTTGCGACAATTTTTAACGTAAATTACAAACATGACATTACAGATGATTCCATCTTATATGAATCATCAATGATTTGCGACAATTTTTAACGTAAATTACAAACATATCATTACAGATGATTCCATCTTATATAAATCATCAATGTTTTGCGACAATTTTTAACGTAAATTACAAACATGTCATTAAAGATGATTCCATCTTAAATAAATCATCAATGTTTTGCGACAATTTTTAACGTAAATTACAAACATGTCATTACAGATGATTCCATCTTAAATAAATAATCAATGTTTTGCGACAATTTTTAACGTAAATTACAAACATGTCATTACAGATGATTCCATCTTAAATAAATCATCAATGTTTTGCGACAATTTTTAACGTAAATTACAAACATGTCATTACAGATGATTCCATCTTAAATAAATCATCAATGTTTGCGACAATTTTTAACGTAAATTACAAACATGTCATTAAAGATGATTCCATCTTAAATAAATAATCAATGTTTTGCGACAATTTTTAACGTAAATCACAAACATGTCATTACAGATGATTCCATCTTGAATAAATCATCAATGTTTTGCGACAATTTTTAACGTAAATCACAAACATGTCATTACAGATTATTCCATCTTAAATAAATCATCAATGTTTTGCGACAATTTTTAACGTAAATTACAAACATGTCATTACAGATGATTCCATCTTAAATAAATCATCAATGTTTTGCGACAATTTTTAACGTAAATTACAAACATGTCATTAAAGATGATTCCATCTTAAATAAATCATCAATGTTTTGCGACAATTTTTAACCTAAATTACAAACATATCATTACAGATGATTCCATCTTGAATAAATCATCAATGTTTTGCGACAATTTTTAACGTAAATTACAAACATGACATTACAGATGATTCCATCTTATATGAATCATCAATGTTTTGTGACAATTTTTAACGTAAATTACAAACAAGTCATTACAGATGATTCCATCTTAAATAAATCATCAATGTTTTGCGACAATTTTTAACGTAAATTACAAACATGTCATTACAGATGATTCCATCTTAAATAAATCATCAATGTTTGCGACAATTTTTAACGTAAATTACAAACATGTCATTACAGATGATTCCATCTTAAATAAATCATCGATGTTTGCGACAATTTTTAACGTAAATTACGAACATGTCATTACAGATGATTCCATCTTAAATAAATCATCAATGTTTTGCGACAATTTTTAACATAAATCACAATCATGTCATTACAGATGATTCCATCTTAAATAAATCATCAATGTTTTGCGACAATTTTTAAAGAAAATTACAAACATGTCATTACAGATGATTCCATCTTGAATAAATCATCAATGTTTTGCGACAAATTTTAAAGTAAATTAGAGACATGTCATTACAGATGATTACATCTTAAATAAATCATCAATGTTTTGCGACAATTTTTAACGTAAATTACAAACATGTCATTACAGATGATTCCATCTTAAATAAATCATCAATGTTTTGCGACAATTTTTAACGTAAATTTGAGACATGTCATTACAGATGATTCCATCTTAAATAAATCATCAATGTCTTGCGACAATTTTTAACGTAAATTACAAACATGTCATTACAGATGATTCCATCTTAAATAAATCATCAATGTTTTGCGACAATTTTTAACGTAAATTACAAACATGTCATTAAAGATGATTCCATCTTAAATAAATCATCAATGTTTTGCGACAATTTTAACGTAAATTACAAACATATCATTACAGATGATTCCATCCTGAATAAATCATCAATGTTTTGCAAAATTTTTAACGAAAATTACAAACATGACATTACAGATGATTCCATCTTATATAAATCATCAATGTTTTGCGACAATTTTTAACGTAAATTAGAGACATGTCATTACAGATGATACCATCTTAGATAAATCATCAATGTTTTACGACAATTTTTAACGTAAATTAGGGACATGTCATTACAGATAATTCCTTCTTAAATAAATCATCAATGTTTTGCGACAATTTTTAACCTAAATTACAAACATGTCATTAGAGATGATTCCATCTTAAATAAATCATCAATGTTTTTGCGACAATTTTTAACGTAAATTACAAACATGTCATTACAGATGATTCCATCTTAAATAAATCGTCAATATTTTGCGACAATTTTTAACGTAAATTAAAAACATGTTATTACAGATGATTCCATCTTAAATAAATCATCAATGTTTTGCGACAATTTTTAACGTAAATCACAAACATGTCATTACAGATGATTCCATCTTGAATAAATCATCAATGTTTTGCGACAATTTTTAACGTAAATCACAAACATGTCATTACAGATGATTCCATCTTAAATAAATCATCAATGTTTTGCGACAATTTTTAACGTAAATTACAAACATGTCATTACAGATGATTCCATCTTAAATAAATCATCAATGTTTGCGACAATTTTTAACGTAAATTACAAACATGTCATTAAAGATGATTCCATCTTAAATAAATAATCAATGTTTTGCGACAATTTTTAACGTAAATTACAAACATGACATTACAGATGATTCCATCTTATATAAATCATCAATGTTTTGCGACAATTTTTAACGTAAATTACAAACATGTCATTACAGATGATTCCATCTTAAATAAATCATCAATGTTTTGCGACAATTTTTAACGTAAATCACAAACATGTCATTACAGATGATTCCATCTTGAATAAATCATCAATGTTTTGCGACAATTTTTAACGTAAATTACAAACATGTCATTACAGATGATTCCATCTTAAATAAATCATCAATGTTTTGCGACAATTTTTAACGTAAATTACAAACATGTCATTACAGATGATTCCATCTTAAATAAATCATCAATGTTTTGCGACAATTTTTAACGTAAATTACAAATATGTCATTACAGATGATTCCATCTTAAATAAATCATCAATGTTTGCGACAATTTTTAACGTAAATTACAAACATGTCATTACAGATGATTCCATCTTAAATAAATCATCGATGTTTGCGACAATTTTTAACGTAAATTACAAACATGTCATTACAGATGATTCCATCTTAAATAAATCATCAATGTTTTGCGACAATTTTTACCGTAAATTACAAACATGTCATTACAGATGATTCCATCTTAAATAAATCATCAATGTTTTGCGACAATTTTTAACATAAATCACAAACATGTCATTACAGATGATTCCATCTTAAATAAATCATCAATGTTTTGCGACAATTTTTAAAGAAAATTACAAACATGTCATTACAGATGATTCCATCTTAAATAAATCATCAATGTTTTGCGACAATTTTTAACGTAAATTACAAACATGTCATTACAGATGATTCCATCTTAAATAAATCATCAATGTTTTGCGACAATTTTTACCGTAAATTACAAACATGTCATTACAGATGATTCCATCTTAAATAAATCATCAATGTTTTGCGACAATTTTTAACATAAATCACAAACATGTCATTACAGATGATTCCATCTTAAATAAATCATCAATGTTTTGCGACAATTTTTAAAGAAAATTACAAACATGTCATTACAGATGATTCCATCTTAAATAAATCATCGATGTTTTGCGACAATTTTTACCGTAAATTACAAACATGTCATTACAGATGATTCCATCTTAAATAAATCATCAATGTTTTGCGACAATTTTTAACGTAAATTACAAACATGTCATTACAGATGATTCCATCTTAAATAAATCATCAATGTTTTGCGACAATTTTTAACGTAAATTACAAACATGTCATTACAGATGATTCCATCTTAAATAAATCATCAATGTTTTGCGACAATTTTTACCGTAAATTACAAACATGTCATTACAGATGATTCCATCTTAAATAAATCATCAATGTTTTGCGACAATTTTTAACATAAATCACAAACATGTCATTACAGATGATTCCATCTTAAATAAATCATCAATGTTTTGCGACAATTTTTAAAGAAAATTACAAACATGTCATTACAGATGATTCCATCTTATATAAATCATCAATGTTTTGCGACAATTTTTAACGTAAATTACAAACATGTCATTACAGATGATTCCATCTTAAATAAATCATCAATGTTTTGCGACAATTTTTAACGTAAATTACAAACATGTCATTACAGATGATTCCATCTTATATAAATCATCAATGTTTTGCGACAATTTTTAACGTAAATTACAAACATGTCATTACAGATGATTCCATCTTAAATAAATCATCAATGTTTTGTGACAATTTTTAACATAAATCACAAACATGTCATTACAGATGATTCCATCTTAAATAAATCATCAATGTTTTGCGACAATTTTTAACGTAAATTACAAACATGTCATTACAGATGATTCCATCTTAAATAAATCATCAATGTTTTGCGACAATTTTTAACGTAAATTACAAACATGGTATTACAGATGATTCCATCTTAAATAAATCATCAATGTTTTGCGACAATTTTTAACATAAATCACAAACATGTCATTACAGATGATTCCATCTTAAATAAATCATCAATGTTTTGCGACAATTTTTAACATAAATCACAAACATGTCATTACAGATGATTCCATCTTAAATAAATCATCAATGTTTTGCGACAATTTTTAAAGAAAATTACAAACATGTCATTACAGATGATTCCATCTTATATAAATCATCAATGTTTTGCGACAATTTTTAACGTAAATTACAAACATGTCATTACAGATGATTCCATCTTAAATAAATCATCAATGTTTTGTGACAATTTTTAACGTAAATTACAAACATGTCATTACAGATGATTCCATCTTATATAAATCATCAATGTTTTGCGACAATTTTTAACGTAAATTACAAACATGTCATTACAGATGATTCCATCTTAAATAAATCATCAATGTTTTGTGACAATTTTTAACGTAAATTACAAACATGTCATTACAGATGATTCCATCTTATATAAATCATCAATGTTTTGCGACAATTTTTAACGTAAATTACAAACATGTCATTACAGATGATTCCATCTTAAATAAATCATCAATGTTTTGTGACAATTTTTAACGTAAATTACAAACATGTCATTACAGATGATTCCATCTTATATAAATCATCAATGTTTTGTGACAATTTTTAACGTAAATTACAAACATGTCATTACAGATGATTCCATCTTATATAAATCATCAATGTTTTGCGACAATTTTTAACGTAAATTACAAACATGTCATTACAGATGATTCCATCTTAAATAAATCATCAATGTTTTGTGACAATTTTTAACGTAAATTACAAACATGTCATTACAGATGATTCCATCTTAAATAAATCATCAATGTTTTGTGACAATTTTTAACGTAAATTACAAACATGTCATTACAGATGATTCCATCTTATATAAATCATCAATGTTTTGTGACAATTTTTAACGTAAATTACAAACATGTCATTACAGATGATTCCATCTTATATAAATCATCAATGTTTTGCGACAATTTTTAACGTAAATTACAAACATGTCATTACAGATGATTCCATCTTAAATAAATCATCAATGTTTTGTGACAATTTTTAACGTAAATTACAAACATGTCATTACAGATGATTCCATCTTAAATAAATCATCAATGTTTTGCGACAATTTTTAACATAAATCACAAACATGTCATTACAGATGATTCCATCTTAAATAAATCATCAATGTTTTGCGACAATTTTTAACGTAAATTACAAACATGGTATTACAGATGATTCCATCTTAAATAAATCATCAATATTTTGCGACAATTTTTAACGTAAATTACAAACATGTCATTACAGATGATTCCATCTTAAATAAATCATCAATGTTTTGCGACAATTTTTAACATAAATCACAAACATGTCATTACAGATGATTCCATCTTAAATAAATCATCAATGTTTTGTGACAATTTTTAACGTAAATTACAAACATGTCATTACAGATGATTCCATCTTATATAAATCATCAATGTTTTGCGACAATTTTTAACGTAAATTACAAACATGTCATTACAGATGATTCCATCTTAAATAAATCATCAATGTTTTGTGACAATTTTTAACGTAAATTACAAACATGTCATTACAGATGATTCCATCTTATATAAATCATCAATGTTTTGTGACAATTTTTAACGTAAATTACAAACATGTCATTACAGATGATTCCATCTTATATAAATCATCAATGTTTTGCGACAATTTTTAACGTAAATTACAAACATGTCATTACAGATGATTCCATCTTAAATAAATCATCAATGTTTTGTGACAATTTTTAACGTAAATTACAAACATGTCATTACAGATGATTCCATCTTAAATAAATCATCAATGTTTTGTGACAATTTTTAACGTAAATTACAAACATGTCATTACAGATGATTCCATCTTATATAAATCATCAATGTTTTGTGACAATTTTTAACGTAAATTACAAACATGTCATTACAGATGATTCCATCTTATATAAATCATCAATGTTTTGCGACAATTTTTAACGTAAATTACAAACATGTCATTACAGATGATTCCATCTTAAATAAATCATCAATGTTTTGTGACAATTTTTAACGTAAATTACAAACATGTCATTACAGATGATTCCATCTTAAATAAATCATCAATGTTTTGCGACAATTTTTAACGTAAATTACAAACATGGTATTACAGATGATTCCATCTTAAATAAATCATCAATATTTTGCGACAATTTTTAACGTAAATTACAAACATGTCATTACAGATGATTCCATCTTAAATAAATCATCAATGTTTTGCGACAATTTTTAACATAAATCACAAACATGTCATTACAGATGATTCCATCTTAAATAAATCATCAATGTTTTGCGACAATTTTTAACATAAATCACAAACATGTCATTACAGATGATTCCATCTTAAATAAATCATCAATGTTTTGCGACAATTTTTAACGTAAATTACAAACATGTCATTACAGATGATTCCATCTTATATAAATCATCAATGTTTTGCGACAATTTTTAAAGAAAATTACAAACATGTCATTACAGATGATTCCATCTTATATAAATCATCAATGTTTTGCGAGAATTTTTAACGTAAATTACAAACATGGTATTACAGATGATTCCATCTTAAATAAATCATCAATGTTTTGCGACAATTTTTAACATAAATCACAAACATGTCATTACAGATGATTCCATCTTAAATAAATCATCAATGTTTTGCGACAATTTTTAACATAAATCACAAACATGTCATTACAGATGATTCCATCTTAAATAAATCATCAATGTTTTGCGACAATTTTTAACGTAAATTACAAACATGTCATTACAGATGATTCCATCTTATATAAATCATCAATGTTTTGCGACAATTTTTAAAGAAAATTACAAACATGTCATTACAGATGATTCCATCTTATATAAATCATCAATGTTTTGCGACAATTTTTAACGTAAATTACAAACATGGTATTACAGATGATTCCATCTTAAATAAATCATCAATGTTTTGCGACAATTTTTAACATAAATCACAAACATGTCATTACAGATGATTCCATCTTAAATAAATCATCAATGTTTTGCGACAATTTTTAAAGAAAATTACAAACATGTCATTACAGATGATTCCATCTTATATAAATCATCAATGTTTTGCGACAATTTTTAACGTAAATTACAAACATGGTATTACAGATGATTCCATCTTAAATAAATCATCAATGTTTTGCGACAATTTTTAACATAAATCACAAACATGTCATTACAGATGATTCCATCTTAAATAAATCATCAATGTTTTGCGACAATTTTTAAAGAAAATTACAAACATGTCATTACAGATGATTCCATCTTATATAAATCATCAATGTTTTGCGACAATTTTTAACGTAAATTACAAACATGGTATTACAGATGATTCCATCTTAAATAAATCATCAATGTTTTGCGACAATTTTTAACATAAATCACAAACATGTCATTACAGATGATTCCATCTTAAATAAATCATCAATGTTTTGCGACAATTTTTAAAGAAAATTACAAACATGTCATTACAGATGATTCCATCTTATATAAATCATCAATGTTTTGCGACAATTTTTAACGTAAATTACAAACATGGTATTACAGATGATTCCATCTTAAATAAATCATCAATGTTTTGCGACAATTTTTAACATAAATCACAAACATGTCATTACAGATGATTCCATCTTAAATAAATCATCAATGTTTTGCGACAATTTTTAAAGAAAATTACAAACATGTCATTACAGATGATTCCATCTTATATAAATCATCAATGTTTTGCGACAATTTTTAACGTAAATTACAAACATGTCATTACAGATGATTCCATCTTAAATAAATCATCAATGTTTTGTGACAATTTTTAACGTAAATTACAAACATGGTATTACAGATGATTCCATCTTAAATAAATCATCAATGTTTTGCGACAATTTTTAAAGAAAATTACAAACATGTCATTACAGATGATTCCATCTTAAATAAATCATCAATGTTTTGCGACAATTTTTAACATAAATCACAAACATGTCATTACAGATGATTCCATCTTAAATAAATCATCAATGTTTTGCGACAATTTTTAACATAAATCACAAACATGTCATTACAGATGATTCCATCTTAAATAAATCATCAATGTTTTGCGACAATTTTTAACATAAATCACAAACATGTCATTACAGATGATTCCATCTTAAATAAATCATCAATGTTTTGCGACAATTTTTAAAGAAAATTACAAACATGTCATTACAGATGATTCCATCTTATATAAATCATCAATGTTTTGCGACAATTTTTAACGTAAATTACAAACATGTCATTACAGATGATTCCATCTTAAATAAATCATCAATGTTTTGCGACAATTTTTAACGTAAATTACAAACATGGTATTACAGATGATTCCATCTTAAATAAATCATCAATGTTTTGCGACAATTTTTAACATAAATCACAAACATGTCATTACAGATGATTCCATCTTAAATAAATCATCAATGTTTTGCGACAATTTTTAACATAAATCACAAACATGTCATTACAGATGATTCCATCTTAAATAAATCATCAATGTTTTGCGACAATTTTTAACATAAATCACAAACATGTCATTACAGATGATTCCATCTTATATAAATCATCAATGTTTTGCGACAATTTTTAACGTAAATTACAAACATGTCATTACAGATGATTCCATCTTAAATAAATCATCAATGTTTTGCGACAATTTTTAACATAAATCACAAACATGTCATTACAGATGATTCCATCTTAAATAAATCATCAATGTTTTGCGACAATTTTTAACATAAATCACAAACATGTCATTACAGATGATTCCATCTTAAATAAATCATCAATGTTTTGCGACAATTTTTAAAGAAAATTACAAACATGTCATTACAGATGATTCCATCTTATATAAATCATCAATGTTTTGCGACAATTTTTAACGTAAATTACAAACATGTCATTACAGATGATTCCATCTTAAATAAATCATCAATGTTTTGCGACAATTTTTAAAGAAAATTACAAACATGTCATTACAGATGATTCCATCTTAAATAAATCATCAATGTTTTGCGACAATTTTTAACGTAAATTACAAACATGTTATTACAGATGATTCCATCTTAAATAAATCATCAATGTTTTGCGACAATTTTTAACATAAATCACAAACATGTCATTACAGATGATTCCATCTTAAATAAATCATCAATGTTTTGCGACAATTTTTAACGTAAATTACAAACATGGTATTACAGATGATTCCATCTTAAATAAATCATCAATGTTTTGCGACAATTTTTAAAGAAAATTACAAACATGTCATTACAGATGATTCCATCTTAAATAAATCATCAATGTTTTGCGACAATTTTTAACATAAATCACAAACATGTCATTACAGATGATTCCATCTTAAATAAATCATCAATGTTTTGCGACAATTTTTAAAGAAAATTACAAACATGTCATTACAGATGATTCCATCTTAAATAAATCATCAATGTTTTGCGACAATTTTTAACATAAATCACAAACATGTCATTACAGATGATTCCATCTTAAATAAATCATCAATGTTTTGCGACAATTTTTAACGTAAATTACAAACATGTCATTACAGATGATTCCATCTTAAATAAATCATCAATGTTTTGCGACAATTTTTAAAGAAAATTACAAACATGTCATTACAGATGATTCCATCTTAAATAAATCATCAATGTTTTGCGACAATTTTTAACATAAATCACAAACATGTCATTACAGATGATTCCATCTTAAATAAATCATCAATGTTTTGCGACAATTTTTAACATAAATCACAAACATGTCATTACAGATGATTCCATCTTAAATAAATCATCAATGTTTTGCGACAATTTTTAACGTAAATTACAAACATGGTATTACAGATGATTCCATCTTATATAAATCATCAATGTTTTGCGACAATTTTTAACATAAATCACAAACATGTCATTACAGATGATTCCATCTTAAATAAATCATCAATGTTTTGCGACAATTTTTAACATAAATCACAAACATGTCATTACAGATGATTCCATCTTATATAAATCATCAATGTTTTGCGACAATTTTTAACGTAAATTACAAACATGGTATTACAGATGATTCCATCTTAAATAAATCATCAATGTTTTGCGACAATTTTTAACATAAATCACAAACATGTCATTACAGATGATTCCATCTTAAATAAATCATCAATGTTTTGCGACAATTTTTAAAGAAAATTACAAACATGTCATTACAGATGATTCCATCTTATATAAATCATCAATGTTTTGCGACAATTTTTAACGTAAATTACAAACATGGTATTACAGATGATTCCATCTTAAATAAATCATCAATGTTTTGCGACAATTTTTAACATAAATCACAAACATGTCATTACAGATGATTCCATCTTAAATAAATCATCAATGTTTTGCGACAATTTTTAAAGAAAATTACAAACATGTCATTACAGATGATTCCATCTTATATAAATCATCAATGTTTTGCGACAATTTTTAACGTAAATTACAAACATGTCATTACAGATGATTCCATCTTAAATAAATCATCAATGTTTTGTGACAATTTTTAACGTAAATTACAAACATGGTATTACAGATGATTCCATCTTAAATAAATCATCAATGTTTTGCGACAATTTTTAAAGAAAATTACAAACATGTCATTACAGATGATTCCATCTTAAATAAATCATCAATGTTTTGCGACAATTTTTAACATAAATCACAAACATGTCATTACAGATGATTCCATCTTAAATAAATCATCAATGTTTTGCGACAATTTTTAACATAAATCACAAACATGTCATTACAGATGATTCCATCTTAAATAAATCATCAATGTTTTGCGACAATTTTTAACATAAATCACAAACATGTCATTACAGATGATTCCATCTTAAATAAATCATCAATGTTTTGCGACAATTTTTAAAGAAAATTACAAACATGTCATTACAGATGATTCCATCTTATATAAATCATCAATGTTTTGCGACAATTTTTAACGTAAATTACAAACATGTCATTACAGATGATTCCATCTTAAATAAATCATCAATGTTTTGCGACAATTTTTAACGTAAATTACAAACATGGTATTACAGATGATTCCATCTTAAATAAATCATCAATGTTTTGCGACAATTTTTAACATAAATCACAAACATGTCATTACAGATGATTCCATCTTAAATAAATCATCAATGTTTTGCGACAATTTTTAACATAAATCACAAACATGTCATTACAGATGATTCCATCTTAAATAAATCATCAATGTTTTGCGACAATTTTTAACATAAATCACAAACATGTCATTACAGATGATTCCATCTTAAATAAATCATCAATGTTTTGCGACAATTTTTAACGTAAATTACAAACATGTCATTACAGATGATTCCATCTTAAATAAATCATCAATGTTTTGCGACAATTTTTAAAGAAAATTACAAACATGTCATTACAGATGATTCCATCTTAAATAAATCATCAATGTTTTGCGACAATTTTTAACATAAATCACAAACATGTCATTACAGATGATTCCATCTTAAATAAATCATCAATGTTTTGCGACAATTTTTAACATAAATCACAAACATGTCATTACAGATGATTCCATCTTAAATAAATCATCAATGTTTTGCGACAATTTTTAACGTAAATTACAAACATGGTATTACAGATGATTCCATCTTATATAAATCATCAATGTTTTGCGACAATTTTTAACATAAATCACAAACATGTCATTACAGATGATTCCATCTTAAATAAATCATCAATGTTTTGCGACAATTTTTAACATAAATCACAAACATGTCATTACAGATGATTCCATCTTAAATAAATCATCAATGTTTTGCGACAATTTTTAACGTAAATTACAAACATGTCATTACAGATGATTCCATCTTGAATAAATCATCAATGTTTTGCGACAATTTTTAACGTAAATCACAAACATGTCATTACAGATGATTCCATCTTAAATAAATCATCAATGTTTTGCGACAATTTTTAACGTAAATTACAAACATGTCATTACAGATGATTCCATCTTAAATAAATCATCAATGTTTGCGACAATTTTTAACGTAAATTACAAACATGTCATTAAAGATGATTCCATCTTAAATAAATAATCAATGTTTTGCGACAATTTTTAACGTAAATTACAAACATGACATTACAGATGATTCCATCTTATATAAATCATCAATGTTTTGCGACAATTTTTAACGTAAATTACAAACATGTCATTACAGATGATTCCATCTTAAATAAATCATCAATGTTTTGCGACAATTTTTAACGTAAATCACAAACATGTCATTACAGATGATTCCATCTTGAATAAATCATCAATGTTTTGCGACAATTTTTAACGTAAATTACAAACATGTCATTACAGATGATTCCATCTTAAATAAATCATCAATGTTTTGCGACAATTTTTAACGTAAATTACAAACATGTCATTACAGATGATTCCATCTTAAATAAATCATCAATGTTTTGCGACAATTTTTAACGTAAATTACAAATATGTCATTACAGATGATTCCATCTTAAATAAATCATCAATGTTTGCGACAATTTTTAACGTAAATTACAAACATGTCATTACAGATGATTCCATCTTAAATAAATCATCGATGTTTGCGACAATTTTTAACGTAAATTACAAACATGTCATTACAGATGATTCCATCTTAAATAAATCATCAATGTTTTGCGACAATTTTTACCGTAAATTACAAACATGTCATTACAGATGATTCCATCTTAAATAAATCATCAATGTTTTGCGACAATTTTTAACATAAATCACAAACATGTCATTACAGATGATTCCATCTTAAATAAATCATCAATGTTTTGCGACAATTTTTAAAGAAAATTACAAACATGTCATTACAGATGATTCCATCTTAAATAAATCATCAATGTTTTGCGACAATTTTTAACGTAAATTACAAACATGTCATTACAGATGATTCCATCTTAAATAAATCATCAATGTTTTGCGACAATTTTTACCGTAAATTACAAACATGTCATTACAGATGATTCCATCTTAAATAAATCATCAATGTTTTGCGACAATTTTTAACATAAATCACAAACATGTCATTACAGATGATTCCATCTTAAATAAATCATCAATGTTTTGCGACAATTTTTAAAGAAAATTACAAACATGTCATTACAGATGATTCCATCTTAAATAAATCATCGATGTTTTGCGACAATTTTTAACGTAAATTACAAACATGTCATTACAGATGATTCCATCTTAAATAAATCATCAATGTTTTGCGACAATTTTTACCGTAAATTACAAACATGGTATTACAGATGATTCCATCTTAAATAAATCATCAATGTTTTGCGACAATTTTTAACATAAATCACAAACATGTCATTACAGATGATTCCATCTTAAATAAATCATCAATGTTTTGCGACAATTTTTAAAGAAAATTACAAACATGTCATTACAGATGATTCCATCTTAAATAAATCATCGATGTTTTGCGACAATTTTTAACATAAATCACAAACATGTCATTACAGATGATTCCATCTTAAATAAATCATCAATGTTTTGCGACAATTTTTAAAGAAAATTACAAACATGTCATTACAGATGATTCCATCTTATATAAATCATCAATGTTTTGCGACAATTTTTAACGTAAATTACAAACATGTCATTACAGATGATTCCATCTTAAATAAATCATCAATGTTTTGCGACAATTTTTAACGTAAATTACAAACATGTCATTACAGATGATTCCATCTTAAATAAATCATCAATGTTTTGCGACAATTTTTAACATAAATCACAAACATGTCATTACAGATGATTCCATCTTAAATAAATCATCAATGTTTTGCG
This sequence comes from Acanthosepion lycidas, assembly GCA_963932145.1. Lineage (NCBI taxonomy): Eukaryota > Metazoa > Mollusca > Cephalopoda > Sepiida > Sepiidae > Acanthosepion > Acanthosepion lycidas. Next base: position 80,095,071 of record OZ010598.1, on the reverse strand, counting down.
ACAATTTTTAAAGAAAATTACAAACATGTCATTACAGATGATTCCATCTTAAATAAATCATCGATGTTTTGCGACAATTTTTAACATAAATCACAAACATGTCATTACAGATGATTCCATCTTAAATAAATCATCAATGTTTTGCGACAATTTTTAAAGAAAATTACAAACATGTCATTACAGATGATTCCATCTTATATAAATCATCAATGTTTTGCGACAATTTTTAACGTAAATTACAAACATGTCATTACAGATGATTCCATCTTATATAAATCATCAATGTTTTGCGACAATTTTTAACGTAAATTACAAACATGTCATTACAGATGATTCCATCTTAAATAAATCATCAATGTTTTGCGACAATTTTTAACATAAATCACAAACATGTCATTACAGATGATTCCATCTTAAATAAATCATCAATGTTTTGCGACAATTTTTAACATAAATCACAAACATGTCATTACAGATGATTCCATCTTAAATAAATCATCAATGTTTTGCGACAATTTTTAAAGAAAATTACAAACATGTCATTACAGATGATTCCATCTTATATAAATCATCAATGTTTTGCGACAATTTTTAACGTAAATTACAAACATGTCATTACAGATGATTCCATCTTAAATAAATCATCAATGTTTTGTGACAATTTTTAACGTAAATTACAAACATGGTATTACAGATGATTCCATCTTAAATAAATCATCAATGTTTTGCGACAATTTTTAAAGAAAATTACAAACATGTCATTACAGATGATTCCATCTTAAATAAATCATCAATGTTTTGCGACAATTTTTAACATAAATCACAAACATGTCATTACAGATGATTCCATCTTAAATAAATCATCAATGTTTTGCGACAATTTTTAACATAAATCACAAACATGTCATTACAGATGATTCCATCTTAAATAAATCATCAATGTTTTGCGACAATTTTTAACATAAATCACAAACATGTCATTACAGATGATTCCATCTTAAATAAATCATCAATGTTTTGCGACAATTTTTAAAGAAAATTACAAACATGTCATTACAGATGATTCCATCTTATATAAATCATCAATGTTTTGCGACAATTTTTAACGTAAATTACAAACATGTCATTACAGATGATTCCATCTTAAATAAATCATCAATGTTTTGCGACAATTTTTAACGTAAATTACAAACATGGTATTACAGATGATTCCATCTTAAATAAATCATCAATGTTTTGCGACAATTTTTAACATAAATCACAAACATGTCATTACAGATGATTCCATCTTAAATAAATCATCAATGTTTTGCGACAATTTTTAACATAAATCACAAACATGTCATTACAGATGATTCCATCTTAAATAAATCATCAATGTTTTGCGACAATTTTTAACATAAATCACAAACATGTCATTACAGATGATTCCATCTTATATAAATCATCAATGTTTTGCGACAATTTTTAACGTAAATTACAAACATGTCATTACAGATGATTCCATCTTAAATAAATCATCAATGTTTTGCGACAATTTTTAACATAAATCACAAACATGTCATTACAGATGATTCCATCTTAAATAAATCATCAATGTTTTGCGACAATTTTTAACATAAATCACAAACATGTCATTACAGATGATTCCATCTTAAATAAATCATCAATGTTTTGCGACAATTTTTAAAGAAAATTACAAACATGTCATTACAGATGATTCCATCTTATATAAATCATCAATGTTTTGCGACAATTTTTAACATAAATCACAAACATGTCATTACAGATGATTCCATCTTAAATAAATCATCAATGTTTTGCGACAATTTTTAACATAAATCACAAACATGTCATTACAGATGATTCCATCTTAAATAAATCATCAATGTTTTGCGACAATTTTTAACATAAATCACAAACATGTCATTACAGATGATTCCATCTTAAATAAATCATCAATGTTTTGCGACAATTTTTAAAGAAAATTACAAACATGTCATTACAGATGATTCCATCTTATATAAATCATCAATGTTTTGCGACAATTTTTAACGTAAATTACAAACATGTCATTACAGATGATTCCATCTTAAATAAATCATCAATGTTTTGCGACAATTTTTAACGTAAATTACAAACATGGTATTACAGATGATTCCATCTTAAATAAATCATCAATGTTTTGCGACAATTTTTAACATAAATCACAAACATGTCATTACAGATGATTCCATCTTAAATAAATCATCAATGTTTTGCGACAATTTTTAACATAAATCACAAACATGTCATTACAGATGATTCCATCTTAAATAAATCATCAATGTTTTGCGACAATTTTTAACATAAATCACAAACATGTCATTACAGATGATTCCATCTTAAATAAATCATCAATGTTTTGCGACAATTTTTAAAGAAAATTACAAACATGTCATTACAGATGATTCCATCTTAAATAAATCATCAATGTTTTGCGACAATTTTTAACATAAATCACAAACATGTCATTACAGATGATTCCATCTTAAATAAATCATCAATGTTTTGCGACAATTTTTAAAGAAAATTACAAACATGTCATTACAGATGATTCCATCTTAAATAAATCATCAATGTTTTGCGACAATTTTTAACATAAATCACAAACATGTCATTACAGATGATTCCATCTTAAATAAATCATCAATGTTTTGCGACAATTTTTAACATAATTCACAAACATGTCATTACAGATGATTCCATCTTATATAAATCATCAATGTTTTGCGACAATTTTTAACGTAAATTACAAACATGGTATTACAGATGATTCCATCTTATATAAATCATCAATGTTTTGCGACAATTTTTAACATAAATCACAAACATGTCATTACAGATGATTCCATCTTAAATAAATCATCAATGTTTTGCGACAATTTTTAACGTAAATTACAAACATGTCATTACAGATGATTCCATCTTAAATAAATCATCAATGTTTTGCGACAATTTTTAAAGAAAATTACAAACATGTCATTACAGATGATTCCATCTTAAATAAATCATCAATGTTTTGCGACAATTTTTAACATAAATCACAAACATGTCATTACAGATGATTCCATCTTAAATAAATCATCAATGTTTTGCGACAATTTTTAACATAAATCACAAACATGTCATTACAGATGATTCCATCTTAAATAAATCATCAATGTTTTGCGACAATTTTTAACGTAAATTACAAACATGGTATTACAGATGATTCCATCTTATATAAATCATCAATGTTTTGCGACAATTTTTAACATAAATCACAAACATGTCATTACAGATGATTCCATCTTAAATAAATCATCAATGTTTTGCGACAATTTTTAACATAAATCACAAACATGTCATTACAGATGATTCCATCTTAAATAAATCATCAATGTTTTGCGACAATTTTTAACGTAAATTACAAACATGTCATTACAGATGATTCCATCTTAAATAAATCATCAATGTTTTGCGACAATTTTTAACGTAAATTACAAACATGTCATTACAGATGATTCCATCTTAAATAAATCATCAATGTTTTGCGACAATTTTTAACGTAAATTACAAACATGGTATTACAGATGATTCCATCTTAAATAAATCATCAATGTTTTGCGACAATTTTTAACATAAATCACAAACATGTCATTACAGATGATTCCATCTTAAATAAATCATCAATGTTTTGCGACAATTTTTAACATAAATCACAAACATGTCATTACAGATGATTCCATCTTAAATAAATCATCAATGTTTTGCGACAATTTTTAACGTAAATTACAAACATATCATTACAGATGATTCCATCTTATATAAATCATCAATGTTTTGCGACAATTTTTAACATAAATCACAAACATGTCATTACAGATGATTCCATCTTAAATAAATCATCAATGTTTTGCGACAATTTTTAACGTAAATTACAAACATGGTATTACAGATGATTCCATCTTAAATAAATCATCAATGTTTTGCGACAATTTTTAACATAAATCACAAACATGTCATTACAGATGATTCCATCTTAAATAAATCATCAATGTTTTGCGACAATTTTTAACATAAATCACAAACATGTCATTACAGATGATTCCATCTTAAATAAATCATCAATGTTTTGCGACAATTTTTAACGTAAATTACAAACATATCATTACAGATGATTCCATCTTATATAAATCATCAATGTTTTGCGACAATTTTTAACATAAATCACAAACATGTCATTACAGATGATTCCATCTTAAATAAATCATCAATGTTTTGCGACAATTTTTAACATAAATCACAAACATGTCATTACAGATGATTCCATCTTAAATAAATCATCAATGTTTTGCGACAATTTTTAACGTAAATTACAAACATGGTATTACAGATGATTCCATCTTAAATAAATCATCAATGTTTTGCGACAATTTTTAACATAAATCACAAACATGTCATTACAGATGATTCCATCTTAAATAAATCATCAATGTTTTGCGACAATTTTTAACATAAATCACAAACATGTCATTACAGATGATTCCATCTTAAATAAATCATCAATGTTTTGCGACAATTTTTAACGTAAATTACAAACATATCATTACAGATGATTCCATCTTATATAAATCATCAATGTTTTGCGACAATTTTTAACATAAATCACAAACATGTCATTACAGATGATTCCATCTTAAATAAATCATCAATGTTTTGCGACAATTTTTAACGTAAATTACAAACATGGTATTACAGATGATTCCATCTTAAATAAATCATCAATGTTTTGCGACAATTTTTAACATAAATCACAAACATGTCATTACAGATGATTCCATCTTAAATAAATCATCAATGTTTTGCGACAATTTTTAACATAAATCACAAACATGTCATTACAGATGATTCCATCTTAAATAAATCATCAATGTTTTGCGACAATTTTTAACGTAAATTACAAACATGGTATTACAGATGATTCCATCTTAAATAAATCATCAATGTTTTGCGACAATTTTTAACATAAATCACAAACATGTCATTACAGATGATTCCATCTTAAATAAATCATCAATGTTTTGCGACAATTTTTAACATAAATCACAAACATGTCATTACAGATGATTCCATCTTAAATAAATCATCAATGTTTTGCGACAATTTTTAACGTAAATTACAAACATGGTATTACAGATGATTCCATCTTAAATAAATCATCAATGTTTTGCGACAATTTTTAACATAAATCACAAACATGTCATTACAGATGATTCCATCTTAAATAAATCATCAATGTTTTGCGACAATTTTTAACATAAATCACAAACATGTCATTACAGATGATTCCATCTTAAATAAATCATCAATGTTTTGCGACAATTTTTAAAGAAAATTACAAACATGTCATTACAGATGATTCCATCTTATATAAATCATCAATGTTTTGCGACAATTTTTAACATAAATCACAAACATGTCATTACAGATGATTCCATCTTAAATAAATCATCAATGTTTTGCGACAATTTTTAACGTAAATTACAAACATGGTATTACAGATGATTCCATCTTAAATAAATCATCAATGTTTTGCGACAATTTTTAACATAAATCACAAACATGTCATTACAGATGATTCCATCTTAAATAAATCATCAATGTTTTGCGACAATTTTTAACATAAATCACAAACATGTCATTACAGATGATTCCATCTTAAATAAATCATCAATGTTTTGCGACAATTTTTAACGTAAATTACAAACATGGTATTACAGATGATTCCATCTTAAATAAATCATCAATGTTTTGCGACAATTTTTAAAGAAAATTACAAACATGTCATTACAGATGATTCCATCTTATATAAATCATCAATGTTTTGCGACAATTTTTAACGTAAATTACAAACATGTCATTACAGATGATTCCATCTTAAATAAATCATCAATGTTTTGCGACAATTTTTACCGTAAATTACAAACATGTCATTACAGATGATTCCATCTTAAATAAATCATCAATGTTTTGCGACAATTTTTAACATAAATCACAAACATGTCATTACAGATGATTCCATCTTAAATAAATCATCAATGTTTTGCGACAATTTTTAAAGAAAATTACAAACATGTCATTACAGATGATTCCATCTTAAATAAATCATCAATGTTTTGCGACAATTTTTAACGTAAATTACAAACATGTCATTACAGATGATTCCATCTTAAATAAATCATCAATGTCTTGCGACAATTTTTAACGTAAATTACAAACATGTCATTACAGATGATTCCATCTTAAATAAATCATCAATGTTTTGCGACAATTTTTAACGTAAATTACAAACATGGTATTACAGATGATTCCATCTTAAATAAATCATCAATGTTTTGCGACAATTTTTAACGTAAATTACAAACATGTCATTACAGATGATTCCATCTTAAATAAATCATCAATATTTTGCGACAATTTTTAACGTAAATCACAAACATGTCATTACAGATGATTCCATCTTAAATAAATCATCAATATTTTGCGACAATTTTTAACGTAAATTAGAGACATGTCATTACAGCTGATTCTATCTTTTAAAAATCAACAATGTTTTGCGGCATTTTTTAACATCAAATTGACTTTTTTTCTCATTAAAAGTTGAATTATTTTAGCACATTCAAAATTATCGATAAAAAAATAGTCTTGTATCGTTTTTTTGTGACTTAAAATGGCGTCAAAATCCGGGCGAAATGTTTGATCCTTTATGATCAGTTGTGCTTAGTTTAATTTTTAATGTATATAAATAAAGTCAGAACAAAGCAAATGTTTATGTGATGCGTGGGTCACAATGCACTGACCGGTGCTCCCAATCAGACTTGGCCTCTCCAGGGTCGGGAGGTTCGGGGTAATGCGCACTGGTCCTGTTGACCACTGTTGTTAGACATTTTCTTGTATGGACATATCATTTTGAAACAACGGCTGGTCAACTTTAGCGCCTCAAATCTAAACTACTCTCTATTAATCACCATAGATATCCTTCCCTGCACCCCATTAGAATGTCTGATAGTCAACTTCTTGAGAGCAACTCTCTGCGTCTGCTCGATCTCACGTTGACTGCTGACCTGAGATGGAACAATTACATTGAGTCAATTGCTTCGTCCACCGCGAGGAAAGTTGGCTCCCTGTGCCGCGCCAGGAAATTTTTCTCCCCGGAATCGATCCTTCAAATATACAAATCAACCATTCGCCCTTGCATGGAGTTTTGCTGCCATATATTGTCTGGGGCACCTTCTGTTTACCTCGGAGTTCTTGACAAGATCCAGAGGCGGATATGTAATATAATTGGCCCTGATCTGGCATCTCGTCTACACTTGCTCTCTCACAGACGCGCCGTTGGCTCTCTCTGTCTTTTTCACAAATACTTATATGGTAATTGATCCGATGAGCTGCTTTCACTGGTTCCCAGACTCCATGAATTCAAGCACCCTATGAGGCTGGCATCCCGCTCTCACCCTTTCACTGCATAAACTACTAAGTGTAGCCGTCTCTTCTAGTCCAATAGCTTCATACCTCGCACTTCTCGCCTGTGGAACACCCTTCCTTGTTACTGTTTTCTTGAGAGCTATAATCTCCAACTATTCGAATGTAATGTCAATCGACATCTCCAGTTACCTTATTCTATCCAATATCCTTCTCCTCATCCTTTCCTCTATCATTCCTATCTGTTCTCGCTCCAAATCTTCTGCAGCCCCCTGCATCCTAGTGGCTTCACGCCTTGTTCGGGGCGTAATGCTTAAAAAAAAATCAAATACGTGTATCCACAATAAATAAACTGTGATACCCCTTCGTTTCCCATGTAATACGATGTATATTATTGTATTCACAGATGATAGTCAATGCTTCTCAACTTTTTTTCGACCGATGCACCCCATAAGACAGAATGCCATACCCCACTTTCCAAGATTGTCCAAGATTGAGAGATTTAGGAGATGGTTGTGGACCAGAGATGCCCGTCCACCCGAAGGTGCAGAGTAACAGTCATGAAAGATAATACCTCTATCCAGAGGCCCCAAAGGCCCATATATATATATATATATATATATATATATATATATATATATATATATATAACCTCTTCAACTCACCTCTCTAAAACTTCTCTCTGTTAAGGTTTAATCTCCCACCTTCTCTCGTCTGTTACCCTCTCTTTAGCTCTAACATTCGTCCCACACTCTCATACTTACACTCTCTCTAAATTCTATTTTTATTTCCGGAGTTGTTTTTTCTGTTTTCTTTTTGAATTTGTAGGTCTGATGAATTGGATCGTATTTACGATTACAATGGAATAAATTATGACCTGGGAATATTAGAGTTTAAGCCTTTTTATTATATATATATATATATATATATATATATATATATATATATATATATATATATATATATATATATATATCTGCGTTTGTATATATGTATGTGTATACATATATATATGTGTGTGTCTGCAAGGACAAGATAGGGGGGCCGTGGACAGCAAAGACTTTTTATGGGTGACGTGCAACTTTTAAGCGCTTATAAGTAACTTATAGGCCGATCATGAAATAAATTGATTCAATAAACTATTTCCTAGATTTGATATACTAATATAATTTGTATCTTAAATTGATAAAGATAATGGATTCTATTCCTGCAGAGAAGGAACCAAAGGATTTGAATTTTGGATCTATTTTGCGATTTCCGGCTTTCTCATTGGCTGTTAGGCGTCACGTGTGCAAATCATCAAACGGGAGACATTTTGCGAGTAAGCAATTAAGCTCTGAATTTTTATGTTATATTCAGCAAATATTTATGTATAAATTTCATAAGCGTTCATAAGGGGGTCCCTAAGGTAAAGCCTGAAATATAAAGGGGTCCGCAAATCAAAAAGTTTGAAAACCCCTGATCTAGCGAGACAAGTTTGCCAGGTCGAAGTGCCCTATGATTTTCGAAAGGCAACTTAGATGTAGAACAAAGCCAAAACTGTGAAGCACCCAGTGTTGGCCAAACTCACTATTCAGTCGGAATTAATCTGGCAAGACAAGCTTGTGAATTTTTACGCTACATCGAAGTGACCACGCTGAAGACATGATCAAATTTTAAATCTAATTTTTTTGTTCATTTAAACATCTATCATTCAGGACGCGCCTATGTGGTGTAATGGTTAGCAAGCTTGCCTTGTTAAATTTTTTACGAGTGTGTTGTAAGTTCGATCCTCACTGTGTGCCCCACACTTTCGTAATTGTGCCACATCTAAGCTGAGCTTAGAAAATCAAAATACAACTAAACTGTGCTTAGTTAATCGCTATCATATTCAGTTTAAATACAGGTGGTCATTAAAATTCGAACGGATACACGTTTCCCTTCATAATCTTCTTCCTGTTAACCAGCGGTTGTTTTCAAAGAGATAAGTAATTTTTCCCATTTTACGCATATGCCCACTTCAGTTTTTTTATTTGCCGTATATACTCGCGTATCATGCGAATTTTGAAAACCTAATATTGAAGCTGATTTTAAGCGGGTGACATCATGCACGAAATATAAAATTAGCGTCTGTATTGCTGGCCCTGGCTACGCCATTGACCAAATTATATATCCATTTACTGTAGTCAAGAAGTACAGTTGTATTTAAAGTAAACATAATTTTGATAAAACTGAAGTTTTCTTTAGCTGTATCCAATAATAATGCATGTAATTTTCATATATTAGTATTGTATTATAAAATACAGTTAATTATGTGCCATGCATGATACACGCTTAGGCGATCATGTATCTTTCGATACATGACTGACAAGGCAGATTTTTTTCCGCAGTATGTAGACCAGTTGCCATCCCAGGCTATAGAAACTGGTCTGTCCTGCTATTTACCGATACCTTTAAAAGAAGAGGATTCCTACCTTTCCCAAAGGTATTAGCACGTGAGTGAATGTAATGGATTCGGCTGGAATTGGAACTCGGCTCTCCGATTCCTCAGTCCGAGCAGCTATCCATTATTCGACTGCATGTGTATCTATATTTAGTGCCAGGCCTAAAAGTATTTCTAAAAAAATTTTTATAATTTAAAACAATTCTCTCTATTACCGAATAATTTCCGAAAATTTCAATAAATGAAAATAGTGAAAAATTAATGATCTGATTTTTAATTATCTGTCTATATTTCTGAGATGAGGTATTATGTACACTATTTACATTATTCGGACTGTTGTCCTCATCTTTGTCGCCATATTTATTACAACGTTTCGGACGCTGTACGCTCCGCGGTGAATGTCGTTTTACGGTATACGGACATCTTGAACCCATACTCTGTTCGAGATATTAGAACATCCAGGAATGGGAGTGTGTTGTTACTCTCTTTCTCCATCGTGAACTGTATCGAAAGTCTTATTGAGTTCACGTGGTCCAGTAGAACCTGGACATCTTCCTGGTGTGGCCAGAGTATGAAGGTGTCATCTACGTACCTTAACCATATACCTGGTTCAGAGATATAGATTCTAATGCCATTTCCTCAAAGTATTCCATGTATATATTCGCCATTCGCTGGTGATAAGTCCTCAAGGACACCTGGCACAGTGGATAAAGGCGTTACAATAGATCCGGTGACAGAACCCAAAATTTGTGAGTTCAATACCTTTTTAAGGCGGTGGAGAACTTGGAGAGGGTAATTAACAGGAGATAACTGATAACTGACATCCATTGGACATGGCACGTGGAACTAGAATAGTCTACCCCAGTGAGCGAAATAAAGGGTTCAGTTCGACATTCGAACTACCTGAAGAAGGCCGATGCGTACAACGGTCGAAACGTTTTAATAAATATGGCGACAAAGATGAGGACAATAGTCCGAATAATGTAAATACTGATTTTTAAGATTAAAAAAAAAAATATTAATTCTTTATTTTTCTTATCTCAAGTTTTGATTTTATTCCTCAACCCAGGGTAAGTGTTGTCAAGGCTGTCTTATTTTAAACTTGATCAAACTGTATGCGTGTGTGTGTACGTGCTTTAAATGGCGCAAGCACACGTATGTCATTCTCACATAACATACACATACGCATATTGTATTAGCTCATGTAAAAATCATTGGTAGATATTAATTGACGGAGAAAGAATACACTTTTCTTTTGGAGATTAATTCTTTTTTAAAAACTAGACGTTTAAGTTATGAGTTCGCTAGGGTATTTGTTTTAGAGATGGCGTGTTACTGGTAATGGTAATATTAACTATTTCCTTACAAGGAAACATTTGCCATTCATGGACCGAGCAGCCAGTAGTTTACGTTTGCTGACGTGACGTAGCTTCCCTCTGTCTATTCTAAAATATTTTCATGGCAATTGGTCTGACTAGCTTTTTTTCCCTGTTGCCCGGACTACATAAATTTAAGCGTGCTACTTGACTGGCAATTAGGTCTCACCGTTTTAGTTTTGAACTAGCTGGATGCAGCCGTCACTTCTACTCCAAAAATTTCTTTTCTCGCACTTTCCACCTGTGTAACTCTCTTCCATTTCCTTGCTTCCCTGATAAATACAATCTTCAAACATGTAAATGCAACGTCAATAACCATCTTCTGTCTTTTTGGACGACGTTCATCATTTTTTCCTTTCCTCAGTCCCCCCCTATTGTCAGTTTTCATTCACTTTCACTCCTCGTACCCCCCCCCCACATTTGCGTACCAGTAACATTCCCGTTTGCCCAGTTGTGAAATGATTAAAAATATATATAAAATCTTTCTCTTTTTCTGGTTTCTCAAATCCAGTAGCTGTTATCATTCTTTCCTCTACTGGTGGGGAGTTTCCCTCCAAACCTTTTGTTTGAAGTAGTGTTGAATGTCAACATCTTGATTATGTCATTATTTTCTCTTCTCAAGCCCAGTAGCTGTTATCACTCTTTCCATTATTGATGGGAGTTTCCTTCCTAACCTTTTGTTTGAAGTAGTGTTGAATGTCAACATCTTGATTATGTCATTATTTTCTCTTCTCAAGCCCAGTAGCTGTTATCACTCTTTCCATTATTGATGGGAGTTTCCTTCCTAACCTTTTGTTTGAAGTAGTGTGGAATGTCAACATCTTGATTATGTCATTATTTTCTCTTCTCAAGCCCAGTAGCTGTTATCACTCTTTCCAGTATTGATGGGGAGTTTCCTTCCTAACCTTTTGTTTGAAGTAGTGTGGAATGACAACATCTTGATTATGTCATTATTTTCTCTTCTCAATGCCAGTAGCTGTTATCACTCTTTCCAGTATTGATGGGAGTTTCCTTCCTAACCTTTTGTTTGAAGTAGTGTGGAATGTCAACATCTTGATTATGTCATTATTTTCTCTTCTCAAGCCCAGTAGCTGTTATCACTCTTTCCAGTATTGATGGGAGTTTCCTTCCGAACCTTTTGTTTGAAGTAGTGGGAAATGTCAACATCTTGATTATGTCATTATTTTCTCTTCTCAAGCCCAGTAGCTGTTATCACTCTTTCCAGTATTGATGGGAGTTTCCTTCCGAACCTTTTGTTTGAAGTAGTGTTGAATGTCAACATCTTGATTATGTCATTATTTTCTCTTCTCAAGCCAAGTAGATTTTTCTATTATTTTACAGTTCGAATAATGTAAATATTGTATATAATCATAATACCACATCTCAGGGTTATAGAGAAATCTACAATGCCCCGAAGAAAATTAAATTTCCTCATTAAATGACCCATCCATAAGGAGTTGATATGCCGCTAAACAAACAAATAACATGTATATAAACAGGTTTATTTATTTTATGAACAAAAACTGAAAATAAAACATAAAATTCTAGTCGCAGTATCTATTCTAAAATTCTAAAAAAATTTAATACACATAATATTAATATAATTCATATAATATAAATAATATATAATATATATAATACATATAATATAATACGTAATACATATAAATGTGATATATATATAATATTAATACATATAACATAAAATTCTAGTCGCAGTATCTATTCTAAAATTATAAAATTCATAATAAATTTAATACATATAATATTAATATAATTTATATAATATAATAAATATATTACATACATATAATATTAATACATATAAAATAATACATATAATATTAATACATATAATATAATACATATAATATTAATACATAATACATATAACATAGGTACCTCCACGAAAATGTAAACAAACAGATAGCATGATGAAAAAGACGCCGAACGACGTTTATCGTCTAATGTTCATATTATTATTAAAGAGGAAAAATCAAAGTATTTTGGGGGTATTTTTTTACATTTTTTAATCGTTCCTAGCACGTCCGAAATTTTCGTTAAAAATCTTGTTTTTTTTTGTCAAAAAAAAAGGACAGCTAATCAATCATTTTCAATCATTTTCAATCATTTGATAAAAAAGATGAAAATCTGACTTTGATATTCTTTTAAAAATCAATTATAATTTTTCCAAAACTGATTTTAATAAAATCAGAAATTATAATGTTTATTTAAAATATTTTGAACCAAGCTTAACTTAGCTTCTGCGCCGAAAAAATGTAATTTGAAAATAAAACAAAGCAGGTCATAACCTTTTGCGTCTTTGACAAGTGATGACAGCTGTGATTCATGACGTTTAGATAACTTACGGGAGGATAATTCTTTCTACGGATGGTAGGAAGTGAAATTATTTAGATTTAAATGAACAAATTATTTACCTCGTTACTTTTAAGGAAAACTTTAAGCGCTCTAATTTTTCATTTTTTTTTTTTTTTTTTGTACTTAGCTTTCATCTTTACGTTTACGATTCTTTATGGAAAATATAAAGAAATTAAAAAATAAGACTGTTAAGAGTGAGATTAAATTTCATAAGAAAAAGGTATCTAATTAATTTATAGGTACCTTTCTTATGAAATTTTATCAGAAGTGTAAATAAAATACTATAATTTTATGTACATTTATTACATTTTACTGTATTTCCATTCATTTTATTATTAATTTTGATATTTCATTTATGGAAAAATGTCATAACTGAGATTAATATAAAAATAAGATCATATAAATTAAAGTTTAGCAGTAGTTAAATTTCATAAGATGATACTGATACTTATAGGTACCCTTCTCAGTTGAAATTGAAAAATCAAATTAACTTCTCCATACGTGTTTCGCAAAAGTAAAGGCCTTAACAGCAGAGAACAATGCTGAACTCAAATAATGCAACTAAATTGTATTCTGGTTGGTCTTCCATACTTTATAATTACTGCCCGATTATAAGCACAAAAATTACATTTTTTAATTACCATGTCTAATCTAATTGGTTCAAACGATACAATTTTCAAAGCGCTAGACAATGACGATCTCATCTGGACACTTTGAAAGGTTGATGTTGCTTTTAACTAATGTTATAATATTTTTAAAAACTTAATGTAAAAATCTATTATAATTAAAAGAAATAACAAATAATTGTATTAAAAATACTATTTTCATTGAAAAATTTTTTTGCTTTCAGAAAATATTGTCCATATTCATAAAAACAACTAAAAACAAATAAAAGCATTTGAAATTGAATAATATATTTGTTTTATTGAGTTTTGTATATTACAATTCAGAGCTGATTTTCAGGTACGTTGGCTCCAATAAAAAAACAAAAAACAAAACATGATTTGCATTCTTCAAAGCCTATTAACTATTGTAATCACTAAGGTTGATGGGCTCGAATTTCTAGAGTTTTTCATAAAATTAGTTATGGGGGTGTTAATAAATATATAAAAAAATATTTCTGCCATGACTTTAATAAAAAAAAACATATTTATAATAATTTCGATCATCTGTGAATAGTTTCTGAAAGTTTCATTAACATCTGACAATTATTTTTATTTTTGCAAGATTTTCCAAACTAATGTGTGTAATACCAAAAAAACGTGCTAAAATTATCTGTTATTTACTAGCCCATGTTGGTACAAAGAGAAACAAGGTTTTTTTAATCAAAATTTAGAATGTTCTAAAAAGAAGCAAAAATTTTTAAAAATAATTAAAAAAAACTTTGGTCTTTTCTCTTCATAAAAACATAAGCATTTAGACGATAAAATTTTGTTTTCATAAAGTTTGGCGTCTTTTTCATCAGACTATGCTCTCTCTTTTAGCGATTTCGTGGAGGTACCAAAATAACATAAAATTCTAGTCGCAGTATCTATTTTAAAATTCTAAAATTCATAATAAATTTAATACATATAATATTGATATAATATATAAAAAATATATATTGTTAATACATATAATATAATACATATAATAAAATACATATATATAATATTAATATATATATAACAAAATTCTAGTCGCAATATCTATTCTAAAATTCAAAATAAATTTAATACATATAATATTAATATAATATATATATAACAGATATAATACATAATAGTACCTCCACTTTTTCGGCATAAATTATCGATACCTAAGTTTAAAATGCATTTTTTAAAATGAAAAAATATGCTTGAAGATTTCATTTTAGCTTTACTTGAAAGTTGAATCATTAAATTTATTATTTCCATTAAGTAAACAATTCTGGTATATTTCAGATAGAAACTATATACATTGGAATGTCAAATTTAATTTCAAATTTTTAAATTTTCTTAAAACCCGCCATTTTCTTAATTTTAAGAAATTTGTAAACAAACACAAATTTATCGATTTTAAAAATATTTAAAAAAATTTCTGACACGTCATTTTAGTAAAATTAGAAAATTTAATGTTAAATTAATCTGATTTAAAAAAAATATTACTTAATTATAGCATAAAAAAGAAATATACAACGAATTATTAACGATTGGTACCGTAATTTTGATCCAATACTTGATCCATGTGTTGATTGACAAGTGATGACAGCTACTACGGATGACCATAAATGAAAATTACTAGAAATCTGAGTGAACCCTTTTATTTTTAGTTTTACTGTTATGTTTATTTATTAGAATAAAGGGACAAAACTCTTTTTTATAATAATGGCAATTTCAGTCTACCGTACATGGAAATAAGGAATGTATTAAGTAGAAAAATACAACATAAAAAATTATTTGAAAAAAAATTGGAATCACTAAATTTATTAAACTTTGTAATTTTGAACTCGTAAATTTTGTTTCTACTTAATTACTAATTATCACAAGGAAATAGGCTAATACAGAGTTTTGCACGATTTTTAAACTATTATAAATTATTATAATCAAAATGTAAAACAAATAAAAAATTCTTGTAAAATTTAATTATTCATCAGAAAAAATTTATTTCTTCAGGCAATAATGACCTTAATATTACTTATTTACAAAAGCAATTAAAAGCTTTTCTAATTAAGTAATATCATAGTTTTATTGGATTCATTATTTTTCTATTCAGAGCTCATTTTCCGTGAGTTGGAACAAATTTGAAAAAAAAAGTAGGTGATTTACCATCTCCAATGACTCTTACTTTAAACAAAAAAAAAAATTTTAAGGAAATAAAAAGGATTGAACGAAATTTCGGGACAATAAGTAAGTGGGGTGTAACATATTAAAAAAAAAAAATTTTTACTAAAATTTACTAAAAAGAAATTTTCAAAAATAATTTCATTCATTTGTGAATAAGTCCTGAAAATTTCATTAAAATCGGACAATTACTTTAATTTTACAAGAATTTCCAAATCAATGGGTTTTCAACGGGAAAAAAGCGCAAAAAAAAACCAATGTTATTTTAACAGCACCGCGATGACGTAAAAAAAAGAAAACTTTAACCAAAATTTCGAACGTGTTAAAAAATATTAAAAAATATCAAAAAATAATTAAAATATACTTTGGTCTTTCATCTTAATAATAACATAAGCGTTTTGACGATAAAAATTTATTTTCGTTAAGTTTGTGGCATTTGTTTATTACGCTATGCTGTTTTCCCGCGAAAAAGTGGAGGTACCTACATACATATAAATGAAAATATATATAAAATTAATACATATAACATAAAATTCTAGTCGTAGTATCTATTCTAAAATTCCACCGAAGGGATTCCTTGATGTTTAAATGCTTCCAAACCACTGGGGTATTTTATGTGCAACACCAGCTGGAAAGAAAATACAAGTTGTATAAGCCATAATACTCGAAATGTATAAGTGTGTATTTGAGTGGCGAGGAGAAGAGAGTTTAGGGGGCAAAAGAGAGGGAAATGGGAAGGAAACGCGGGGTGGGGAGTCGAGGAAAAATGAAGCATGAGGCATGCCTTTTCTGTCTATGATGAATTTAGTATGGGCAAGATGAACGACCAGCAGTTTCTTCATGTAAATCTTGATATCAGGTTGTCAACAACAAATCTCTACCCTGTCGGCACCACCAATTCCAACACGCACGGGGTTTAACCCTACGCCAACTCTTGACCCTGACTCTTTCTCTCATTCATTCCTGCCCTTCTTTTCTCTCGTCTTTCTCTCTCTCTTCGTTCTTTCTCATTTTTCTCTCTCTCTCCTTCACTCTGCCTCTTTCTCTCTAACCTAGACATGCACATAGACAATTCTCGAAAGTGTCAGAAGAGACCGCTATCAGTTTCCAGCCCTTGGACTCCTAAAAGCCGTCGGACTGGAGAAGGCGTTGAACTACGAAAGTCTTTTGGCGAGTGACGTCACGCAACTTGACGGTGGTCTCATTGACAGAAACCAGGACACACGCCGAGCATGAACACCCCGCCTACTCAGACATTTTTTTTTCATCAATTTGACACGACAGACTCCAGATTAAAAGGTAAAAAAAAAAAAAAAAAAAAAAAACAGAAAGAAAAAGAGAGAGGATGTTTATATGTAATAAAGATGTCTAGACTCAACAAAGGACTTTTTAAAAATTTTTTTTTTTTTTTTTTTGATATTTAGGAAGCGAATGGCAAAAGAAAAAAATAGCCAGCTAAAAGGTTAACAATAATTTTCAAAAAGTGTGAGTGAGATAAAGATGAAAAGTTGAGTAACCTTTAAAACAAGCCATAAACAAGAAAAGGTGATTTTTTACGATTTCATAGCTTTGGTAATATTCGCAATAGGACGTCTGAGTAAAGAAACACGAAACATTTTTTTTAAATAAAAAACGGAATAAAAAAAAAACGTTTTTAACTATTTGTAAGGATAATACTTCAACTTAATGTTACTCTCTCGCCAATGAAAGATGGATTACGTAATAACTGCCATTTTATGCGGTGATTTTTTTACGACGTGCCGCATTTTTCTTTTATGCAACATAGAACCAAGTAAAACTTACCAAGTTTGTTGTTTTCAAATCAAATTATTGGTAGCGTACATACTGTCTTTTCCGACCGCGTTAAAAGGAGTCAGGCTATCGACATTTGCTATGCATATCTATAGATGAATCATTAAAAACCTACTTCGACGAGTGTCCCGAAAACTTCTTGGTCCAAACAACTGTCCAGAATCTGAACCAATGACAACACATCTGCTATTGATTTTATATAGACATATATTTTATTTTCGAATGCTTCCTTAGTCAGATTGAAAACACTGTATCGCTCTTTCATCACAAAAAAAAAAAAAAAATGCGATACCTAATGTTTAAAATTATTTTTTTAAAATGAAAAATTATTCTTGAAGCTTTTATTTTAGTTTTAATTTCAAACTAATAGATTAAATCTAATATTTACAATAAGCGAAATAGTCTGCTGTATTTCAAAAAGTAATTTAAATTGATTGGAAATATATTTTTTGGTGTTAAAATAGCAGATTAGCGCCCATTTTAGTTGTCTTCTATCGCAATGTAATTCTCTTTATTAAAAAAATTGATTTCAACACCATTTTTTAGGTCGCGTTAATTGCAATGTAATTCTCTTTATTAAAAAAAATCTTTCAAAAATAAAATATACTTTTCGGAAACTTTATTTGAGAAATATTAACTGATTTAAAGTATAATTAATCTGTTTTGAAACAAATATTATTTAATTTAAATAATATCACAGAAATGCATTTTTAACCCGATAGTAGCTGTTTATTTAAGGTGTTGGCTGGTTTGACAGCTCGATGATAGATTGCCATTTATTTGATGTTCAATGGGGGCTTTAGGCGTTTAAAAATATTGCAATGACGTGTGCGCATTTTATATATAATTTTGAAGTACTCAAAAATCATAAAAAAAATTATGAAAATATTCTCGTTAACCTAAAGTTTTTTTAAAAACTAATTTTAATGAAGTTAAATTGACTGGGAGGAGTTTTCTTTTTGTTTTTACTAAAATAACAGGTTATCACCTCTTATTAGTCGACATTCATCGCTATGAAAATCTCATTATTAAAAAACTTTATCAAAAATAAAAAATACTTTTCTGAAACTTTATTTGAGGAATATTAACTGATTTAAACGATAATTAATCTAATTTGAAAGAAATATTTATTTTTAAAATATCGCAGAAATATATTTTTAACCCGGGAATAGCCGTGTTTTTACTCCGACAGTAAGTTTTTTTTACTCCGACAGTAGGTGTGTTTTTACTCCGACAGTAGGTGTGTTTTTACTCCGACAGTAGCTGTGTTTTTATTCCGACAGTATGTGTATTTTTACTCCGACAATAGCTGTGTTTTTATTTCGACAGTAGCTGTGTTTTTATTCCGACAGTAGGTGTGTTTTTACTCCGACAGTAGCTGTGTTTTTATTCCGACAGTAGGTGTGTTTTTACTCCGACAGTAGCTGTGTTTTTATTCCGACAGTAGGTGTGTTTTACTCCAACAGTAGCTGTGTTTTTACTCCGACAGTAGCTGTGTTTTTATTCCGACAGTAGGTGTGTTTTTACTCCGACAGTAGCTGTGTTTTTATTCCGACAGTAGCTGTGTTTTTACTCCGACAATAGCTGTGTTGACGTGTTTGACAGCCTGATCTAATGCTGCTCTACGGCGAATTTACCTGTAAAATATAATTGAAGAAAATGTCGTGAGTACCATTTTTATTTAATTTTACACGCTAATACCCTTGGGAAAGGTATGAATCCTCTTCTTCCCCGCCCAGCTATGGATAAATAGCAGGTAAGACCGGGTTCTATATCCTTGGATGGCAACTGGTCTACTGCAGAAAGAAATGGCAACCTACTACAGGAAAACATCTGATTCATTACTCATGTATCAAAAGATACATGATCGACTAAGCATTTATCACATAACTGACTGACTGAGTCTTAAAAATTTAGAAAAATATTCTACGCAATCTGATGTTTTATAAAAATTTAGAAATTTGGGCTTTAATATTTGTCTATATTTCTGAGATGAGGTATTATGTACATTATTTATATTATTCGGACTATTGTCCTCATCTTTTTCGCCATATTTATCACAACGTTTCGGCCGTTGTACGGTCCGGCCTTCTTCAAGTGTTTGGAACGTCGATCTGAACCCTTTATTTCGCTCACTGGGATAGACTGTTCTAGTTCTACGTGCCATGTTTAATGGATGTCAGTTATCAGTTATCTCCTGTTAATTCCCCTCTGAAAGTTCTCCACTGCCTTAATCGGGTATTGAACTCACATTCTTCGGCTCCTGTCACTGGATCTAACCAAGGACACATGGCACAGTGGATAAAGGCGTTTTTGGCTTTGAATATATATATACTATAGTCTTCGCATTTATTTCCTGATAATGTCGTACTTACAAAAATGGGCACGTAAAGAAAATTCAAAATTCAAAAATCTTTTAAAAATATTGTTGTTTGATGCATTATGCTTTTTCTCCCATTTATGATTAGTAAATATAATTGTCCCTTAATAATATCATCTAAAAATTTATTATGCATCGGAAAAAATATTTTTCTTAAAACAATAGTGTCCTTCATATATTTTATTTATACAAGCAATTAAAAGCTTTTCTAAAATGTCTTAGTTTTATTGTATTTTTGTTTTACGATTCGGAGCAGATTTTCGGTAAATGGTGTTTCTGTTTGACAAAAACAAATTGATGATTTACATTCTCCAAGAAGTCCTGCATTTAACTAATATAAATATGAATAGGCTTAAATTTTAATTTCTCAAAATTTCATAAAATTAAATAAGTGGAGGTAACACACACACACACACACACACATATATATATATATATATATATATATATATATATATATATATAGGAAAGTGAACATTGAAGTCAACACTCAGATACGACAGGCTGCTTCATGCTGGACGCAATCGTCAGCCCGGGAATGCTTAATTTTCCCCCGGCTATTTATATATATGGGTCAGTGGTGCATTTTGGGTAATCTAATCTTCGTAGACCAAAAGAAACTATTGAATAAGCAATCTAAGCATATCCCCAGCAAAACTTTATACTAAAACATGAAAAACGAAAAGAATAAATAATACAAAATGAAAATGAAAAACAAATAAAATAAATTTAACCCAAACAAATGAATAAACTAACAAGACACTCCCGCAAAAATAACCGCCAAAATAGATTACCCACAATGCACCACTGAACCGCATATATAAATAGCCGAGAAAAAATTCAGCATTCACGGCCTGACGATCGCGTCCAGCATGAAACAGCCTGTTGCCTCTGAGTTTTGACTTTAATGTTCACTTTTATATTTATATTTATATACTCTGATATTGAGAACTTTATCCCATAAATATAGCACACCTTAAGAATATATTTATTTATATATATATATATATATATATATATATATATATATATATATATATATATATTCCCAAGATTTTCTGAGAAAAATTTCAAAAATAATTTAATTCATTTGTGAATAAGTTCTGAAAATTTAATTAATATCCGACAATTATTTGATTTTTGCAAGAATTTCAAATTCAATGTGTTTTTATCGCAAAAATGACACCAAAATTTCCCATACTAATCTTTGCACCAATCTCTGCTGACCCAAGCAAACAAGAATTTTAACCAAACTTTTGAACTTGCTAGAAATGATTAAAAAATGATCAAATATTAAAAAAATATTTTGATCTTTTCTATTAATAATAATATAAACATTTTGATGATAAAACATTTTTATATTAATTTGGGGGTCTTTTATCAACATGTTATGCTGTCTTTTCGTCGAATTATTGAGGGACATACCTTTAGTGGTATCTCATGTCCTTTTCTTTTCTTTTTTTTTTTAATCAATTCACTCCAAGCAAGGCGACAAAGCCTCAAATTTGCAAGGTAGTTGGCTCGCAGCTGTTACCCATCTCTCCTCCTCTCAATATGCCTTGTGAGATTTAAGTTTTCCGATCTCACTTTCCTCATCATGTGTTCAAGGAATTTCAACTGTCTTTGCCTGATTCTGAGTAGAAGGGGTCTTTTTTTGCCATTTTCTTTAAAATTCCTTTGTTGTCAACTCACTCCGGTCACGGCTCTCCAAAACTTCCTATTACTTCCTATTCTTTGTGGGCTTTAGCAGTTTTTCGACTTTTGCTAAGCGAAGTTAAGCAAAGTCGAGCCTAGATGGGTCCACACTTCGGAATACGAGGGGCTATAAGCTTGGATATGCAGGTGCTGTAATGGATAATGGCTCGGAATTTGTAATGAGAGACCCGAGTTCTAACTCCATTTGGGTTCGTTATATTCACTTACGCGCAAATATCCTTCTCCCTCCAGCTATTGGTTAATTAGTAAGACTTGTATCGGTAAACCATTATTAAATCCGCCAAAATGTTCTTACAATCTGAAAATATTATCTGGCTTTAAATAAAATGCAATGGGTTGATAAGTCGTAAAAATCGAACAAATCAGTCAATCAAATACTATTGCGAAAGTCATTAAAATCCTTAATAAGATATTTACACCCTTGTGCAAATTAATTAAAATAAAACGAACAATTCCGTTATTATTTACTTTTTCGTTTTTTGTTTTTTTTTCCAATGAAACATGACCCAGAGTACATGTTAGTACTTTGTATGTCCATTCCACGAAGTCGTTCCTTGCAGATTGACCACAGATTCTCAATTGGATTTAAATCAGGAGAGTTTCCAAGCCAGTTGATAGTACTTTGATTTGCACACTGGTAAAGCTTACCAGTGTGTTCGTGCAGCGTTACAATTTTCGTACGCTTCCTTGGATTAACATCCATCACAGACAATAGCTGCAGGACAACTAATCGATAGCCAAGACAATAGTGTTTGGGCGTGATAAAACTCTGATGCAATCACGGATGACGCATTATTTTTCAAGGCCAAAGAAATTTCATCATGCACCTCGAAAATAGATTCATATTACTGCACACCACTGCAAATGTCCTAATCTGAGGGAAAATAGAAATCGTTTACACCCTGTCACTCGAGTGGCTCTAAAACTGACCATAGAGTGAAAGAAATGATACTAAAGCGCTTGTTCCAATTAATTTGCACAAGGGTGTAGATTATATGCATGAAAACATTTTACTTTATACCTGAACCTTTCTTTATACTTATCATGTGCAATTCTATAACAAAATTAATTCTAACCCTTCCTTTAATAAAAACTAATTTGCATTCATGATTTTAATAAAATAACACTCATTGCTTCATGATAATTAGCAACATCTTTATATATATATATATATATATATATATATATATATATATATATATATATATATATATATATATACACACACTTCATGGACATAGGAATGTTTGATGACTGTTTGACACTTGTTGCTATCTTCATACTATTGTTTTTATGACAACCCTTTTTATAGATAAATAGACAGACAAGACATAGAATCAACACTGTTCATTGACTATGAGTTTGACGTTAACACGCGATTTCCAGACCATTATTTCCAGACCATCATTAATATTGCTTGGAACGTGAAAGTGAGACCCCATGTAGTGCAGTGTTTATTTCTGTCTATATTTAAATGTGTCTGTGCGTCCATATATATATATATATATATATATATATATATATATATATATATATATATATATATTGTAATTAAATAAATAACTAAAGTTTACTAAATCAGTGAAATGAATTAGCTATTTTTGACAAAAAAAATAAAAAATAAAAATAAAATAAAATCGTAATATAATTGTAAAATAATTTTACTTACTGTAAGTAATTCTAATTCTTAAATACATTCACTTCTATTAAATGAGATTATAGTCTATTAAAACTAATAATGAAAATATTTTAAAGTTGTAATTAAAATGGTAGTTCATTAAAATGAATTATAACCTAAATTTCTTTTTAATTCGTAATTGAATAAATAACTAAAGTTTACTTAATCAGAGAAATGGAAATTTTACTTAAATAATATTCAAGAATAAAATTTTAAAAAAATAGTAATATACTTGATGTGATAATAATTCTACAAACTGTAAGGGATTCTAATTACATTTAATTGTTCTTGATAGAAATATAGTATATTAAAAATTAAAAGTAAAAATATTTCAAATCGTAGTTAAATAAAAAGTATTAATCTGACGTAGACACCTCCCCAAAAATCTTTACGAACGAAAAAAATGCCGTAAGAATTTTAGCCGTTAACAAAAAAAAAAAAAAAAAAAAAAATCCAGACGACACGCTTTTAACGGATGTTAGATTTAATTGAAAAATACATCCCTACCCACTACCAAAACGTAGCAATAACTGATACATTAAAATATAAACATATTGAACATCCTGACACCCCTAGTCTAGCAAAATAGATTTATCTGTAACCTTGGAAACATGAATTCTGTTTTAGCTGTGTATTTAAATCCCTGTAATTTTTAAAGTTACTCCAAAATTCGCTTGAGGATAAAATGGAACTAATGTCTTTAATTTAATTACAAAATTAAATTCGGGGCTTTTGGCTTCCATTTTTGAAACATGGTTGGAACTGTGTAGCGAAAAACCATATTTTAAGTCTATTAACTTATAATATATATATATATATATATATATATATATATATATATATATATATATATATATACAAGTATATGATTGGTGTATATGGAATGAATTCCAATAACCAACAATTACTATTCTTAAAAGAGTGCTCAATACAAAGTAGAGCAGATATAATTATTTATTTTTAAAGAAAAAAAAAATTATAACATAAATATGTTATAAAATCACTACAAAAATAGCCATTTTGTTTCAACACCCTCGGTGTCTTATCAAGTGATGACGTTGAATGTAAAATAAATGGTTTTAAAAGTTTCAAATTAATTAATATTCTACGCAAGGGGTTATTTTGATTTTGTAATTAGCAGTTTTAAATTTTAATATTAAATTTTATCATATAATTTAGTAATTATTGGTTGGAATAAATTATTTTTTAATAATAAACATCTGAATAGATATTATAACATGACTTCGTTATCGAGCTTTTTGAATTTTCCTGTACTTGTGTTCTGATTGGTCCATCTAGCCTTTGTAAAAACGTTTTCCCCTTGCGTAGAATATTAATTAATTTGAAACTTTTAAAACCATTTATTTTACATTCAACGTCATCACTTGATAAGACACCGAGGGTGTTGAAACAAAATGGCTATTTTTGTAGTGATTTTATAACATATTTATGTTATAAATTTTTTTTTTCTTTAAAAATAAATAATTATATATATATATATATATATATATATATATATATATATATATATATATATATATATGTGTGTGTGGGTGTTATGATAACAATTGAACTTATGATGCAAAAACTTAAGTGTCGGCTTTGGAGACATTTTATGGGGTAATATCGATATTAAAATTGAATTAGCAACGACGCTATTCAGATACATACACACACACACACACGCACACACACACACACACATATATATATATATATATATATATATATATATATATATATACATAAGTAGTGACCTCCACTTTTGGGGCATAAATTTTCGATACCTAAGGGTTAAAATTAAATTTTAAAAATGAAAAATCTTTCTTGAAGAATTCATTTTAGCTTTAATTGAAAGTTTAATAATTAAATTTATTATTTCCCTTAAATAAAATATTCTGGTGTATTTCAGATTGAAATTATATACATTGGAATGTCAAATTTAATTTCTTAAAATTTTCTTAAAAGCGGCCATTTTATAAATTTTAAGAAATTTGTAAACAAACCAATTTTTCTATTTTAAAATTCTTTCAAAATATAAATATATATTTCTGATACGTTATTTTAGTAAAATTAGAAAATTTAAAGTTAAATTAATCTGATTTTAAATAAACGTTACTTATAGCATAAAAAAATAATATACAACCAATTATTAACGATTGGTCCTGTTTATCTGATCTAACGTTTGATGGACTACTGATAGACGAAGCGATGACAGTTAAATAATTTCATTCATTTGTGAATAAGATCTGAAAATTTCACTAAAATCGGACACTTATTTGATTTTTACGAGAATTTCCAAATAAATGTGTTTTCAACGGAAAAAAGCGCAAAAATGTTCAAATTATTCTATAGCGACCGCGATGACGTAAACAAAAAAAGAATTTAATCAAAATTTCGAACGTATTAGAAAGAATAAAAAAATAATTAAAAAATACTTTGGTCTTTCATCTTAATATAACATAAACATTTTGACGATAAATCTTTATTTTTGTTAAGTTTGTGGCCTTTTTCATTACGCTGTTTTCCCGCGAAAAACCGGAGGTACCTATATATATATATATATATATATATATATATATATATATATATATATATATATATATATATATATATATATATTTCCAAATATATATATATATATATATATATATATATATATATAAGTATAGGATTGGTGTA
Organism: Acanthosepion lycidas; assembly: GCA_963932145.1. Classification (NCBI taxonomy): domain Eukaryota; kingdom Metazoa; phylum Mollusca; class Cephalopoda; order Sepiida; family Sepiidae; genus Acanthosepion; species Acanthosepion lycidas. The sequence goes on along the minus strand of OZ010598.1, from coordinate 80,068,319 downwards.
TACGGAATAATTTCCGATAACCAACAATTACTATTCTTAAAAGAGTGCTCAATACAGAGTAGAGCAGATATAATTATTTATTTAAAAATTATAACATAAATATGTTATAAAATCACTACAAAAATAGCCATTTTGTTTCAACACCTCCTGTGTCTTATCAAGTGATGCTGCTGAATGTAGAATATATATATATATATATATATATATATATATATATACTAGAAAAATGACCAGCACCTTGCTGCTTGTCACACATTTTTTGTAAAAAAATGATGATTGATTTTTAATTATTGTTATAATTTGTGAAAAAAAAAATTATGCATTTCAATATTACTCAATAATGTTGCCAGTGTGACCTCCATCTTCTGGCTTTCTCCTTCTATATTTTGGATAGGAGCCATTCTCTTGTTCATATTTAAATTTAATTTGAATGAAAGGAAAATATTTCAGAGGTAGGTTTGTGCAAAAACAGCTTTGATCTGACCCCGTTGATATGCATCTTCTGAAATACTTGGTTGAATGAATTAATCAGTAGATTTTAACATTGATATGACAGTTGAATTGTCGCAACAAATATGTATTGTAAGGCACTACCCGCTGATTGGTGATTTCTTGCTCAACTTGACGTCCACATTGTCTCATTTTGATATTGCCGATGTGACCTCCATCTTCTGGTTTTCTCCTTCTATATTTTGGATAGGAGTCATTCACTTGTTCAAATTTAATTTAAATTAAAGGGAAAAATTCAAAGTTGGGTTATTTCCTCCGCTCTAGACTATCCTTTGATCAAAATCTCGGTTCACGAATTTAATTCGTTCTTGAAGCCCGTTCGTAACCCGAAATGTTCGTAAACCGAAACTATTTTTCCAATAGAAATCAATGCAAAATGGATTAATCCGTTCCTGGTCCCAAGATGATTGCTTATTTAAGCTTTAACAAGAGTAATTGTGCACAAGTTTATACACCAACACTAAACAGATAAAATATAGACGAACACTTCAATTTTACCATACCTGTAAGTAGGAGAGTTGATGGCGTAAGTGGAGGGGGAAGGAAAGAGATGTTATTGTTTGGAAAATGGAAGGAAAGACATGTCCGTCTCTTTATTTATCAGAATAGTTGTTTTTACCATATGCAACTGGGTAGGAAGAGACAATATCAACAACAATTGTTTTTCTCTTAACTTTTATTTTTCCTTTACCAATATCACTGCTAGCTTTCTTGGAGATATGACTAAGGACTAATAAAGAGAAAAAAATGTAGAGTAGAAGAAAAGAAAAACACAGCACAACAAACGAATGTATACAACATGGCGATTGACTCAGAAATGATTCCGCTCTGGTTAAATCGGTTCCGCAATGTTGTTCAAGAACGTAAATTTTGTTCGATAACCGAGGCATTTTCATCTCGAATATTCAGTTTGAAAACCGATTGGTTCGGCATGCGAGACGTTCGAGAACCGACGTTGCTCTGTATATAAAATCATACATATTGATTTCGCTTCTTATTACTAAGCAATATAGACAAACATGGATATATATATATATATATATATATATATATATATATATATATATATATATATATATATATATATATATATATTAATTACACCGAAACTTTTACAATACGATGTCATTTATACAAACGTCCACTTGAACGGACGAATGAGCAAAATGTCGAATTTAAAATGGAAATATCACGCTTACATTGGATCAGAAGTAAAGATATTCCAGACCCCTCGGCACTGTCCTTTCAGAGAACACCAGGGATTAATCCTAGTTCTCACCGAAGAAGAGGAACTCACAACAATAAGAACAGTTAGTCAGACTAATCCTCTTAAAAATTAATCAGCCCCGTGACTGCTGGTGTGAATGAACATCATAGTGAAGACGAGTTATCTGCCCCTGCTAAAAAAAAAGCATTATTTCTTATATATATTTTTTATAAATAAAATTATAAATCGATTGAATAATAATAATCGAATTTACTTAATTGCAACTTATTATAAATAGGTTGCTAAAAATATTCCATTTGAATAAGTAATAATTTATCTATGTATTATTTAAATAGTAAATATTAATATATTCGCATATGTTAATTAGCTAGGTCAAACATCTGTATGTTCGCTTTTAGAACAAGTAACAAGGTGTTGCCTCACGGTTCTCTATGCTTTGCGCAGGTGCGGTACCGTAG
>OZ010598.1:80041123-80061123 GCA_963932145.1 Acanthosepion lycidas | reverse complement strand
ACTGCACCCAAGCACTCTACTAGACCGGCCGTTTGTTCGGTATGGTACGGTATTAAATATTAGACACAAGTCTCCGGTTCCCAATGTCAATTCTAAGCCACCCTCCAGCCACGTTGTGATTGTTTTGATCCTGGAGAGTGGTCATCAGATCGTAGAAATCCGGAAGCTCTCCGTTGGCCCACCTGCGAGTTCGTCGAGTGAGAATCTGGTTAATAGGAAAAATAAATATAACCAAGTCGATTCGATTTTGAAAGGGCAAATGTATATATATATATATATATATATATATATATATATATATATATATAAGCAAACACACACAATAAAATAAATAATTCTTGTTGCACAAGGTTGAATGTTTCTTGTATGTGAACAATAACCAAACAAACACAAATACTTCGAATAACTTCGGTAAGGAGAGGTGTGGCCTTCGTTTTCACACTTTTTGGTCTGTTCTTAGCGCAACTACTATAAACTTCGATGTTCCCGTTCTCAGTAGTAATAATAGTATTAGTAGTAGCAGGATTGGAGGTACTTAGATGTTATCGGTGGTATTTCGCTCCTTCGCCCTCAGTTTAAGCAACACACAGTGGACGTTTGCTTTTCAATCTCTGACGTCTCTCCACTCAGTTCGACTGCATTCGAAGAGAGGTGAGCCCTAAAATGTGGTTGGCTCGCCTCTTTATTAAGAGAACCAGCCTCACATGTCCCAGACATCTTATTTTATATGGCGAGCGTACTGACATATTACCAAAGTACAACTTCACTCCTCATAGAATAAACAATTTACTTTTTCATCTTTTGGTTTCCAAGGTTCACAATAAGACGCTATTGTTTATCACCTCATTATTAATTATTCTGCCACTCTTTGTAAACTACAGAGATCTTTTTTCAAAAAACATCCTTATTTTAACTTCGATTCTTATAGTGTCAAAATCCATTTCTTTGTTTAAAAGTTCCAGATTATTATTGTTCCAGTAATTTACTATTAGTAATCTGATATCCTTTGCACACTTACAAAAAAACTGTATTTCGTGTTCTAAATTAACTTTCTGTAATATTTACATTTCAAAGTCTTTACAGCATATTAACATCTTGCTTATTCAAAAACGCCTCTCTTTCGACTTGGTGTTTTCTGTTTTACAGCATATCCTCGTTTATTATCATTATTATTATTTCAGGGATGATATCGTCCCTGCCACATCAGCATCTACAATTACACATAAATGTAAGTTTTCTAGAAATTGTAACTGCGAACTGAGCGCGCGTGCTAACTGCAAAAATAACAACAACAAAAAAAAACACAAAATGAAGGTTATCTTTCTAATTTCCATGAGTCTCGAACGTTGTCGTCTGATTCAGTCGCTGTCTTATTTAGATTGAATGTTAAAATACATATCGGACTTATTGTCGCTTGTTCCGGAAGATCCTGTGAACTTTTGCGATCGCAAGCGGTCAACTTTCAATTTAATTTTCTGATATATAAGCCAACAGTTTGTTGCCATCCTCTGGATTTAATAATTACTAAGTTTCACGCCTTCTTTGCTCGAATTAACAGTTATGAAGCTAGGATGCTGAGACTAATCCGTTAGTTCATGGCATCCAATTCTTTTCAGAAAAGGAATCACTTAAAATTCATTAAATCTAAGATTACTATTGAGGACTTCCAACAGCAGTAACAACTAAAATGGATAACACATGTAACTCGAAGAGAAAATAATTGCATAACCAAGAAGTTGACATTCCACACTATTTCAAATAAAAGGTTAGGAAGGAAACTCCCCATCAATACTTGAAAGATTGATAACAGCTAATGGGCTTGAGAAGAGAAAATAATGACATAATCAAGATGTTGAAATTCCACACTACTACAAATGAAATGCTAGGAAGGATACTTCCATCAATACTGGAAAGAGTGATAACAGCTACTGGGCTTCAGATGAGAAGAATAATGACATAATCAAGATGTTGACATTTCACACTACTTCAAACAAAAGGTTAGGAAGGAAACTCCCAATTAATACTGGAATGAGGGATGACAGCTACTGGGCTTGAGAAGAGAAAATAATGACATAATATGTTGACATTACACACTACTTCAAACAAAAGGTTAGGAAGGAAACTCCCCATCAATAATGGAAAGAGCGATAACAGCTACTGGGCTTGAGAAGAGAAAATAATAGCATAATCAAGATGCTGCCATGATTCATTGTATTTGTTCCACCTCAAGCCATTTCTTATCCCAGATTGGAGGTGCTTTTCGAGACTAGCGGCCAGGTTAATTTTGTCAACGATCCCAGATTTATATTGAGGCAGGAGTTGTATACACATTTCTCTCCGGGTTCCAACAAGAGACAGAAGCTCAGGAATGACTTCATGAAAAGATTTTTTTTAAAAAAAAAAACCAAAAAAAAACCCTAAGATCACACACATTTTACATAAATAAACGTATTTACAAAGTGTGAGCTAGACTTGTGAGTACAATGTTTTGTATTTCTTTAAGGCACGGGCTACCAGGATTCACCTTAATGAGTATATCGGAACTTTTTCCAGTCAATCCGAGGGCTCCAACTACAACTGGAATTATTGATGTCCTCATGTACCACATTTTTGAGATTTCTATTTCAAGATACCTGTATTTTGATAGGTTTTTGAAGATCTTCAAAGATACATTACAATCGGCAGATACTGCCATGTCAATAAGAAAGTATATTCTGTTTGTGTGGTCTTTGATTATTCTGGCTGTGTGTATTGTAAAGTCCCATAAAACTGTGACAGACCCTATCTTAGTAACTGAGTGTGGCTGGTGTTCATAACAGTTTCTTGCAGTTTCCATTAAAGTTGCATATTTTTCAGTGCAGATATTATCCCACTCTATCATGCCGAGTTCTACAGTTGGTGCTAATTCCGTGCAACCTGATACAGGATGGCCAATTGCTACTGGATATTTATTATTATTATTATTATTATTATTATTATTTAATCTAAAACAATTCCTCAGGCCTTGAGTGAGGTAGTTTTATTTTTACCATGTTCACTCTGTACAAGGTCAAAGAGCCACTCAAAGTAGAGCGTTACAGAGTAGGAGGTATCGCCCTAAGGATGTTGACAATGCCGCCAAAACGCAAGGGGCCACCAGAATTGAATAGGAAGGAAAAATACTTTAGAAGAAACCAGAAATCCAATCCTAAACAGGAATAAACATCTACTCCTGGTCTTTTGAACAGGAATAGATGGCAATTCCTTACTACCGAAGTTTGAACCGGATGATAGGTGACCCTATCTATTGCTAAATAGCAGGGCAACATGAAAACATTAACAATGGATAGCAGCAGCCAGTCTAATAGAAACACTACTCTGAACTCAGTCATGGCAATTCACATGTAATAAAAAAGAAAAGCCGTGACGAGACATGACCGTCTACTCCCTGATGGTACATAGTCTTTAAAAAATATGACCTAGTTCCAGATACAGCAGCGCTAATAATGTCATTATCAAGCTAGTCTATGAAAAAAAAAAAAAACTCTTGTACTCAGTTTAATAATCAAGGGGATCCCAATTACCTGGCCTTGTGTCAAACTAAGCAAATCGTACAAATCAACGGGTCGACCTAAACCAGCGATTAGTAAGCTTGACTAGCAGATCCATCTCCCGTGTAAAAACAGCAAGGAATTCCCAAATACGTGACCTTGTGTCAGACTAATAAAAGACTATATAATAACGTTTATGATCACCAATAGTTAGCAGTCTAGAATAGCAGACTTATTTATTCGTATACAACGTTCAGTCAACAAGAAGCACCCAACTACGTAGCCTTGTGTCAGACAAATCTGATTTAATATGTTAACTGTTACGTACCAATTCCAAACTAGTCACGTATACCAATTTACTCATCAACATGCACCCAAAGACTTTGCCTTATGCCAGTTTAAGCTGAAAAAAGCAACAGCCCAACATGCAAATTACAAGATGAAGATACTAAAATCAAAAGTGCGTTCTAACAGAGGACGCAAAGTGCGATACCGAACTCCGAAAGAGTTACTGGGATAGTGAAATACGCTTTCCAAAAGCTAAGCAAAGTATTAATAAACGGGAAAATTTCGTTATAAACAAAGGAAAGAGCACTGAACTGTTACATAATATCAGTCCACCTGCATGACAAAGACTTCTTGACCATCTCATGACCCCACAGATGAAGAAGAAACATGAAGCGATAGAAATGTAATTCTACGGAAAGATAGTCTAAACATCTGAGCAACCATAACGTTTTAAAGAAAACGGAAACAAATATGACAAACAGGTGCGAAAATTTACATATCTGGGAAGTGTTCTAAGAGAAGACGGAAAATGCGACACTGAAATCAGAAGACGTATTGGGATGGCCAAAGATGTCTTTCAAAGCTAAGCAAATTATTAAGAGACAGGAAAATTTCGTTAGAAACAAAGAAAAGGGGACTGGACTGTTACGTGATATGTAAAGTAAATATCTGGGAAGTGTTCTAAGAGAAGACGGAAAGTGTGGCACTGAGATCCAATACGTATTGGGATGGCCAAAGAAACATTCTAAAAGCTAAGCAGAGTATTAAGAGTATTAAGAGACAGGAAAATTTCCTTACAAACAAAGAAAAGGTCACTGGACTGTTACGTGATATGCAATGTAAACATCTGTGAAGTTTCTAACAGAGGACGGAAAGTGTGACACTGAGATCCGAATACGTATTGGGATGGCCAAAGTGCCTTCCAAAAGCTAAGCAGAGTATTAGGAAACAGAAAAATTTCGATAGAAACAGTGAAATGAGTACTGAACAATTGCGTGATGCTAGTCCTCCTATATGACAACGAATGCTGGACAAACTCCTCACAGATAAAGTGACTTGAAGCAACAGAAATTTTTTTTTACAGGAGGATGCTGAGAATACTATTGACAGAACATGTGAACAACGACAAAGTTTTAGAGAAAATTAAAATAAAATGGATATTAAGCATCAGAAAAAGACAGACGAAATTTCTAGCGCACATAATGAGAAAAGCGGGATTGGAAAATTTGATACTCACATGGAAAGAGGGACAGAGGAAAGCAACGCATAATATACCAAGAAAGCTTGAGTAAATGGATGACAGAACAGGCTTTAGGAGAAAGACACAAATTATTAAGAGCTACAGAGGACAGGAGATTGTGGAGAGCCATGATCGCCAATGTCCAGAAGGGACACGGTATATAGAAGAAGAAGAAGAAAAGTACCCAATAAAAAGTGTCAGATTTAAAAAATAAATAAATAATCGGAAGATGTTTGTATTCAAGGGTAACAAATTTCAAAGTACGGTGAACTTCAATGAAATATCAATGCGGTTCTACAGAAGGATGCTGAGAATTCCAGGGACGGAGCATTTGTGCAAAGAGGAAGTTTTAGGAAAACAAAAAGACATTTAGAATAAGAAAGACACGGTTGAAAAAAATGGGGGAGGCACAATGAGAAAAGTGGGCTTGGAGATGTTAAAACTCGCAAGGACAGCTGGAAACAACAATTATGCTACATGACAAGCTTATACAAATGGATGTCAGAACAGGGAATGGAAAGGATAATGAAAGAGCAAACATTACTCAGAGATGCATAGTAGAGGAAGATGTAGAGAGTCATATCCTGAAGGGACACGGAACAAAGAAGAACGCTGAGGCTGCAGATAAAGGAAATTTTCTGTCTTTTTTTTTTTGTTTTTTTTTTCAAAAAAATGCAAAGTGCTAAAAAGTTTTTTTTTTTTCAGTCTGATGCCCCAATCGGTAAATGATCCCTGTCGAGTGCGTCTCTGCTGCTAGTGTTAAGTAATTCGTGTGGGGTCGAATTCATACGACGTTTCTCTCCTTGAGGGGAACTTAGGAATTTTGAAATGGATAAAGTTATTTCTCTGTTCTTCAACGGTCTTGGAATGTAAAACATAGCAAAAGATATGAAGACAATGGCTCTCTAGTAATCAAAAAATAATCCTCTGAAAAGCCTGAGACGTAAACTGTCGCCTCGAGAATAACATTTTAGGTAATTGGTAAAAATTCGATCGCTGCAATGGCAAAGACGAAAGTCCCTTATTTCAGCACCGAAGGGATAAGTAACGCGTTTCTCATGATTTTTCTTTTTCTTACCCGGTGGGCAAGAATTGAAGTATGAAAATGAATCATACCCAGTTGGCAAAATATACGCTGTTTGTAAAAGCACCCGGCCATTTTTTTAAACCGTTATATCACGGGCTTGGTATAATTTGATTACGATGTTACGTCAGAGATCCTACTGTGTCTTCTTGATTACTCTGCTGTCCGTCCTGGGTATGACGATAAACTACATCCAGCAACAAGGCATCTGATCAGGAGATTGGAGGTTTTGAGGATCATGAAACCAACTTTAATTGCTGTTGTTCCCACTTTCAACCTGACTCGAGGTGGTAGCCCCTGTTAAGGTCCTAGCGATGGGCAAATAGTAAACCTACAAACTAGGGACTAAATACTATGAAAGTATAAAAATATAGTTTTATAGTAAAAATAACAAGAATAGATTTTAATATTAAAAAAAAAATCCAGCAATATATTTTATTAGTAAAAAACATTCCAGTAATAGATATTAATAGTAATTTTTTTCTAGCAGTAGATTATAATAGTATTAGGTTGGTGCAAAAAAATGACGTAATAATGTCGTTTTTTGACGTATTTTTTAACGTCAAAAACGACATTATTACGTCATTATTTTTGCACCAACCTAATAAAATCAATTCCAACAAAAGATTATAATATTAAACAAATACCAAGAAAATTAAATTTCGGTATGTCGTTAAACAAATAAATAAAACTAAACCAAACACTCACCCGTGGGGTTACTCAATCTGCAACGTGGCTTAGTATTAGTGAGGATGCATTTTACGGACTTATTAGTTTGTTTTGTTTTGTTTTACGGCATATCAACCTCAATGGGTTATTTAATGTCGACAAGATTCTCATCTCTGGTGATAATTTCTATTTCCAAAGATGTATTGCTGGTAAATTTTTTACCCCCAAAATGTATTCCTGGTAATATTTTTTTTTTCAAAAATGTATTGCTGGTAATAAGTTATTTTTAAAAAATGTACTGCTGGTAATATTTATTTTTTCAAATATATATTGTTGGTATTAAAACGTATTTTCAAACTTCCACTAGTAGTATAACACATCTTCGACCGGGTCTTTCATTACTGGGAGTTTTTGCCGATGAATTGGAGCAGTTCAAGTTTAAAGTGCGCCCACCCAAAAATCAATATTAGTAACAACAATTGGGTGCAACTGAGGCACATCCACAAATGGAGGGTTAACTATTTGAATGGCGGGTAGCCTTGAAAAGGTCTGTTTTTGTGTTTTCAATCTTGTTTCAGCCTCAAGCAGAGCAGCAGATGAAAACGCGTTTCTCCTCAGCCGCTGAGTCTTTTGATCAGCAGTTTCAGCCTCACGCATAACAGCAGTTGAAGAGGCGTTTCTTTTCAGCCGCTGAGTACTTTGATCATCATTTTCAGCCTCGCGTGCAGAAGCGTTCACGTATGCTCTTCTGGAAAGCCGATGGCTACGTTGATCTTCGGACTCCATGGCTCCGATTGAAGCATTCCGAGAGACATTTTGAGACAGGCGAACTGAACGTTCTAAAGATGATTCGTTATCTCTTATTCGAATGGCGGAACTGGTTGCAGCGTTTTGGCGACATAGGCAAGTTCTTTTCTTTGGTGGCATGTCTTAGGCAAGTATGAATTGTCAAATGGAATGCGTGGGCAAATAACAGAAGAGAACGCTGTAAAGCTACAGGGATCACTAAGCTCGAATAACTTTAGGAAAAATAAGTGTTGAGTAATAAAAAAGAAAGCTTACTTATTACTACAGTGAATACAATGCAAAAACTAGCAGGACAATAAAAGAATTAAATTTGGAATAGCTATAAATGAAATGAAAACAAAGCCTTAAAACTATAGTAGTAGGCTTTATGCAACGGTAAAAGGTCACCTCATTGAGGGAGATTATGCTTGGCCAAGAGTAGGGGAATGTGTAAGCAGAGCAGGACGTAATTTAATTAAGCGGCAGTAATGAGTTTAGGAATGCGTAGACAATCACTATGACACGGCGACATTTGATTGGACGTATAAAGGGAATTCGTGCAGCCAATGGGCAACTCGAAGAGTTGTCGCGTTCCGCAGGTCATGCGTATGCGCGTGCATCAGCGAGTGACATAGCGCGTGTTGCAGGGCCACGCGTCAAGGTCAGCAGCAACCGATGGGCAACGTGTGGAGGTGTGAATCACGCCCACACAGCATGAGCTAGGACTGGAAGGTTGTGTATGAAAGGTAAATTAAATTTTGCATTTAATTTTTGCGCAAAGTGTAAAAAATCAGTTTTTTCGATTTTTCACCTTCAATTATGTAATTTTTTCCAGCCAGTTTGGGCTAAAAAAAATCGGATGCAAACTGTGGAAACGACTAAACAATATCTGATCACACACACACACACACACACACACACACACACAGATTTTGAGAATTATAGATATAGATAATGTCATTGTAATAATTTAAACTATTTATTTTTATTAAAGTATTTATGAGAGATATATATCCAAGAACAGATAGTAAATAGTAAAACGCTGCCGAGAGTTATAATGGACAGGAAGTAGTGGGGAGCCATTGTCGCCAACAATTTGAACTCAAAACCAGCACTGAAGAATTGTTATCAAGCAAGACAAAATTCATCGAAATCGGATGAAAACTGTGGAAACGCCTGAACAATATCCGATCACACACACACATACATACACACACACATTTTGAGAATTTATTCATAAGATAGTGTTTTGGACACTTTTGGAGGGGTTTAACTATTTACCCATTTACTGACAGGTGCTACCACCCCGCATCTGGGGGGACCTGGGAACACCAGCAATTAAGAGGTGGTTTCACGCCCCTCAAAACTACTGAGACAGCATACCATTCCCACATACAATAGTGTACAAGGTAAGGATATAAGAGTATGTATCCATCTCTTCACCCCTATCTATGGGTTGAATAGCAGGACAGACTGGGTTCTATAGCCTTGGCTGGCAAACAGGTTACCGCAGAAAGAAACAGCAACCTACTGCGGGAAAATATTCTACCTCGTCAGTTATGAAACGAAAGAGGCATTATCGCCTAAACGTGTATCACATGATCACACTTAACTGACAGACTGATGTTAGGAGATAAACCCTCTATACCTCTATTGTTCAACCAGTTCGAAGTCCTGACCTCCTCTGCCGACAAGGCTGTATGCTTTGCTCGGAAATTTTCATTCAACTCGACGCTCGACTCTTCCGGTGTACCGATACCCGACTTCCCTCTTAGAACTGAGGCCCTATTGAGTGGGTTACACATAACCCCGTCATTGGTATTGGGCGTTATCTCCAACTTAGACCCCAACAAGTCTAGTGGTGAAGACGGGATACCAGACATTGTCTTGAAGAAATGCGCGCCTGAACTGGCGCCCGCCTTTTCTAAACTATACAACTACTGCCTCAAGGAATCTTGTTTTCCTGACTGCTGGAAGTCCTCTTCAATTGTTCCTGTCTTCAAGAACTCTGACGACCCATCTGACCCTTTCTAACTACCATCCTATCAGTCCCCTACCCCTCTTCGGCAAAGTCTTCGAAGCCCTAATCAATACCTCACATCACATGATCTGCTCTCAAGCAATGCCCGATCTACAGCTGATGTGCTCGATCTACAGCTGATCGGCCATCACTGAAACTGTCTACCGAGCTCTTCAAAATAACGGGGAAACACGTGCCGTGGCTCTAGACATCTCCAAAGCATTTGATAGGGTTTGGCATGCCGGCCTTCTTCGCAAGCTCCAGGGTTATGGCATTACGGGTCGATCGTTTAACCTAATACAACCATTCCTGTCAAACTGTGAATTGAAGGTCGTTCTCAACGGATTCTCCTCCAGTTCCTATCCAACGAACGCAGGTGTTCCTCAAGGCTCTATCCTAGGCCCTACTCTTTTCCTTATCTACATAAATGACCTTCCTGACGCTATAAATTCCCAAGTTGGCATATACGCGGATGACACCACAATTTATTCCTGCCTCAAAAACAAATCTAGTGTCACTGACAAAACTCACCTGGCCGTGCGTCTCGAAAAGGACCTCCAATCGGTTGTGAACTGGGGCAGGAATTGGCTGGTCAACTTTAATGCTTCAAAAACAAAACTGCTCTCTATTAATCACCACAGAGATCCTTCCCTGCCCTCCATTAGAATGTCTGACGCTCAACTTCTCGAGAGCAACTCTCTGCGGCTGCTCGGTCTCACATTGACGGCTGACCTGAGATGGAACAAATACATTGAGTCAATTGCTTCGTCCACCGCAAGGAAAGTTGGCTCCCTGTGCCGCGCCAGGAAATTTTTCTCCCCGTAATCGATCCTCCAGATCTGCAAATCAACAATTCGCCCTTGCATGGAGTATTGCTGCTATATATGGTCTGGAGCCCCTTCTGTTTGTCTCGGGGTTCTTGATAGGCTCCAGAGGCGGATATGCAATATAATTGGCCCTGATCTGGCATCTCGTCTACAGTCACTTTCTCACAGACGCGCCGTCGCCTCTCTCTGTCTGTTTTACAAATACTTTCATGGAAATTGCTCCGAGGAGCTGCATTCGCTGGTTCCCAGTCGTCATGAGTTCAAGCGCCCTACGAGGCTGGCATCCCGCTCTGACCCCTTCACTGTCGAAACTCCTAAATGTAGCCGTCTCTTCTACTCCAATAGTCTCGCACCTCTCGCCTGTGGAACTCTCTTCCCTATTCCAGTTTTGCCTTGATCTATCCACTACCCTTCTCCTCACCCTTTCTTCAATCACTCCTATCTGATCTTGCTGCAAAATTTCTGTAACCCCTTGCGTCCTAGTGGCTTCCCGACTTGCTTGGGGTGAAACGCTTAAAAAAAAACAAAAAAACAAAACAAAGTGAAAACCCGCGCTGGACTATTAAGCAAATTATAGCTTTACCCAAATTTTCACGCCGTCAACCCACAGTTGTCTCCCTTTGATTTCCAGTTATCACTTTTAGAGCGAGAAAACCGTTGTTGAGATTTAAAAGAGAATGAGTAAGCGTATATTAATTATCAGGTCATCCCATAAGTTATATATATATATATATATATATATATATATATATATATATATATATATATATATATATATCAGGTCATCCCATAAGTTCTGTCCGAATTTTGAATAAAGAAAACAAGTGACCAAATGTTACATTTAATTGCAGATTCAATCAACAATTTATTTTCCCTGATTATCTATGACTTCCTTCCATCTATTAACAAGCTTACTAATTCCATTACTGTAAAATTCTTTTGGCTTTGATTCAAAGAACTCACAAATGTCAGTTTTAACCTCTTCCTGTGTTACAAAAGCTGTTTCTTCCAAATAATTCTGTAAGCTACAAAACAAATGGTAGTCTGAAGGAGCAAGATCGGGAGAATAAGGTGGATGGGAATTTTTTCTCAACCAAGTTCGATCTTTTGTGACGTGATTCTTGCTGTGTGGGGTCGCGCATTGTCCTGATGAAACATCACATCTTTTCGATTCGCTAGAGCAGGTCTTTTTTTCCTCAAAGCTTGGTTCAAACGTTCTAATTGCTGAGAGTATATTTGAGCATTCATTGTTGCATTAGGTGGTAAGAATTCAAAGTGGATTATTCCTTGGCGAACCCACCAGATTGAAAGAACAATTGCCCATAAAGTTCCCTTCTCGGCTTTGGCTGGGGTCCTTCCCCTTTACCAAGACACTGTCTACGATGCTTAACATTTCGATAAAAGATCCATTTTTCGTCGCCAGTCAAAAGTCTATCCAAAAAAGGTGAAACAAGTTGGCGAGAATGGAGAGAATAGCAGATGTCAACTCGGGTTTTGAGGTTGTTTTCAGACAATTCCTGAGGCACCCATTTTCCAAGTTTAGGAACTTTTCCAAGTTGTTGAAGATGACGATGAACAGTTGTATGGTTTGAACTGAGAACCACTGCCAATTCCTCAACTGATAAAGCAAGATTTTCTTCAAAGGCTGCTTCAAGAAGCTTTTCATCAAACTCAACTGGACGTCCGGTTCGATCTTGATTTTCAAGTGTGAAATCTCCACCTCTGAATTTTGCAAAGCATCTTCTGCAAGTTCTTTCATTCACACATTCCCCTCCATAAACTGAGCGAATGTTTCTAGCCGCTTCGGCTGCTGAGTTTCCTTTCTTGAACGCATAAAGCATTATGTACCTCAAATGATTCTTGGTTATTTCAATGTTAACTGGGTTTTAATTAAACAAAATTTAATTTTATTGTTCTCTGAAATAAAATTTGATCAGTTTAAATGCATCTAAACATAAAAATAATGTTCAGCTCCATTAGACATTATAAAATACTCTTTAAATTTCGTTCATTTTAACAAAAAGTTAAAATTCGGACAGAACTCATGGGATGACCTGATATTTTAAAAAGTAGAAGGACTTCGGAGTCATTGAGATCACAAGGAGAATAATTTGAAGAGACCTAAGACGCAATCGTAGGTCTTTTTCTTTTCTTTGTAAGTATGAAATAGTAAGTTGTTTTACGGACATAACACATTTTATTTTTCCTTCCACATTATTCTCGCGAGATTCTACAAGACTGGCATTCGTGAACAGAAGTCTTTTTAAATTTCTAGTGCCGCCAGTTCAGTCATTTTGCGGACCTAAGTTACAGCTTCCGAATCAGAGCGCATAATCTGGTGTGATGAGTAGTTAAACAAAGTCAGTACGCTCACAACCTCAGTCACGATGACTTGTGACTTCAATGGCTGTGTGAAGTGTTTTTTTTTCAACTAATGTTCATCCTATACAAGGCCAAAGAGTCACTCGAGGTAGAGGCTTAGTGAAAGATATTGATGTATGATCAGTAAGGGTAAAAGTTAAGAAGCGTCGATTATCAGGATATGAGGGAAAGTTTACAGTTAATCGCCGATTTGAACAGGTTAAGATTGTAGTAGTCGGGGAAGCATCCTCGTGGGAGCCAGTTCCGCAAAGTATCGTTTCTTGGGAAGAAGAAACTTTTCAACTAGAACTTCTTACTTATTAATGGAATACGAAGGGAATGTGTATGTACCATGTCCGGTTTTATCTGTAAGGGTTAGAATTGGTGGAACTAAGTAATGTGGCTAGTTGGCACATTTTCCATGGAAAAAGTAACAGACTATCGAGAGGTTTGCAACGCTTTGTCTGTGTGAAAGAAGTTGTAGGGTAAAAAAGGTCCATCACACTTAACGTTTTTGAAGTGTATCAAGACTTGAAGGTGAAGATTAGATAGCTCCAACAATACATCATTTTATGTCTGATCTGGATCTTGTAAACGTAGATCATAACAGAAGGAGTCAGATACCTACTGGAGCGGTATCGGGAACTGACCATTTTTCCAGCATCTTTAGAGATGGATCGTATGCATGAGTTCAAAGTGAGGTTTGAGGCGAATGTCAATCCGAATAGTTATTCAAGAGAAGTGATAGGTAAAGATTTAGAATTGTTTTAATGATGGTGGGACGTTACCTGTTTGTTTTTTCACGTGTTGAATGTGACTAAACAAAAGTCCCCCCACGTGAGCTGCAAGAATATCACAATGACAAAATCACTGATAACTCTCTCCTCCAATTTGCAGACCCTCGTTACTATATTCTTAATACTTGATATATTGCAAAAATATCAGAATGAGAAAATCGGTCAATAATTATTTATAACTATTTATAATGGGACTCATGTATGCAGTTACAAGTAATCCATAATAATATTTTAAATGTTGAAATCATATTTATTTTTGGCATATGAATATTTTTAAACTGTTTCTAAATCTTTGATTGTCTTTCAATTATTCCGCCTTGCTTGCAATCCGCTTCCGCCTCATCTGCTATCCTCTTCCGCCTCACCTGCTATCCTTTTCTGCCTCACCTGCTATCCTCTTCTACCTCATCTGCTACCCTCTTACGCCTCACCTGCTACCCTCTTCCGCCTCATCTGCTATCCTCTTCTACCTCATCTGTTATCCTCTTCTACCTCACCTGCTATCCTCTTCCGCCTCACCTGCTACCCTCTTCCGCCTCACCTGCTATCCTCTTCCGCTTCACCTGCTATCCTCTTCTACCTCATCTGCTACCCTCTTCTACCTCACCTGCTATCCTCTTCCGCCTCATCTGATATCCTCTTCCGCCTCATCTGCTATCCTCTTCTACCTCATCTGCTACCCTCTTCTACCTCACCTGCTATCATTTTCTGCCTCACCGGCTATCCTCTTCTACCTCATCTGCTACCCTCTTCCGCCTCACCTGCTAACCTCTTCCGCCTCATCTGCTATCCTCTTCTACCTCATCTGTTATCCTCTTCTACCTCATCTGCTACACTCCTCCGCCTCACCTGCTACCCTCTTCCACCTCATCTGCTATCCTCTTCTACCTCACCTGCTATCCTCTTCCACCTCATCTGCTATCCTCTTCCGCCTCACCTGCTATCCTCTTCCGCTTCACCTGCTATCCTCTTCTACCTCATCTGCTACCCTCGTCTACCTCACCTGCTACCCTCTTCCGCCTCATCTGATATCCTCTTCCGCCTCATCTGCTATCCTCTTCTACCTCATCTGCTACCCTCTTCTACCTCACCTGCTATCCTCTTCCACCTCATCTGCTACCCTCTTCTACCTCATCTGTTATCCTCTTCTACCTCATCTGCTACACTCCTCCGCCTCACCTGCTACTCTCTTCCGCCTCATCTGCTATCCTCTTCTACCTCACCTGCTATCCTCTTCTGCCTCATCTGCTACCCTCTTCTACCTCATCTGCTACTTCTACCTCACCTGCTATCCTCTTCCGCCTCATCTGATATCTTCTTCCGCCTCATCTGCTATCCTCTTCTACCTCATCTGCTACCCTCTTCTACCTCACCTGCTATCCTCTTCCACCTCATCTGCTACCCTCTTCTATCTCATCTGTTATCCTCTTCTATCTCATCTGCTACACTCCTCCGCCTCACCTGCTACCCTCTTCCGCCTCATCTGCTATCCTCTTCTACCTCACCTGCTATCCTCTTCCGCCTCATCTGCTATCCTCTTCCGCCTCATCTGCTACCCTCTTCTACCTCACCTGCTATCGTCTTCCGCCTCATCTGCTATCCTCTTCCGCCTCATCTGCTATCCTCTTTCGCCTCATGATATCCTCTTCCGCCTCACCTGCTATCCTCTTCCGCCTCATCTGCTATCCTCTTCCGCCTCATCTGTTATCCTCTTCTACCTCATCTGCTACCCTCTTCTACCTCACCTGCTATCCTCTTCCGCCTCAACTGATATCCTCTTCCGCCTCACCTGCTATCCTCTTCTGCCTCATCTGATATCCTTTTCCGCTACACCTATAAGTTGCACCGCACCGTTTGGGAACCATTTCTTTAATCAAAGGAATCCAGTGGTTCCCAAACTATTTGCTCTGGCCAGCATTTTCGGAATGTAAATTTGCCTGAGCCTCACCGAATTTTATGTGAGAAAAAGTATATTTAAAAATAAAAAAGTAAAGAGAGGGTTAAAGTGAAATAACGCGGATTCGAAATCAGAACATTATCATTGATGACTCTCTCGTCCAATTTGCAGACCCTAGTTACTATATTCACAATACAGTGACATAATGCAAAAATATCACAATGATAAAATCGATCAATAATTATTTATAACTATTTAGACTCTAACTCATGCATGCAATTACAAGTAATCCATAATGATATTTTTTAATTTTGATAGCATATTTATCATTGACATGAATTTTTTAAAACTGTTTCTAAATCTTTGCTTGTCTTTCAATTATTCCTTTTCATCTGCTGTCCTATTCCGCTGCACCCATGAGGCTTGCCGCATCATTTGGGAATCACTGTCTTAATGTCATTTTCGCATTGCTGGAGATGAAACGATTTAAAAGAAAAGTAAATCCAACTTATCTTTCCAAATACATTTTTTGTATGATCACAAACAGTGTCTCAGGCTGGCTTTCTGCAAACGACGCCATGGACATTAAAGACTGGCTCCAGAAATTATAGCATTACATGGAATTTGTCAATGATAATGAAACCTTACTTTAAGACTAGAACTGGCTACCCGTCAAGTTAAAAACAAGATAAAAACAACCAGTCATGCAACTTACACAATAATAAAAGGATTCAGTTCTGATTTAGGTGGATGCGACGATAGACAAACGAGAAGTATTATCAATATCGTTTTAAACAATCTTATCAAAAAGAAGAAAAAAAGATGGCGCCAAGAGCGTGGGAATTAAAAAAAAGAAGGAAAACGGAGAACCATATCAGTAAGGGGAGATAACATTGGATAACTTCTGTAAAGAAAATGATCGGACTTTAACAACAGGAACAGGACGTCCTTTTTAGGCGTACTTCACACTTGACACATTAATGTCACATTGGTCGAGTCAAGATGCCGTGAAACGAAAAATTTCTTTAGTAACAAAGAAAAGAGTGCTGGATTGATATGTGATATCCCTTCAGTGAATGCTGAACAATTTTCCCCGTGGATGAGAAAATTGTAGACAGCAGAAATGTGGCTCTACAGAAGGATACTGAGAATTCTATGAACAGAGCGAGTAAGCAACAAGGAAGTCTTAAAGAAAATGGTAACAGAAATAACACTTATACCCCAAATCAGAAAAAAATGCTACTGAACTTCATTGGACCCGTAATAAGGAAAGAGGGTCACCTCTAAGTGCTGTAATGGTTAGCAAGCTTGTCTCGCTAGAACGATTACGACTTAGTGAGTTCGATCTTCACTGAGCGCCCTATATTTTTGGCCTTGTGCCACATTTAAGCTACGCTTAGAAAATCAACATAATGAAGGAGGGCTTGGAAAATGTAACCCTCACGGTGCATATTGAGGGCAAGATTAAAACAGCGAGCCAGTGACCTGACGAGCTTGTGTGAATGAATTACCGAACAGGGAGCTTGTTATTTCTTCTTGGCAATCTGTCCGCAAACGCCAGTATTCAGATACATTGCGAATTTCATCATGTGGTAGAGTAATGGATAGCGGCTCGGATTGAGAAATCGGAGAGCCGAGTTCGAATTCAAGTCAGATCTAATACATTCACTTTCGTGCTAATAATTGTATGTATCCTCATCTCCTCCCGCCCACCTATGGTAAATAGCAGGACAGACCGGGTTCTTTAGCCTTGAATGGCAGAAAGAAATGGCAACCCACTGCGGGGAAAAAAATCTGTCTCGTCAGTCATGTATCTTTCGATACATGATCGCCCAAGCGTGTATCATGCATGGTACATAACTGACTGACTGGTAGATATAAAGGTCTCTAGCAGTTTTGATAAAGACATTTAGACAAAGTTTAATACATGTACACGCAAAAAAAAATGCGTGCGTCAAAAGGGCGATTTTTCTCTTGACATCGCTATACCCACCACGTCAGTTTTTTTTAAAAAAATGCAGTTTTTAGAATTTTAATAAAAAGCCAAGAATATGAACTTGGATTTACACATTTTCTTTTTCCTCAAGAATTATCGAGAAATTATATCAAACATTATTTATTTGTTAGTAAGTTGATTTGCAAGAAGAATTTTATATTGTAAATTTTTTATAATAAATACGGTAGATAGCGACTCAGATGGAGGAATCGGAGAACTGAGTTTGAATTCCAGTCGAGTCCATTACATTCACTCACTTTGGAAAGGTATGAACCTTCTTCTTCTCCCCACAGCTAGTAAATAGCAGGACAGACCGGGTTCTGTAACCTAGGATGGCAACTCGTCTACTGCAGAAAGAAATGGCAACCTACTGCGGGAAAAAATCTGTCTCGTCAGTCCTGTATCGAAAGATACATGATCGCCTAAGCGTGTATCACGCATGGCATATAACTGACTGAATAATTATCGCCTTATAGCTCGTTCAGGTATTATTATTATTTGTAAATATAAACATTCGTGTAAATAAGTAGATAGGTTCCCATATCTTCTGGTTCACACCCCTTCCCGGTCTTTTGAACAGGAGTAGGGGTTTATCTCTTGTCCTCTGCTTAGGATGGAGTTTGCAGTTCCTTCTAAAGTCTACTATAAACTCCATATTTCTAACTCCATTTGAACTTTGAAAACTTTTCTACCAGTATTTTTTTTTAGTTTTCTCTCCTCAAGGATCGACTATCGTCCGGTTCACACCCCTCCCTGGTCTTTTGAAGCCCCCCTCCCCTATATTTTTTCAATAACGTGGGGTCCAGATAAAATCTCATTACAACAATGCCAGGGCCGTACTTTCCGGAGGGGAGTAGCTCCCCAGCCCAATACTTTTAAATAAGTATTAACTTTGGGTTCCAGTGCAGTTATAACCCCATTACAGAAAAGCCGTACTTTCTGGATGGAGGGTTTGGGGGACTAAGCCCCACCCAATATTTTTAAATAATATTTTTAAACAAGTATTTATTTAATTACTATACTTTATTTTTTTCATTATTTACATTATTCGGACTATTGTTCTCATCTTTGTCGCCAAATTTATTACAACGTTTCGGCCGTTGTACGCTCCGGCCTTCTTCAGGTGGTTGGAATGTCGAACTGAACCCTTTATTTCGCTCACTGGGGTAGACTGTTCTAGTTCCACGTGCCATGTTTGATGCATGTCAGTTATCAGTTATCTCCTGATAATTTCCCTCTGAAAGTTCTCCACTGCCTTAACCGGGTACTGAACAGTCACTTTATATATATATATATATATATATATATATATATATATATATATATATATATAGCCATGGCCAAAATTATGGAGCACCTATAAAAATTTGAGATAATAATTTAAACCTACGTATTTCAAGGTTAAGAATCGTACAGTGAACAATTGAGAGCAAATGTAAAATATTTAACAGTAGATTGCAGTATTTTTTTTCCTTTAACGCCTCTCTCAAGAGTTTTAGCTGAGTTTCGTACTAAATTCATTCCAATATTCAAAATGATTTATTGTCATACTCAAGGTTTTTTCGTAATTTTCGGGTAATATTTGATTCCTACCAGTGTATATTTAATTGAAAATGCCTCCAAAGAAGCAGCTTTCAGAGATTAAAATGGCACAAATTGTTGCTTTATCTGGTGAAGAATATTCTTAGGTAGAAATTGCCAGGAAGATGGAATGTTCAAGGAAGGGGGTTCAAACAACGATTAAAAGGTACAAGGAAACAAAGTCTTTCAAAAACAGAAAAGGACAAGGCTGTAAAAAGTCTACAACCGCCAGGGAAGACAGATCTTTGAAAAGAGCATCCCTTGCAGATAGGAGGAAAAGTTCTTCAGAGCTTGCTGCTGAACTTAGGGAGGATGCAAACAAAAACATATCAGCTAGAACAGTGAGAAGAAGGTTATTAGAAGTGGGATTAAAAGGATGCAAAGCCAGGAAGAAGCCATACTTGTCTCAGGCCAACAAGAAAAAACGACTGGAATTTGCAAAAAACCATGAAAATTGGACACCTGATGATTGGGGCAAAATTGTTTGGTCTGACGAAAGTAAATTTGAGGTAAGTTAACAGCTTCTATTTCCTAAACTTTGGATGTAATAATTGAATTTTTTATGTGAATACACATCCATAACATTTATTCAAAAATTGTAAAAATTCTTTTTTTTTTCATCATATTTTTGGCACCCCTGGAGCGGTTTATGTTCGCCGTAGGGAAGGAGAGGCATTTCATCCTGATTGTGTGGTTCCAACTGTAAAATTTGGAGGAGGAAGCGTAATGGTTTGGGGCTGCATGGCTTCTTCAGGCACTGGAATGTTGTACACATGTGAGGGTAGAATGAACTCCACAATTTATACTAACATGCTGGACCAGGTTTACCGACTAAAATATTTAATAATAACATTCCAAGTGATGTAATCTTCCAAGACAATTCTCCATGCCATACGTCAAAAGTTTCAATCGGTTGGTTTGAGA
>OZ010598.1:79966123-80038623 GCA_963932145.1 Acanthosepion lycidas | reverse complement strand
AATGAGCAAAAAAGTGTTCTAAAAAAAATTGGAAAAGAAAGAAAGAAAAATTCTAATAATAAAAATATTTTAAAGAAAGAAAGAAACTGCTTGTTCATACTTCATAAATATTGAATTGTTCAGTTCCAAGAAAAGACCGAAAATACATACCGGAGAAGGAAGGAAGGGAGAAAGAAAGAAAGAAGTGAAAATTTAAAAACGAAACACAGTAGGTAGAAAAAAGAAAGAAAAACCAACAAGGAGGAAGAATTTATTAGTGAAAATGAAAGAAAGAAAAGAAAAAAAAAAAAAAAAAAAAACGTAAATGAATGAAAATATAAGAAGAAAAAAAAACAGGTAAAGAAAGGAAAAATGAAATAAAAAATAAAAGATTGAACACAGTTAAGAAAAGGTAAGAAAAATAAACAAAAAGAACGTAAGAAAAAGAAAAAGAAAAAAAACAGAAAGAAAAAGAAAGAAAAAGAATTCTGTTAAAAAGTAAAAAAAAAAATTAAAAGGTAAAGTGAAGGAAAAACAAAAAACAAAAAAAAGAAAGAAAAAGAGTAAAAAATGTAAGAAAGAAAGAAAAAGGAAAGAAAGAACGGAAAAGAGGACGAATAGAAGAATTTCTTGATAAACAGGATCGTCGCGAGAGGCGTCAAAACAAATGAAGAAAAAAAATAACTGCGAAATTCGAAACAAAAGAAATTTACTTCGATAAGCTCCTTGGAACTAAAAACAAAAAAAATCAAAGACCAAAAAAAAAAAAACAGAGCTATCTACAAAAAGGCCAAGAGATTGCTGAAGTTTTGCCTTGAACGGTCAGTATTTTTCTTTCTTGTTTTTTTGTGTGTGTGTGAGGGGAACAAAAGCCAATAAAGTTAAAATTCACCCCACCATCAGGATCAAATGGCTTGTTGAAATTTTCTTGTCTCGCATTAATGCCAACGATGAAAGCTCAAGTAATTATCACGCGGTGTCGCCACTTTGGCTGGCTTTGTGTAAATGCTGTACTCCTAAAGACTATAACATGAACAAGTAGGTATTTACAATCCTTGTTATTGAAAAATTTACTAACATTTGTGTAAGCATTTATTACTGAAGCCTTTTTATTTTTAACTATTTACGTTTTTTTCTTTTAGTTTTAATGTATTGTATATATTTTTCTGTAAACCTACTTCATGTATACAGTGTAACCCGGATATAAGAGACCCTGATATAAGAGAAATCCGGATATAAGAGAGATTTTCTCTGGTCCCAAATTAGAGCCATACTTACCTAAACAAAATAGACCAAACCCGGATATAAGAGAAACCCGGATATAAGAGACTTCTTCTCCTGTCCCGACAACTCTCTTATATCCGGGTTACACTGTAGTTCGATATAGCTCTTGTAATTCGACCCCAGCTTCTGATCAATACTAGTAGGCCTACCTTAGTCAAATATTGCAGTACTGGGTATAATCCTAGGCTTATTAAATGGTCTTCATTCTTTTTTTTAAAACAAAGCTACCCCAAAATGGTGAGAAAAATACCTAGCTAACAAGCCTGAGTAAATGTATGGTCGGATATAAAATGAGAGGATTGCAAAAAGACAAACCTTACTAACAGTTACAGGAAGTCATGGAGAGACATAATCGTCTACGTCTTAAAGAGACATGGCAAAGAACTCTATAAATATAATTATCATGGATGTATTGAAATATCAATGCATTATACGCGGGGAATGGCAATTTTTTTGCGACATGTTTGAAGAAAATCGGATAAAAAATTAGTAAGTTATTCAAGTTTTTATTTTAAGTAGAACGAAAAACTCGATTTTTTTCATATTTTTTGCGTGAAGCCAATGTCGCAGGAAAACTATCAAGCACTCTACATAAACCTCATAACATGAGCTGATGTTTTGCATTAAATACGAATTGAATCAGCTCATTCCAGTAAAAAATTTGCTCACGTGTAACTTTGTCTGATTTTTCTAAAAAGTCATACCTACCTTTAGTTTTATCGATTTTTCTGCATAACCCGGTGGTTTTGGAGATCGAAATGATGGTTGTGAATTAACATAGTAAATTTTCAACATGTCTGTATAATGTCCTCGACATCGATTAAGAAATCTGAACGTATATAAATAGCATACATACACACAGACATCTTCTGTTTTATTGATATAGATTATCATGGATGTATTGAAATATTATGAATGGGGAGGACCCCGAGAGAGGCTACGCCGAAGGGCGAATTTTCTTTCGGGGAGGTAAACCGACCCTCAACCCGTTTATACGGGTTCAATAGGCATATTTCTGTCCGAGCCCACGGGCTCGGAGATCCCACGGGCTCGGAGATCCCACGTTAAAAAGGCCTTGTTCCACATGATGCCCTCGTGGTGGGGGTGACTGAATATCTTCGGTCAGTCAGTCGACTGGCTGATCGATTGAACTCTCTGCCTTCGGGCGGGGAGGAACCCGAAGGAGGCTACGCCGAATGGCGGATTCTCTTTCGGGGAGGTAAACCGACCCTCAACCCGTTTATACTGGTTCAATGGCATATTTTTGGACCGAGCACACGGGCTCGGAGATCCCACAAAGGCTTTGTGCCACATAACGCCCTCGTGGAGGGCGGGGGGTGACTGAATATCTTCGGTCAGTCAGTCGATGCCGGACGACCGTTAGTTGGATACTAAAGTATCAGCGACCACATCTTGAACATATTTTATAGATTGTAGTTAATTCGTTCTTTTTTGTATAATGCTATCGTAAATTAGTAAGACTCATATTGCTAAGTTATTGTTATCTCCTCACCCATCAAAGAAACTTTTAGAATCTAAAAGTATTTTCTGCTTGTAAATAACCTGCAAAGGGTTGATAAGCCTTAAAAAGAATCACTCAAACAACAAACACTCGGTCAAGATGCCTTTTGAATACGTGCTACCACAAACACACACATACATGCGCGCACACACACACACATATATATATATATAGATGTGTGTGTGTGTGTTTGCGCGCGCGTGTGTGTGTGTTTGTGGTAGAACTTATTCAAAAGGCATCTTGACCGAGTGTTTGGTGTCGACTTATACTCGAGTGTATACGGTAGCCAGTTCATTTTCTTTAAAACAATACTAAAATAATTCATTTAAATACATCCATGATAATCTATATCAATAAAACAAAAGATATGTGTGTGTGTTTGTCTATCTGGATGTGTGTCTGTCTGTGTGTGTGTATGTATATATATATATATATATATATATATATATATATACATATATATATATATATATATATAATAAGTCGATTTCATGTCTGGTATGTAATATGACCCCATCTTCTGGGTAATACTAGCAGGCCTACCATAATCAAATATTCCATTACTGGACATCATCTTGAACATATTTTAAACCATGGAGTTAATTCGTTCTTTTTTTTTTTTTTTGGTACGACGTTACCGTAAAATATCTGAAACGAAGATTTAGATACTGTACTTCATGCCTGAAGGTGTTTGTGAATGGATTGTTCAAGTGTGGGGAAATATCAGACCGGAAACTTTAAGAAATCTAGTATCTCTAATGCACTTGAGGGGACGGAAGAAGAATTCTTGTGGAATGACCATGTCAGTGATACCATGATTAAGGATGAAGAAACTGCTGACGATATGATGTTGGCTAAAGATGATGACCCATATGATGATCAGGTTCGAACAGAAAGTTCGCAGACGGTGAAGAACAAGACTTCCATGGTTTTTAGTTAATAAATGTTTAGAACTCGCTGAAGGTAACATGAGAATTTAGGCCAACACTGTAGGTTAGAGTCACAGAAAATGCAAGAATTTAAACACACCCGGAAAAAATAACCTGCATATCGGTCATCAAAAATGCATGAATTTTAACCTGTCCGGAAAAAATTAGCCTGCATATTGTGCAGCTGGTCATCGAAAATGCATGAATTTAAACCCGCCCAGAAAAAAAAAATTAACGTGCGTATAGTGCAACTGGTCATCGAAAATGCACCAGTTTAAGCCCGTCCGGAAAAAAAATTAACCTATGTATAGTGCAACCGGTCATCAAAAATGCATGAATTTTAAGCCGCCCGGAAAAAATTAGCCTTCATATTGCGCAGCTGGTCATCGAAAATGCATGATCTTTAACCTCTACAAAAAATTAACCGATGTATAGTGCAATCGGTCATCAAAAATGCATGAATTTTAACACGCCCGGAAATAAATTAGGCTGCGTATTATGCAGCTGGTCATCGAAAATTCAAGAGCTTTAACCTATACAAAAATTAACCTGTATATAATACGAAAAAAAAACTGATATTAAAAATGCGCTGGATTTTATAAGATATTTTAAATATCTTTTCTACTAATATACGCATAAACGGTATTGATTTTCGTTATTTTTTTTTTTTTTGTTTTTTTTGTTTTTTGTTTTTTAAAGCGAAAACATGGGGAAATAGATGCTGAACTACCAAAATGATTCCAAGTAATTTACCATTGAACGCAAAATCATCAACGTAAGTATAGAAAATAAAAAATAAAAATCTATTAATTCTTCAGAAATTCATCTGTAAATGCATAACTATTATTTCTGACTAAAAATATATATTTCTACACCTGAAAAAAAAAAAAATGATGTTTTCCTGCTTCGAAAGCAAAATATGGTTACACATATGATCTTCATTAGTGACAATCGCCGATGGTTTAAAATGATAAAAACTTTGCTTTCAACGAAAATTTACAAAATTCAGAAAACACTGGATTTGATAATTGTTTATGTACGTGGTTAGGTGAGAGAAACTGTGAGTGAATAAGTGAGAATGAAACGAAACAAAACTGTAATAAACATTTTCCTCATGAAATTAGGCGAGCCATTTACAAAGGCAAACAAACCGCATGACAGAGACAAACCTAAGTAATTGTGTTAGACGTGTTGATCCAACTATGTGAGAAAACGAAATTATTTTTGCACCAACCTAACATCTATCTATCTATCTATCTATCTATCTGTAGAAAAATGACTTAAAGTAAGAGAATATTTCATAATGATACTTTCAAACTTGCTTCCTCATCTTATTTGTTTTTATCACAATAATTAGGACTTCCTACCCTTTGACCTTTCTCGGTTGCCTATAGCATTCTGTAACAGGCAGAGAATTTCGAACGGAATTATTTTGTCCAGTTGGAATTATTTTGAAATATTCTCTTACTTTAAGTCATTTTGCTATAGATAGATAGATAGATAGATGTTAGGTTGGTGCAAAAATAATTTCGTTTTCTCACATATTAACATATGTGAGAAAACGACATTATTTTTGCACCACCCTAATAGATAGATAGATAATGGGCTGAGGTGCAGAGATGTGAAAGAGATAGATAGATACATACACACATACGTACATACAGAGATAATGGGCTGAGGTGCAGAGATGTGAATTAGATAGATAGATAGATAGATAGATAAATAGATAATGGGGTGAGGTGGAGAAATAATAAATAGATAGATAAGGAAAAGATTGCAATTACCATATATATATATATATATATATATATATAGATAGATAGATAAATAGATGGACCCTTCCTTTTCTATTACGTTGGTGAATATATGTCTTAGATGATATCTATAATTTCTGAGAATATAAAGAGTGCAGACGAAAAGAAAGTAGTACGGACTTCCACTGTGACGCTTCCACTGTGAGCAGTACGCCAGATAAGTCTTGTTATTAGTCTCCTGTCTTAGGAAATTAATTAGAATGCAAGGCAAGCTCGAAGTTAGGGGAAGCAATTGTCCATGGTCAAATTACTCGAAATTTGCGATAGTGCTTCGTAGAAACGTGGATTATTCGCGCATGCGCATAAAGCATGTGATTCTCAGCAACAACAAAAAAAAAATCAAATGAAAAAATATCGTCTTCTGCAAAGTCTGCAGTGCAACTTGGCCTTTGGATTTGCCAGATATTTTGAAAATGCACTTAATGTTCGACTCAGACGAAGCCGATTTAGCCGGCACGGCTCGCTGGCTTACCCGGCATTCCATGCGCGCCAATTCGTTGATTTGGTGTTTGTACAATGAACGATTTTAAATGTGTATGCGTGTGTGTATGTGTGTATGTGTGTTGTGTGTGCGTGTGTGTGGAACCGCGCACGCGCGTTTAACCCATGCGCTGGTGCCGTAAATAAACATTACGAACGAAAACGAATAAGTAAATAAATGAATGAAAAAAACAACTGATACCAAAGGAAAATAAATAAAGAATTAGAAAAAAAAAGAAAGAATGAATGAATGAAGAGATAGACTAGAAAAAAAAAAACACAGAATGAAAGAAAGAATAAATGAAGGAAAAGATAAACGTGAAAGAAAAAAAAGAAAGAAAGAAAAAACGGAAAGAAAAAGAAATAAATGACAAAGCCACACACACAAAAAAAAACGAGAAACAAAGATAAACAAGAAAAGACACATACAAAAGGAAAAAGACTGAAAGAAAGAAAGAGAGAAAAAGAAAAAGAAAGAGAGAAAAAGAAAAAGAAAGAGAGAAAAAGAAAAAGAAAGAACGAATAAAGAAAGAAATGAAGACGGAATAAAGAAATAAAAAAAGGAAAGACGTTTAAAAAGTAAAAAGAGAGAAAAAACAAAGAAAAAACAAAGAAATGAAGAAAGAATAAAGAAAAAGAAAAAAGAGGGATAAACAAGGAAATACACCTACAAAGAAAAAAAAGAGAGATAAACAAGGAATATATATGTATGTTTATATATATATATATATATAGATAGATTGATAGTAATGATACAATATGGTAATCCGTATGGAATTTTCAGGGAGAGCAAAAATATTATTAATTAACGAATATCAATCACTTAAAATCATAAAGGTGTTTGATATTCTTTAATATATATATATATATATATATATATATATATATATGCATACAAGTATAGGATTGGTGTATACGGAATAAATTCCAATAATCAACAATTACTATTCTTAAAAGCGTGCTCAATACAGAGTAGAGCGAACATAATTATTTATTCGAAAATTATAACATAAATATGTTATAAAATCACTACATTTTTCGAAACAATCCCTTTTGTATATATATATATATATATATATATATATATATATTAACTGCATCCACCTGCAAAAAAAAAGACTAAAAATAATGGAAGCTTTAATAATAAAAAAGAAAAAGCCAACTCAATATTAACTACCAACAAAGCCACAATGTGCTAACCGTATTCGGAAATTAAAAACATTCCTACCACACACTGACATACAGAGAACGCACACACTCAATTAAGCTGAAAAATCGAATCATCCTTGATAATGGCTAAAGGTATAGCCGAAAGCGGTCGGAAATATAAGACATTCGGAGAGTTCTTACACAGCCTTTGTCCAGAAAAGAAAGCTCTTGTTAGAACACAAGAAAAATTAAATAAAAAGCTTTACCGTAGCACCTTGTCTGTCGTTTTTAATGAAACCTGCACGTATATATATATATATATATATATATATATATATATATATATATATATATATATATATATATAGGTAACTACACTCGTCTCGGAAAACCTTCGGTTTCTTGATTTGCTAATGATCAAATCAATTTCGAAGGAAAAAAAGGTTTTTAAAAAAGAAAGAGCTAGGAACATGAGCGTCTGTCGAAAATAATCGTACAGCATACAGCTCCAAAGCCCAAAGAAAAAAAAAACGATACAAGTAATCAACTAACTAAAAAAGTGCTCAATACAAAAGTAGAGCAGACCTAGTCAAACCTAGAGCGACAGACAAACCTACCAAGGTTTCACCTAAACGGATCGTCAGGGAAAGTTGGTAGGTTTGTCTGGCTCTCTAGGTTTGACTATATATATATATATATATATATATATATATATATATATATTAAGGTGTCAGTGATACTCGTGCTCAGATGACAGTCGGGTGGCCTGCATATTACCAAATTCATTCCATCTATGCTATGAATCCCAAAGAGAAAAAGACGCGAGGTATCCAAACTCGTACTGAGATTGGTGTTGCGTCAGAGTTTTCTTCATTCTTCCAGATAGCCACTTTATCAAAAGCTTCCACTACCCAAAGTGGGCTAACCGCGTGCCTTGGCAACAACCTACATGTTTTACGTAACATAGATGTCTGACGACTCGCTCAAGGAGTATGATCATCGCTGAGAAGTTTGATCAATGCGTTTTTTTTTTGTGGGGGAAGGGGGTTCTTGTGAGAACGACAATGGCTCCTGAAGCCTGAAAGTGACTTGCAGTCCTTATCGCAGATATGGCAAACTACGTTGTTTTGTACAGGGCCTAGCTTGTTTTGTAAATTCTGTTCGGCATGCGCATGAATTTTCATGTGAGCCGTTTATGAATGTTTTATGTCACAACCAGCATGTTAAATTTCCGGCGTTGTACTGATCGTAATTCCTGAAAAGTCTACCAATATGACTTTACTTTTTATATTGCAGCTAGCAAGGCCCTCAATCCAGCGACATATTCTACCACATTCATTCCATGCAAATGCTGGATTGCTGGATGAATGATTAACCCTTTGCTCGCGCCACGCTTGACGTTTGCCCAACTCATTGGATGTTCTTGGAAGATCTTCGTACCTTTAATGAATTTAAGCATCTCCACTTATATCGATTACAAGTAGCAATTTCTCGCCCAGGATCGTCTATATAAACAGCTACAACAGACATTTTTAAATGGTTCTTCAAGCGCTTTTCTGGCTGATATTGCCGTAGAGTTGGTTGGTTGGTTGGTTGATTGTTTTGTTTTATGACATATCAAAACCTCAGTGGGTCATTTAATGCCAACAAAATTTTGAAATAGACTCATAGCTTTTTTTTTTTTTTTTCAAGAGCGTATTTCTGGTAATAGTTTTTTTTCTTTAAAAATTTATTTCTGGTAATAATTTTTTAAAGAGTATTTCTGGTATTAAAACATATTTTTACACTTTTATAATATTTTTACCTCAGTTTCGGGGAGTAACTTTTTTGCCCATAGCTGGGAACACCAGCAATTAAGAGGTGGTTCCACTGTCCTCAAAACATTCTTATCAGAGGCCTTGCTGTTGGACGTAGTTTATCGTCTTACCCTGGACGTGGATGTAGTTTATCGTCTTACCCAGGACGGAGAAATGTATGATATCAAATTTTCAAAAATATATTGCTGGTAACATTTTTTTTTCAAAAATGTATTGCAGCTAGAAATAATTTCCAAAAATGTATTGCTGGTATTAAAACCTATTTTTATACGTTCATAGTACTTTGACCATTTTTGTGGGGTTAACTATTTGCCCATAGCTGGGACCCTAACAGCTGCTACCACCCCGCATGCACACGAATATTATGAATGGAGTAATGGCTAGCGAAGTGTTGGCATTCACTTTCGCGCAAATACCCTTGAGTATCTTTCTTTACTCCGCCATCTTTCTCCAGTTATTGTTAAATAATATGGAATACTGGGATCTCTAGCATTAATTCCTTAAATAAAAATGTTGTTTTCGTCTCGGATACGAAAATAAATGTCAGTAAATAGGGTCTTCGAAAAATCCTTATAAGAAACGTAATCACATTCATAATTCAACTTTTCTTTCTCGTGAAGTCCTTCACGGTTTAACATACCGGGTGTGACATTAAATCATGTAACAACAATCGTGTAATAGCAAAACTGTCCAGTTGTTAGATTAAGCGTTGTATCTTAAAAATGATTAAAGATATCTTACTGGAATTCTCCGAGGTTTTTTTTTTATCGCACTATTCGGCCCTATTTGAGCAATAAGAACGTATAATTACTCTCTAAGTTTAACAGAGGAATCGTGATGAAATCGATCATAAAGGAAAAAGACGTTCATCATTAATTAATCATAGCTAAGGGTTGGAAGCTCGTGAAGGATTGAAATAAAGTTCAAATATATACATATATATATTCTTCCAGGATCATTTTCCAACTTATTCAATACGATCATTGCCCACTCTAACATTCTAACTTTCTGTCCTGGAGTAAAAAAGGGCTTTACACGTTTCAAGTCGTTTTCAAGGTTCTTTTCACCTCTCTCACGTGGTAAACGTCTTATGAAATTTGTTGGATCTTTTCTAATTGATTTCTTTAGCTCTAAGTTGAAGTAACTATCCCTGTTCTTGTTGTGACCTCCTCATCCAGTTTTTATCTCTAATGTTCCTTATTTTTAAACTTATTCACCGTTCTCTTGATGGTTCTTCAAGATGGAAGCCGTAGTATAAATGTTGGTACCGTTACTGAAGATCTGAATAAATCTTCCTCTCACTATTGCTCATTTGGGAAGACAGTGGGACCGTCACAAAACGATTTTAACCTCTTCTCTTTCTAGAGGAAAAACTCAAAGGGCTTTCAGTGTTTCTTACAACATATGGTTTCAAGATGACGAAACGTCTTATCTGAAAACCTGGAAAAATAAACTCAAGATAATAGCGTTTTTTTCTTTTAATATTAAACATTTTGTGGAATGGACAGTTATGGTGCAACATGATTTGGCTAATTTTGGTGTTACACCCGGTTTATGTATACACACATACACACATATAGATATATATGTATAAATATTTTTTTTTCCTCACCGCTAATGAGTAAAAATGTACATTTATTATTAATATATTATCATTAATATATTATATAGCTATGTTATACATCGAGTAATATTTTATTTGCACCAGCACCCAATGGGCGATATTATATATATATATATATATATATATATATATATATATATATATATATATATATATATATATATATATATATATAATATCGCCCATTGGACGTTGAGCACTTTTCTGGGTAGGTAGGTTTTGGTCTTTAGGTTTTTCCTGTTTTTCTTTTTCCAAAACATTTGAGCTGCTATCTTGTTTCAGTATTTTTAGGTCTTTTTGTTTTTTGATATTATTATAATAATAATAATAATAATTATATATATATATATATATATATATATATATATATATATATATATATATATATATATATATATATATATATATTCTAGTACGATTTGAGTTCTCCGAGTCGCTGACCTATTTTCTTATAGAAAAACATTAAAATTTCTTTCTCTTCTGCCGTGTGGCGATGGGTAAGATATCTGACTGATGTCAAATCACTCAGGTTTCTATCCCGGCTTGAAGCAATCGGATGTCTAACCACACTTAGTGATACAGTGTGTCTGTGGATGACAATATATATATATGTGTATATATATATATATGTATATATGTGTATATATATATATATGTATATATATATATTTTTATATATGTATATATATATATTTTTATATATGTATATGTATATATATATTAAGACATTTTTATGTTTATACATTCTTTTTATAGACACAAATATTTAAGTCAATGCTCTGTTTATAATAAACAGTATTAAACAACATTTACCGGCCTATATAAACAGAGCATTTACTTAAATATTTTTATCTATAAAAAGAATGTATAAACATAAAAATGTCTTAAAATAATTGTCGGACTTTGTCCATTTCATAATATATATATATATATATATATATATATATATATATATATATATATATTTACTTAAATACTTGTATCTATAAAAAGAACGTTAAACATAAAAAATGTCTTTAATATATATATATATATATATATATATATATATATATCGATATATAAAATTTCACCCCCAAAAGAAAAAGAATAAAGTCATTAAAAGGAAATCAGGTTAACGAGCGTGGAGGAATATGAAAAACAGAGAAAACCTTATAAATGAGCGGGAACAATAAAGGAAAAAAGAATTAAAAAGACAGAAGATAACGATTGACATTGCATTAAAATTTTTGAACATCATAGTTGGCTAGAAAGCATTATGTACGAAGAGATTTCCCCAAGCGAGTAGTGCGATAGATGTAACTGTTAGCGCAGAACTTATGTTTACATCAAGACATTTCCATTGTAAAATGATGGGACATAATCACCCATCTAGTACTGCGCTTAAACTCATGATGTCTAGTTACGATAGAGAAAAGAACGTCAAAATAATTCGCATGAAAATATTAATAGAGAAAGCAAAGCCAACCTAAAATAAGGTGGTAGGAAAGTTATCGAAGCCGATATGCGAGTTCACAACCGATAACTTTGCAAATTCTTCATTGGATTTTATCAAGAAGCTCAAAATACGCCGTAAAAGCAGCAGACATGATTTGATAACTTTAATCAGTGAATGGACAAATGGTAAATGTTTAAATATGTAAGATCAGTTATGGAAAAAAAAATTATCTAGCACGACACAATGAACCAACTGACGTTGCAAGCGATAAAATATAATCTTTCCAGCTCATGTCATGGTGAAACGCTTGCCCAAATAAAGCAATTAGTTACTTTCCTGGAGGTTAGCATCAGCCATCCTGAAGAAAGAGAAAAAAATGGAGGTGTAAAAGTAGGCATACAGAAATGAAAAAAAGAAAACATATGCACGCAAAATGCATTATATTGATCGTACAAACATATCAATAACAAATTTATCAATAGTAAACAAATCAGCAATAAACATATCAGTAATAAACATATCAGTAATAAACATATCAATAATAAACATATCAGCAATAAACATATCAATAATAAACATATCAGTAATAAACATATCAGTAATAAACATATCAGCAATAAACATATCAATAATAAACATATCAGTAATAAACATATCAGTAATAAATATATCAGCAATAAACATATCAATAATAAACATATCAGCAATAAACATATCAGCAATAAACAAATCAGTAATAAACATATAAGCAATAAACATATCAGTAATAAATATATCAGTAATAAACATATCGATAATAAACATATCAGCAATAAACATATCGATAATAAACATATCAGCAATAAACATATCAGCAATAAACATATCAATAATAAACATATCAGCAATAAACATATCAGTAATAAACATATCAATAATAAACATATCAATAATAAACATATCAGCAATAAACATATCAATAATAAATATATCAGTTATAAACATATCAATAATAAACATATCAGCAATGAACATATCAGTAATAAACATATCAGTAATAAACATATCAATAATAAATATATCAACAATAAACATATCAGTAATAAACATATCAGCAATAAACATATCAATAATAAACATATCAGTAATAAACATATCAATAATAAACATACCAATAATAAACATATCAGCAATAAACATATCAATAATAAACTTATCAGCAATAAACATATCAGTAATAAACATATCAATAATAAACATACCAATAATAAACATATCAGCAATAAACATATCAATAATAAACATATCAGCAATAAACATATCAGTAATAAACATATCAATAATAAACATATCAATAATAAACATATAAGCCATAAAAATATCAGTAATAAACATATCAGTATAAATATATCAATAATAAACAAATGAATGATAAACATATCAGTAATAAACATATCAATAGTAACATATCAGTAATAAACATATCAGTAATAAACATATCAGCAATAAACATATTAGTAATAAACATATCAATAATGAACATTTCAATAATAAATATATCAATAATAAACATATCAATAATAAACATATCAGTAATAAACATATCAATGAGAAACATTCATTAGTAATAAACATATCAGTAATAAATATATCAGTAATAAACATATAAATTATAAACATATTAGCAAAAAAACATATCTATAGTAACTATATCCGTAACAAACATATCAATGATAAACATATCAGTAATAACCATAGCGATAATAAACATACCCGTAACCAACATATCAATAACAAACTTATATTAGTAATAAAAATATCAATAATAAACATATCAGTAATAAACATATCAGTAATAAACATATCAGCAATAAACATATCAGTAATAAACATATTAGTAATAAAAATATCAATAATAAACATATCAGTAATAAACATATCAGTAATAAACATATCAATAATAAACATATCAGTAATAAACATATTAGTAATAAAAATATCAATAATAAACATATCAGTAATAAACATATCAGTAATAAACATATCAGCAATAAACATATCAATAATAAACATATCAGCAATAAACATATCAATAATAAACATATCAGCAATAAACATATCAATAATAAACATATCAGCAATAAACATATCAGTAATAAACATATCTGTAACAAAATACGCTAAATTACACGCAGATTCAGAGCTCAAATTTACAAGTTCAATATAATGTTGGGTGTTAATACAGAAAACGGCTGTAGGCAGGGAGCCATTATAAAAACATATATAATATATAACTTACTTTAAATTTAAGCTGTGAAGGTGCGTTCAATTTAGCATCCCTCCAGTGAGAATATTATATTATTAATTAAAAAAAAACATAAGTAATATTTCGTGCCTGATTATTTGGTAGAACATTGAAACTTAAGTGGCACCCCAAACGTAGGTATGTGTATATTTATTAATATATATATATATATATATATATATATATATATATATATATATATATATATATATGAAAGTGAACATAGAAGTCAACACTTAGAGGCGACAGTCTGTTTCATGCTAGATGCAATCGTCAGGCGTGACGATTGCATCGATTGCATCTATCAGAATGTCGCCTATAAGTGTTGACTTCTATGTTCACTTTTATATTTACACACGCTCTATCTCTGATATTGAGCACTTTATCCCATAAATATAGCACATATTAAGACTATATTTCTTCATATATATATATATATATATATATATATATATATATATATATGGTGGAGTAATGGATGGTGGCTCGGATTGCGGAATCCATTACATTCACTTACATTCACGTTGGGAAAGGTATGAACACTCTTCTTCCCCCAGTTCTGGGTAAATTGCAAAACAGACTGGGTTCTATAGCCATGGATGGCAACTGATCTAGGAGAAAGAAACTTTAAAACCTGCGGAGGGTCATTTGGGAAATTTGGGGCACACGGTGCACCAGGTCTCTGTATTCGGGCCTTCAAAAAGTGTGGTTGGCTCTGCACAAATCCTTCATGACTATAATCAAACCACATGTGCATGTGTCAGGTTGTCGGTTCCTAGGAAATAAGTTGCTTGACCCTCATATTTCGAATATTGGGGGGGGGCAGCATAGATACATACATATATATATATATATATATATATATATATATATAGGCATCATATTTTCGTTCATGTTTCATTAAATAATATAGACATATTATATCTATTTTCATAATAAGCCCTTCTTTTTCCCTAATTATCTTCTTCATGTTAAACTGAAGGTCATCAAGGAAGAGGCGTGGTTCTTGCTAACCCAATTCTGTTGATTTTCTCCGTGATTATCCTATGTACGTGAGTCCATACGTGCGGTTGCGTATGTGTGTGTGTGTGTGTGTGCTCGCGCGTGCGTGCGCCTGTCTCCATGCTTTTGATCCTATGATTCACATAACTAAGTGTGCGATGATTTTGAAAAGTATCTCTGCAGATAATTCTGACAGCGTTTGACAAAATTTCGTCACGTCAACTCCCACATCGCTGGATTGATTCGAGAATGCCTCACGCGTCAACGTCCTTCATGGCAGAAGAAAAGAACTTGAACGAAATGATAGGGTCTTAAATCGATCGAACACCAATAAACGAAGTTAAACCTGAGTAAAAAGAAGAAAAAATTCAGATTGTGATTAATCGATACTGTTTGATGAGATCGATAAACGGTTGTACGAAAGCGATAAGAAGATCAACAAGCAAAAAAAAAAAAACAGAGAAAATATGAGACCAATAGAACTAAAGCGCCTGAAATCTGAAAATTAGATTATATATCTTATATATAAAGTACGGTATATATGTGTGTTTGTTTGTCTTTCCAAGTAACTCCTCCGCTCCCACTGGTCCGATTTCAATGATTCATATCCCGTTCAAAAGCCCTAGAAAAGTTAAGCGCAGGGAACGATTTTCGTTGAGCTGAGATTCAGTGTATTATGCGTGGTTAAAAATATATATTAATATATTACATTAGACATTATCGTTGCTTTCATGGTTCAAGGTGAGTAATTTTTATTTTCCGTTCGTATCTAAAATTGCAGCTAGCTTAAGCTTTAAAATTTTTAGATAAATTCATGTGGAGGACTCTTCGTTTCGCCAAGCATAACAATAGCTAGAGAGGAGTAGATACGTTAGAACTCAAAATGAATGATTGCAATTAAGTATTGAATTAATGTCGAAGCTTACCTTTTAAAAGTTCAACGGTAATTCTTCTGCTGCCATTTATTTAAAGGCGATTATATATATATATATATATATATATATATATATATATATATATATATATACATACATGCATGCTGATATATATATATATATATATATATATATATATATATATATATATATATATATATATCAGCATGTATGTAATTTCTAAATAATTAATAAATTTATTAATAATCCGACATATTTATTACAGCAAAAGTTATTATAGTGGATACTCGTGTTTGAAACAGCCGCATCATTTTTATTTTATTTTAAACAGTGTGTATTACGTTTATCGGCCTAAGCATTCGGTGGTTTCTCCTACAAGACGATTTCAAATAAGAGGGTTCACTTTAATACCAATTGTGGGAAATAAAAATGTCGGATTATAAATAATTCCATTTTTTCTTTAGAAACTACTTCTTTTTTTAAATTTCAGATACGAAACAGAGCAGAGAGGGATTTTTTTAAGAAAAGGTAACTGAATGAGAAGGTGTGCTTTCCTTAAAAGGCAAAATATGGCCTTGGTGAACTTTGACTCTCTCTTTAGCGTAGGGTTATCTATCTATCTATCTATCTATCTATCTATTTAGAGTGTGATCAAATCTATCTATATCTATTCATTTAGAGTGTGAACATATCTATCTATCTATATATATGTATGTATATATATATATATATATATATATATATATATGTATGTATAGTATATATATGTATGTATGTATGTATTCATTTAGAGTGTGATATATCCATCTATCTGTTTATCTCAGCGCCTATCCTTATATATCTATTTCAGATTGATCATATCTATCTATCTATCTATATATATATATATATCTATATCTATATATATATATATATATATATATATATATATATATATATATATCAGCATATATCTATCTTATCTATGTATCTATTTCAGTGTAATCTATCTAACGCTTCATCAATCTCTCTTCACCTATCTATCTATCTATCTAATACACTAATGAATTGTCAACTTTGAAAAGACAAATAAAAAGCATAAAAAAACTACCTTTGTTTATAAACTCGAATAATCCGCGGATTATTGCCGCGTCAAAGAAACAGTGTGGATATGAAGAGATTTGCAGGTAATTAGAGACGTGTGAGATTTCCCGACGTCCAATTTTTGTTGCTAAATAACAATTCTGTCATCTTCCCTGAAGGCAAACAGCGACGAACAAAACCCAAAAGTGATAAGAGAAAAGAGAAAGGATCGCGTTGGCGGTCACGGTGATGTGTGGGGTCTGGATAGGGAGACTACTACTCCTGATAATTTGTTTTTCGGAAAAGTCAACAGAAAATCAACAGACAAAACAATATCGACAATGGAAAAAGAAAGTGTGGTGTTCAAATCGTTGGAGAGGAAGAGATGAAAGGCGAAGGAAGGAGAAAGGTAACCACGAAGAAAGAAAGGAATTGAAAGAAGAAAGAACGAATGAGGAATGAACGTACTGGCAAGTAAAAAAAGAAAGAAAGGAATTGAAACAGAGAAAGATCGAATGAGGAATGAACGTACTGGCAGGTAGAAAAAGAAAGAAAGGAATTGAAACAGAGAAAGAACGAATGAGGAATGAACGTACTGGCAAGTAGAAAAAGAAAGAAAGGAATTGAAACAGAGAAAGATAGAACGAGGAATGAACGTACTGGCAAGTAAAAAAAGAAAGAAAGGAATTGAAACAGAGAAAGATCGAATGAGGAATGAACGTACTGGCAGGTAGAAAAAGAAAGAAAGGAATTGAAACAGAGAAAGATCGAATGAGGAATGAACGTACTGGCAGGTAGAAAAAGAAAGAAAGGAATTGAAACAGAGAAAGGATAGAACGAGGAAT
The DNA here is from genome assembly GCA_963932145.1 of Acanthosepion lycidas. Taxonomy (NCBI): domain Eukaryota; kingdom Metazoa; phylum Mollusca; class Cephalopoda; order Sepiida; family Sepiidae; genus Acanthosepion; species Acanthosepion lycidas. The sequence continues at coordinate 80,020,498 of OZ010598.1, read as the reverse complement.
GAACGTACTGGCAAGTAGAAAAAGAAAGAAAGGAATTGAAACAGAGAAAGATCAAATGAGGAATGAACGTACTGGCAAGTAGAAAAAGAAAGAAAGGAATTGAAACAGAGAAAGAACGAATGAGGAATGAACGTACTGGCAGGTAGAAAAAGAAAGAAAGGAATTGAAACAGAGAAAGATCGAATGAGGAATGAACGTACTGGCAGGTAGAAAAAGAAAGAAAGGAATTGAAACAGAGAAAGGATAGAACGAGGAATGAACGTACTGGCAGGTAGAAAAAGAAAGAAAGGAATTGAAACAGAGAAAGGATAGAACGAGGAATGAACGTACTGGCAAGTAGAAAAAGAAAGAAAGGAATTGAAACAGAGTAAGATAGAACGAGGAATGAACGTACTGGCAAGTAGAAAAAGAAAGAAAGGAATTGAAACAGAGAAAGAACGAATGAGGAATGAACGTACTGGCAGGTAGAAAAAGAAAGAAAGGAATTGAAACAGAGTAAGATAGAACGAGGAATGAACGTACTGGCAAGTAAAAAAAGAAAGAAAGGAATTGAAACAGAGAAAGATCAAATGAGGAATGAACGTACTGGCAAGTAAAAAAAGAAAGAAAGGAATTGAAACAGAGAAAGATCGAATGAGGAATGAACGTACTGGCAAGTAAAAAAAGAAAGAAAGGAATTGAAACAGAGAAAGAACGAATGAGGAATGAACGTACTGTCAAGTGGAAAAAGAAAATATAGGCAACAATGATGAAAGAAGGAATGAATAAAAGAAAAACTAATGAAGAACGCAAGGAATGTATACAAAACACGTAGGGTGTAAGAAAGAAATAAACGAAGGAAGGGAGGAGTGAATGAAAAAACGAAGGAAGGAATTAGCGGAAACGAGCAAATATCCGCAGGTAGAAAGGAAGGAAGAAATGAAGAAAACAAGGAACGAATGAAGAAAGCAAGGAAAAGCAAAGGAAAAATAATATAAGGACGAAGAAAAATTTAATGAAAGGAAGGATGAAAGAAGAAAAGAAAGAAAAAATAGATAGGAATGAAGGAACCAAAGACCGAATGAAATTATGGAAGCATGGAGAAAGAAAGAAAAGGGAAAGACGGAAGAAATAAATAAAAGAAGGGAGGAATGGAAAAAAAGGAAAAAGAAAACGAATGACAAAATAAGCAAGCTGAAAGGAAAAAAAGACGGAATGAAGATAGAAAAGAAGGGAGAAAGGAAGAAAAAGTCAAGAATGAAGGAAGGGTGGTAGAAGAGAAAGACAATAAAAAGAAAAAAAAGTGAAAGAAAAAAAAAATATGAGAAAGAAATAAAGAAAGAAAAAAAGAAAGAAAGAAAATCATGGTGAATAAAAAAAAAAAGAAGAAATATAAAAGAAGGAATAAAAAACGCAGGAAGGTTGGGAAGAAGAAATGAACGAAAAGGAGGAGGAATGACGGACAACAAAGAAGAAAATGAACAAATAAGATGAAAATGGGCAATTACGAATATAAGAAAGAAAGAAACCAAAGACCGAATGAAAGAGTTGAATAAGAAATGAAGGAAGGAAGAAACAAAGGAAGGAAGGAAGGAAGGAAGGAAGGAAGGAAGGAAGGAAGGACAAGAGACATGGAAAACATGGCGCCCAAATACGTATGATGAAAAAATAAAACAGCTGTAATGCGTGTGTAGGATTATTTTCTCTGTTTTTTTTCTCTAATTATTGACAAGATAACGATGCGTTTTTTTTGTTTTTTTTTACAAAGAATCGATAGTCTAAGCCCTTTTTATCATCTCCTGTGCGTTTGCGTGTTTGTGTGTCTTCCTAGTCTCTCTTTATCTCATTCTCTCTCTCATTCGACTTTCTGTCTGTATCCACTTTATTTTAACTTAACTTTTTCTTTCCTCTTTTCTTCATTTCTCCTCTTCCCTGGAAGATTTAACTTCTTCAAACTCCCTTTTTTTTATATCTTTCTTTTCTTTCTCTCATTCGTTTCTCTCTATATCTCTCCCTTTCACCCTCTCTCTATCTTTAGCCCCTACTCTCTCTGCTTCTGTTCATCTTCATTTACACTTTCGAATATGCTGTTCTATTTTGCTTAATATATTTTTACGAAAAAAAAAAATAATAATCAGAGAAAATTTAAATAAGTGCGACACTGAGATCCAAAGACCTATTGGAATGGCCAAATATGCCTTTCAAAAGCTAAGCAGAGTATTAAGAGACAGAAATATTTCGTTAGAAACAAAGAAAAGGGCACTAGACTGTTACGTGATATGCAATGTAAACATCTGTGAAGTTTCTAACAGAGGACGGAAAGTGTGACACTGAGATCCGAAGTCGTATTGGGATGGCCAAAGATGCTTTCCAAAAGCTAAACAGATTATACAAAAAATCGTTAGACACAAAGAAAGGTGTACTGAACTGTTACGCGATATCTGCCCTCCTGTATGGAAGCGATTGCTGTACAATCTGCTCAAAGATGAAGAGACTTGAAGCAACAGAAATATCGTTCTTTAGAAAAATGCTAAGGATACCATGAACCGAACTGTGAGTAACGCCGACGTTTTGGAGAGAATGGAAACAAAAAGCAAACTTATACTTAACATCGGGGAGAGGCAGTTGAAATTTCTGGAGCACGTGATGAGGAAGGAGGGATTGGAAAATTTTACACTCAAGGAGTAGATTAAATGAAGGTAGGACAAAAGAAATTAACGCGTAAAAAAGTAAAAGAGAATGATAAAAGTATCATTAGTAACGCTATATTTATTGCGTAAATGTGTACAGCCATAAGCAACAGAACGAGAAACAGCTAAACATCTTATAAACGTTAACAATTCAAAAGATGCATATTCGCTATGTTTGTATTTTATAATACGATATTAATATGTGAATATTACATGCATTATTATTGGATACAGCTAAGTAAAAACAAATCAGTTATTTTTTTCAAAATCATGCTTATTTTAAATACAGCTGTACATTTTGACTACAGTAAATGGATATATAGTTTCATTAACGGCGTATATACGCTAATTTTATATCTCGTGTATTATGCGATTCCCTTAAAATTAGCTTCAAAATTAAGTTTTCAAATGTCGCATGATACGCAAGTATATACGGTATATTTTGTGATTTTCATGATGACAGATGAACGAAACAATTAGAACAGTGAGTACGAATGGTCAGCAGAATAATGTATGAATGTCTTTAAACCGTAATTGCTTACAAAACTACATAATATACCAAGCCACGGTAAAATCATCAGAAAATTAAAAAAAATATACATACGAGTAACTGAAGGGCCCTAGAAACAAAGAAACTATGCACACAAAACATATTTCACAGATATTAAATACGCGAACAGTACAATGCTTTCTAAGTATATCTGGAAAATTAAAAGCAAAACACAAATCACACCAAAAATATCATGGAAAATAAAGAAAAGAACATTAGCCTGCAACAATCAATCCCAAAACTACAAACTTTGCTTGGAGAGAAAAATAGCAATTGTTACCTTCCCAGACCAAAACATACTACTAAATAAACTACAGAACTTATCTCAAAATGCCGCCATGAAAACAAAAAATTACTACGTTACTTAAAAATCGAAAACTGAAAAGAATAAATAAAAATAAATAAATATAAAAACAAGTAAAATAAATTATTCCAAGCAAACAATAAACAAATTAACAAAACACTCCCGCCATAACAACCATTATATGAAGAAGAATAAATAAAATTAAGTAAGAAAATACAAGTAAAAATATCAATCCTATTAAATAAATAAAATAAGTAAATATCAATAAATTAACAAACCACTCCCGTAAAAATAACCGTCAGAATAGACTACAAAAATCAATCCAAAAATTGGACGAAAAAATATCTATAATTACCTTCCCAAACCATAAAAAACTACTATATAAACGATCGAAACTCATCTCAAAAATTTTTATTACGTTACTTAAAATCGAAAACCGAAAAGAATAAAAAAGTATATAAAATAGAATAAATAAGAAAATGAAGTAAAAACCCAAATAAATAAATAATAAACAAATTAACAAACCGATCCCACAAAAAAAACCATGAGAATTTGACTGTAAAGAATAAATAAAAATAAATAAGCAAAAACAAGTAAAAATAATCGATCCAAATAAATAAATAAAGTAAATAACAAAGAAATTAACAAACCACTCCCGCCAAAATAACCGTTAGAACACTACAACAATCAATCCAAAAATTGGACAAAAAATAGCTTTAATTACCTTCTCAGACCAAAAAAAAAAAACGACTAAATAAACGAACAGAACTCATTCCGAAAACATTTTTACTATGTTACTAAACCATCGGAAACCGAGAAGAATAAATAAATATATATAAATAAAATAAATAAAAAACAAGTAAAATAAATTTAATCAATTAAACCACAAACCACTCCCGCCAAAATATAACAGTCGAGAAAAAAACCCAACACATGTGCCCTGATAATTGCGTCTAGAATGAAACAGCCTGTCGTCTCTGAGTATTGAATTCAATGTTCACTTTTATATTTACATACACTCTACCTCTGATATTGAGCAATTTATCCCATAAATATAGCACGTCTTAAAACTATATTTCTTCATATATATATATATATATATATATATATATATATATATATATATATATATATATATATGCTTAGAAAAATAATATGATAAATTGAAAAATGTTTTTGTGACGCATTTCATCCATTTAGGATTTCATTTCATCAGACTGGACTTTGTTGATGTTGCCACGTCTACACATGCAGACGAAACGAGAGATGCTGGTAGTTTCAAAATTTTTGAAAGAATATTTTTGAAAGGTTATTTTTTTGAAAGAATATTTTTTCAATCTAGCCTAATTCATCTGTATTCTTTTTCTTTTTCTCTCTATCACTAACTATCCTACACTGTGATAACAGAAAATCTACCAAGAATGGTGGTCTATTTTAAGAGCCTAGACACAAATTTACCGTGGTAGTACTACCGATCAAGGCACTTTCCAGACATTTTCGTCTTTGTGGATGATTTTCTCTTTTAATCAAAGTAGCATTCCCTATGTGGTCAGTTTCGTTATATATCGAAATTCTTAATACAAATGTAGCATGTATCTACTTTCAAAAGACTGTACCAAAAGCAATATGAATTTTTACACATATCTGTTTGGTTTGTCACGAGCCTGAAATGTGTTTGTGTCCTGTTTCTGTAAATTGAAGGAGCAAAAAGAGAAAGATTGACTCTCCCGCCTAATGATGTCTCGTGCTGGTCTCTTCAGGTTATGTGACTGATTTTTTTTTATTGTTGTGAATATTTATAATAATTTTTACTGTTACTTTTGTTTTGGGTCAAGGAGAGATAACTTTTTATCTCTCGCTACAATCCTTTATGTGTGGGATGTTCATTGTAGACGAAGGGACTTTTGCATTAACTATATTGAAAGTATTTCGATACGAAGAACGCGACGATAGCAAATCTGTCAAAGGCGCGGAAACTGCAACCGGAGTACAGGGTTCAAATTCTGACCGTTAAAGTCTTAAATCCACTCTCCTCCAACTATGGATTAAATAGCAAAGGTATATTGTGTTATCGTAATGAGGCCAAACACATCAGAAATGTCGAAATTGTCAGCTGTATACAAGCATGTTCTAAGATCAAATGTTAAAAATGGCTCTGATGGAATGAAAACTGTGTGTCTTGCCGAATACCACACTTCTTAGAACATTGTGGACTGGCGCCATAGATTTCAGCATAGCGGGCGAAAAAACATTTACTTTCACACGCACTGAAATCAATATGGCTCTTGAAAAAAAATATTTTAATGCACAGGCACAGGTCTCTGTCATGCTCTTACTTTGCTATACAATATATATATATATATATAACTTTTGTGTATTTAGGCAGCAAATTCTCTTTTAGGCATGTCTGATTGAATAAATTACAAACATTATGTCTGCTAATTTTTAATAAAATCCGTTCATACTCACGAATAACCTTCCGTGTATTGATTGTAAATGATGAGAGAAATGTGTTATAGCTGTTTAAATTTCCTTTATTTTCATTTGCAAAGTACATTCGATCTTCTTCCAAGAACATATACAGGGGTGCAAGTAGTACAAAACTATATGCTATTCATTAATATAATTATTTATGCAAAGTTGTGCGTTGTTATCCATAACCGTAATTTTTTTCATTATGCTTTTAAATGCAAAATGGTTGACAATTTGCTGAATGTTCATTAGAACGTGAAAAAATTATTCATTATGGATTTTTTTTTCTCTCTATGTTATAATGCCATGGTCAAGCGTGCATTAAAGCATGAAAGAAACTGTTCCTTTATAGGCATTTCAGAACATTACTGTATTCTGTTCAGTGCCGGCTTTAATTTTTTTTAAATGCTTCTAGTATTTGTAATCTAAATTTGTTGTTTTCATGGTGTAGGATAGATGTGTTGTTGATTAGTAATTTTTTATATTGTGAACGTGTACAGGAATGTTGTTGTAGATGTCTCACAATGGACGAATGGCCAGGCATGTGTAATGTGAGCCTTCTTGTTAGTGTATTTGTTGTATACCCAATATATATATATATATATATATATATATATATATATATATATATATATAGATAGATAGATAGATAGAAAAAGACTGTGATAGATAGATAGATAGATAGATAGAAACGACGGAGATAGATAGATAGATAGATAGATAGATAGATAGAAACGACGGAGATAGATAGATAGATAGATAGATAGAAAAAGACTGTGATAGATAGATAGATAGATAGATAGATAGATAGAAAAAAACTGTGATAGAAAACGACTGCGATAGATAGATAGATAGATAGATAGATAGATAGATAGGTAGATAGATAGATAGAAAGAAAAAGACTGTGATAGATAGAAAACGACTGAGATAGATAGATAGATAGATAGATAGATAGATAGATAGATAGATAGATAGATAGATAGAAACGACGGATATAGATAGATAGATAGATAGATAGATAGATAGATAGAAACGACGGATATAGATAGATAGATAGATAGATAGATAGAAACGACGGATATAGATAGATAGATAGATAGATAGAAAAAGACTGTGATAGAAAACGACTGCGATAGATAGATAGATAGATAGATAGATAGATAGATAGATAGATAGATAGATAGATAGATAGAAAAAGACTGTGATAGATAGAAACGACGGATATAGATAGATAGATAGATAGATAGATAGATAGATAGAAAAAGACTGTGATAGATAGAAACGACGGATATAGATAGATAGATAGATAGATAGATAGAAAAAGACTGTGATAGATAGAAACGACGGATATAGATAGATAGATAGATAGATAGATAGATAGATAGAAAAAGACTGTGATAGATAGAAACGACGGATATAGATAGATAGATAGATAGATAGATAGATAGATAGAAAAAGACTGTGATAGATAGAAACGACGGATATAGATAGATAGATAGATAGATAGAAAAAGACTGTGATAGAAAACGACTGCGATAGATAGATAGATAGATAGATAGATAGATAGATAGATAGAAAAAGACTGTGATAGATAGAAACGACGGATATAGATAGATAGATAGATAGATAGATAGATAGATAGATAGATAGATAGATAGAAAAAGACTGTGATAGATAGAAACGACGGATATAGATAGATAGATAGATAGAAAAAGACTGTGATAGATAGAAACGACGGATATAGATAGATAGATAGATAGATAGATAGATAGATAGATAGAAAAAGACTGTGATAGATAGAAACGACGGATATAGATAGATAGATAGATAGATAGATAGAAAAAGACTGTGATAGATAGAAACGACGGATATAGATAGATAGATAGATAGATAGATAGAAAAAGACTGTGATAGATAGAAACGACGGATATAGATAGATAGATAGATAGATAGAAAAAGACTGTGATAGAAAACGACTGCGATAGATAGATAGATAGATAGATAGATAGATAGATAGATAGATAGATAGAAAAAGACTGTGATAGATAGAAAACGACTAAGATAGATAGATAGATAGATAGATATTAATTCCTGTACCTGTAACAAATAAATATTTTTTCCGCCGTCTTGGATTTAATGCACACGCCATGAATTAATTGAATAATAGATCTGATTATAGAAAAAATTTCATATGAAAGCTTCGGTTATTTTCTTTAATTTACACCTGAAAAAAAGAATTGTATAATTAATAGATATTTCTTGCAATATCGATTAAACTGTTGAATACATCTTTCTGAATGCGTTTTCTCCCACAAAAAAATGAAGATGTCTTTGAACTCGTAATTTGACAGAGTTCGATGGACCCGACAAGTGCAGTCGTTCGTTTAGATTCATAATTGCAAATATGATATTTATTCTCATTTAAAGTATCAACTGAAATGACCTAGAAAAAATTTCTCGGTTTATTCAAACTATTCTATGAATATTTCTCTCATATAAAAAAGTGATGGAAACATAACTACAATATATATATATATATATATATATATATATATATATATATAGGATGTATTTCCCTCGTTTTATAAATGCGTATAATTTTCTAGTAGTGAGCAGGTTAAGCTTTGTCATAACTACTACTAACATATTGTTTGCATAATTCCGTTGGTAGGTTTCACATATGCTTAATTTACTTTAAAATTCGCGAGGTTATTATAAGAAGATTACTCGATAAAATGTGCACTTTAAAAAATTATATCTTTATTTGTATTTGCGATAGAAATAATCTGTAAAAATGTTATAAAGTTTAATGTACCTAGTTTTAAGTATAGCTAAAATAACTAATGTGATTTCAGGCATTACTGTAAATCAGTTGGCAAATATTTTCCGTGAACTGCAAAAACGTATTAACTCTTTGTATTGCTAATGATGGAGGACATGTGGAAACTTAAATAAAATTTTAATAAAACCTTAAAAAAATATAAATTTACTTCTTTCTAATCCTTTTTACAAATTATTTATATCACAAAGACAAATAAACTTATATTTTTTTTAAAGTGAACAAAAACTTTATGGACACCCTGGATATTCATTTCTGTACTTGTGACAAATAAATATTTTTTCCGCCATCTTGGATTTAATGCACACACGTCATATTATTTAAGTATAAAAGGCAGACGTAAAATTAGGCACCTCACAAAACCTTTGACACAGGCAAGGCAACTCTATTCTATTTTATTATAAAAACTTCAATTTGAAAATAAAAAAAAACCTGTCAAACTGGCCGCTACTTTACAACCTGTATTCAGATACAGTTTTTTTTTTATATATCCTATATTACTCATTCAGAATATATAACCAATGCAAATAGAATTTTTTTAACACCATGGCTGTTTTGTTTTGACTGTAGAGAATATCTAATAGACAGAAATCACGTTTTGGATTTCGATGGATATTTTTGCGACTAATGATAAAAACAATTCTTTATTACATGTGACAATATAACGAAATATCTTCCAGTTCGCCCTCCTCCCCAGTATTTTGAACATCAATAGAGGTTTAATCCCTTATTTCCTGTTTAGAATTGGGCTTCCGATTCCTTCTAAAGGCAACTTCAACTCTATACTTCTAATGGTTCAACTTAATGTTATTTGCTATTTATTTACTTTATCTTTTCCTCAATAGGGTGTAGAAACGTCTGCTTATTGTCAGGTTCACACTGATCCCCGTTCTTTTGAAACGGAGTAGAGGTTTATCCATTCGTTCCTTTTTAGGATTGGATTTCCTATTTCGTCTTTTGTTTATCTTTCATTTCCAGTAGACCTTGCGTCTTAATGGCATTTTCGCCTTACTTGAGGTGAACTGATTTTACAAAAAATGCACGGATAAAAACTCAAGATTACACATGCAGAAAACATACCCAAAGGAATTGCAAAATTACTTGAATATGGTCATACTCTACTAGTTAGGACTAAGGTTTGACCGATTAAATCTGTGGCAACGTGTCCATGGCCAAAGTGAGCCTTCATTTTGTAGGTTTAAACTAGCGAAGGATGGACTCCACCAAGTCTACTTACACGACACACGGTACGCATGTAAGAATAACTCTCCGCCTTTCAGCCATGGCATATGGATTGGATTCGCTTTTTGTTCAGGTTCTCAACAACGCTACGAGCTCACGCGGCTATGGGACAGATGATGACGTAAACGAGTGAATATATATGTGTAAAAGAATTAGCGTGTGAAAAGCGAAGAAATAAATAATCAACACAGCTCTACAAATTTTAAATGAATTTTATTATTGAGTATCTGTTTTCTTTCAAGTTGAAAGAAACAAAATACAAAGATCCTTGCGAAACAAAGTTTCGCAAAATCATTTAGTTTTGTTACTTACAATAAACAGAATAAATTGCGTTAGTATGATAGGAGGAACAAAATGCTTCTACATAGGAGTGTGTCACGTATTTCCCTCTTTTTATAAATGCGTATAATTTTCTAGTAGTGAGCAGGTTAAGCTGTGTCATAACTACTACTAACATATTGTTTGCATAATTCCGTTGGTAGGTTTCACATATGCTTAATTTACTTTAAAATTCGCGAGGTTATTATAAGAAGATTACTCGACAAAATATGTGAAATGCTAAGTAATTAATTATATTAAAAGTGGGATAATTGAGTTGTTTACAACCCTGATCAAGGTTTTGCAGAAAACACTTGAAATCTGCATACTAACGTTGTTAATTTACGGGATCGTATTTATGCAGAGAAATATGCTCCAGGGAACTAAAAGTTAGATTTACTAAACTCAGATGTTTATTGGTTAAATATTTTCCCCAATTTTTAAATCTCTATTTTTAGAAAGGAAAATAATGTTCATCATTTTCTGGAACGTAGCAGACGACATACATAGTTGTCTGAAATTTCTAAGCCTTTCAGCGCGTAAGAGCTAACGTCGCTGATTGGTTAATAAATGCGAATGTGCAAATTCAAATTGGATCTTACGTTTGGCATAAAAAAGAGCTAACTGAGGATTTTCGTGATATTACTTACATCTATTGAACTTTTCTCCAATTTTTTAACAGGGTTCAGCATATGTATAGTTTGACTTGAGATAAATATATATGTTTTACTTTCAATGATATAAAAACATATTTCTTTCTTACATGCGACAATAGAGATAACCGTAGAAATAAGGACTCTAAATTATTAATACAGAAAATATAATCAATGCCTTTGCAAAATAATTTTAATATGGCCGTCATTTTTTACTGTATGGTTGATATTAAAAGTAAAGGTAATATTAGCCGTTTACTTATAAGAAAACATTTGGTATTTATTGCCGGAATAGTAAGCGCCAAAGGTTCCGCCAAATTAAACTGACCTTGTGTCACACCTGCCAGCGTGAGGCGACAAAAAATACAATCTGCCCTCGGGCGGACAAAGTAGTTTTTCTTTATCATTTCTCAATTCTTTCTTCGGTCTGAATACGACAAATAAATGAGGGTTGCCTATTCGCGGAGATTCCAACCCAGCGGCAGAAATATCGAGCGGAAAAAGTACATTTTTATGTTTTTTCTGTCTTCGGACAAAGCGCAACTCTGTTGTATTTTTGTCTTCGACCAGAGCACAACTGAAAATATTCACTGTTCCTACGGCAGTGCCTCCCTCATTGTATTAAAGAGCGGAGATCAGTGGAAATACCGACGTTAGCGTAACCGACGACTGGGACCCGACCCGAGTGCACGTCCTCGGGAACCCCACATTAAACTGACATTACGTCATATCCTACCAGCGTGAGGCGACAAATGAACTATCTGTTCTCATCAATAATGTTAATAGTAACATTACCATTATTGATGCCGTCTCCTTATAATGCCGTCTCCTTATAAGGAAACATTCGGCTTTCATTGACTGAACAAACCTATTGTCGCTTGAAATTCATAAAAAAATCTTTCTATTAAAATTTTCTCAAGTACAGTAGCTGTTATCGCTCTTTCCAGTATTGATGAGGGTTTCCTTCCTAGCATTTTGTTTGAAGTCGTGTGGAATGTCAACATCTTGTTTATGTCATTATTTTATCTAGTTAGACATGCTATCCATTTTAATTATTGCTGTTGTTGGTAGTCCTCAAGTGATGTGGTTTCTGTTATTTGGTACAGTTCTTTGTTTGAAATTCTGCAGCGCCAGTTCACTAGGTTCAAAGAAGGATAGTCATCACTAAGACCTACAGGTTTCATTCGCTCAAAGCCATTTCTAACCATTGTATACTTCGATAGCGTAGGGAAGTCGGGTTTAGTTAAACATGGGTTACAGTCATTTTGTGATTGTGAGTTCAATCCCTTGATCGGAGAGCGAAACGCTGCTTATGCAAGAACGAACAATAGCTGGGATTGTATGGACGAAATAACACTATGATCAACAGATATTCTATATCCGCCAAATGAACTGATACCTGAAGATGGCCAGAGGGTATGTTGGCGAAACGTCTTGTCTATCTTAATGTCTATAACAACCAAGATACGGGCGGTGTCCTGGGTATGACGATGAGTTACATCCGGCAGCAAAGCCACTGATCAGGAGTTTTTTGAGTAGCTGGGAACCACCTATTAATTGCTGGTGTTCCCAGGTTCACTTTTATCCCATTAGCACTTGTTAGGGTCCCAGATATGAGCAAATAGTTAACCCCCATACTGGGGTCAAAAGACTAATGTGTAAAAATAGGTTTTAATACCAGCAATACATTTTTGGGAAAAAAATTATTACCAGCAATACATTAAAAAAAATTACATATGATATTCATTGTGCATTGAATAATGTTGCTTATCTGATCTGGTGTACCTGTTATACGTCTTGCGATTTCTTAAAAATGTAAAGAATGGTCTGTAATGTAATCGATCATGACCAGGTATCTCGACTTCAGTCGCTTTCTCACCGACGTGACGTAGTTTCCCTGGGTCTCTTCTACAAATATTTTCAAGGCATCTGCTCTGAGATATTTTTCCCTGGTGTCCCGACTGTATGCATTTAAGTGTGCTACTAGATTGGCAGTTAGGTCTCAACGTTTTACTGTTGAAATAATTAAATGCATTTGTCACTTCTACTGTAAGAGATTTTTTTATTGCACTTCCCAACTGTGGAACTCCCTTCCGATTACTTGCTTCCCTGATAACTACAATCTTCAAATATTTACATGCAACACCAATAGCCATCTTCTGCCTTCTTGAATCCTGTTCATCTTTTATGCTTTCACGCCTGTGGAACTTCCTTCTGTTTACCTGCTTCCCTGAAGACTACAATCTTCAAAAATTTAAGTGCAACGTCAATCGCCATTTTATGCCCTTACCTATATTCTCTCCATTCTCATTCTATACATTTTCTGTCACATTCACTCTCTGTAACCCAATACGTATTAGTGGCATTGTCACTTTGTTTGGAGTGAAACAATTTAAAGAAAATCCTTGTATGCCATACGTATTTTTATGTTTATTTCTCTTCACCGCCAAACTTTTAATTGATTTTTTTTCCCGCTTTTCTTACGTCTTTCCATTAAAAATATCTGATTTTTTTTTCTCTCTTCCCTGCATTTCTCGATTCTTTTGATTCAAATAGACATCTTTCTTCTTTGTTTTCTTCATCTGTCTTTTTTTATCGGTATTCCATTTTTTTTTTTTTTTACTTTTCTTTTCGCACTTTCTCCTAATTTGACTTTCGTGTTCATCATCTTTAAAACACGGGCGCCAATAAACGTCGCAATTTAAAATGCCGCCATAGCTAGTCGGCTGGCCCTGGTCAGGCGACCTCCTAACCAGATGTCTAATCTGATCAGGCTAAATCGTCGATGTTTCCACGAGATTAGGTTAAACCGTTCGAGATCCAGTCAAAATAAAAGAAAACAAGATTGAAAGGGCATTACTCGTCGACGCGACATTTTAACCTGTTGTTGACAGCGGGAGTGACGAAGGTGAATAAGAGAAAAGCGTTTGCTTGGTCATAAGTGTAGACAAAACAACGACAAAAAATAATCGATTCCTAGGCGTGTACCCAAGGATGCCATTTTAGTGGACATCACTGAAGAGTTTTTTGTTTTTTTTGCGGGAGAAGGGTGGGGTATTCCTAAAGTCGGACAAAACGTACTTGGATAAAGAAGAGAACGTTCGTCATTTTACACATAACAAGAATACAGTCTGCTTTTGCGTTTTTTATTTTCCTTTTTTGCCTGGCGTGGAGATAAAAGTAAATATTCTCAGTTCTTCTTTTATTTGTCTCTTCAGGACGTAGGCGAATATGACCCTCCACATTTTCTTGCCTCTTACAGCTCTTAATAAGTTTTGTATTTTGTTATTTCTCCCAAACCCTGTTCAGCCTTCCGTTTGCTCAAGCCCATTAAGTATGTCACGCGTTGCTTTCCACTGTCTATCTTTCCCTCTATCCGTCCTGTGAGTATCAGAATTTCCAAGCCCTTCTTCCTCATTACGTATCGTAGAAATTTCAACTGCCTCTTCCTGATGTTAAGTATGTTTCCTCTTTGTTTCCATTCTCTCCAAAACCTCGCCGTTGCTCATAGGTTTGACCCATGGTATCCTCAGCATCCTTCTGTAGAACCACACTTCTGTTGCTTCGAGTCCGCCATAAAGGACACATGGCATAGTGGATAAAGCCGTTGGTGAGATCCAGTGACAGGACCCAAATAGTGTGAGTTCAATACCCGATTAAGGCAGTGGAGAACTTGGAGAGGGGCATTAACAGGAGATAACTGACAACTGACATCCATTAAACATGGCACATAGAACTCGATCAGTCTACTGCAGTGAGCGAAATAAAGGGTTCAGTTCGACATTCCAACCACCTGAAAAAGGCCGGAGCGTACAACGGCCGAAACGTTGTAATAAATATGGCGACAAAGATGAGAACAATAGTCCGAATAATGTAAATAGGGTACATAATACCTCATCTCAGAAATATAAACAGATACTGAAGAGCCGAAATGTTGTAATAAATATGGCGACAAAGATGAGGACAGTAGTCCGAATAAGGTAAATAGTGTACATAATACCTCATCTCAGAAATATAGACAGATACTGAAAGGCCGAAACATTGTAATAAATATGGCGACAAAGATGAGGACAATAGTCCGAATAATGTAAATAGGGTACATAATACCTCATGTCAGAAATATAGACAGATACTGCGTGATATTAGTATCCTCGGCCGGTAATTTGCATTTTGGGTTCATCTTTTCTTCTAGTAGCTAATATATAGAACCTTCTTTTGCTATCTTCTGTAGGAGGTTTTGTAGTTTTATTTCCGTGTCTGCTATCAGCACTGTGTCATCTGCGTATTTTTTTAAGATTGTGGCCGCGAGTGATAAATACTGGTAGGATTTCTAGTTCTCCCACAATTGCCTCACTCTTACTTCGGCTTCTAAAAAAAAACTTTTCTATAGTTGGAATAAAGGTGGTCCTTTTTAGTCAATTTTCAGAGGATCTTCTCTTCTTCTGGAAGATTACTGAATCAAGTTTATAACGGTAAGAATGCTCCAGTTTGGGTTTGATCAGTTCTTGTAGAAATACAGATTGGCATGAGTTATGAGACGCTTTCTTGGAAGAATAGCATGATGAATCAGATACGTTCACTAGTGCTGAGATAAAGATGCTCCCTTGGGATTAAGTTTCTAGAGATCTCGACTGTGGAGATTAAGGTGGGCCATTTGAACTAAGTTTCTGGGGACCCTCTCAACTGTTGTGATAAAGTGGGCCATTTGGACTAAATTTCTGGGGAGATAAGTTTCTGGAAATCTTCTCGATTGTGGAAATAAAGATGTGCCCTTGGGATTAAGTTTCTGGAGATCTTCTCGATATTGCGGATAAAAACGGGCCTTTTGTGCTAAATTCCTGGTGATCTTCTCAACAGCGGATATAAATGTAAAGCTTTTCAGTTAAGTTTCTGTGGACCTTCTCGAAATTGTGAATAAAGGTGTGCTTTTTGATTTAAGTTTCTGGTGAGCTTCTCTACTGTCTAGATAAATGTCGTCTTTTGAATGTGGTTTCTGGGGAGCTTCTCAACAGTGGTGATAAAGGTGGACAATTTGGATTAAGTTTATGTGGTACTTCTCTACGGTGGAGATAGGTTAGGGCCCTTTGTATTGGGTTTCTGCGGACCTTCTCGATAATCGGAATAAAGGTGGGCCATTTAAGTTACATTTCTGATTATCGTTTTGGCAGTGGGGATAGAGGAGGGGAGTTTATTTACATTTCTTTTGAACTTATTTTGAAAATTTATGTTGACTGTGAACCATTTGGATTAAGTCCGTGGGATACTTCTCAATAGTGGGAACAAAGTTGGGCTTTTTAATTAAATTTCTGGGGATTTTCTCGAGAGTGGGGTGAAGTTGGAAACTTTGTATTAAGTTTCTGATGACCTTGTCGACAATGCAGATAGAAAGGTCTTTTGAGTTTAATTTCTTGGGACCTTGTCGACAGTGGGGATAAAGGTATGGATTTTGAGTCGAATTTCTGTGATTCCTCTCCATAGTGCGAATAAAAGTGGGGGTTTTGTGTTTAATATTCTGGTGACCTTCTCGACTGATTGACTAAGACAGAGAGGAATTTAGAATGTCTAAAGCTGGGGCAAATATATGAATAGTGCTGGTGATTTTAAAAATTGTCATATTTTTCTGAATATAAGACGCACCTGTGTATAAAGGCACATCCCTGTTTTGAAAACAAAATATTAGAAAAAATGTCTTATTTGAAAGATTGAATGAAAATTCACTCTGAATTAATATAGCGAGTGTAACAGCAAAAATATTCAATTTGTGTTACGGCATGATTGTCAATCCCACAAAATGTTTAATATCTAAAAAAATACTAAACTACTTGAGTTTCTTTTTTTCCAGATTTTCAGAGCGGATGTTTATTCATTTTCACACTGTTTGTTGCAAGAATCATAGACAAATCATTTGAGTTATTCAGCTAGAAAGAGAACAGGTTAAAATCGTTTTGTGTCAGACCCACTGTCTTCTCAACTGAGCAATGATAAGAGGAAAAAGATCATTCAGGCTTCAGTAATGGTACCAACATTCATACTCTGGCTTCCATTTTCAAAGTCCATTCAAAAACCATCAAGAGAATGGTGAATAAGGTTAAAAAAATGGAACAGTAGAGAGAAAAACTGGATCAGGTCATAACAGGAAGAAGGAACATTATTTCAACTTAGAGCTAAAGAGATCAATTAGAAAAGATCCAACTCAATCCATAAAATATTTTGAACGTACAAGAAGAGTTTCAACTGTGACAGACCAAAGAGCTTTGAAAAAAAAATCTTGAAAATGAAATCGTACGTAATTGTTACTCCAGGAAAGAAGGTTAGAGAGGGCGAAGATCGTCTTGAATAAGTTGGATAATGATCCTGGAATCACACACACACACACACACACACACACACACACACACATATATATATATATATATATATATATATAAATTTTATTTCAATCCTTCATGATCTTCCGATCCTTAGCTATGATTAATTAATAATGAACGTCATTTTCGTTTATGATCGATTTTATCAAGATTCTTCTGTTAAGCTTGGAGAGTAATTATACATTCTTATTGTTCAAAGTCGAGTCCAATAGTGTGATAAAAATCTCGGAGAATTCCAGTAAGATATCTTTAATCATTTCTAAGATACAACGGTTCAACTCTTAATCTAACAATTGGAAAATTTTGCTGTTACACGATTTGGACATTTTTGCTGTTACACCCAGTATACGGTTCGGATCACAAACGATCTCAAAACATCAAATTAAGACAATGTCGTAAATCAGAATGAACGCTAACCGTTTTTTTTTTTCCGTTTGGCTCAACCGTACAAAATCCTTATTGCTTTGCCTATCGCTTAGAACGGAATCATTGAATCCAAATGTTGTCAGCGGTTCTATCAATTGTGCTACTGATGCTAGAGTTCTTAAATGACTTAATCGCTATAGCCCTTCTAGTTTTCCCACAAAGTCTTCACCCACATTTTCACCTGAGTGACCAGTTTTAGTTTCAACAATTAGGCTTTGGCTTTCATCGGCCCAAACACTACGCAGTTAACAAGGGTTGAAATATTGTCTGTATTTATCTTTCTCTCTGTGCAATATATATATATATATATATATATATATATAATTATTTATTTAAAAATAATAATTTTTTTAAAATAATTAATTATATTTATGCTCTACTTTTGTATCGAGCACTATTTTTTTTAAAAAATAACAAAAATACTAAAGAACTTTGGATTATTTACCTAACGAGTTCTTTCCTATTTTCTATATATTTTACACACACACACACACACACACACACATATATATATATATATATATATATATATATATATATATATATGAAGAAATATAGTCATAAGATGTACTATACTTATGGGATAAAGTGCTCAATATCAGAGGTAGATAGTGCGTAAATATAAAATTGAGCATAGAAGTCAACACTTAGATGCGACAGTCTGTTTCATGCTAGACGCAATTGTCAGTCTATTTTTTTAAAATTATATATATATATATATATATATATGCATGTATGTATGTAAAAGAAAGAACAGTAAGATATATAATCCGGTGTTCTTATTAATATTCTTATTTTTACAAAACCGTGCTCAATGTAAAATTTACAGAGCATAAATATTATAAAATAGGTGATTTAAAAATATAGCTCCATCGCTACACAGGAATTACCATGTTTCAAGAACAGAAGCTAATAACTTCAAATTCAATTATATAATGAAATTAATGGCCCTAGTTCTGTTTCATTTTCAAGCGAATTTTGGTACCAAAATGAAACATGGTAATTCTTGTGTAGCAATGGAATCATATATTTAAATCAGTTAATTTATAATATATATATATATATATATATATATATATATATATATAAAGGAATATAGTCATAAGATGTGCTATATTTATGGGATAAAGTACTCAATATCAGAGATAGAGCGTGTGTAAATATAAAAGTGAACATAGAAGTCAACACTTAGAAGCAACAGTCTGTTTCATGCTCGACGCAATGGTCAGGCCAACGATTGCGTCTAGCATAAAACAGACTGTCGCCTCTAAGTGTTGACTTCTATTTATATATACATATATAGAGGGAAGAGGTTGTAGTTGTTCCAACGAGAGAAAAGTGTATATTTTCAAAAGAAGAAATATACCGCAAACTTTTTTGGTTGTAATTTGCAACACAGGTTTCAGGTTTCGCGATTATCTTCAGTCAAAGAATGGATATTTACACATATTATTAAAATGAATTATTTCTCCTCATGTTTTTCGATGTTAAAGATTCTCTTTTTTGTGAGGTAGTGACACAAATTTTTTTCTTTGATTGATTGTGAGAAAGATCTTATCTTTGAAGAGTAATAAAACAATTAAGATTGGCCGGGAAAAATTGTTGAGGAAAAATATCTGTATTATATTTTAATGACCCCTGTATGTTCTTGGATCTATTCCCATTTTTCTGTATTTTGTTGTGCTTTTTTGCTAGTATGTGTATGTATATGTATATTCCCTCCCCATACATACACACTAACTATAAGGAATTAATACACACACACACACACACACACACACATATATATATATATATATATATATATATATACACCCTCCCAAGATACACCCCCACACCCACACACACACACACACATATATATATATATATATATATATATATATATATATATATATATATATACATTTCCTATGTTGTTTGTGGTTCGTGTGTGTGCTTTTGAGTAGTCTATTTGTTTTTGCCAGTATGTGTATATAAATTCGTGCTCGACACCTATCCGCGTGTGAGTGTGTGCGTATGCATGTGTGTGGTCCGACTACTGTATTTTGCCATTATGTGTGTATGACATATGCTAGAGTGTGTATGACATATGCTAGAGTGTGTTCGACGTTACGTTTCTACTTTGTATCACAACACAGCTATAAATATGAACAAGTTAAATGTAAAATTATGCCAATATACCAAACAGACAGAGTTCTGCGACAATAAAATATCCGTAGAAATTCCCTTAACATCGTTAAATATTTGAGTTTAAAAGTTTTAATAAAATATTGCAATAAGAATCATGAATATGAAGGCTGATCGTTATTTTAAGAAGTAAGGGGGTACAAATTTAAATATTTGAAATTGACAAATTTTTCCATTTCACTGAAACAGATGTTAAACACGTCTATCTTCCCTTCTTTCTTTCTTTCTTTCTTTCTTTCTTTCTTTCTATCGTTTTTTCTTTCTTTCTTTCTCTCACTGAAACCAAGTAGTGTCTTTTCCCCTGTTTCTATGCAATAAATACGGAAGAGTCCATTATTTATGAGGTATTCACCATAGACGTTAAGCACGTCTATCGGTCCTTCTTTCTTTCTTTCTTTCTTCTTTCTTTCTTTCTTTCTTTCTTTCTTTCTTTCGTTTTTTTCTTTCTTTCTCTCACTGAAACCAAGTAGTGTTTTCCC
Organism: Acanthosepion lycidas; assembly: GCA_963932145.1. Lineage (NCBI taxonomy): Eukaryota > Metazoa > Mollusca > Cephalopoda > Sepiida > Sepiidae > Acanthosepion > Acanthosepion lycidas. The sequence continues at coordinate 79,999,988 of OZ010598.1, read as the reverse complement.
CTGTTTCCATGCGATCAAAACTGAAGAGTCCGTTATTTATGAAGTATTCACCTTAGGCGTTAAGCACTTCTATCGTCCCTTTTTTTTTTCTTTCTTTCTTTCTTTCTTTCTTTCTTGCTTGCTTGCTTGCTTTCCAGCCATATCTCCGCCTTCCGAACAGTTCTCTTAATAATAATTGAAAAATAATTCAGCAGGCTATTTTATTTTATTTTATTTATGGTAACTGGATTTTTGGCGATTGCCTTACTCGGTTTCCATCGTTCGATACTGTGCGTCTGAAAAATGGCGCTTTTACCTTGTGTTATATCCTGCTAGCGTAGGAGTGGCAAGAAAATACAATCTCTTCTCGGCCTTTTGGCTGAGATCAAAATATAGGATCTGTTCTCATCAGTAGAATCTGCCTCTCTAGCTCTCCCTCTCTCTCTCTCTCTCTCTCTCTCTGTCTCTCTCCACTTCTTTCTTTCTTTCTTTCTTTCATTCATTTTCTCCTTGAAATCACGTTGTGTCATTTCCCTTTTTCCATGCGATCAAAACGGAATAGTCCATTATTTATTGGCAGGGTGTGACGGTCGTGCGAACTAACGAAAGGTAGCCAAGCACCATTATAATAGGATATTGCTTGATGGCGAGCCCAAATTTGCCAAGAGCAGTTAAAGAATGGGAAGTTGTGGAGAGCAATGATCACTGACATCCTGAAATAATATGGAACATAAAAGAATTTAGAGACGCACGGCATTATTTGGCGCGTAGGCAGGGGGAAAGCTGAGAAAAGGGTGGAAGATGGGGAGGAACTTAAACCGATTGCGAGCTGTCCACTCAACTACTTGTTCGCCTATCACCGCCAGGAGTGAAATGAACGAGATGGAAACACGCAATTCGTTTAGGTTATTTGTTTCTCTTTGTGCATTTAATTTCTAAATTTAAAATAGTTTAATTAAAATCGTCCTTGATGATTTGATTTTACTTGATTGGAGGTTAAGCAACACACCGGAACGCGAGCGTGTAGGGTGGTTGGATCAATAAGACGGGGCGCATGGAATGTTTTTCTGTAATGATTTCTGCAAGATAACAAGGAATTTTTTACTATCTGCTTATGTGACCTGCAATATCACGAAGTAGATTTCTTTTCTTTTTTTAAAAAAAAAAATACGTCAAATTGTTCATTCAGTCTAATCATTACAGTCACAGAGATCAAATAATTACACAGCGGTGACGCTCTTATGTGTTTATAAAAAAACCTCGTGATTTCTTGATCTTTTGATTTGTACCCTCTTACTTCTTTAAATAATGACCTGTATTCATGCTTATGTCTGTTATTTTAATATCATGTTAAAATTTCTAAGGTAAAATATCTTTTTTCTGGAGCGAACGTACTGACATACTTTTATTAGGAACGGAATCAACCCATTTCCCGACACATTTCTCAATTAAAACTTCACACTCACTTCACCTTTCAGTACCCTGACCGAATTGTCATTATTCTAAGTTTATCTGTTAATAGCTCTGAGCAAATTTGGTAAACTTTACATAAATTCATGCTGTCTTGTTATTAACATTAACCTTTAGATGAAGACATTCTTAATTCTATCTTCTCTTAATAATCTGGTATGTTTGTACGCTTAAAAAAAGATTGTATTTCGTTTTCTAAATAAAATCTGTAACATTAATATTTCAAAGTTCCTATGGCATATCAACATCTTGGTTATTCGAAGACGCCTCTCTTCACTTGCTGTTTTCTGTTTCACAGCATCCACTTTTCTTATTATTTCGGGGGGATATTGCTCCCTGCCACAATATGCCGTCTAAAACGGCAAATTCTACGGATTACAATTATTTCGGTTCAAACAAATCAGAGTTTAATTTTTTCAGGTTTCTTTGAAAAGAAACTACAACAGTTATAGGCAAAACAGCAGCTCGCGTTCCACATGCATCCGGTTTGGTTAATTTCATAAGGGAAATACATATCCATTATACATTTTTATATCGCCAAGAGGGGATATAAAAAAAATGGATTTGTTATGACTCTATATAAGTAATTAGCAGAGAGAAAGAAAGTTTTGTATTGATCAACCCCTCCTTATTATTTGTTTGGAAATATAAAGTCAGTTTCCAAAGTTTACAAGAATTAAAATCACAGGAGCAGCATGAACATTTAAAAGTAGAATTTTCTAAAATGCCAAAATTCAATTCATTTTTTTCTTTGGTAATTTCTTTTATCCAAAATCCAGCTCTAGTTCTGGATATTTGGGTTTGAAAATCAGAAAGAAAGGAATTATCGTTGGTCAAGATAAAAATTATGCATTACTACGACTAATATTTCTGTAAAGTAAATTGCTTTTCTTTCTTTATATATATATATTTTTTTTCATTCTATCTATCTATCTATCTATCTATCTATCTATCTATCTATCTATCTATCTATCTATCTGTCCTTCCTTTCATCCTTTCATCCTTTCTTTCTTTCTTTCTTTCTTTCTCGATATCATTTCTTCCTTTCTTTATATCTATCTATATTTGCATATGTCCTAATCTATCTATCTATCTATCTATCTATCTATCCTTTCTTTCTGTCTTTATACATATATATATATATATATATATATATATATATATATATATATATATATATATATGTCCTTTCTTTCTTTTTTCTTTTTTTCTTTATATCATTTCTTTCTTTCTATATCTCTATATTTGCCTATTCATATGCTAGTCTATTCGAATCTATCTATCTATCTATCTATCTATCTATCCTTTCTTTCTCTCTTTCTGTCTATATATATGCCCTATCTTTTCTTTCTTCCTTTATATCATTTCTTTACTTCTTTCTATATCTATATCTATATTTGTTTATTCATATGCTAGTCTATTCGTATCTATCTATCTATCTATCTATCTATGTCTTTTAATTTCTATTTATCTTGACCTGTTCTATATCTATCTTTCTATCTATCTATCTATCTATTTCTATTTTCCTTTTCCTTTTCCTTCCGATCTTTCCCCTGTCTCTCTTTCCTCTCTCACCTTCGATTTTCCTGCAAAATTCAACTGTAATTAAGTTGATTACACACTGGACTAGATTCTTTCTGATTCATTTGTGAATCGCTTCTTGATACATTCTCAACATTGCGATCGACAGTCCCGCTTGAAGAAACAAGTCTTTTCACTCATCGGAGCCGTTAATCCGTATTTCATCCAGCAAGGATCATGGCTCGTACACAGAACTGACACAACGAATTACGGACAAGTCACCGAGATGAATTAAGAAAATATCTGGAATGGTCTTTGAACCAGAATCAGAATTCTTTGGAATATCTGGAGTTACTACCTTGAGCCTGGAAGAGTACAGCTTTCGTTCAAATTATTATTAACATCATTATTATTTAAATTACGATACTGCGTTCGTTGAATTTTCATCCCATTTGTACCTGGTGGGTGTTGCTAAAGATCCAGTCTTTTCGATTCTTTTCCTCTCTCCACGCTGTTGTAATCGATTTTGGTAAAAAAAACTGTTTCGTTGTTCTTCCGATTTTTGTAAGAAATTCGAACAACTTCAAACCTATTACCGCTACTAATACTACTATTACTACTACTTCCTGTTAACATCTAACAAAGGAAAGAAAAGAGGCTATTAGAATAGAATATAGGGTCATATCCAGCTAGTTCAATCATAAAACGGGGAGACCTAATTGCCAATCCAGTGGTGCGTTGAAATTTATGTAGTCAAGGCATCAAGAAATAAAGCCTATCAAAATAATTACCACGAAAATATTTGTAGAAAAGTCTGAGGTAAGCCATGCCATGTCGGTGAGAAAGTGATTGAAGATGAGATATCAGGCCCGGATAAAAAACATTCCAGACTCTTCTTCGAATTTATCAAGAATCTCGTGAAATATAATAGGTGTACCAGACTAGACGTGGCAGCGATATTCAATGCACGGGCAAAGGGTAGACCAATTATCTGGCACGACACAATAAACCAACTTTCCAAGCAGCAGATCTAGCAACTGATTCAATATCATCTCTCCACTTCATTGTGATTTTCCAAGCGTAGCTCAGATGTGGCACAAGGCCGAAAGTATGGGGCACCCAGTGAGGATCGAACTTACTACTCAGTCGTAATTGTTCTAGCGAGACAAGCTTGCTACCTATTACACCACCTCGAGAGGTGTCCACTTCATTTGCTCTAAAAGGGAATATAAAGTCTTGACGAATGATTCTGATCGTTTGATTATATCATCTATAACCATAGACCAAATGCATAGGGTCATATCCAGCTAGTTCAATAGTAAAACGGAGACCTAATTGCCAATCCAGTGGTACGCTGAAATTTATGCAGTCAAGGCAGGAAGGAGGAAAGTTCATCAAAATAATTGCCACAAAAATATTTGTAGAAAAGTCTGAGGAAAGCCATGCCACGTCGGTGAGAAAGTGATTGAAGATGAGATATCAGGCCCGGATAGAAAACATTACAGACTCTTCTTCGAATTTATCAAGAATCTCGTGAGATATAATAGGTGTACCAAATTACACGTGGCAGCGATATTCAATGCACGGGAAAAGGTCAGACCAATTATCTGACACCACACATAGAACTTTCCAAGCGGCAGACCTAGCAACTGATTCATTATAATCACTCCCCCTCATGTCAGTGGTAAACGCGAGCCCAAGAAGAAGCAATAATTTGCTCTCCAGGAATTTATCATCAACCATGCTGATGGCAGGCAGAAAAGATTGTCTATGGTGATTAAAGGAAAACAGTTTTATTTTGAAGGCGTTAAAATTTACAAGAAAAAAAAGGTGAAAGAGATACTAACAAGAAAGATGAACGAACTGGCATTTCGGAACCACACTTTCACTGTCGAAACGGTTACATGTAACCGCTTCTTATAATTATTCTTTTCCCGCACATTCCGATGGTGGAACTCGCTTAAACTTATTTGCTTCCCTGATAGCTATAATCTTCAAATATTCAAAAGTAATGTCAATCGATATCCTTTGATGCCTTGAATATGATCTCCGACCTTTTCTTTATTCTTTCCTCAAATACGCAACTTTTCTCATGCTCACATTCACTGTAGCTACAAAATAGTATATATAGATTATTATAGAGGGTTACTAGCATGAACCACCACAGAAAACAAAATAGTATACAGGTGTATATCATGAATGATTACTAGCTGGGTATGAGTTATCAAAGAAACCAAATTAGTAAAGAGAAGTAAATTATGAAGGGTTACTAGCGGCGCATGAACCACCAGAAAAATCAAAATACTATGAATTTGCATATTATGAGGGTTTCTAGCTGGGAATGAACCAGCACAGAAAACCAAAATGGAATATAGCTGCCATATATGGTCCGGTGCCCATTCTGTTTGTCTGAAGGTTCTTAAGATACAGGGTCGGATATGCAACGTAATTGGCCCTGATCTGGCATCTCGTCTCCAGTCGCTCTCTCACAGACATGCTGTCGCCTCCCCCCGTCTATTTTTTTACAGATACTTTCATGGTAACTGCTCCGATGAGCTGTTTCGCTTGTTCCCAGACCTCATGAATTTAAGCGTTCTGCTAGGCTGGCATCTCGCTCACACCCTTTCATTGTCGAAACTGTTAAATGTAGCCGTCTCTTCTACTCCAATAGCTTCATGTCTCGCACCTCTCGACTGTGAAACTCCCTCCCCTTTTCCTGTTTCCCTGATAGCTATAATCTCCAACTATTCAATTGTAATGTCAATCAACGTCTCCAGATGCCTTGATCTATCCACTATCCTTCTCTTCATCCTTCCTCTCTCACTCCTATTCGCTCTCGCACCAACTCTCTGTAAACCCTTGCGTGCTAGTGGCTTCCCGCCTTGATTGGGGTGAAACGCTTAAAAAAATACATATTACGAAGTGTTACAAGCTGGGAATGAACATCACAGAAATCAAAATAATATTCAGATGTATATTATGCTGTGCTACTAGTCGGGCATGAACCACAAGAGAAACCAAAATAATATTCAGATACATATTACGAAGTGTTACTATTAGGTTAGTGCAAAATTAATGTCTGTTTTTGACGTTAAAAACACTTCAAAACCGACATTATTTTTGCACCAACCTAATAGCTGGGCGTGAATGACCACAGACAAGAAAATAGTATATAGATGCCTAGCTGGGCAGAGAAAACAATATATAGATGCATGTTATGAAGGGTTACTAGCTGGGCGTAAACCATCAATGAAACCAAAATACTTTACAGATGCATATTACGAAGGGTTAGTAGCAAGACATGAAGCACCACAGAAAACAATATAGTACACAGATGGAGATTACGAAGTGTTAATAGCAGGGCCTGAACAACCAGACTATCTAGTCATGAACTACCACAGAAACCAAAATACTTTACAGATGCATATTATAAAGGATTACTAGCTGGGCATGTTTGTTTGTTTGTTTGTTTGTTTTGGTTTACGGTATATCAACCTCAATGGGTCATTTAATGCCGACAACTTTTTTTCCCTGGTAATATTTTTGTTTTGTCAAAAATCTATTTCTGTTATTATTTTTTTTCTCAAAAACGTATAGCTGGTAATATTAGTTTTTCAAAAACGTATAGCTGGGAAAATTATTTTTTTCAAAAACGTATGGCTGGGAATATTATTTTTTCAAAAACGTATAGCTGGGAATATTATTTTTTTTCAAAAACGTGTAAATGGTAATATTATTTTTTCAAAAACGTATAGTTTGTAATATTGTTTTTTTTTTCTTTCTTTTAAAAACATACAGCTGGCAACATCATTTTTTCAAAAAACGTATTATCAGAGGCCTTGTTGTTGGACGTAGTTTATCGTCTTACCAAGGATGCGGATGTAGTTTATCGTCATACCAAGGATGCGGACGTAGTTTATCGTCTTACCAAGGATGCGGATGTAGTTTATCGTCTTACCCAGAACGCAGATGTAGTTTATCGTCATACCCAGGACGCGGATGTAGTTTTTCGTCATACCCAGGACGCAGTTGTAATATGAATGTTAACTATTTGGCCATAGCTGGGACCCTAACAGGTGTTACCACCCCGGGTCAGGTTGGACCTGGGAACATCAGCAATTAAGAGGTAGTTCCACGCTCCTCAAAACCTCCTGATCAGAGGCCTTGCTGTTGGACGTACTTTATTGTCTTACCCAGGACGCGGATGCAGTTTATCGTCATACCCAGAACAGGCTGGGCATGAACCGTCAGAGAAACCAAAATACTTTATAGATGCATATTATGACGGGTTACTAGGTGGGTGTGAACAACCACAGATCCCAAAATAGTATACAGATGCATATTATGAAAAGGTTAGTAGTTGGACATTAACGGCCACAAAGACCAAAATAATATACAGATGCATAATATGAAGTGTTATTAACTGGACATGAAACGTCAGAGAAATAATATATTAGGTTGGTGCAAAAATAATGACGTAATAATGTCGTCTTTTGACGTATTTTTTAACGTCAAAAAACGACATTCTTACGTCATTATTTTTGCACCAACCTAATAGTATGTATATATATATATATATATATATATATATATATATATATATGCATATTATGAAGGGTTACTAGCTGGACATGAACACACTCAGAAGCCAAAATAATATACATATTCATATTATGAAGGATTGCTAGGAGGGCATGAGCCATCACAGAAAGCCGAATACTTTACAGATACATATTTTGAAGGGTTAGTAGCAGGGCATGAAGATCCACATCAACGATTATAGTACACAGATGCATATCATGAAAGGTTACTAGCTGGACATGAACACACACAGAAACCAAAATCATTTACAGATGCAAATTATGAAAGGTCATTCGCTGGGCAAACCAAAATATTATACAGATGCATATTATAGATTACTTGCCTGGCAGGAACCACCAGGGAAACCAAAATAACATATATGTGCATATTTTGAAGTGTCACTACCTGGGCATGAGCCAAAACAGAAACCAAAATAGTATACATATACAAATTATGATGGGTTACTTCCTGGGTATGAACCATCAAAGAAACCACAATATTATGCAAATGCATATTATGAAGCGTTACTCTCGGTAGGAACCAACATAGAAACCAAAATAGAATACTGATACAAATTAGGAAGGGTTGCTTGCTGATTGTAAATGACTACAGACACCAAAATAATATACAGATGCATATTATAATGGGTTGCTAGCGCGGCATAAACACACAAAGACTAAAATGGTATACAGGTGCATAATATGTAGAGCCTCTAGCTGGCCATGAACACCCCAAGGAATCTAAATATTATACAAATGAAGCGTTAATACAAATGAAGCGTTAATATCTGGGATGGACCATCACAGAAACCACAATATTATACAAATACATATTATGGAGACTTACTAGCTGGGAATGAAACATCACAGAAGCCACAATATTATGCAAATGCATATTATAAGGCGTTACTATCTGGGTATGAACTATCACAGAAACCACAATATTATACAAATGCATATTATGAAACGTTACTGTGGGTATGAACCTTCTCAGAAACCAAAATATTATACAAATGCATATTATTAAGCGTTACTATGTGGGTATGAACCTTCACAGAAACCACAATATTATACAAATGCATATTATGAAGCGTTACTATGTGGGTATGAACCTTCACAGGAACCACAATATTATGCAAATGCATATTATGAAGCATATTAATGTGTATGAACCTTCACAGAAACCACAATATTATACAAATGCATATTATTAAGCGTTACTATGTGGGTATGAACCTTCACAGGAACCACAATATTATGCAAATGCATATTATGAAGCATATTAATGTGTATGAACCTTCACAGAAACCATAATATTATACAAATGCATATTATGAAGCGTTACTGTCTGGGTATGAACTATCAAAGAAACCACAATATTATACAAATGCATATTATTAAGCGTTACTATGTGGGTATGAACCATCACAAAAACCAAAATATAATACAGATGTATATTATGAAGCAACGCAAAAACCAAAATAGCATACAGATGCATATTATGAAGGTTTACTAGATGGGCATAAAACCCCACAGAAACCAAATAATATACAGATGAAAATTTTGAAATAATATTATCTGGGCATAAAACGCCACAGAAAACCAAAATAGTATAAAGATGCATATTATGAAGGCTTACTAGCTGGGCATGAAACCCCAGAGAAACCAGAATAGTATACAGCTACAGAATGGTTACTTGCTGTGCATGAACCAACACAGAAACCAAAATAGTATACAAATGCATATTATGGAGACTTACTAGCTGTGCATGAACCTCCCAAAAACCAAAATCGTATGCAGATGCAGTTTATGAACGGTTACTAGCTGGGTATAAACCACCGCAAATTCTATGTTTGAATGATGATAAATCAATAAAGATTTTTACTTGCATCCAAAAGTCTGGCGACCCCAAGTCTATCACCCGCAAATCCGGCGTCTATAATCTGACCTCTAAAGTTTACCGCCAAATCATTTGGCACAAAAACTGCCATCTCAAAACCCCAGTGTCGAAACAGCTACACCCAATTTTCCTATTCCGAGATGATGCAGCAGGAATTTTGTTGATTAGTTCTTCAGTTCCTTTCTTTAACAGACCCAAAACTCCAACCACAAGGGGAAAAATGTTTAATATTTAAGACCCGCATTTCTTTTTCTGTCTATATTTCTGGGATGAGGTATTATGTACATTATTTACATTATTCGGACTATTGTCCTCATCTTTGTCGCCATATTTATTACAACGTTTCGGCCGTTGTACGATCCAGCCTTCTTCAAAGTTCGACATTCCAACCACCTGAAAAAGGCCGGAGCGTACAACGGCCAAAACGTTGTAATAAATATGGCGACAAAGATGTGGACAATAGTCCGAATAATGTAAATAACCGCATTTCTTTTATATTTCCATCTCCAGATTTTTATATTTATTTCGTTTCTTTTTTAAAAAACCTTGGCAAAGACTTTTTTTTCAGTTAGTACGTTCATGCCAATCAGTGTGCAAACTTTTTGTTTTCTATCTTTGTTAATAATTTCTGGGTGATTTGCTGGCGTTATTCGATATGCGTTAATAGAAAAGTCTCAGCCCATCATGTGGTGATCTATATTAGCAGTTGCCAACCTTTTTATCTTACGGCCCAATTTGAACCCAGATTTCTTTTTAGCTCATGAAATTATTATAGTATAAATAATTACTTCCATTTTACATAGAATATATCTAATTATAAAATCTCTGTGGCCCACTTGAAATTTGCCTTGGCCATTTGTCCATAGGTTGGGAAACCTATGGACAAATGTCCATTTGGCCAAAGGTTGGGAAACTCCTCTCTATAACATTGACATACCTCCTAGAACCCAATCATATCATGTGGATCTTTGTATTCTTATGATGTCAAGATTTGTTCACATCATCTACATATTTGTTCTATCCCAGTTTTTTTTAGTTGTTTAACTGGTAATTCTTAGTAAATATGTCCTGGACTTGTGTAGCCATGATAGACGCTGCCGTCTTTACATACTGTGCCCTCCTTCAGTGTTTATCTGCATTGGCGTCGTCAATTCTGAGTGTATATTTGCCATGTTTTATTTCAAATCAACACTGGATTATTATTTATTCTTTTATTCTTGTATACGGGGTCTACAGGGAATTTCTGGCCGAGTCTACGGGCTCGGAACCCCACATTAAATTCGGCCTTGTGTCACATCTGACAGCATGGGCTGGTTGGTAGATATCCTGCAGTTGGAAATTCGTCACCAGCTGTGCTGGTCAAACACTCCGCCTCCGGGTAGAGAGGATCCCCAGACGAGGCTATGTCGAAAGGCAGTGTCGCGTTTCGGGAAATAGTTACCCAGCCCCGTTTTATAAGTGGTCTACGGGGAATTTTTGGCCGAACCTACGGGCTCGGCTACCCCACATTAAATTCGGCCTCATCTGACCGCGTGGGGCGGTTGGTAGATATCCTGCAGTCGGAGATGCGTCTCCAGCTGGGCTGGTCAAACTCTCTGTCTCTAAGCAGAGAGGATCCCCAGACGAGGCTATCTCGAAGAGTAAGGTTTCGTCTCGGGAAACAGCTACTCTACCCGTTTTATACGGGGTCTGCGGGGAATTTTTGGTCGAACCTACGGGCTTGGATATCCCACATTAAATTCCACCCTGTGCCACATCTGACCGCGTGGGACGGTTGGTATATACCCTGCAGTCGAAGGTTCATTGTGGAATTCACTTGACTCACTTTTATTAGTTCACTACTTCTTCTACCCGCCGCTGGTGAATCTTATATGTGTTGTTCTTGTCCTAAGTAGTATCTTTTATTACCAACCTTCGTTTGATTATTCTATTTAGTAACCTTCCCTAGGTTACAACTACCGTATTGGTTTGGTTTGTTTAATGGCATATCAACACTTTATGGGTCATTTAATGCCAATTTCATTTTTCTCGTAAGCTTTAGTAATTTTTTTTTCAAAATAATTATTGCTGGGATTTTTCTCCAATAATGTACTGAAGGTAATTTTTTTTTTTTTTTTTTTTACTGTGAAAATGTATTGCTGGTAATTTTTTATAATGTTTTTTTATATATTCATGGTTTGACCCCAAACTGAGGGTTTACTTTGTACCCATAACTGGGACTCTAACAGGTTCTACTACACTGAGGCATGTTGAAGCTGGAAACAAAAGCAATTAAAAAATGGTTCTAAGATCCTCATAGCCTACTGAATGTAGGTTATTGTCGTACTATACAACATTAAACAAAGAGACGAACCATTTTTTGATCATTCTGATTAAATAGTCTTTATAATGTTTGCCATCAATCAGTATTATTATTATTATATTGGTTGTTGCTTTTGGTGATGCTGTTGATGATGACGATATTTTGTTGTTGTTTTCGGTGAATATTTCTGTAAATATTCTTATAATAGGATTATCTTTGTTATTATTATTATTATTATTATTATTATTATTATTATTATTATTATTATTAAAAGATTTTTCACACCAGAAGTCGCTTGGATTCGCTTTGTATTTGAAAGAATAAAAGAAAAAAAATATTTATATTCTTATCCTTCGTCTTCAGTAAATTAATAATTTTTTAAAAACTTTTCTTTTATCATTTTTTTTTTTAAATATTGATAATAAATTCAGTTTATTTTCATTTCTTTTTATTGCTTGCTTGTTGCTTTGTCTTTGTTTTCCCAATAGAAATATACAAAACTTGTTTTTAATTTAATTAAATTCGATTTTAATTCTGTCTTATGTAACAGGCCCTGTATTCCCACTGATTGGATGGGAAATGTTGCAATGCATTTAAGCGTTCCGGTTGTATTTGTAATTAAAATAACAACTAAAACAAATAAACAATCGATAAAAATTAAAATAAAAAACAGATGAATAAAAATCTTGAAAATGAATTCATTTCTTTTTGTAGTTGTTTTAAATTAAAACAAAACAAATGATTTCGTTTAGTAATTTGTAGTTTGAAAAACGTAAAACGTCAAAGTTCATTTTTTTTTATTATTATTTTATTCAGAATCTTAAATAATGTAATTAGTTGAAATGGAAAACTTAATGTCGACATGAATCAGTCAATTGTGAAATTAAGAAGACAATGTGGCTAAAATTTTACGTTTCCTGTTCTGTTTCGAATGCTGGTAAGGTGAGTTTCATGACCATGTCTTTTCGCCGAAAATTGTTAAAAAAAGAAGATTACAATATATGAAATAAAATACTTCATACTGAAACATACTATTTTTTCTTTTTATTACCAAAATGTACTTCACTTGGCACCTTTCTTTATCTGTAGGTCAAAATAGTTCCACTTTGCTTTGCTTTTACATAGCATCTTCGGATCTAAGATATATCTTCGACATGTTGTCGAAACCATTACTACACAACTGTAGGTTAAACAAATCCATTACACCACCCGCACATCCAAGCTTACAGCATCTGGTATACCCAAGCGGTTACCCACTGAGGTACTGACCAAGCTCGACGTTGCTATTAGGTTGGTGCAAAAATAATGTCATAGTAACATATGTGAGAAAACGACATTATTTTTGCACCAACCTAATAGAAATAGAATCGTTCATAGTGAAACATAATATTTTGCTTTTTATTACCAAAATATGCTTCACTTGGCACCATTCGTTTACTGTAGGCCAAAAATTTTCAACTTCGCTTCGTTTTTTTTTCCAATGCGTCTTTAGATCTAGGTGCCATATTTTTTGACTTCTTTGAAAACCTGACCATAAGTTAAAAAGAAACCTTTTAAAATCCATGCTCATCTCATTAGGATAATTTCATTTACTTTATCTAGTGTTCTCCTGTTTGGTTGACATAGATATTTTTTATAGACACGATGTTTCGGACATGTAAGTCAGTCCATCATCATGCATCTATTTTTTTTTTAATTCTGTTATGTGCTGATTATTAGACCGATAGACCATGGTTTAGCATAAAGGAATATGAACGTGTATCAAAGGGACAAAAATCCCACAACACATCAACATATAAAATATGACAGAGCCAAAGATAATGGACAACTGAAGATGATATATATATATATATATATATATATATATATATATATATATATAATCCCACAATTATGAACGTTATTTTAGGTTGTTGAAGTGAACAAAAGGTGTTAGATTTTTCCCATGATCTCATTCAACATGTACATGGTACACTCTCGCGTCGTATTCGACGTATCAAGCGACTCAGTTCCCAGGAACCGACAGCCAAACACCAGCACATATGATTTATTATAGTGGTGAAGGCGTTGTGCAGAACCAACCACACATTTTGAAGGGCCAAATACCAAAACGCCTCTCGGCAGGTTTTGAATTAAGAATTCCCATCCAATGATAGTTCTGCTATTTACCCATAATAAAGATAATGAGGATTAATCCCAAGTTTTATAAGTCACTGAAATTCGAACTCAGCTGTCCGATTCCTCAATCTGAGCCGCCATCCACTACTCAATACATCCGCGTCCTGGGTAAGATGATAACTTACGTCCAACAGCAAGGCTTCTGATCAGGAGGTTTTGAGGAGCGTGGAACCACCTCTTAATTGCTGGTGTTCCCAGGTCCACCCTTACCCGAGGTGGTAGCACCTGTTAGAAAAACCTGCGTCTCCTAGGGAGGGTGTCATTGGATCTGGCATGCTTTGATTTCACGATTTCAGAAGAAAGACTGGATCAGTTCAAAATAATGTCCGGAAACACCGTAACTTTTCAGCTTGTTGAAAAGACCTGAATCGCAGCCCCTCTCAAAGGCTTTCGAGATTTCCAATGCTAAAGGCCTCTCTTCAACGTTTTTCTCTAGAGCATGATAGGTTCTTTCCGCAGTTATCGTCAGTACATCGGCAGTTGATCTGGAAAAACTAAAGCCATGTTGCTTGTCTGAGAAAAAGTCCAGACACGAGAGAGGATGAACGAATTCATCTTTGAATAGGAACTCGAAGAGTTATCCAAAAAAGAAATAGCAGGCGAAATAGTCCGTTAGTTAGAAGGGTCGGACGAATCACCAAAGTTCTTGAAAACTGGAATAAAAGATGATAACTTTCAACAGTCAGGAAAGCAGGGGGTAGCGTTTAGCATATTTATTGTTAGCATAGAACTTACGATTACATCTAGCCAGCTCGACTGTAAGTTGATGAGATCTCTAATACTACGCTTAAATCACATAGAGTCTAAGTACCACAACGATGAGCGATATTTATTCTGTTATCTACAGAAATGTGGCACAAGGCCGAAAAAGGGGATTGGGGAAAGGACGGTCTTCTTCTGTCTTAACTATAACTTAGCTAGCCGCAAACACTGACCCAATCGTAAAAAACAATATTCCTGACACCAAAACAACACATTCATACGTACCTTTCTTACTACAACCACCATAATGCCTCTTTGTCTCTATGAAAATACTAACTAGTCCCCATATTTACAATTCGTTGTCTGTGGGGGGGGGGAAATAAAACAACAATTCTAAAAACTAGCCCCAATGAGTATTTACAATATGAATACAAAAAACTATTTACAAGAAACCAAGGAAAAATAAGATTAGTAATAAAAACCCCACAAAGACTAAATGTGACAGAAACATCACTTCACTGGCCGAAATCAGGGACTATAATAGTATAAAACATTCATTCATCCCAAGCACCCACACTGACATGCACTCATTCAGACACGACAACAAATACGAAACAAAAAACCACTCACGCGAAACGAAAGGCGCCCCGCATCCACCAGCGAACTGACATCACTGACCACCTAACGAGGGAGGGGATAACATTACAGATTCTTCTTTGGATCTCATCAAGGATCTCAAGGTTAATATCAGGGGCACAGGACCATATGTGGCAGCTATATTCTAAGATTGAACGAATGGTAGACTTATAGATATATAAGATAGATTATGGAGAGAAAAAATATATCCCTCTACATTGTGAATCAACTTTCTTAGCGGCTGACCTAGCAATGGATTCAATATATTATTTTTTATATAGACCATGATAAATTCTTTCAGCAATTATCATTAGTATATCAGCAATTGATCTGGAGAAATAAAAGCCATATTGCTTGTCTGAGAAACGGCCCTGCGATGAGAGATGATGAACCGATTCAGCATTGATTAGGGCCTCTAGGAGTTTTCCTAAAAGAGGTAGAAAGCTAATAAGCCGATAGTTGAAAGTTTCGGACGGCTCACTAGAATTCTTAATAACTGGAACAACAGATGATGACTTCCAACTGGTAGGAAAGCAGGAGGCATTTATTATACAGTTTAGAGAGAACAGTAGCCAGTTCGGGAGCACACTTCTTAATGATTATTACAAGGATACCATCAGGTTCTCATGCATTGTGGGGATTTATATTAGAGATAATAGCAGAAACCATAGAAGGGGTTATGGTTATATCAATCAACAGAGACTTAGTTCTAAGCGAATATTGAAACAGGGATTCTCCAGATGAGTCAAGAATAGAGTTTGAAGAGAATTATGGGCAAAGCATTTAGCTTTATCAACTGAGAATGATGACACCTTAAATTGATAGAAGAGGGGAGGGATATAGGTATTACAGTTATTAAATGCCCACTTACAGTTAAATGCCAGTAATCAGGAGAGTCCAAGAGGTTATACGGTGCTTCATTCTCTCGGCAAACAGACTTATCTGCTTCGAGAACTCGCTTACATTCATTACGAGCAGCAACGAATAGGCGCCTGTTGCGATGTGAGCTTTCACGCTGGTATAGCCGAAAATGGCGCTTCCTCTAGCGGCCAAGCATGTTGATGCTGAACCTTTGAGAGGATTGAGGATTCAATTGGTACTTCCAACAAGGGATGAAAGCGTCCATGTCGGCTTTGACACAACAAACCTCAGTGGTCGAATTTTTAATTAAGAGGTTAAAGTTATCATTCACGAAGAAAATCACGGAGTGATTCCTAATCAGTATGCTGGTAACGGCCGTCTTAAATATGACGATAAACTACATCCACGCCCTGGGTAAGACGATAAACTACTTCTCCCAGCAAGGCCTTTGATCAGGTTTTGAGGAGCGTCGAATCAGCTCTTAATTACTGCTGTTTCCAGGTCCACCCTGACCTGGAGTGGTAGCATCTGTGAGTGCCCTAGATATCGGCAAATAGTTAACCCCCAAAAGGGATCAAAACATTATGAAAGTACAAAAATAGGTTTTAATACCAGCAATACATTTTTTGGAAATTTTTTTTTTTACCAGTAACACATTTTGGAAAAAAAAATATTACCAGCAACATATGTTTGAAAAATAAGTATTACCAGGAATACATTCTTGAAAAATAATATTACCAGCAATATATTTTTGAATAAAAATATTACCAGCAATATATTTTTGAGAAAAATATTACCAGCAATATATTTTTGAAAAATAAGTATTACCAGGAATACATTCTTGAAAAACAATATTACCAGCAATATATTTTTGAATAAAAATATTACCAGCAATATATTTTTGAGAAAAATATTACCAGCAATATATTTTTGAGAAAAAAATATTACCAGCAATAAAAATCTTGCCGGCTTTAAATAACACATTGATGTTGATATGCCGAAAACAATCCAAACCAAACCATGCTGGTAACGGAAAGAAGACTTATGAATAGGGGATTCATGCTTAATAGATGATTGGAACGGAATATAAATAGCTCGCTAAAAGTGGTCTGAGTTACCAAGGAGGCAGTGATGCGAAGCTTGGCATGGACGAAGAGAGGAGGACAGAAATAAGTAATGTAGAGAAGTCTGTTGTTCCGTTTTGCTAGGAAAACCTAAAGGAAAGTCGACAATCTGCGTAAGAGATTAGGCAATTGAAAAATTTAATGTCAGAATACCGGTGACATAGGTGCCTTTATGTTTAAGCCACGTGTCGTGGTGAGCATTAAAATCACCGAAGACAAAGGTGATCGCAGATAGATGGAGAGAAATTGCCTTTTCTATACTGTCAGCAATTATGCCTAATATACTGCTGTTCTGGGAATAGGAGGAGCTATAAAGGAAAAACGAACTTTAGTAAAGAAAGACGGAAGCACATGAAAGAATAGTCTGGAACATCGAGAGAAAATTTCCTGGTCATCTGCTCAGTTTCGTATCCGAACGTACACAAAGATAATTTTGGGAATTCATTTTTCTTTTATTAATCCGACATATTTTTCATTTATTGCTTAAATGCTATTTTAATGGATACCCATATTTGTGTAGATGCCCTGTTTATTTATTTATTAAACTGTATATTTATTTCCATCTACCGGCCTTAGTATTCGAGAAATCTTGTTAGAAAAATATGCTCGAATATTCGTTTAATTGTAGTCTCAGTATCTTTCTTAAGAACCACATTTCTGTTGCTTCTAGTCTCTTCATCTGAGGGGAGAATGTCCAGTATGCATTGCCATATAGGAAGGGTGATGTTACATAACAAATCACCCCCCACACTTTGATTTCTAACGACATTTTTCTGTTTCTTAATACAACTAGTCCTGGGTAATATTATTGTAAAGACAATAGTACGCAGGTGTAGGCTTTAAGAAAGATTTAGTCAACTGAGCAAACAAGGTTCGCATATAGTGTCCTTTTATAGTCCCAGTAAATAGAAATATCTCTCTCAAAGAGAAGAATAATAAAACAAGGGGAGACTGTGGTTGATTATTCATGACACTTATAAGCTATATCTGGTCGCAAGGCCACTGATCGGGAGATTGGAGGTTTTGAGAAGCGTGGAACTACCTCTTAATTGCTGTTGTTCCCAGATCCACCCTGAACTGGGGTGGTAGCACCTGTTACGGTCCCATCTATGGGTAAATAGTGAACCCCAAACAAAAACAAAACACTATGAAAGTATAAAAATACATTTTTATAGTAAAAATACTAGCAATACATATTTATATGAAAAAATAGCAACAAGAGCTATTTGAAGTAAAATGACCAGCAATACATTTTATGGGACATTTCTCAGTTAACCTGTAGAAAAAGACAATATGTATAAAGGTAAAAAAAAGATAGGAAAACTGTATTATTAGCCGACGCATTTCATCTAATGTTGACTTTTTCAAGTCAAAAACGAAATGAATTTATTGAAAACAAAGTAACTATTAACAACAAACAAATGTCCTTAGCAACTGAAAGGATTTAGAAAACTCTATTGTATTCAAATTGTCAACTGAAAATTACGTCAAGTACTATCATGTGTAGAAATTACAAAAATGTAAATATTTTGGAACTTTTTAATGTCAACTGGGCACAGGTACTAAACTGCATAATACTTATTTTCAAAATAAAACAATCGATGTATAACAGGACTTAGCTTAAAAATAAACAAATATATTTTAAATTTTAATGATTGAATGTTGTAAATGCTTAATAATACAAGAAATTCAGAGGGAAATTAACAGCTAGACATTTTTGGAGGAAGAATATTACCAGAAATAGATTATTGGAGGAAAAATATTACCAGAAATAGATTCTTGAAGGAAAAAAATATTACCAGAAATAGATTATTGGAGGAAGAATATTCCCAGGAATAGATTATTGGAGGAAAAATATTCCCAGAAATAGATTCTTGAAAGAAAAAATATTCCCTGAAATAGATTATTGGAGGAAAAATATTAACAGAAATAGATTATTAGAGGAAAAATATTACCAGAAATAGATTAATAGAGGAAAAATATTCCCAGAAATAGATTATTGAAGGAAAAATATTCCCAGAAATAGATTATTGAAAAAAAAAATATTACCAGAAATAGATTATTGGAGGAAAAATATTCCCAGAAATAGATTATTAGAGGAAAATATTCCCAGAAATAGATACTTGAAGGAAAAATATTCCCAGAAATAGATTCTTGAAGGAAAAATATTCCCAGAAATAGATTATTGGAGGAAAAATATTACATGAAAAAGATTATTGGAGGAAAAATATTCCCAGAAATAGATTCTTGGAGGAAAGATATTCCCAGAAATAGATTCTTGAAAGAAAAATATTCCCTGAAATAGATTATTGGAGGAAAAATATTAACAGAAATAAATTATTGGAGGAAAAATATTCCTAGAAATAGATTATTGGAGGAAAAATATTACGAGAAATAGGTTATTGGAGGAAAAATATTACCAGAAATAGATTATTAGAGGAAAAATATTCCCAGAAATAGATTCTTGAACGAAAAATATTCCCAGAAATATATTCTTGAAGGAAAAATATTACCAGAAATAGATTATTTAGAAAAAAAATATTACCAGAAATGCATTATTGGACGAAAAATATTACCAGAAATAGATTATTTGAAGAAAAATATACCCAGAAATAGATTATTAGAGGAAAGGTATTCCTAGAAATAGATTCTTGAAGGAAAAATATTCCCAGAAATAGATTATTGGAAGAAAAATATTCCCAGAAATAGATTATTGGATGACAAATATTCCCAGAAATAGATACTAGAAAGAAAAATATTCCCTGAAATAAATTATTGGAGGAAAAATATTACCAGAAATAGATTATTAGAGGATAAATATTACCAGAAATAGATTATTGGAGTAAAAATATTACCAGAAATATATTCTTGAAAGAAAAATATTCGCTGAAATAGATTATTGGAGGAAAATATTCCCAGAAATAGATTACTGGAGGAAAAATATTACCAGAAATAGATTATTGGAGGAAAAATATTACCAGAAATAGATTACTGGAGGAAAGATATACCCAGAAATAGATTATTAGAGGAAAAATATTCCCAGAAATAGATTCTTGAAGGAAAAATATTCCCTGAAATAGATTATTGGTGGAAAAATATTCCCAGAAATAGATTATTGGAGGAAAATTATTCCCAGAAATAGATTCTTGAAAGAAAAATGTTCCCTGAAATACATTATTGGCGGAAAAATATTACCAAAAATAGATTATTAGAGGAAAAATATTACCAGAAATAGATTCTTGAACGAAAAATATTCCCAGAAATCGATTATTAGAGGAAAAATATTCCCAGAAATAGATTCTTGAAAGAAAAATATTCCCAGAAATAGATTATTGGCGGAAAAATATTCCCAGAAATAGATTATTAGAGGAAAATTATTCCCAGAAATAGATTATTGGATGAAAAATATTACCAGAAATAGATTCTTGAAAGAAAAATGTTCCGAGAAATAGATTATTGGAGGAAAAATATTACCAGAAATAGATTATTGGAGGAAAAATATTACCAGAAATAGATTCTTGAACGAAAAATATTCCCAGAAATAGTTTCTTGAAGGAAAAATATTCCCAGAAATAGATTCTTGAAGGAAAAATATTCCCAGAAATAGATTCTTGAAGGAAAAATATTCCCAGAAATAGATTATTGGAAAAAAAATATTACTAGAAATAGATTATTGGAGGTAAAATATTACCAGAAATAGATTATTGGAGGAAAAATATTCCCAGAAATAGATTATTAGAGGTAAAATATTCCCAGAAATAGATTCTTGAAGGAAAAATATTCCCTGAAATAGATTATTGGTGGAAAAATATTCCCAGAAATAGATTATTGGAGGAAAATTATTCCCAGAAATAGATTCTTGAAAGAAAAATGTTCCCTGAAATAGATTATTGGCGGAAAAATATTACCAGAAATAGATTATTAGAGGAAAAATATTACCAGAAATAGATTCTTGAACGAAAAATATTCCCAGAAATAGATTATTGGATGAAAAATATTACCAGAAATAGATTCTTGAAAGAAAAATGTTCCGAGAAATAGATTATTGGAGGAAAAATATTACCAGAAGTAGATTATTGGAGGAAAAATATTACTAGAAATAGATTCTTGAACGAAAAATATTCCCAGAAATAGTTTTTTGAAGGAAAAATATTCCCAGAAATAGATTCTTGAAGGAAAAATATTTCCAGAAATAGATTCTTGAAGGAAAAATATTGCGGGAAATAGATTATTGGAAAAAAAATATTACTAGTAATAGATTATTGGAGGTAAAATATTACCAGAAATAGATTATTGGAGGAAAAATATTCCCAGAAATAGATTATTAGAGGTAAAATATTCCCAGAAATAGATTCTTGAAGGCAAAATATTCCCAGAAATAGATTATTGGAGGAAAAATATTACCAGAAATAGATTATTGGAGGAAAAATATCACCAGAAATAGATTCTTGGAGGAAAAATATTACCAGAAATGGATTTTTGAAGAAAAAAAAGATTACCACAAATTGATTTTTGAAAAAAAAATTACCAGCAATAAAAATAACACAACGTGTTTCATATGCCGTAAAGCAAAAAGAAAATAAATCTTCTTTTCTGTTTAGCAATGTATTTCCGTTTCCTTCTAAAGTCGTTTCATTCACTTTCACTCCCAGTAGACCCCCTTGCTTTTTATCAATGTTATCGCTTTGTTTGGGGTGATTTGATAAAAAAAAAATCTTGTCTTTGTTACTATTATTATAACTATTATTCCTAGTAATTTTCTGATGTCCGTCCGAGAAATCATGCAGGGAAAAGTTGCGATAAAACCTCCAAAATAAAGCTAGTAACGGTTCATCTCCACCCAGCAGGTTCTAAGCTGGCTCCAGTCCTGTTGAGTTGTCTTAACTCACAATAAGACTCCTTGCCTCGAACGTCTTTGTCAGATCAGAAAAACAATAGAGTTTTACTGCCATATCAGGACCGACACTGCATTGTCTACCTTTGCCAGTGTCCAAAAGCAATTGCGTGGAATTGCAGCTTCTCACCATAGACAAAGCGTTGCTAGGCACTCACATTTCTATCGCTATTACTATGATAAATATTCAAACCAGCTACTTAGTTCCACCTCGTCCTGGGTATGACGAGAAAACTACATCCGGTAGCAAGGTGTCTGATCGAGAGATTCGAGGTTTTGAGGAGAGTTGAACAACCTTTTTATTGCTGTTGTTTCCAGGTTCACTCTGACCCGGAGTGGTAGCATTTGTTAATCTTTCAGTTAAGGTCAAATAATGAACCCCCAAACAAAAACCAACAATATATATATTTCTTATAATAAAATGAACACCATTTTTATGGCAAAATTACCAACAATACATTTTATGATCTACAAACTATATATCTAAAAAACATACATTTACTCTGAAGGTATAAAATTATGTAAAAAATATCTGTAGAATCTGTCTATGTTTCTGAGATGAGGTATTATGTACACTATTTACATTATTCGGATTATTGTCCTCATCTTTGTTGCCATATTTATCACAAAGTTTCGTCTTTCAGTATCTGTCTATATTTCTGAGATCAGGTATTATGTACACTATTTACATTATTCGGATTATTGTCCTCATCTTTTTCGCCATATTTATCACAAAGTTTCGGCTTTCAGTATCTGTCTATATTTCTGAGATGAGTTATTACGTACACTATTTACATTATTCGAACTATTGTCCTCAGCTTTGTCGCCATGTTTATTACAACATTTCGGCTCTTCAGTATCTGTCTGTATTCCTGAGATGAGGTATTATGTACACTATTTACATTATTCGGACTATTGTCCTCATCTTTGTCGCCATATTTATTACAACGTTTCGGCCGGTAGACTGTATTAAACATGGCACGTGGAACTAAAACAGTCTACCCCAGTGAGCGAAATAAAGGGTTCAGTTCGACATTCCAACCACCTGAAGAAGGCCGGAGCGTACAACGGTCGAAACGTTGTAACAAAAATGGCGAGAAAAATGAGGACAATAGTCCGAATAATGTAAATAGTGAAAATATCTGTAGTTGAAAGGATAAAATTACGTAAAGTAATATTTAGATTTCAACATTAAATAAACCATAGAAGCTATTTACATTATTCGGACTATTGTCCACATCTTTATTTATTACAACGTTTCGGCCGTTATAGGCTTCGGCCTTCTTCAGGTGTTTGGAATGACGAACGTAACCCTTTATTTCGCTCACTGGTGTAGACTGTTCTAGTTCCACGTGCCATGTTTAATGGATGTCAGTTATCAGTTATCACCTTTTAATTCCCCTCCCCTCAATGACACATGGCACGGTGCATAAAGTCGTTGGTTAGATCCAGTGACAGGACCCAAAGAGTCTGAGTTCAATACCCGGTTAAGGCAGTGGAGAACTTTCAGAGGGAAATTAACAGGAGATAACTGATAACTGACATCCATTAAACATGGCACGTGGAACTAGAACAGTCTACACAGTGAGTGAAATAAAGAGTTAAGTTCGACATTCCAACCACCTGAAGAAGGCCGGAGCGTGCAACTGCCGAAACGTTGTAATAAATATGGCGACAAAGATGAGGACAATAGTCTGAATAATGTATATAATGTAAATAATACCTGATCTCAGAAATATAGACAGATAACCCATAGAGGTGTAGATATGCCGCCAAATAAAATCAACCAACCTAACTTCATTATCATCATCATCATCCTTCAACCTCCCTATGGTTGATCGGAACTCCATTGACAATCCTTTTCCACATTGTTCGGTCCTGCATTGCTGTCCTCAGATCCTTCAAATCCAACCCTGTGCCCCGATCTAAAATGTCAATTTTTGTAAGAAGACACTTTCAGAAGGATGCGATAGGAGTAACGATGTGACGATTTCCCTGCCCGCTCGGTGGCAATGACAGGCAAACTGTAATCGTTTTTTGTTTTTTGTTTTTTTTGGTTTTTTTTTTGTTTTTTGAGCTTATGAGATATTGGTCTTGAATTAAGCGTCGCATGGGATCTCAAACTTATGTTCTGGATTTTTCTATTTTTCAACCTTGATTCAATTGACACCTTCACAGCTAGAACAGACTGTGCTAGTACACAGGGTTACTCATCCACATTCACCTTCGTATTCCTTTTGTAAGGAGGAAGTTCAACTTTGACAGCTTCTTCCGCTGAACTATAATTTTTTGAGAAAGACTCCTAAGAAAACACTTCCCCGATCACTGCAATCTTCACCTGTTCATTTCTAGGATAAACCGATGTGCAAATTAATACAAAAAAAAAACACTTTAATTTCCTTTCTTTAAACTTACGGTCAGTTCTAGGCTCACTGGAGTGATAGGGTGTAATCGATTTCTATTTTTCCTCTGATTAGGTTATTTGCAATGGTAAGCAGTAATATGAATCTATTTCGGTATGTATAATGAAATTTGTTTGGCCTTGTAAAATATTGTGTCATCCGTGACTGCATCAGATTTTTATCACCCCCAGTCACTATAGTCTCGACTATCGATTAGTTGTCCTGCAGCCATTGTCTGCGATGAACTTTACTCCAAGGAAGCGTACAAAAATTGTAACGCTGCCTGAACACTGGCAAACCTTACCAGTGAGCAAATAAAAGTACTATAGACTGACCCGGAAACTCTCCTAATTTAAATCAACTCGAGAATTTGTGATCAATCTGCAAGGAACGACTTCGTGGAATGGACATATGAAGTATTAACATGTCCACTGGATCATGTTTCATTGGAAAAATATAAAAAACAAGTAAATAATAACGGAATTATTCGTTTTGTTTCAATTAATTTGCACAAGGGTGTAGCTAGCTAGCTAGCTAGATAGATAGATATGAACAGACTGAGATAGATAGACTCGCCAGGAAACTCTCCTGATTTAAATCCAATCTAAATTCTGTGGTCAATCTGCAAGGAAAGTCTTCGTGGAATGTACATACAAAGTACTAACATGTCTACTGGGTGATGCTTCATTGGAAAAATACGAAAAAAAAGTAAATAATAACGGAATTATTCGTTTTGTTTCAATTAATTTGCTCAAGGGTGTATATACTACGTGTCCTCATAATATACAGTTTACCCTCTCTATTTTACGCACTTATAACAAGCTCGTTCATTAATAATCTACTTTGAGTGTCTGTAGGGTTTTATATTTGATGAGCATTAGTAAAAATAAAAAAGAAAGAAAATATACGCTCAAATTAAAAGGTAGAAAAATAAACATACACTGGAGTCGACTTTATATTTAACTCATGATTTCTTGTACAGTATATACATTATGCGGACCATTGTCCTCATCTTTGTCGCCATATTTGTCACAACGTTTCGGCCGTTGTACGCTCCGGCCTTTTTCAGGTGGTTGGAATTTTGAACTGAACCCTTTATTTCGATCCCTTGGGTAGACTGTTCTAGTTCCACGAGCCATGTTTGATGGATGTCAATTATCAGTTATCTCCTGCGAATTTTCCCCTCTGAAAGTTCTCCACTGCCTTAACCGGGTATTGAACTCACACTCTTTGGGTTTGTCACTGGATCTAACCAACGCCTTTATCCACTGTGTCATGTGTCATGATTTCTTAACCGAAAAACCAATGGTCAACGTATATAAGACATAGACTTATACACGATTATATACGAATCAACCTCTTTCCAGGTTAGTGCTGATAGACGCAGGTTGGAGTAAAAGTCGACCGGGTATGAGAGAGACTGAATGGCGTCTGCAAACGAAATGAGTGTCATTACTTTTAACTAGTATCTTCAGCTGAAAGTCAATGTTTACATCGATTTGTACAGCCATCGACGTCAGTCTGCCGGGTTTCTGGAAAGGCCACACACTTCGAACCTGCGGTTTAGCTGTCAACGGGAAGCCAGTCCTAATGGAAGACTATAAAACAACATTTAGCGAGCGCGGTCCCTTCGAAAGGAAAGGAAGAATGTAGAATGTCTGAAGAGGAATTTCGCACCTACGACTATGTCAGTGTCAGCCAAGTTGGTACGAAGACGGCGGAGGAAGCAAGCAGGGCTGCGGAAAAGTAAGGTGGCGATAAGCCCAGTTTTGGTCATTTGTGGTTCATTGTTTGTCCGCACCCAATCTCAGATCCACCCCAGGGCCTACTTCAACTTTTGCCTGCTGACCAAGAAATTAATCAATTGAAGAGATACAAAACCTTTTCGTATTTTCTTTTAAACTGTAAAAAATACTAGTAAACGAGAATAAAAATTCTAAATTTTCCCATACAAAGTATATATATATATATATATATATATATATATATATATATATATATATATATATCCCATAGAATTATATAGATATATATATAATTGTTTATTTAAAAATATGATTCCATCGCTACATAATTCTCATGTTTCAAAACAAGAGCCGAAAACTTCAATATAATTATTAACATTAAATTGAATTAAAGTACCAAGCTCTGTTCCATCTTGTTTTGAAACATGAGAACTCTTCTGTAGCGATGTAATCATATTTTTAAATAAATATTTATATTTAGGTTCTACTTTTGTATCGAGCACTGTTGTTTAAAAATAATAACAAAAATACTAAAGAACTTTGGATTATTTACCTAACGAGTTCTTTCATATTTTCTATATATTTTCCGACACACACATTATATATATATATATATATATATATAATTATTTATTCGAAAATTCTAAAATAAATATGTTATAAAATCACTACAAAAATAGCCATTTTGTTTCAAAACTTCTGGTGTCTTATCAAGTGATGGTGTTGAATGTAGAATAAAGGGGTTTAAAGGTTCAAATCAATTGATTTAAAATTCTTTATTATGCATTCAACACCATCACTTTCTAATAGATATATTAAATAACATTTACCGGCCTGAATGTCCGAGAAATTTTCATAATTTTATTATAAACAGAGCATTTAATTAAAATACTTGTATCTATAAAAAGAATGTTAAACATAAAAATGTCTTTAAATAATTTTCGGACATTATCCATTTCATAATATATATATATATATATATATATATATATATATATATATATATATATATATATATATTAAGGCATTTTTATGTTTATACATTCTTTTTTATAGATACAAATATTTAAGTAAACGCTCTGTTTATAATAAACTGTATTAACATTTGACTATTTCATAATGTGTGACGTCATTTGTTTAAATGTGGATACGCATCGAGCAGATATGAATGGACGTGAGGAAATAATGAAAAATTGTAGTTTAAAAACAGTAAAATCGACCTTGCTAACCGATCGCTCCTCTGTGGCCAAATCGGTTAAAGGCACGTCAGGCTAAATGACGGTTCCTTAAAGGATACAGGTTCGATTCATCTTGGATGACACATATTTTCTATGAAAATATCTCGGATATTCAGGCCGGTTAATGTTGCTAGTACCGTTTATTATAAACAGAGCATTTACTTAAATATGTGTATCTATAAAAAGAATGAATAAACATAAAAATGTCTTAAAATAATTGTCGGACTTTGTCCAAATCATAATATATATATATATATATATATATATATATATATATATATATATATATATATATATATATATATATATATATATGTAAAAGTGAACATAGAAGTCAATACTTGGAGGCGACACTCTTTTGCATACTAGATGCAATCGTCAGGCGATACCTAGCATGAAACAGACTGTCGCCTCTAAGTGTTGACTTCTATGTTCACTTTTACATTTACACACGATCTATCTCTGATACTGAGCACTTTATCCCATAAATATAGCACATCTTACGACTATATTTCTTCATATATATATATACATATATATATATATATATATATATATATATATATATATATACACGCATATATATACATACAAACATACACATAAACATACAGATATATATATATATATATATATATATATATATATATATATATATATATATATATATATATTAAAGACATTTTTATGTTTAACGTTCTTTTTATAGATACAAGTATTTAAGTAAATGCTCTGTTTATAATAAACAGTATTAAATAACATTTACCGGCCTGAATGTCTCAGAAATTATCATAGAAAATATTCGTCCTTTGACAGGATAACATAAACATAAAAATGTCTTTAATAAATAAATTTTCGGATTTTGTCCATTTCTTAATATATATATATATATATATATATATATATATATATATATATATATATATATATAATCCATTTTTTCTCGTCGTTGATTGACCATTGTTTGACCATTAATACTGAGAATGTGCCCTATACGAAATTTGCCATTAACTAATCAAGCAATAATTGATATTCCGTAAAGACTCTCTTTATCGTAGCGGTTAAGAAAAATAAGCATGTTGGCGAATGTTTTTTTTTATGGAAGAAGTGTTTGTGATTAGAGTCCTGGCGATACTTAAATGATTAGTATGAAAAAAAAAAGAAAGTGATTTGGACTCCAAAAATAATTGCATACTTCGGATGCTAAAAATATGTACGCGCATTGGACAACGAAAAAGTTCGTATTTCGGAAACCAAAAATAATCACTTCTTGAGAATATGAAAATATTATAGGAAAAAGATTAGAACAGAGGAAAATTTGTCCTGAGGAATCTTTTCTGCAACACCATAAGATCTATAATATCCGCAATAATATCCTGAAAACTCTAGCAATGTTCTTAAAACCGTCGCTAGATTTAGACTCTAATATGGATATTGTGAATATGGTCCAACTCGTTGTGAGATGTCTAAACCATTTTTATAGAACCGTCTTCTCAGGTTATTGACTAAAATGACTTGAAGCGAATGAATTATATTGAGATCAAAGAAAACAATCCTTCATCAAACCTTATAGACTGGCGCTACACAATCACAAAGAGCTTTAACAAATAACAATAAAAAATGTGTAGCAAATGTAATTAGAAAAATAGTAAGATATAATCAAGATGGTTGCATTCTTCATTACCTTAAAGTTTGGAAGAGAAACATTTTCGACGAAAATTTCTATCAGTACTACGAAAGAGTCATTTAGTGGAGTTGAGACGTCTAGTTTTCTGAAATATTTTTTGATTGGAGAGATTTTATAGATTCAGCCTAAAGTAAAGCTAACTTATAGCTTAATGAATGTTTCCCGTATTGTAACGGCTAATTTCACCATTACAACTGAAACGTAAAAATAAGCCCCCGTCTTGATAAAAGCAAAAATAAGCATTTCTTTAGGACCCCAAATGCAAGCCTGTGCATAGAAAAGCAGAAAATATACATGTAATACATACATACATACATATATATATATATATATATATATATATATATATATATATATATATATATATAATGCAAACAGAAAACTCTAAGGGTTCATTGGTTGTAATTTATTTCCCAGGGAATTTCTTTTCCCTGGCTCACCTAACCGCAATTCCAAGGGTGAAAAAATGAATTTAAACTTAGATATAGTTTTTATACACTTTTGAGGGGTAGTATTAAGTTGATGTAAGGTGATATAGAGGATGGGGAGAGAGATGGTGACAGACATGGTCAAAATTAGAGAGGGAAGGGAGAGATGGGAATGATTTTAAATTCAGTTTTATTACAATACTTAATAGTGAGGAGGGGGTAAGGACTAGATGTTGATCTATTTAATAGGTCATCTCACATTATAACCAATGGACTCTTAATGTCTGTTTTCATTGAATTAATCGCTCTGATTTAACAGTGAGCTCTCTGGATTTCATCCTCCTTGGGATTATCCATACGGATTATCAAGATTTTCATTCCTTACACGCACGCACGCACGCACGCACACACACACACACACACACACACACACACACACACACATATATATATATATATATATATATATATATATATATATATATATATATATAAGTCTGGACTTAAGGCTAACAATAACGTCGTGATTAAAACGCCAAAACTACACTTGTACTTAAGACACCAAATTTGCATTTGCTTGGGAAACCAAAAGTCGGGATTTCCTTAGAATACCAAAAACATGTTCTTCGGAAACCAAAAATAAGTCTGGGCTTAAAAGACCAAAAATAAAGACGTCCTTAAGACAATAGAAATATACATGTAGTTAGGACCTCAAATGAAATGACTCGCATAGGACACCAAAAATAAACGAGCTTAAAAGACTAAAAATAAGGATTTACTTAGAACACTATATATATATATATATATATATATATATATATATATATATATATATATAGTGTTGTAAGTAAATCCTTAGTATATATATATATATATATATATATATATATATATATTGAGATACATGTTCTGTCTACATATTTTCAGTTGGATCCTTTCATATACATGGATAAGCTTTTTGGTGTCGTTCTTGAAGGACGAGAGAAAATCGCCGTGTTCATACATATTTCTTTTATTTCCGAGTACTTTCGACATAGCACGATGTTATCATCAAGGTATTTTCTAATACAAAACAAATATTGTAGTGTTCATTATTGTGGAAGACAAAATTGTTTTTTTCATCTGAAAGTTAAATTTTTTACTTGTGGATTAATTCTAACTTTCAGCTGAACGCAACAAAGACTAAAAATAAGGACTTCCTTAGAACACCACACACACACACACACACACACACACATATATATATATATATATATATATATATATATATATATATATATATATATATATATATAAGGCTCAAAGTAATATTCTATGGTTATAATTTACATTGGAATCGTAATCACGATCCAATTCATCAGACCTACAAATTCAAAAAGAAATCGGAAAATATAACTCCGGGTGTAAAAAATAAAATTTTAGTGAGAGTGTATGTGTGAGAGTGGGAAACAAATGTGAGAGGGAAATGTATGAAAGCTCTAGAGAGAGGGTGTAACGAAAGAAAGAAGAAGAGGAAGGCCTGAAGGTGAAGGTGGGGATTAAAATTTAACAGAGAGAAGTTTTAAAGACAGGAGTTAAATAATGGTTTAGCACACACACACACACACACACACACACACACACACACACACACACACACACACACACACACACACACACATATATATATATATATATATATATATATATATATATGTAAAAAAATAAGTCTGAATTTAAGACTTAATGTCGTGATTAAAACGCCAAAAGTATACATGTACTTAAGACATCAAACAGAAGCATTTGCTTTGGGCACGAAAAATAAGTCTGAACTTAAAAGACCAAAAAATAAGGCCGTGCTTAACCTCCCCCCCAAAAAAAAATCTACATGTACTTAGAGGATTGAATAGAAGGACGTAATTAGGATATAAAAAAACATGTTTTTAGGGAAAAATATGAATTTGCTTAGGAAACAAAAATAATAATTAAGTTTTTAGAACACAAAACTCATCGGGGTACGGTCATAGATGTTTGTTTCTTTTTATTTTTCATTATTATGCGCTTTTCAAAGATATTATTCTTTATATTGACCGGATCCTCTTTGTGATTAGATATTATATGGCAGCGTAAAGCACGTGGCGGACTAGTTAGAATGTTTGGATTCTGACCATGAGATCCGGGTTCAAAGGAACACTTCCTAATGTTATCGCTCAATCCCAGCGTGTAGCACCTTTGGAAAGTGCCTAAAAACCATACCACGGGTTGACCAAAGCCTTGTGAGTGAAATTGGGTACACTGTGCTAGTCAATGTGGAATTGAGTGATTAGAACGTTCGAATTCTGAGACCCGGTTTTGAATCTCACCATGGTTACTTATCAGAATGGAGACTTGAAAAATTGAATAGTTGTGCTTGAGCGTACTGGTCTTGTTCAAACTCTTGATCACTCTAGATAACACGCTCTTTCCCAGAAACTGCAACTAATGTCGGCTCAGCATAGTTGCAGTATAAAACACAGTTGGCTCTGTGGGAGTTGAATAAACATAAATGCACCTGAGCAAGCGTCTGCAATAGGGATTCGCTAGTAGACGACTATCCTCGAATAAGAGTGGCCAGCTATATAAAGCCGTCTAAAATATTGATAAAAATGTTTCACAATTTTTGTTCAGTTATTTTTTTAGGGCCTTTAAATTAATGAAATTCCTAGTTTTATTTTAGTTTATTAAAGGACACGGTGTCCCACTGAAGAAAAAAATGGTTTTATTTTATATGCGTTCAATAAATATACCGAAAGTTTTGAAGTTACCGACTTTGCAGCGCTTAATCTGATTATTACCGAATCAATGAAATGATTCTATTTTAACTTCCGATATGATGTGCGCCGCGCAAGGTAAAAAAAAGAAAAATAGATTTGTTAAATTCCCCTTAATAAAATTTCTTTATATATACACCCTAAAGAAATAGATATCTTAACTATATATGAATATACTGTGTTATTAAATTAGTTCAATAACTGTCAGTCGAGTTATCAAAATAGTGCTGAGAGGAGGTCCCATTGCTTGGCCCTGCTTAATTCGACCTTGCAATTATTCCATGATTTATTAGATGACCGAAGTATCGTGGGGGAGCTCTTATGAGATTTCAGGATGATACGATGGTTACTGAGGAAACAAGGCCTAGAGAATTAAACACTCACATGATATAGTGTAAGAAAAAGAAGAAAATGTGACATACTTAACGAGACAGATGACAGATGAGGGACAATGAAATGTTTCTATTTCAATGTTTGGTATAAATGAAGGAAGTGAGAAATAACTTACTGAATGTTTCTTTAATTAAATTAATTTAGATTTACAACATAAGGAATGAAATATTTTGAATGTATGACTATAATTTGTCACTACGTATAAAATAATACCTGGCAACGTGGGCAACGTAACGATCAAATTCTCATAAAAAGATAGTGATCCCCTTACGGAAGCCAAAACAAATCTACTCATAAGACGTGATTTCTTAAAATGCAAAAAGCAAATAAATAAAAAAAAATTAATTAAAATAAAATGAAATTCGTAGTCAGGAGTTCTTTTTTTTTTTCACATACAGGTTGAGAATCCTTTATCCAAAATTCTTGGGACTGAAGTGCTTCGGATTTTAGATTTTTGGGGATTTCAAAATACAGGTTATTTAACTTGTATATAGCATGTATAAAATAGAACAGCTTAGGAATGGAAGCCAAGCATAAACACGATATCCATTTACATTTCATAGCTTATATATAAACCCTGAAAATAGTTTTATATAAATGACATATGTTCACTCCAAAGCTGACGAATTGACTCCATCAATACACGAACGAGATCATCATTTTCGACTCTGTGCAGTGTTTTTCTACTTCGTCACTTTCGGCATAAGTCTTTAACAATTTCTCCTTTTTTTTCTTTAGGTCATCTATGGTGGTTATTCCAAAGCCAAACTCCTCAGTCAGACGCTTCACACTTACACCGCTGTCTAGTTTTTCAAACAGTTTGAATTTCTGTGATATTGATATTGGTAATTTTATTATATAAGCGGCATATGTTGATTCCGACGCTGACGAATACTCTCCATCAATACACGAACGAGATCATCATTTTTTTTTTTACTCTCTGTAGTGTTTTACAATTTCTCCTTCTGTTTCCTTCAGTCGAAGATGGTGTTTGTTCTAACACCAAACTCCTCAGTCAGAGACTTCCCAATTTGAC
>OZ010598.1:79953623-79961123 GCA_963932145.1 Acanthosepion lycidas | reverse complement strand
AAAATGACACCTTTTCGATTTGCCAAAATCGACCGTTTTTCCTGAACTCAAGTCACTTCAAGTGGCGAAAGGAATTTAGGTATCGATTTCCAAACACTTCGCTCTTCCGTCGAAATCTTCGGTTTATTCTCCACGACGGCAAACAGTGCGTCTTTATCGACGTCGGAATATCGCCTGGATCGTGCTTGATTGTTTAGGTTAAAATCACCCTGACGACATCTGCCAAACCATATTTTGACCGTCCGAAGAGCGTAAGCGCAATACAAACAAATCTTCTGAATGTTTTCTGTTGCAGTTCCGTCGCTTATTCCTTTTCGAAATTCTTAGACCATAATATGGCGAAAGTGTCACTTTTCATCTTCCCTCTTTAAGGCATGCATTTGTGAACAAAATATCAACAGTCAATAAAGTCTGACTCGCAGCTGAACGATGAAACGTTTCAACCCAGAAATTGGCACCAAAACAAACGCCAGTGTCAAGTTGTGGTCATTTTATATCTCTATCTATAAAAGATAGGGTGTGTGTGTGTGTGTGTGTGTGTGTGTGTGTGTGTGTGTGTGTAACGAATGCG
This sequence comes from Acanthosepion lycidas, assembly GCA_963932145.1. NCBI lineage: Eukaryota > Metazoa > Mollusca > Cephalopoda > Sepiida > Sepiidae > Acanthosepion > Acanthosepion lycidas. The sequence goes on along the minus strand of OZ010598.1, from coordinate 79,960,552 downwards.
CGGCCGCAATTTTCGACGGATTTGAACCAAAATCTACATGCACATGCTCCAAGTTAGCGGGAAGGCCAAGACCGACTTTGCATTTCCCAACTCCCATCGATAGTGGAAATAATCGATTTTTTCATTCTTCTACGGCACATTTTATACTGGCCAGAGTGAGAGCATGCCACGAATAGACAGGAAGATTCTGTTGGACAGCGTGAGAGCCAACAGCTGACTGACAGAAATGTTAACTAGCATGCTAGCATGCAAAAAAAAATCGATAGCTGCATTCGTCACAAGTGGGAAAAATTTAAATCTGCATGGCATTTTACTCCAGTTGGCTCATTCGTTTGCTTAAACCCAACGTTGATTCTGATTCCGCAGAACTGGGTTCGGTGTGAAAAAGTATTTGTTGTTAACATTCATTCGGTTTTTCCAGTTACGAGTCCTCGTTTAAAGCTGATTGTTTTATGTTCATTTTGTTTAGTTCTTTTTTCGTAACAGATTTAATGTTTAGTATTTTAGTATTTAATGGTTCCTGTATGGTGGTCTTTCAAAGGGGTTATTCATTATTCATTCTTGCATCAATGTAAAACAATAACAATAATATCGTATTGGAGAAACATTGAGTGCATGCGCGAAAAATTGAAAAACAAGCATTCTGTTTGTGAATAGGGATGGCCCAATTTTGCTGCACGACACACGACCACACGCTTCTCAATCAACTGTTCAAAAGCTGCATAGCCTGAATTATAAAATTTTGCCCCAGCCTCCATATTCACCTGATATCTCTCCAATTGATTATCACTTATTTAAGGATTTTGGAATTTTCATACGCCATAAAACATTCTCCAATAAGGAAGAGGTAATCGAAGCATTTGAACTGTTTGTCATATCAATGGATGATTTTTTTTAAAGATGGTAGCAATAATTTAGAAGCACATTGGAATGCAACTATTCATCAGCATGGTGCCTATTTCAACTAAATAAATTAGTTATTTCCCATTTCAAGAAGCGTTTTATTCATTTCCGTAAAGTGCGTCAGTTCATATGTGACAACCTAATAAATTAGATACTTAGCATTTCAAGAGGCATTTTCTTCATTTCCTTAAAGTGCGTCATTTCGTATGTCTGACAACGTAATAAATTAGTTATTTCCCATTTCAAGAGGCGTTTTATTCATTTCCATAAAGTGCGTCATTTCATGTGACAACCTTATAAATAAGGTATTTAGCATTTCAGAAGCTTTTTATGCATTTCCTTAAAGTGCGTCATTTCATATGTGTCAACCTAATAAATAAGGTACTTAGCATTTCAGAATCTTTTTATGCATTTCCTTAAAGTGCGTCATTTCATATGTGACATCCTAATAAATTAGTTATTTAGTATTTCAGAAGCGTTTTATTCATTTCATTAAATGTGTCATTTCATATGTGACAAACTAATAAATTAGTTATTTAGCATTTCAGAAGTGTTTTATTCATTTCCGTAAAGTGCGTCATTTGATATGTGACAACCGCATAAATTAGTTATTAGCATTTCAGAAGCGTTTTATTAATTTCCTTAAAGTGCGTCATTTCGTATGTCTGACAACGTAATAAATTAGTTATTTAGCATTTCGATAAGCGTTTTATTCATTTCCTTAAAGTGGGTCATTTCATATGTGACAACCTAATAAATTACTTATTTCCCATTTCAAGAAGCGTTTTATTCATTTCCGTAAAGTGCGTCATTTCATATGTGACAACCTCATAAATTAGTTATTAGCATTTCAGAAGCGTTTTATTAATTTCCTTAAAGCGCGTCATTTCGTATGTCTGACAACGTAATAAATTAGTTATTTAGCGTTTCAATAAGCGTTTTATTAATTTCCTTAAAGTGCGTCATTTGATATGTGTCAACCTAATAAATAAGGTACTTAGCATTTCAGAATCTTTTTATGCATTTCCTTAAAGTGCGTCATTTCATATGTGACATCCTAATAAATTAGTTATTTAGTATTTCAGAAGCGTTTTATTCATTTCATTAAATGTGTCATTTCATATGTGACAAACTAATAAATTAGTTATTTAGTATTTCAGAAGTGTTTTATTCATTTCCGTAAAGTGCGTCATTTGATATGGGACAACCGCATAAATTAGTTATTAGCATTTCAGAAGCGTTTTATTAGTTTCCTTAAAGTGCGTCATTTCGTATGTCTGACAACGTAATAAATTAGTTATTTAGCATTTCGATAAGCGTTTTATTCATTTCCTTAAAGTGGGTCATTTAATATGTGACAACCTAATAAATTAGTTATTTCCCATTTCAAGAAGCGTTCTATTCATTTCCGTAAAGTGCGTCATTTCATAAAGTGACAACCTCATAAATTAGTTATTAGCATTTCAGAAGCGTTTTATTAATTTCCTTAAAGCGCGTCATTTCGTATGTCTGACAACGTAATAAATTAGTTATTTAGCGTTTCAATAAGCGTTTTATTAATTTCCTTAAAGTGCGTCATTTCATATGTGACAACCTAATAAATTAGGTATTTAGCATTTCAGAAGCTTTTTATGCATTTCCTTAAAGTGCGTCATTTCATATGTGACAAACTAATAAATTAGTTATTTAGTATTTCAGAAGCGTTTTATTCATTTCATTAAATGTGTCATTTCATATGTGACAACCTAATAAATTAGTTATTTAGCATTTCAGAAGCGTTTTATTAATTTCCTATAAAGTGCGTCTTTTCATATGTGACAACATAATAAATTAGTTATTAGCATTTCAGAAGCGTTTTATTAATTTCCTTAAAATGCATCATTTTATATGTGACAACCTTACATCATGCCTTAATACTATATTTCGTTTCCGAAAAGCCTTTTTTCTCTATGCCAATATGGCTTCAGATAGAGTAGGAGCAACAACTGAAATGAATAATAGATAAGTCAAATCGAAAATAATAACATCATCAATATGTTGAATTTCCGGTTGCTCAGTCAATGAACTCTATTCTAATTCGCTGTTCGTATAATGAATGCCGAATATTTCTATATAAGGAAACGGATATTAATATTAACTATGTACGAAAAAAAATCAAAATATTTTTTTTTAAAACAATGGTGTTTGTTGATTTGTACACAACTTTTCCATTTATTATCAGTATATATAGTTTTTGCTTAATAATATCCTATAAAATTCATACATAATTTAAAAATATTTAAAACTTAATAAATTATTATATGTCAAATTTTTAAAAAATGAAGACAATTCATGAAAAATTAATTATTCATTGATTTTTTTTTCATAAAACAACAGTGTCTTTATATATCTTATTTGTACAAGCAATTAAAAACTTTTCTAATTAAATAATGTCATAGATTTTTATTGTACTTTTTTATTTTATGATTTTCGATAAATGGTGTTTCTTTTTGACAAAAAATAAATTGATCATTTAAATTCTTCAAGGAGTTCTGCTTTTAACTAATATAAATATGAAGAGTTCTCGAAATTTTATAAAATTAAATAAATGGTGGTAACAGGTGTAAAAATGCAATAAAATTACCAACATTTTCTTTTAAAAATTCAAAAATAATTTAATTCATTTGTGAATAAGTCCTGAAAATTTCATTAATATCCGACAATTATTTGATTTTAGCAAGAATTTCCCAAAATGTATTTTAACGACAAAAAGACACTAAAATTTCCAATACAAATCTTTGGTCTACCCGCTTACGCAAGAAAAACAAGATTTTAAAACAAAATTTCGAACGTGCTAGAAAAGAAAAAAAATAATTAATAAAATAATCAAGAAATAATTTGGTCTTTCCTCTTAATAATGACATAAACATTTTGACGAAAAAACTGTGTTTTTATCAAGTTTGGACCCTTTTACATCACGGTATGGTTATTTTCAGCGAAAAGTATTCTATTCAGAAGGTTACATTATTTCATAGAGAAAGTCCTTTAATTCATTTCATTTACTTTTTTATTTTAGCCCCAAAAATTAGGAATCAGTTTTGGCAAGTAGTAAATATTCGACTCTGGAACACACACACACACACACACACACTCACACACACACACACACTCTCTCTCTCTGCCCTCCCTCTCTCTCTCTCTCTCTCTCTCTCTGCCCTCCCTCTCCTTTTGTGCGTGTGTATTTAGGCAGAATAAGACAAATGTACTTGAACATTTAATAATGTCTGGTAAAAGTCGCATAGTTACCCTAAAGTTTTCGAAGTTAAATGGAATCTTATCTTCCAAACACATCTACAGGACTCGTCACTTATTTGTGTCTTGTTATCTACGTACGGCGTATATTTCTATCATCTTCATTGTCGGTGTTAGATATACACAGCCGCCATGGAAGAAGCCGGGCTGACCGTAAAAAACAAAGGGACCTTTTTACGGATGCCATAAATTTAGAGCGCAAATTGCGGGCCACACCAGAGTAGATCCTTTTTTTTTATCTGTAGTAAATCGAGACAAAATTAAGCGTAGAAACAATAAATGAAAGAAGGATGAGAGAGAAGTAAAACGGAAGGAAGGAAGGGAGGAAGGAAGGAAGGAAGGAAGGAAGGAAAAAAAAGGAACGGTTTAATATGGCGGTGTGCGAAAGAAAAAAATGAACAGAAGACTGGAGAGGAATAAAACCAAAGAATAATAAACAATATTTTTCGGACGAAAATGAATAAAAAATAGAAAGATGGAAAATAAAAGGAAGAAAGAAGAAATGGTAGAAAGTTCGAGAAACGTAAAAACAAAGAGAAATTGACATTAAAAGGAAACAAAAGGCAAAAGAAAAATGCCAATGAAAAAAAAATAAAAAAAAAATAAAATTTCGTGAAAAAAGAATGGAGGTAGAAAAAACGCGAAAGAAAGAAAAAAAAACGTCAAAACAAAAATCCTGTAAAGAAAAATAAAAAAATTAAATGCCGAACAAAGAAAGAAAGAAAGAAAGAAAGAAAGAAAGAAAATGAAAAACGAAGGGAGAAACATGAAAAGAAATGACAAAAGAGAAGAAAGAAAGAAAGAAAGAAAGAAAGAAAGAAAAAACGAAAAAGGGAGGAAAAAGAATGAAAAGTAGAAATGCCAATGAAAGAATGAAACAGTCAAATTTAGATAAAAAAAGGGAGGTTGAAATACGTGAAAGAAAGAAAAACGGAAGGAAAGAAGTAGAAAAGGAAACACAGAAGAAAAAGGAAAAAATAAGAAAGGAAGGAAGAACGAAAGAAATAAAGGAAATAGAAAAAGAAAGAAAAAAGGAGAAAGGAAAAAATGAAATAGAAAAGCAAATGGAAAAAAAAAAGAAAGAAAATAATATAGGAAAATTGCCAAAGTAAGCAAAAAAGTAGGAAAGAAAAGCAAAAAAAATTAATGGTGAAGAAAGAAAGGAGGGAAAAAGAAAAGAAAGAAAATGAGAACAAAAGAAAAATTTCAAAACAAAAAGAAAAACCTCACGAAAAACGATGGCAAAAGAAAAATGCCAATGAAAGAAAGAGAAGAAAAAACTAAAATTTCGAAATAAAAGAAAGAAGGTCGAAAAAAGGTGAAAGAAAGAAAAAAGAAAAACGTTAAAACAAAAAACGTGTAAAAAGAAAGAAAAAAAAATAAAGGCCGAAATAAAAAAGAAAAACGAAAAGACAAAAGAGGAGAAAAAAGAAAGAAAGAAAAAAGAAAAACGAACAGAGAAAAGAGGAGAAAAAATAATAAAAAGAAAAACGTTAAAGCTGAAAAGTAAAAGCAACAAGAAAAAAAAAAACGAATGAAAATAAAAAATGCCAATGAATGAAAAAGAAAACGGTCAAATTTAGAGAAAAAGAAAGGAGCTTGAAAAATGTGAAAGAATGAAAGAAAGAAAAAAAATGTAGTAAACAAAAAATGTGTAAAATGAAAGAAAAAACAAATGCCGAAGAAAGAAAGAAAAAGAATAAATAAAGGAAAAGAAAGAAAATAGAAAGAAAATAGGAAGAAAGGAAAAGAAAAACGTCCAGAAAAAAAACGTGTAAAAATTATGAAAAAATACCGAAGAAAGAAAAACGAAAAAAACAAAGAAAAAGAAAGAAAATAGAAAGAAAGAAAGGTAAAAGAATGGAAAAACGTAATAAAAATCGTGTAAAAATTAAGAAAAAATACCGAAGAAATAAAGAAAGAAAGAAAAGATAAGAAAGAAAGAAAGAAAGAAAGGAAAAAGAAAGAAAAAACGTAAAGAAAAAATCGTGTAAAAATTAAGAAAAAAAAATAAATGTCGAAGAAAGAAAGAAAGAAAAGGAAAGAAAAAGAAAGACAACAGAAAGACAACAGAAAGAAAGAAAGGAAAAACGTAAAAAAAATCGTGTAAAAAATTAAGAAAAAATACCGAAGAAAGAAAGAAAACAAAAGAAAAGAAAAGAAAATAGAAAGAAAGAAAGAAAGAAAGAAGGAAAGAAAGAAGGAAAAAGACGAAAAATAGAATGAATGTTGGGTACCAAAAAAATAAGACTAAAAAAAAAAACTAAAAAAGAAAGTTACATTGTAAAAACAATTTAAGGAAAAGAAAGAAAGAAGAAATCTGAAAGACTCTCCGAGACGACTTGGCGACATACAACACTGAAAAGATAAAATGCTTTAAAATCGTTTACGGGGCGACTTTTTTTTAACATTGCTTCTACTCTTTGTCATTGCAATGCCATCGCTGCTCCTAACAAGCATCGTAGCCATGATATCTCGACCAGTTCCACCCACCCAGCTAAAGGCCAGCCGTAAAGTGACACTTGATGAGTAGCTACACTTTTCTCTTCTTTCTTAATCGCCACGACTTCTGGCTAATACTTAATTCTACAAGCTTATATCGCTGGGTTAATATGACTCTTGTAACAAGGCAGAAAAAGGGGGGGGGATAGGCGAAGATGATGTGTCTTGTCCAGATTAGAAACTACTTTCCACTGTATTAAGTGGACCAAATTAAGACAAGAATAAACATGACG
>OZ010598.1:79921123-79951123 GCA_963932145.1 Acanthosepion lycidas | reverse complement strand
AAAGTAGAAGTCCTCATATCCAAACCTCAGATAATAGGACGAATTCAGATATAATGTGGTATGTGGTAACTTAGCAAAATACAAGAACTTATCGCAATATATGAAAAATGAAATGTCCCAAGAAAGTAAATATTAATTTACAAAGTTTTATTTTCAATAATCTTTTTTTTTTATTTATTTCTTCATTTTGCTTACTTTTCGCTGTTCTAATTTTCTTTTTAAATAAGTTTTTTTTTTCTTCAAATTCCGATTTTTAACATCTTTACACGTCATGCTCCCATTTGGTCAAAATGGCTACTAAAATTCAATATATATTACTAGACTTATTATTCATATTATATTTGTAATGTTTGTTGTTTTTTATCTCTCGAAATTCTTTCATCGTCTTCATATATCTACATATTATAAGCAGCATACGTGGACAATATTTCTTTACTATACACAGAAGAAGTCCTTATATCCGAACTTTGGAATAATTCAGACATGGGGAGACATTCGGATATAACATGGCATATGTAATAAAATTCTAACTTAACAAAACACAAGAACTTATCGCAATATATGAAAAATTAAGTTCCTCACGAAAGTAAATATTAATTTGCAATGTTTAAGACTCAATAAGTTTTATTTTCAATTGTATTTCTTATTTTTTTCCTAATTTTTCTTACTTTTCGCTGTTATAGATTTTATATAAGGTATTTCTGCAAATGACGGGCACTTATACATTCTGAATTACTGAACAAACATTTTTTTCCTCCATGAATTTGATGACGTCATCAATAGATTTCTCTCAACTGAGTCCCAGTCTTTTACATCATTCTTCATATTTTCACCATTATTGGAAGAATTTGATTCTTCCTCTGTTTCTTGTCATTCCATATAATTTTAAAGCCATTCTTCTGTTGAATTCTTTTATAATTCATTAACATCTTCATTTATCCATTATTTTAAGACATCCGAGATGAGAGAGTAGATTTCGTGAAGCTTAGACTCTCGGGTTTTATTTAATGTCCAAGGAGTGACACCATACATTAATATTGCCTCTACAGTGGCGTGGAAGTATCTCCGTTTGAGGTTGTCTGGCAGACCAGATTTCCTGATTAGATCCACTATATTCAAGGCGGCGCAGGCTTTAGCTATGCGAATTTTCACATCCATTTCAGTAGAATTTATTTCGATTCCTAGGTGTGTAAAATATTCGAGAATTTTTATTGATTCACCTGAGAGAGCTGTCCTGGGTATGACGATAAACTACATACGCGTCCTGGGTAAGACGATAAACTACGTCTTTGATCAGAAGGTTTTAAGGAGCGTGGAACCACCTCTTAATAGCTGGTGTTCCCAGGTTCACCCTGACCCGGGGTGGTAGCACCTGTTAGGGTTCCCTGCTGTGGGCAAATAGTTAACGCTGAAAGTGGGGTAAGAACACTATGAAAGTGTAAAAATAGGTGTTAATACCAGATATACGTTGTAAAAATTACAGCAATAAATCTGTGAAGAATATCTATTACCAGCAATACATTTTTGAAAAAAAATATTACCAACAATAATTTAAAAAAAATATTACCAGCAAAACATTTTTGAAGGAAAAAATTATTACCAGAAATAGATTTTTGACAAAGCAAAATATTACCGGCAATAAAAAATTTGTCGGCATTAAATAACCCATTGAGGGTTATATGCCGTAAAACAAAACAAATCAAACGAAATTACCTGAGATAGTTAGTATTGGGCCTTGCTCAATACAAACTGTCTTGCAATACATTTTTGAAGGAAAAAATTATTAGCAGAAATAGATTTTTGACAAAACAAAACATTACCAGCAATAAAAAATTTGTCGGTATTAAATAACCCATTGAGAGTGATATGCCGTAAAACAAATCAAATCACCCGAGACAGTTTGTATTGAGCCTTACTTATTGAAGCTTATGAATTCAGTTTTAGAGTTTCAGAGGCAACATAACAGCATTTTCTAGATGATGTAGAGGAACTGCGGCATTGGTAATGGTGTCTTCAGGGATACCTAGGTCGTCTACGTAGTCAATATCGGTCAACCTTTTTGCAGGATATTGGTTTGAGGATGTTGGTAATAAAGTAAATCCTGTCTACTCACTTATTGCTCGCTTTTCCCTATGAGTCCAAGTGCACACTACCCGATCCAGGAATTGAACTCACAATCGCTATGTCACCAGATTCACTTTGTGATAACATTAAAGATGAGGATAATAGTCCTTTTTTTTTCTTTTTCTTTTTTTTAAGCATTTCACCCCAAGCAAGGCGGGAAGCCACTAGGACGCAAGGGGTTACAGAAAATTTAGAGTGTGATAGAAAGGATGAGGAGGAGGGTAGTGGATAGATCAAGTCGATTGACATTACACTTGAATAGCTGGAGATTATAGCTCTCAGGGAAACTGGAATAGGGAAGGGAGTTCCACAAGCGAGAGGTGCCAGACATGAAGCTATTGGAGTAGAAGAGACGGCTACATTTAGGAGTTTCGACAGTGAAGGGGTGAGAGCGGAATGCCAGCTTCGTAGGGCGCTTGAACGAATGACGACTGGGAACTAGCGAATGCAGCTCCTCGTAGCAATTTCCATGAAAGTATTTGTAGAACAGACAGAGGGAGGCGACGGCGCGTCAGTGAGAAAGTGACTGTAGACGAGATGCCAGAGCAGTGTCAACTACATTGCATATCCGCCTCTGGAGCCTATCAAGAACCCCGAGGCAAACAGAAGGGGCACCAGATCATATATAGCAGCAATACTACATGCAAGGGCGAATTATTGATTTGTAGATCTGGAGGATCGATTCCGGGGAGAAAACTTTTCTGGCGCGACTCAGGGAGCCAACTTTCCTTGCGGTGGACGAAGCAATTGACTCAATGTATTTGTTCCATCTCAGGTCAGCAGTCAACGTGAGACCGAGCAGCCGCAGGGAGTTGCTCTCGAGAAGTTGAGCGTCAGACATTCTAATGGAGGGCAGGGAAGGATCTCTATGGTGATTAATAGAGAGCAGTTTTGTCTTCGAAGCGTTGAAGCTGACCAGCCAATTCTTGCCCGTTCACAACCGATTGGAGGTCCTTTTCGAGACGCACGGCCAGGTGAGTTTTGTCAGTGAAACTAGATTTGTTTTTGAGGCAGGAATAAATTGTGGTGTCATCCGCGTAGATGCCAACTTGGGAATTTATGGCGTCAGGAAGGTCATTTATGTAGATAAGGAATAGAGTGGGGCCTAGGATGGAGCCTTGAGGAACACCTGCGTTCGTTGGATAGGAACTGGAGGAGAATCTGTTGAGAACGACCTTCAATTCACGGTTAGACATGAATGATTGTATTAGGTTATACAATCGACCCGTAATGCCATAACCCTGGAGCTTGCAAATAAGGCCGGCATGCCAAACCCTACTAAATGCTTTGAAGATGTCTAGTGCCACGGCACGGGCTTCCCCGTTATTTTGAAGAGCTCGATAGACAGTTTCAGTGATGGCCATAAGCACATCAACTGTAGATCGGGCATAGCGGAATCCATATTGCTTGTCTGAGAGCAGATCATGAGATGTAAGGTGGTTAACCACTTTGGTATTGATTAGGGCTTCGAAGACTTTGCCGAAGAGGGGAAGGAGACTGATAGGACGGTAGTTTGAATGGTCAGAGGGGTCAGCGGAGTTCTTGAAGACAGGAACAATCGAAGAGGACTTCCAGCAGTCAGGAAAACAAGATTCCTTGAGGCAGTAGTTGTATAGTTTAGAAAGGGCGGGCGCCAGTTCAGGCGCGCATTTCTTCAAGACAATGGCTGGTATCCCGTCTTCACCACTAGCCTTGTTGGGGTCTAAATTGGAGATAACGCCCAGTACCAAAGTTGGTGTTATGTTTAAGCCACTCAATAGGGCCTCAGTTCTAAGAGGGAAATCGGGTATGGGTACACCGGAAGAGTCGAGCGTCGAGTTGAATGAAAATTTCCGAGCAAAGCATTCAGCCTTGTCGGTAGAGGAGGTCAGGACTTAGAACTGGTTGAATAAAGGAGGTATAGAGGGTTTGCAATTGTTCAATACGCTCTTGCAGAGACGCCAATAATCTTTGGAGCCAAATTTGCGAGATGCAATACGTTCCTTCATACGGGCCGCAAATAATGACTTGTCATCATTGAGGACACGCTTACACTCGTTACGGGCGGAGGCAAAGAGACGTCTATTGCAGTCAGACATGTCGCTACGGAATAGGTGGAAGTAGTAGTTTCTATGGGCGATGGCGGCTGAGCAAGCAGCGGAGAACCAGGGGAGGAGCGCGACTTGACCCTATATTTCCTTGATGGGATGAAAGAGTCGATTCCTGCTTAACCCAGGATGAGACCCCAGAAGCACATTCTTGGACGGGGAGCGTAAAGACTCCATCCCACGGGACATCGCGGAGGAAATCACGGAACGTGTCCCAGTCAGCTCGTTGATAGTAGAACGAAGTTCTAGTGGAGGAGTTTCTTTATAGAGGGTGGAGTTAAAGGAGATGTTAACAGATACTACCACAAGATCAGAGTTACCAAGAGGGCAGAGTTACCAGTGCGCTGCAGGACTCGGGGATGGAGGTAAAACACAGGTCGAGAAGAGAGGCTTTACCTTCCCGGTTGAAGGCAAAACGAGTGGGGAAGTTAACTATCTGTGTGAGGGAATGAGAGATTGAAAAATTGAGCGTTTGAATGCCTGCGTGGTCAGTAGTAGTATTCTTAAGCCAGAAGGTGTGATGAGCGTTAAAGTCACCAAACACAAAAATGTGAGCAAACGGGTGGAGGGAGAGAGCTGTCAGAAATGCTATCGAGTAGCGCACAGTCTTGAGAGGATGGAGAGCGGTAAAGGAAGAAGAGATAGCTTACTGCATTGAGGAGAGATAGTCGGAGACACATGTATGACTGGTCTGGTGATTCGAGAGAGAACTCTCTGCCCAGAGGGAGATGTTCCTTGACGTAGACATCAAGAACGTGGGTTAGAGAGTCTTTTCTGAGGAGAGGAAGGTAACCGGGGATCGAGAGATCAGAAGAGGGGATAGACGAGACAAGGTTGGTCTCGCAGAGAGCCAGTATATCCGGGCAGTTTGCAGTGAGGAAAGATTCCATACTGCAGAAGTTTGTCCTAATGCCACGGATGTTGGAGAACGAAATGTTGAGGGATTTAGGTGATTTTTGAGGGGCTGGTTTAGGATTATTTTTTCGGTCTTTGTAAGTGATCATGTGGAATTATGGTTGGAAGATGAGAAGGCCCGAAGTAAAAGAAGCAGACAGTTATCGACCGTAACGTGGGCAGAGAGGAGTTGGCACAACCTGCATCGTAATGTGGCCTCAGGGCTGCCCACCAGAAGGGACTGCAGGGATACCTTTCCATGTGCGACATGGCACTACAAACACCCCGGTATTATACAACTGTTGATCAGAGCGGCCGCTCAAGACGCTACGCAAGAGTTAGGGCTCCTAACTACCAGTCGGAAACAGCAACCAGAGAACTGTCAACCGTGTACCCTCAGAATGAAGAGGTGATGCCACAGACTGCACACATCACGGGAGAAACAGAGCTGTACTAATACAGAGGCCAGAGAGAGAAAGAGTACCGGGAACTATCTGACATTGTCCATTTCCCAATTAGATATATTTGTTTTCTAAAAATCGTTTGCTTTGGTTTTAATTTGTTATATCTAAGTGTAAGTTGGGGTTTTCCGCTACAGGCCCACCCACACCGGGTGACTGCATGCCATACGGCAAACTGACACCATGTTCAACCCGAAATTAGTACACCCTCTAAATATTTTCCCGTAATATATGTCTTTATCTCTTAATCAGAAATGCAGTCTAAGTATTCCTTGATTTGATCATGAAACTTTCACCGTTGCCTTCTATATATATATACGTAATGTATAAGTTTTAGAAACTGCTACCGCTCAGTTAGTTTGGCAGCTATATGCATAAAGACCAGTTTACCTGTTTGATGCTTCTTTTTTTTTTCATTTGACTTCCGGTTTGCTGTTGAGGCGGCAATGGCACAACAAAGACGTCAGACTTTCAAACGTGACTCAGTTTATATTGTGGAAGCATTTCGATTATTTTACGCCCGGAGGATTGCGAGTACAACGCTTAAAACTGTCATCGCGATCAATACCGACAAACGACGATCATTTCTTTCCTGCGTGTCTACGCGTCATCGCTTCGCTCACGTCATCACATATGATTGGATGCATGATCTCACACATGCATAAAAAAATATAAAAGTATTCTTCTGCTGACACAACAGCGCAGGGGCGCAGACGTTTTTATGCCTCAACTGGTAGACACGTTGATTTTTTAAAAAATGTTATTTAACTTTAATAAACACGATTTTCAAATATAAATATAGAAATTTTCCAGATGAAGAATTATTATCATTATAGCAAGCTTTGTCGTCCGGAAAACGTGCTCATCGTGTTTGTTATGCTTACAATGTTCCGGTTGTTGCAACTTTCAGCCTTCTTCAGCTGTGAGTCTTCGTACTCGGTGACCGCATTGGAAATTCAAACAGAGCACTTTATTCAATCTACAGGAATACATTATCTTCATTTTGGTTTCAGTTTTTAAGGGGTATTTAATATCAATTAATACACAATGATTTTGAGCTTCCCGTACAATCACCGAAGTTAAGCAACCTTGAGACTCGTCAATACCTAAATAGATGGCTAAATGATGTAAGCTTGGATGTGTGGGTGTTGTAATAGATAATGGCTCGGAATTTTTAGTATCTGTCTATATTTCTGAGATAAGGCATTATGTACACTATTTATATTATTCGGACTATTGTCCTCATCTTTGTCGCCATATTTATTACAACGTTTCGGCCTTTCAGTATCTGTCTATATTTCTGAGATGAGGTATTATGTACACTATTTATATTATTCGGACTATTGTCCTCATCTTTGTCGCCATATTTATTACAACGTTTCGGCCTTTCAGTATCTGTCTATATTTCTGAGATGAGGCATTATGTACACTATTTATATTATTCGGACTATTGTCCTCATCTTTGTCGCCATATTTATTACAACGTTTCGACCTTTTAGTATCTGTCTATATTTCTGAGATGAGGTATTATGTACACTATTTACATTATTCGGATTATTGTCCTCATCATTATTGCCGTTTTTGTCACAACGTTTCGGCCGTTGTAAGCGCTGACCTTCTTCAAGGTGATTGTAATGTCGAACAGAACCTTTATTTCGCTCGCTGATGTGGACTGTTCTAGTTCCACATGCCATGTCTAATGGATGTCAGTTATCAGTTACCTCTCCAATTTATCCACCGCCTTAACCAGGTATTGAACTCACACTGCTTGGATGCTCTCACTGGATCTAACTAACATCTTTATCCACTGTGCCGTCTGTCCGGAATTTTAAATTCGAGAGTTTAGTTCCTTCCTTATATTCACTGATGAGCAAATACCCTTGGGAGAGGTATGAATCCAGTTATTCTGGTATCAAATGAAGAAAATTTATTTTTCTTTAAAATTATGATCGTTGAGCGATAAGTAAGGTCTCCAATCCTATGAAGCTAGTTTCGAGCCAAATAGAATAATAGAAGAGCTACCAAAATGAAGGAAATTTATTTCTCTTCAAAATTAGAAGAGTCAGCTGATAAGTAAAATGGCATTAAACATCTTTTTAATCGGATAAAATAACAAAACTGGTATCAAATTAAAATAAATTTGCTTTTTAAAATTATTAGGTTGGTGCAAAAATAATGTCGTTTTCTCACATAGTAACATATGTGAGAAAACGACATTATTTTTGCACCAACTTAATACAAGCATTGATAAATAATGTCTCCAATTTTACAAAACAAGGTTTAGACCAGATTGAATAATGAAACTGCTATCAAAATGAAATAAATGTATTTGCCTTCAAGAAAACATTTTAACTTCAATATAGCTAACAAATAGGTTGCAAATTTAAAAGATATATCCGCTTTTTATTTGCGTTTATAAGGAACATTTCCTCTTACTTATACAATTGGGCAAAGAAAGAAAAATACTTGAACTTCGACCTTTCTTTTTCATTTTCGGGAATAACCAGAAATCTAACACAATCTATGTTTGAAGAGGATTTTATATACGACTGGATATATGATTATGCCTCCATTATTAATGTCGCCATACAATAGGATTTATCAATCAAACTTTTTATTTTTATTTGCCTATTATTTTCCGAACAATATAATACAATTTTTTTTTTTTTTTTTGTAAAAAGAAAGGCTTTCTTTTAAACCCGCAAAAGAGAAGACATTCGTACAATTCCGGATGCAAATCTGTTCTTATGAACTTGCGTTTACATATGAACAAGCATCTGTTCGTGCATACACCCGGAAAAATGCAATGCGTCAGCAAACAGCATGATGTTTTCTGATGATCATTCATTCTGCTAGGATAACATGAACAGTTCTACTCACGAAAAGGCTGGGAATTTGGTTCGGTCAAATTAAACCGAAGACAGGAAAGTTTTGCGACAGAAAAGAAAGAAAAAAAAAAAGAATTCTTATCCTAGAAATGAATCCGTTGTCTGTTTATGACGCATATATTGTTTCCCAGGGGGAAAAAAATTGAAAAAAATCATAATAAAAAAAAAAAACGAAGAAAAACAGAAGGATAAAAATATCATTTTAGTTGAGAGATGACAGACTGGATCCAAGATCGCCAAGTACTCGCTCATAGGCAGCATTAGGTCGTTCGAAAAGAAGTAACCCATATTCCGCTCGCTTCTATTTTGGCTATGCGTTGGCCGAAGCTTAGTAAACACTTTTTTTTTTTAGATTTATCCCATGTTCCTTTAGAACGAAACGATCATGGCTCTCCACAGAGTCCTTTTTCTTTATTATCTGTGAATTACCATGCATTCTTGGAGCGGAGAATAAAAAGCATTAATGTCGTATTTTCCGCCGTTTTGAATTCAAGATCTATCTTCAAAACGTATATGATCATGGCTTTCCACAGAGTCCTTTTCTTTCTCGTCTGCAAATTGACATGCATTCTTTGGAATAAGAGTAGAATGCTTTCTTGTCACCTTTTCCCTTGTTTTGAATTCAAGATAGCCTTTCTCTTTTCAGAACGTAGGCGATAATGGCTCTCCACTTTGTCCTTTTCTTTATCATCCGTAAATGGACATGCATTCTTTTGAATAAGAATAGAATGTCTTCTTGTCACCTTTTCCCTTGCTTTGAATTCAAGATAACCTTTCTTTCTTCAGGACGTAGGTGATAATGGCTCTCCACAGTGTCCTTTACTTTATCATCTGTAAATTATCATGCATTATTTGGAATAAAAATAAAACACTTTCCTGTCATTTATTCTTGAATGGACTTTGAAGATGGAAGCCAGAGTATGAATGTTGGTACCAATACAGAAAAGCCTAAACTATACTATTTACATTATTCGGACTATTGTCCTCATCTTTGTCGCCATATTTTGAACTCACAGTGTTTGAGTTCTCAAGGACACATGGCACAGTGGATAAAGACGTTGGTTAGATCCAGTGACAGTACCTAAACAGTGTGAGTTCAATACCCGGTTAAGGAGAGGGGAATTAACAGGAGATAACTGACAACTGATATCCATTAAAAACATGGCACGTAGAACTAGAACAGTCTACCCCATTGAACGAAATAAAGGGGTCAGTTCGACATTACAACCACCTGAAGAAAGCCGGAGCGTTGTAAAAAATATGGTGACAAAGATGAGAACAATAGTCCGAATAATGTAAATAGTATACATAATACCTCATCTCAGAATTATACACAAGCCTAAAGTATCTTTTTTCTCTCACCATTGCTCAGTTGAGAAGACAATGGGTCTGACTCAAAACGATTTTAACCCGCTCGTTTTTATCTGAATAACTTAAAGTTTTTTATTCAGTGATTCTTCCGAAAAATAGTGTCATGATGTGAAGATTATCTGAAAAGCTGAAAAAAAAGAAACTCAATTAGTTTAGCGCTTATTTTTGTAGATATTAAACATTTTGTGGGATAGATAAGTATGCTGTTACACGATTTGGACAATTTTGCTGTTATGGCCGGTATGCACACACACACACACACACACACACACATATATATATATATATATATATATATATATATATATATATATATATATATATATATTATAAATTAACTGATTTAAAATATGTTTTTTTCGCTACACAGTAATAACCATAATAATTGTATAATGAAATTAAAAGCATTAGTTCAGTTGAAAAATACACCGTACCCTCAATAAACTTAACCTCTGTTTCGAACGTAACACATAATTGATACAACAATAGTTAATAAAAATGAACACCCTACCGCCCCTGTCTGAATGATTGGATTCCTCTTTATCCTTGGAAACAGGAAATTATTAATTTATGTGTGCGTTTAAAACTCAGTAAATTTCAAAATAAGTTATCCCAATATACGCTTGAATATGAAACGGAACTTATGCTTTTAATTTAATTATATAATTAAATTTGAAGTTTTTAGCTTCAGCTTTTTAAACATGGTTATTACTGTGTAGCAAAAATCATATTTTAAATCAGTCTATTTATAATATTTATGCTCTGTAAATTTACATTGAGCACTGTTTTGCAAAAATAAAAATAAAAAATATCAATAAGAACACCAGATTATATATCTTACTGTTCTTTCTTTCTTTTTATACATATATATATATATATATATATATATATATATATATATATATATATATATATATATGAAAATATATAGAAAATAGGAAAGAACATGTTAGGTAAATAATCCAAAGTTCTTTAGTATTTTTGTTATTATTTTTTAAAAAATAGTGCTAGATACAAAAGTAGAGCATAAATATAATTATTTATTTAAAAATATGATTCCAACACGCTACATAAGAGTTCTCATTTTGTTTGGGGAATGTTTTTCAGAAAAATTCCGAAATTTACTCTTATGTAGCGTGTTGGAATCATATTTTTAAATAAAATAAATATATATATATATATAAATAAATAAATAAATATATATATATATATATATATATATATATATATATATATATATATATATATATATGTAGCATATTTTCATTGAAATCATTCTTTATTTTATAATATACACATATTGTGTCTACATATTTTAATACTAATCCTAAATTAAATTACATTTTATGTTTCTACCTATTTCCGGTTAGAGCCCTTTTTTCAAAACACGTGATTTTGCGAATAATAGCATAACTAAAATAACCCTAACAGAGCTCATTTGCGCGTGTTTTAAAAATACAACATCACAACAGCATTCAGATTTTATCGCAGTTATATTACAAGCGTTAGTAATTTACACCTGATGATGATCTCCGAAAAAGTCGAAAGTACTTGGATTCAAAAAACTATGTTACCTTCCTTGATAAATTTCGTCCTAACATCAAGAAACTGATTAGACACTGGAAAGGGTCAGCATAAAAACAGGAAGACACAATATGTCTCTATTATTCAATGAAAGATATATATGTATATATATACATTAAGAAATGGACAAAGTCGAACCTGCATCCTATACGGAACCGTCATTTTAGCTTGTGGCCGAGCGGTTAGGCACGTCAAGATAAATGACGGTTCCGTATAGGATGCAGGTTCGAACCCTGTCAAAGGACGAATATTTTCTATGAAAATTTCTCGGACATTCAGGCCGGTAAATGTTATTTAATACTGTTTATTATAAACAGAGCATTTACTTAAATACTTGTATCTATAAAAAGAACGTTAAACCTAAAAATGTCTTCAACACCTCTACGGGTAATTTAATGCCTAAATCTAAATATTTTGTATGCAATTTTATGCTTTCAGCTAGAGATAATTTCATTATTACTGGTGAGGGAATAATTCATTTAAATTTACATCAATAGATAAATCTAAAATGTTCGTTCACTCACCAGTAATATAAAATCGCCTGAGGAGATGCATTGATATGCATCGAAACACGGCTGCAGCTGTGTAGCGATTTTGACATGCTTTCGATGTAATATCCTAAAATAATGAATATTGCTCTACTTTGTATTAAACCCTCTTTTAGATTAAATGTTACCGTCGTTGTAACAAACCTTCTTCAATAAAGTTCTATTCAATAAAATAAAGGAACTTTCCGAAATTGTGTGTAATGTTCCAAGTAGAAGAACTTCACTAAAAGTTTGAACAAACCTTCTTCAATAAAGTTATATTCAATAAAATAAAGTGACTTGGCAAAATTATGTGTTATATTTCGGGTATATTTTGTTTCATGGAAAGTAAGTATTTCTCGCAATCAAATCTTTTTGTTAAACTGAAAGAAGATGAAAAAAAATTGGTACAGAGGACAAAACAGCGTAATAGCGGCAACATTATTCAGACAATTCCAGAAAGTAATTTCAGGATTTCGTGAAACACATTTCCAGAAATACAGAAAATAATTGGTGATTTCTTTAAAAAAAATTAAATGTCATGCAAATAATATGTAAATTTCGCAACACATTTGTTCTGCAGAGGAGCGTTTTCAGTATGCACTGACAAGCCAAATATGCACACGTTTTGTGCACATTGGTTCGGCTGCAGAATTTTTTTTCTTCATCCTGATAGCAACTGCAGAGAGTGGAGTGCTTCAAGGAATGGTGGCGGTATTTGTAACAAATTTAATAATGAGAACAGACATGCAAATGGCGGTGATAGCAAAGACGCTATTGCTTTGTTAACGATGACGTCGTAGTTAAGGGAGAAGGCAGTAATGATTCGCCATGATAATGACGACATTGATAATAATGTTGAAAACTTCCAGGCCGAAAAGAAACAAACAAAGCAAGCAAAAGCGAAAAAGAAGATTTCCACGAACCTCTCAGCTTTTCGGACGCGCCGCTTAAAACCAATCAGACTTTTTAGCTTCATGCTTGTCAGTGCATTTACGAAGCTCTTTACAGATCGTCTGAGAGCAGGCGGTAGATAACAGTGGCTGTCAGTAGCCAATCTGAGGGATTTCTGCCGGTATATTTGCTGAACACGTCTGTTCGCGCTTCGTTGATCAGTGCTCGCTCCGATGAGGCACCAGTAATTTCTAAGCTCATTATTGTTTTCTCTCCCTATCGTCAAATCAGACAGTCCTGACGGGGGCTTTTCAACGGTTTTACCGAAGACGGATTTTGTCAGAACGTCAGATCAGGTAGTCGTCTTTGCGTGAGTATTTGGGAGGGAAGAGTAGGATTCTGGTTGCAATGGAGATGGGTGGTAATGTGGTGTTTGATCGGGTGGAGCAAAGTAAGAAAAGTCAACGCTCGTTTGCATACGCCATCATCCTTCGGCACACGTACACAGATATATACTGAAGTGGTACATTCGTAAGATGCATACACATATCCGTACGGTTGCTCTTGCATATATACACAACAATGCACATACAGATAATCAGTCAGTCATGTGCCATGCGTGACACACGCGTACACGATCATGTATCTTTCGATACATTAATGACGCGGCATTTCTTTTTCCCGCAGTAGGTTGCCATTTCTTTCTGCGGTAGACCAGTTGCCACCCAAGGCTATAGAACCTGGTCTGTTCTGCTATTTACCCACAGCTGTGGGGAAACGAAGAGGATTCATACCTTTCTCAAGGGTATTAGCACGTAAGTGAATGTTAGGGATTCGACAAGAATGTCATGGAGTGCCATGCGTGATACACGCGTAGGCGATTATCTATCTTACGATACATGACTGACGAGGCAGATTTTCCAGCAATAGGTTGCCATTTCTTTCTGCGGTAGACCAATTGCCATCCAAGTCTATTAAACCCAGTCTTTCCTGCTATTTACTCATAGCTGGAGAGGAGAAGACGAGGATTCATACCTTTTTCAAGGGTATTAGCACGTAAATGAATGTAATGGATCCGACAGTAATTCAAACTTGACTCTCCGATTCCTAATACGAATAGATATTTATAAAATTGGTCACAGATATACATAAATTGTCACAAACAAACATATATATTGTTTATGAATGTCCTTTGGGAGATAGTATCTTCTGCACTAACAATGAACAAAGAACATTAAATTCCTAAATTGGCCACACATGCACACCATTCTCTCGTAGGTTGACTTGTCATATGTCAGAATTTAGTGCAATTTGCGCATATATAGATCAAGATATAAAAGAAATAAGCACAATAATATTAACATAAGGGGGATATTAGTAGATAACATTGAAATTTAATATAGGACATAATGCGAAGAAAGACTCCAAATACTGGAGGTTGTTTTAATCGACATTAAATAAGGTATCTTTCTGCATAGGGGACGAGATATTGATTGTGTGTTAAAAACACATACACATACACAAAAAAATTCAGCTTCACCATTTATATGACGTCACTTTGTGTGACTTTAAATTGGTTCCATCGGACATAGAAACACCGGAATTCACAACCAGTTTCGTCGGTATCATAAAACTAAACAAGTTTGAAAGAATTTTTGCTACCGAAATACAACTTATATATATATATATATATATATATATATATATATATATATATATATATATATATATATATATATATATATATATTTATTATAGTAAAAATGTAAGAATAGTAAAATATGTAATCCGGTGTTCTTATTAATTACTAATTCATAATATATATATATATATATATATATATATATATATATATATATATATATATATATATATTATATATATATATATATATTAATTATTAATTTATATTATATTTATATATATATATAATAAAAATTAATTTATAATATATATATATATATATATATGTGTGTGTATGTGTATATATATATATATATATATATATATATATATATATATATATATATATATATATATATATATAAATTATTAATTTATTATATATATAACTAAAGAATTAAAATACGGGGCATTTAATTAGAAACCAATAAAAGCCAACTGAACTGTTATACTGATCCCCTTATATGGCACTGAATGTTGGACAATCTCCTCACAGATGACGAAAAGACTTGAAGTAATAGAAATGTGGTTCTACAAAAGGATACTGAGGATACCATGAACTGAAAGATGTGAGCTACGAAGAAGTTTTACAGACAATAGTAACAAAAATCACAATTATGCTTAGCATCAGAAAGAGATGGCATAAAATTCGTAAGACTAATAATGAAGAGAGCTTGGAAGATATGAAATAACCCTGTAGATGTTGAAGGCAATACGGTCAAAGCAAAGCAAAGAATAACCTACCTGACGAGGTTGTGTAAATGTTTTGAAGATCAGGGATTAAGAGAGATAACAAACTGTATTAAGGGCTACAAATGATTAGAAGTTGTGGAGAAACATGATCGACGATAATCCGCATAGATGCAGAAGAAACGTTCACAAAATAAGAATACCCAAATGCAATCTTTTCAGCATATGCGTTTTCTTAATTTAATCGTTCAAAAAAGAAAAAAAAAACAGAGTCTACATTCTTTCTCGCTTCCTTTTCCTAGTAACCTGATATCCAACTCCCTCTTTCATCTGTCTCCATTCGCTTAATTCGTACAAACGAGACTGGACTGTATAGCATTTTAAGCTCCCAGCCTCTGAGGACATTACAATCAAGGGACAACGTTTAATATGGAAAATCCTTTATATTGTTCACGATTTCCTCATCAAATCCAATTTGTTTTACAAGTCGTCGTTTATTTCTTTCTCTGTTCATTTTTTTTTTTTTTTTTTTTGCTTTCTTTCACTTATTAAATTTATATCATGTTAAGCTAATATTCCTTGGCAATATAACCTGATTGGTTTGGTTTGTTTGTTATTTTTTTATTTTTTATTTTTTTGTTTTGTTTGTTTTGTTTTACGGCATATCAACCTCAATGGGTTATTTAAAGCCAACAAAAATTTATTGCTGACAATATTTTTCATCTATCTATCTCAGTATATATTGGTTTGGTTTGTTTTGTTTTACGGCATATCAACCTCAATGGGTTATTTAATGCCGACAAGATTTTTTATTGCTAGTAATATTTTTCATCTGTTTGTTTCAGTATATATTGGTTTGGGTTTGTTTTGTTTTATGGGCCGACAAGATTTTTAGGATAGGTTCGTATGAATAGAATATGTATTCTTTGGTTTCGTTTACTTTGTTTTTTACGGTATATCAACCTCAATCGGTTATCTAAAGCCGACTAGTATTTTAGGATAGGTTCGTATGAATAGAATATGTTTTATTGGGTTTGGTCTATTTTGTTTCATGGCATATCAACCTCTATGGGTTATTTAATGCCGACGAGATTTTTTATTACTGGTAATATTTTTTCAAAAATGTATTGCTGGCAATAATGTATTGCTGGTCATAATTTCTTTACTTCAAAAAATCATTGCTGGCAATTAATTTTTACAAAAATGTATTGCTTATATTAAAACCTATTTTTACACTTTCATAGTTTCTTGATCCCAGTTTTGGGGTTAACTATTAGCCCATAGCTGGGGCCCTAACAGGTTCTACCACCCCGGATCAGGGAGGACCTGGGAACACTAGCAATTAAAAGATTGCTTCCACACTCCTCAAAACCTCCGGATCAGAGGCCTTGCTGTCGG
This sequence comes from Acanthosepion lycidas, assembly GCA_963932145.1. NCBI lineage: Eukaryota > Metazoa > Mollusca > Cephalopoda > Sepiida > Sepiidae > Acanthosepion > Acanthosepion lycidas. The sequence continues at coordinate 79,934,522 of OZ010598.1, read as the reverse complement.
ACGTAGTATATCGTCTTACCCAGGACGGAATTCATCCTGTTAAACTGATATTCTTTATTGCTACATTCTCTTAAACTGATATTCCTTGTTGATAAATTCTCCTCAACTTATATTCTTTATTGATATATTCCTTTGTGATTGACAGATTTGCCACAGGGGAAACAAGGAAAGTGCATTTTTACTTCAGGACGTGTATGATCATAACTCTCCACAACTTCCTATCCCTGGTTGCCCTTATCAGCGTTTCTCCCCTTGCCAAACCTCTCAATACGCCCTGTGTGTGTTAAGTTTTCCAAGCCCTCTTTCCTGATTATTTGTCCCAGAAATATCAGCGTTCCGATTCTGTGTCTAAGAATTTTTTTGGTACCAGTTTCTTTGGGATTTCCTCGTTGTGTACTTGCTCTGTCTATCGAATTCTCAGTATCCTCCTGAAGAACTACATTTCCGTTTGCTCCAGTATACTTGGTCGTAAGTCCGGGGTATTTAAATAAACATGCCGTTAAGTAAGGTATAAGCTTCATTGGACAGGAACTTCTGGGGAGCCATACTCATTGATTCATTTTGGAAGGAAGAGAAGACAATTACAAACGTTTCGTACAACGTACAATAATGACTGGATGGATTTAAAAATATTATTTGCTTATTTGACATGATTTTATAATTGGTCGTAAGTCCGGGGTATTTAAATAAACATGTCCTTTGAGGAATGAGTTTCGAACGACAAGGAAGACTGGAGAGCCATGCTCGCTGGTTAATTTTGGAAGGAAGAGAAAGCAACCACGATAAATATTTTCGTATAAACTTTTTTAATCTCTCGTAGGGGCACCATGTGTATTGTAGCCACAGTAGAAGTGGTGTTTCATGGGCAAGATAGCCTGACGGATCCCAACCCTCTTCAGACAGGTTTTGAATTCAGAGTTTTCTTCTCTTAGAACGGTTGCCACCCAAGCCTATAGAACCTAGTCTGTTCTGCTATTTACTAGGGTCATAGGGGCACCATGCGTTCTGCAACCGCGGCAGAATTCGTGTTTTGGGGCAACATAGCCTGACGGAGCCCAACCCTCTCCAGGCAGGTTTTGAATGCAGAGTTTTTCCTTACTCTAGACTGGTTGTCACCCAAGGTTATAGAACCCAGTTTGTCCTGCTTTTGCCCATAGCTGGGGGGGAGAAGAAGAGGATTCATACCTTTCCCAACGTTATTAGCACGTAAGTGAATGTAATGTATTCGGCTGGAATTCGAACTCGGCTCTCCGATTCCTCAATCCGAGCCGCTATCCATGACTTCCTTCTATTAATTTGCCAACAATCAGATGGTGAATTTAACTCTTTTTCCTGCTTGTTGTTTCTTTATTATTTCACCTTTTACTTTGATAAGCTCTAACAAATAGATATTTTTTTTAAAACGTCAAATGTTTAAAACTTTAAGAAAAGAATGGACTCAAGAATTCTTTGGAATGAATTCACTCACTTTTGCTGAGTTTGGGAATCACAAGGTTTCTTTCAGTCATCGAACACGGATTGAAATTTATAGATTTTGATGGCGACTGATCCTAAAATAAATAAAAATTCGGCAAATAACAAAAGCATATTCCGATATACCTTATATTTATTTTATAAGCTCCAGTGGGAGGGTGTCAAGAAATGTCGGAAGGGAAACGATTATGAGTCAAAATAAAACAAAAATGGGTTAAAAAGTTGGAGGATAACTTTATGATCTTAAACTAGTTGCTTTAGTTTTTTTTTCTTTTTTCTTGTTTCCTCCTGTTTTTCTTTGTTTTGTTTTCTTGTTTTTTTTTTCTTTTTTATGCATTCCCAGCGGTGACCTTGCCATCCACACCAATTTCTCTTACAATATCCCATAAATGTTATGTGAGATATATAAATATAGTTTTCTTTGTTTTTACTTTATGAATTTAAGACGCAGTAGTAGATTGGCAACAAAGTCTCATCAATTCACGTGTGAATTGGTTCGATGTTATCGTAATCACGTGACTATTTATCCCCTGATCATTAGAGACACCCTGTGTGTTGGAGCCTCAGTAGAAGTGGTGTTTCTTAGGTAAGATAGCCTGACGGAGCCCAACTCTCTCCGGGCAGATTTTGAATTCAGAGTTTTTCCTTCTAGACTGATTGCCACCCAAGGTTACAGAAGCCAGTGTGTTCTGGTATTTATTACTATTTACCCATAGCTGGGGTTATTAGAACGGAAGTGAATGTAATGGATCTGACTGGAATTCGAAGACGGCTCTTCGATTCCCCAATCAGAGCAGCTATTACTCCATGGCACCTCCTCTAATTCAGGCTTGTTGGTTAATTTTGGAAGGAAGAGAAAGCAACCACGATAAAGATTTTCGTATAACCTACAATAATCAATATAATAAGCGAGGAAGAATTGTATAACAAATAAAATATATTTTGTTGATGTATGTATCTATATCTATATATTAATGGTCTTGGATTTTTTTTAACTAATTTGCACTTTGACGGGTATTAGATGTTTAGATAGGGGCTCCAAATTTAATGTCTTGTTATCGGTTCCACTTTCCATGGATACGCTCCTAGTGTTGAGTGTCTTGTCTCAGTTGGTTGCAACACAGGAGAAAGCTATCATATCAAATCTCAAGTTGATATTAAAGACAGCACAACATTAACGGCTTATCTCATAGATTCTGATACTGAAACTGAACCGATCTTTAAGTCTTCATCAAGAATGACTCGCCCCTCCCAGCGAAACACATATACCCACGCCGCTACTGCCAATCTGGACCCACATCATTGTTCGTCTCAGTTTAATTTTTCTCTTCATTCGTTAAAATCCCTGCATCGGTTTATCTGCTGATACGTCTAGAGTTTATTTCGCCTGCCTATAGCAGAGTTTTTCAATCATTTTTTAACCAGCGCCCCCTCTGGGTACAATTTTTTTTTTTTGGCAACGATGTCGTATTAAATTTTGAATATTATACTGAATTCAACTTTCATAGCAAGATAACACTTAGATATTAGTGCAAAAATAATTATAATATTGTTTTCCTTTCTATTATAAATGCCAATGATTTAAATGCTAAAAGAAAAATTATTTCATAGCTTAACTCAAGGTTTTCAATGCGATAGTTGAGTTTGGTGATTACAGGCTAAGTCTATTACTCTAGGTTCCATGATATTTAGAAGTATACGTCTAGAATCAACCGTTATCTTCCCCTCTTATGCAAATAAACTACCCCTTAACCTGGCCCTCTGCCTCGAGTGCCTCAACCTTGAACCTTACTTTGAAAAAGATCGCCTCGTTTTGTAATTTGCAGGTGGTTTCTTTGTTTAGTAAGAAGCTGTGGAACTGAGTTGAAACCACATTCAGCCATATAGGAAGTTGTAAAATCAATGAAAAAACTTTGATAGCTTCCCACAGTTTTAGATTACCTTTCAGAATTTCCTTTTGTAGCCAGTATTGAATAATTTTTGAAAATTTGAAAAAACAATGTATAAATAATTCTCATTTCTTCTCTGAGTATAATCACCGGCTCCCCAAATGAAATAAAAACTCCCAGTTCCCCCTTTCAGCATAACCTAGCTCACAAGGTGGTCTAGTGCTTACGTTGGGAAACAAAGTCCCCTCTCCAGTCATTTTTTTCAATTTTTTTTCTTCGTTTAATCTGTTTACTCCTCCCTCCTAATTTATTTCGTTTATTTCGTCTAATCGTCCCTAGTTTTCTTCATCCGTTTTTATCCGGAAACACGGCCTCTCTCATTTTTTGTCATTTTAGCTGCCTACACCTCCTACTCCACTCCGTTCCTATTTCCCACCCTCACCTTCTTTTTTTTTTTTTTTTGGCTAACCCGCCCATCCATTCTCCATTTCCCTCTTCTTCCCCTCATTCCAATCTATTAGGTTGGTGCAAAAATAATGACGTAATAATGTCGTTTTTGACATATTTTTTAACGGCAAAAAACGACATTATTACGTCATTATTTTTGCACCAACCTAATACTTATTCACTTCCTCCTCTCCTCCTATTCTAACCTCCTCCTTCTTTGGTCCTTTACCTTTTTTGTTTGTTTTTTCACTCCTTCCTCCAAAGATTTATTTTATTTTCTCGTTCCTTCCATTTCCAATTCTTCTCTTTTCCTTATCCACCCCCATCCGATTCTTCAAGCTTTTCGTCTCATATTCTTTTTGCTTCTTCGTTTTTTTCTCTCCCACCGTTCTCTCTCGTCCTGGGTATGACGATAAACTACATCCAGCAGCAAGGCCACTGATCGGGATAATAGAGCTTTTGAGAAGCGTGGTACCACCTCTTAACTGTTGTTGTTCCCAGTTTCACCCTGACCGGGGGTGGTAGCAGCTACTAGAATCCCAGGAATGGGCAAATAGTGAAACCCCAAACCCGTCCGCGTCTTGGGTAAAACGATAAACTACACCCGACAGCAAGACCTCTGTTTGGGAGGTTTTGAGGAACGTGGAACTATCTCTTAATTGCTGTTATTCCTAGGTCCATCCTGACCCGGGGGTGGGGTATTACCTATTACGATCCCAAGGATGAGCCAATAGTGAACCCCCAAACAAGAATCAACAGTATATTTTTTTATAAAATGAGCAATATATTTTATAACAAAATGATAAACACGGCAACACTAAAAATATCAAAATACATTTTTTATTGTAAAATTACCAACTATGCATTTTATGAGCTACAAAATATATATCTAAAAAAACATACCTTTACTCCGAAATTATAAAATTAGATACAAAATATCTGTAGTTGAAAGCATAAAATTACATATTTAGATTTCAGTATTAAATAACCCATTGAGGTGTTGATGTGCCTCTAAACAAAATCAACCAACCAATATCCGTTCTTATTTTTCTTCTTTGTTTCTTCTTCCTTTTTGTCCTTTTCTACTTCATTCTTCATCGTTTTTCAACACGTTTTCACCTTTTCCAATTTATTACAGTGTAAGATTACACCGACAGCATCCTCTGAAGAGAGCCAAGACCACTCTGAAGAGAGCCAAGACCACTCCAAAAAGAGCCAACCCTGAAGATAGTTGCAGATTCAGGAGTGAACCTGAACTATTTTTTTTTAATTCGGAAAATAAATGAATTCGAAATGTCTAGACGAGATTTGGGCTTCTTTTTTTTTTTTTTTTTTTTTTTTTTAGAAATAAGATAATTGAACCTTGCATCGTTACAATGGTTTTCTGCTGAAGCTCACTCGTCCTGGGTATGACAGTTAACTACATCCGGCAGCAAGGACTCTGATCGAGAGATTCGAAGATTTGTGGAGCGTAGGACCAATTCTTGATTGCTGTTTCTCCCAGGTCCACTGCGACTCTGTGTAGCAGCACCTGTTAGAGTCCCAGCTATGGGTAGATAGTGAACCGCCAGACAAAAATCAAAAATATATTCCTATAGCAAAATGACCAATAATATATTTTTATAGCAAAAGGACAATCAATGCAACACATTGATACATTTTTATAATAAATACATATTGTATTGAAATTACCACCAGTATAGTTTTGTATTGAAATTACCATCAGTACACTTTTTGTTTTGAAATTACCACCAGTACATTTTTGTATTGAAATTACCATCAATACAGTTTTGTCTTGAAATTGCCATCTGTACATTTTTGTATTGAAATTACCATCAGTAAATTTTTATATTGGAATTACCATCAGTACAGTTTTGTGATGAAATTACCATCAGTACATTTTTGTATTGAAATTACCAAAGTACATTTTTGTATTGAAATTACCATCAGTACAGTCTTATATTGGAATTACCATCAGTACAATTTTGTGTTTAAATTACCATCAGTACATTTTTGTATTGAAATTACCATCAGTACATTTTTATATTGGAATTACCATCAGTACAGTTTTGTGTTGAAATTATCATCAGTACATTTTTGTATTGAAATTACCATTAGCACATTTTTGTAAAATTATCAAAGATATTTTTATGATCTAGAAAATATATATCTCAGAAACACATCTTTACTCTGAAAGTATAAAATTATGGACAAAATATTTAGATTTTGGCATTAAACAACCCATAGATGTGTTGATGCGCCGCTAAACAAAACCAATGTATCAACATAACGCTTTCTTCACTTGAAAGTGGTTTTCCAAATTAAGAAAAAGTTATATTCCTATTTAGAGGTACATTTTTCTGTAGTAATTCTTTCGATATCTAGGGTGACGGACTAATTTCCCGGTTAAAATACAATGAAAACTGAGATGTCTAGGGAAAGACGTGCATCCAGGAAATATACCGTTTGTACTCATCAGAAATATCGGTATTTTTTCCCCATTCTTTCTTATCGCTTCGTTTCGTTGTCCGGTTAGGAATTTCATAAAACATTAGCCCAAAATATTGAATGATGATGAAAAGAATCGAACAGGAATTTGGAAATGGAACGGCCTCGCTGGTGTGGATAACGAAACTATTAAAATACGAAAATAAAAAGAGATAGGGATGAAGAAAAAGAAAAGAACGCTGAATAAACAAATAGGTTGCAGAAGGAAGAAATCTGAATCGTTTTGATTTTAGGGGTAACGGGGAGTGGGAGCCGGGGTCGGAGTCGGGAATGATTGAAAAACAAGAAAATTCACAAAAGGAGAAACGGGAAGCAAATTATTAAATTAATAAGCAGACAAGTCAGCGGGAAATGGAGAAGAGATGTGGGTGATGGCGTCAGGGAATCGGGGGTGGGGATTTGGTTGCGAATGGGAAAAAATAGAACAGGAAAAGGAGGAGGGATTAGTAGAATAAAGAGAAACGTTTTGAAATGTCGAAAACCTGAAAGAAAGAAAGAAAGAAACAAAGAAAGAAAGAAACAAAGAAACAAAGAAAGAAAATTTCTTTAAAGGAAAAATAAAATTTCAAGAAAGAAAGAGAAAAATTGACAGGTAGAGAAAGACGAAAAGAAAGAAAGAAAGAAAGAAAGAAAGAAAGAAAGAAAGGAAGAAAGAAAAAGAAAGAAAGAAAATTTCTTTAAAGGAAAAATAAAATTTCAAGAAAGAAAGAGAAAAATTGACAGGTAGAGAAAGACGAAAAGAAAGAAAGAAAGAAAGAAAGAAAGAAAGAAAGAAAATTTCTTTAAAGGAAAAATAATATTTCAAGAAAGAAAGAGAAAAATTGACAGGTAGAAAAAGAAAGAAAGAAAGAAAGAAAGAAAGAAAGAAAGAAAGAAAATTGCTTTAAAGGAAAAATAATATTTCAAGAAAGAAAGAGAAAAATTGACAGGTAGAGAAAGAAAGAAAGAAAGAAAGAAAGAAAGAAAGAAAGAAAATTTCTTTAAAGAAAAAAGAAAATTTCAAGAACGAAAGAGAAAAATTGACAGGTAGAGAAAGACGAAAAGAAAGAAAGAAAGAAAGAAAATTTCAAAAAGGAATTACACGTATAGGGATAAAAGAAAGGAAAAAAAGAATTAATAAAATGCAAAAAAGAATGAAAGACAGAACTTGTGAATGAAAAAGTAAAAAAAAAAATAATTCAAGAAAGAATAAGATCGGCGGAAAGAAAGAAAGAAAGAAAGAAAGAAAGAAAGAAAGAAAGAAAAAAGAAAGAAAGAAAGAAAGAAAGAAAATTTCTTTAAAGGAAAAATAAAATTTCAAGAAAGAAAGAGAAAAATTGACAGGTAGAGAAAGGCGAAAAGAAAGAAAGAAAGAAAGAAAGAAAGAAAGAAAGAAAGAAAGAAAAAGAAAGAAAATTTCTTTAAAGAAAAAATAAAATTTCAAGAAAGAAAGAGAAAAATTGACAGGTAGAGAAAGGCGAAAAGAAAGAAAGAAAGAAAGAAAGAAAGAAAGAAACTGTAAAAGAAATAGGGGAAAATAAAACTTCGAGAGAGAAAGAAAGGATGAATTAGACAGGTAGTGATAAAAGTAAAGAGAAAATAAGAAAGAACAAAAAAAGGAAAAAAAAAAGAATGAAAGAAATAAAGAAACTCAAAGGAAAGGAAAGACATAGCAAAGAAAGCAAATTAAAAAGAAAGAAAGAAGGAATGGATGAATGAAAGAAACTCAAAGGAATAAAGAGAAAACAAAGAATACAAATGAATAAAGAAAGAAGGAAAGAGAGAACAATAGATAGATAGATAGATAGAAAGAAAGAACGACAAAAGAAAGAATGAAAGAAACTAGAAAGAGATAAAAGATACAACTGAAAAAATAAGACATGAAGAAATATGACATGATAGAAAAAAATAATTAAAATGGAAAAAAAGCTAAGATAAAGAAATGGAAAAAGGCCGTCGTCAATAAAAAGCGGATGAAAAACGAAAGAGGAAAAAGAAAAAAGAAAGCAAACGTATCAGTGAAAATAAAAGTAGGCATAGAGTGAAATACTGAAAAGCAGAAAGGCTAAATTAGAAAGAGAGAAAAGGAGAGAGCGATGGGATTAGAAAAGGTTACAATTAAGTAGAAAGTAATTGTAAGAATGATAGAGAGGAAAAGATGAAATAGGTCAATTTAGAAGAAGGGGAATAGGAAGAGGAGAAAGAAAGAAAGTAAGGGAAACAAAATCGTAAAAATGGAAAGAAAAAAGAAAAGGGAATAAAAATAAAGAATAAAAACAAAAAAGGAAGATAAATTTCGAAGACGATGAAGAAGAAGAAAGAAAGAAAGAAAGAAAGAAAGAAAGAGAAACAACATCGTAAAAAGGGTAAGAAAAATAAAAGGGAATATAAATAAAGAACAAGAAGAAAAAAGAAAAATACATATCGAAGAAGAAGAAAGAAAAAAGAAAGAAAGAAAAGATGAAAGAAAATAAGTCTTAAAAATGGAAAAAGAAAAGGGAAAAGAAATTCAATGCAAAATGAAGAAGAAAAACAAAAGAAGAATAGATGAAGAAGAAAGGAAGGAAGAAGTAAAGTGAGAGAAATGCAAATGGAGAACAAGAAAGATGAAGATTGAGGCAAGAAATTTTCAAAACGAAATCAAGAAATATAGAATTAGTACATGATAATGGAAGAAGAAAAAGAAGAAGAAGAAGAAGAAGAAGAAGAGGAAGAAGAAGAAGAAGATGATGATGAACAAGAAGAAGAAGGGTGAATCTCCGAATATAAAAAAAAAGTCGAAGCTGAGTGACGAAGTGGTCTGTGTAATGTGGGTCCGACGGTAAGCTTGAATAAGAAGGAGAACGTCAAAATTTGATTTCTTAACTCCTCGTCGGTGTTATCAAATCATTCTTGACGCTGGACTGAACTCAAGAAAGATGTAAAGAAAATCTGATTATCGTATAATGGACCTGTGAACAATATTAGCATTACATCTAAACTCGGAACATAAAACGGATGGATGCTCGTCCAGACAGTACGAGGAGGGAGGCAAGAGCGGCCTTAAAAAGATACAGTTCTGGACATATTCATGTTAAAGCATGCCCACAACCAGCGGCCATTTGCGTTCGATTGGAGAGTTTGGTCAAATCTTTAAGGAATGTTTTCTTAGTTGTTGGCGCCACATTTAAATCTGCTCAATCATTGAAAAAGAATTGATCATGAAATATACAAGCATAAAGAAGAAAAAAAATGTAAGTATATCATTCTTCTTGTGAAGTGTCAGGGGAAGGAGCTGTTGTGAATGAAGGATTCTAGCCTGAGTTGCTATGGTGTGTGAATATTTGCTTTTTTTTTTTCAATTATTATTTTTTTCAAAGATTTTTTATTACCTCCCTTTTTTACTCTCTAAGCTTTAGAGGTAACATATTTTTGTTTTCTTTTTTAGTCTGTTCATTCTTTCCACTCTTGGTTGAATTTCTTATTCGTTATATTTCTGGAACAAAAGAAGAAAAAACACTTTCATTCGAATTAAAAGAAAACATTAACATTATTATATGACAATTTATATTACATTTGTTTGTCTTTCTTTCTTATCGGTATGAGGTGGGATTTGGGAGGGTTTTTTTTTTTTCCTTTTCATTATCTTAGGTTTTTGACTATCAGAAATTTATGATTCATTTTTTAAGAAATCTTTACCTCCGGTTGTTATATCGTTTTCTCCTTAGTTACTTTCTTACTCTCTCTATATATTACTCTCTCTCTCTCAATCTGTTTGTTAGTCTCACACTCTATCGATCTCTCTTTTTCTCTTGTTATCGATTTCTCGCATTCTTTTTCTCAAAGATATTTCCACCTAAGATTTCCTTTCTTAATTTTCTTCGAAATGTAAATATATGTAAACCAATATATCAGTTCCTTAATATTTATATGTCTATCTCAGTTACTCCTTATGTAAATAGGTTTGATCTTATCTCACTCATATCTTATCTATCTATCTATCTATCTATCTATCTATCTATCTATATGACTGTCTATTTAACTATCTATCTCCATCTCTCTCTCTATCTATCTATCTATCTATCTATCTATCTATCTATCTATCTATCTATATATATATATATATATATATATATATATATATACGTACATACGTACATTTATATATCAGTTTGGGCTTATGTCAGTCAATTCTTATCTACCTAGCTCTCTCTCTCTTTTTTTCTCTATACATACATACATATATATATTAGGTTGGTGCCAAAATAATGACATAGCAATGGCGTTTTTTAACGTTAAAAATACTTCAAAAAACGACATTATTACGTCATTATTTTTGCACCAACCTAATATATATATATATATATATATATATATATACACTATATATAACAGTTTGGTCTTATCTCCGTGGTTTCTTATTTATGTATCTCAATTATTACGCCGATCTCTCTCCCTCTCTCTCTCAGTATATATATATATATATATATATATATATATATATATATATATAGAGAGAGAGAGAGAGAGAGAGAGAGAGAGAGAGACAGACAGACAGACAGACAGACAGACAGACAGACAGATGTAGTGGATATTATCGATCATTTCTTTATCTACCTATCTATCTCAATATGTTCAAATTGTCTCTCACAATCTACCCCTTACTATATATATATATATATATATATATATATATATATATATATATATATATATATATATATAGTTATATTTCTGACGAAGCGTTAATAAAGTGAAATATGTTACAATGATATCTGTTTCGTACGTGTTCTTTATCCTATTATCTTGTGGAATTTCTATCCATACTTAATCAATCTATCTATCTATCTATCTATCTACCTATCTATCTATCTATCTTTCTATCTATCTATCTCTCTCTATATATATATAAAGGTATATATATTAAAGTATTTTTATCCGACTTTATTTCTTATAACTATAAAGGTTATTCTTACTATATATATTTCGATCTTAATCATATCTTCTCCCTATCAATTTGTTCTATTCTCTTCCATTTTCTTTATATCTATCCATCTCGCAATCTCTTCCATTCTGTCAGTATATATCTCTTAATACTTTCTTCTTTTTTTTTACACCCGCCTCTCATGCGAAATATCTGTTATTTGCCCGAGTAACCGTTACTGCGATAAAAAAACAAACTCCCCGATTCCGCCACCACCCTCAAAAAAATAATAAAGAAAACGTGCATTTTACACAGCATCGAGGGTAAACGGCAGAACGTACTCCGCGTCACTTTTAAATCTACGCCTTCAAGTCGAGTGACATCAATTGCAACTTCAAGCAAAACAATAAAATGGTGGCAAAAAATATAGATTTGCCCGATCGGCGGAAGACGAATGAAAATGGTTGAATCGACAACCGGATTTTATATCTCGATTTCTTCGGGTGGGGGAAATGATTGAACTAAATACACCAGTTAAAGAAGAGTTTATTGATCCGACACTTTGAATGTTAAATGCTATTCAATGCAACATCATCGCAAGTTATATATATATATATATATATATATATATATATATATATATATATATATATATAAGGGAGAATGTGTGTGTGCGTGTGTATATGTTTAACGAATGCACGGCCGCAATTTTCGACGGATTTGCACCAAAATTTACATGCATATGCTCCAAGTTAGCGGAAAGTCCAAGATCGACTTTGCATTTCCCAACTCCCATCGATAGTGGAAATAATCGATTTTTTTCAGGCTTCTACGGCAGTTTTCATGTAGTTTGCGGCCATTTTCTACTGACCAGCGTGGGAGCCAACAGCTGACTGATACGAATGTTATCTAGCATGCTAGCATGCAAAAAAAAATGGATAGCTGCATTCGTCACAAGTGGGGAAAAATTTAAATCTGCATGGCACTTTACTCCAATTGGCTCATTCGCTTGCTTAAACTCAACGTTGATTCTGATTCCGCAGAACTGGGTTGGGTGTGAAAAAGTATTTGTTGTTAACATTCTTTTTTCATTCGGTTTTTCCAGTTACGAGTCCTTTTTTAAAGCTGATCGTTTTGTGTTCATTTTGTTTAGTTCTTTTATCGTAACAGATTTAATGTTTATTATAGAGCTTAGAAAAAATTCGCAGTGTGAGATAGGAAAGAAGTAAGGCATGTAGCAACATATTTTAAGTCAAGTGATTGCGATTGCTGTATGAGTCTTACGATTTTTTAATCAAGCACGGGCAACGCCGGGCCATGCTGCTAGTATATATATATATATATATATATATATATATATATATATATATATATATATATATATATATATATATGAGTGTGTGTGTGTGTGTACGAGTGCAGTGTTGGTATACTTGGAATAAAATTCCGATAACCAAAAACACTATTTTTGAAAAAAGTGCTCAATACAAAATAGAGCAAACAATATTTATTCAAATATTATAACATAAGCACATTATAACATTACTACAAAAATAGCCATTTTGTTTAAACACTTCTGGTGTTTATCAGTTGATGGTGTTCATTCGTAATCAATACTATTATTTGATAATTCACCAGATGTGTTGAAACAAAATGGCTATACTTGTAGTGATGTTATATCATGCTTATGTTATAATTTTTGAATGCGTCTACCCAATTTCACTCACAAGGTGTGGGTCAACCCGTGGTACGGTTTTCAAGCACTTTCCAAAAGTGTCACACGTGTAGATTGACCTCTGCTGTCCCATAACATGATGAAGTCTCCTTCCTGACAAATCGACCATGTTGAGATTCGAACACGGGTCTCAAGATCAGATTTAGAACGTTCTAACCACTCGGTCACGTACCTATATATATATATATATATATATATATATATATATATATATATATATGAAAGATTTCTTAAAGTCAGGAATCTCTCATCCTCCATATTAAAAATAACTTGAAAGAGGCCGTTTGACCAACACAAGGTCTGACCAAAATTAACGATAAAAAACAAATGAAATCTCCAGAAACAGTCATTCACTCCTCTAATTCATCGCTACTAACAAGCAGGGATTTTTTTTCTCCTGGTGATGGCCATACTGGCTGAAGCTAATCAAAGAACCTAATTGAAATAATAAAACAAAAGGATATT
>OZ010598.1:79861123-79916123 GCA_963932145.1 Acanthosepion lycidas | reverse complement strand
CTGAGATGAGGTTTTATGTACACTAAATAGTGTTTTTTTTTTCTGTTTTTGTCTTTTTTTTTTTTTTTTTTAATCAATAAGTTTCACCCTGTATAAGGGCCGGGGTTCACTCGATGTAGACGGTTACAGTTAGAGCCATTTTCTCAGAATTGGAGAAGATAATGGTTACACTTGAATAGGTTAAGATTGTAGTGATCTGGGAAACATCATTATGGGAATCGTTGGTTCGGGGAAGAGACTGTTCGAGTGGAACTTACTTCTTACTGATGAAATACGGAGAGAATGTGGGTGGTTTACTGCAATGTGTGTGAGTCTCATGGCGAGTTGTGACTATGAAGGTTCTAGGTGGTGGAACCAAAGAATATTATTCGCCCAAGCACTTTCCATAAAAGTAGCGAGAGAGATGTCACAAGTTTGCCTCGTCCCGCCTGCGAGAGAGATTTTAGAGGGTGGAAAATAATTAGTCCCCTACAATGACTCGGAGACACTTCTGGACTCTACAAAGACTGGAAAGGGAGCACTGGGCTGCTCCAGCATAAATATGACAGCAGTGCACCAATTAAGCCTGATCTGGCTCTTTTAAAGGTAGAGGATAGGACGTGGAGTCAGGCACTTACCAAAGCGATACCAGCAACCGCCCATTTTGCCTGCATCTTTAGCGATGGTTCGTATGCACGATGAGGTTATGACCTTTTAAGGCAAGGAACCTCCTCAAAGGGTCATCCATGCTTCGTAACACTTTCACCGCCTCATTGTATAAAGAAACCCCACTAATAGAAATTCTTGCCACCTTAATTTTAAGAGTGAATGCCCACTAGATACAAAACAGCCGTGATAAAAATTTCCGAAAAATAGCACACGAAAATTCAACCTTTCGTCTACTTTATCTTAAAGAAATCAACAATCCAAAACAGATACTAGTTAACAATGGTTTCCTAACTACCTCATCGACCACCAGATTAGGTTATTTCTTTCCAAAGTAAATTAGAACGATACTGAATACACAGACAAAAACAATAACGTAAATATCTCCTACAAGATATTGACTGCTGACCTGAGATGGAAAGAATACATAGAGTCAATAGCTTCGTCCACCGCAAGAAAAGTCGGCTCCCTGTGCTGCCCCAGGTAATTTTTCTCGCTGAAGTCGATCCTTCAAATCTACAAATCAATCATTCGCCTTTGCATGGAGTATTGCTGCCATCTATGGTCTAGAGCCCCTTCTACTTGTCTCAAGGTCCTTGATAAAATCCAGAGACGGATATGCAATGTAATTATCCCTGATCTGGCATCTCGTCTGCAGTCGCTTTCTCATAGACGTGCCATAGTCCCCCTCTGTCTTTTTTACAAATACTTTCACGGTAACTGCTCCGATGAGCTGCTTTCGCTGGTCTCCAGACTTCATGAATTTAAGCGTTCTACAAGGCTGGCATCTCGCTCTCACCCTTTCACTGTCGAAACTGTTAAATGTAGCCGCCTCTTCTACTCCAATGGCTTCATCTCTCGCACTTCTCGCCTGTGGTACTCCCTCCCCATATCCTGTTTCCCTGATAGCTATAATCTCCAACTATTCAAATGTAATGTCAATTGATGTCTCCAGATGCCTTGATCTATCCCCTATCCTTCTCTTCATCCTGTCCTCTATCATTTCTCTTTACTCTCGCTCAAACTCTCTGTAAACCGTTGCGTGCTAGTGGCTTCCCGCCTTGCTTGGGGTGAAACGCTTTAAAAAAAAGCCAAATGCACGTCAACTATAATCAAGATGAATCTTCACTTAGAAACGCCATAATGAAATACACTATCGCAGTTGACAGGAACAAAAAAAAATTATCTATTAAAAAATTTAAAACAGCTAACCTTATCTTCAAAAATAACAACCTACTTGCAAAATCAAAACTACAAACAACCAGTATTATTTATGAGTTCAAATGCCCCTTAAAGAACAGTTCTTGATGAAACCAAACTCATAAAGAATTACATAGGTTACTCTTCTACATACCTATCCAGACAAATCACGTTACACCTATCCGACCTCAGCTCCATCAGAACATATTTAAACACACACAAAAATCTAAAAGACTCCACCCGAAACATAATAGTAGAAAATACAAGTGTAATAACCTCATTTACGTGGAAATTAAAAAAAATAAATAATGAAAGCCTTAATAATAAAAAAAGAAAAAGGCAACAATGTTATTGAGTGTTGCCTTTTTCTTTTTTTATTATCAATACATTGCGGCCGTGTTCGTAGTTAATGCTATTAACTACGAACACGGCCACAATGTATTGACTGTATATGGAAAATAAAACGTCCCTATGACTCTAGATACATAACACAACCCATACATCCAGTTAAAAAATAAAACTATCGTTGATAATGGCTAAAACTTTTGTCGAAATCGCTTGGAAATGCAGAATATTTAGACAGTTTTACACACTTTGTTTCCAGAAAAGAAAACACTTGTTTTTCTTACACGCAAGAAAAATGAAATAAAAAGCTTAATCGCAGTACCTTAACGAAACATGTATAAAAGACGGCTTGCTGCCTAAATACACAATATATATATATATATATATATATATATATATATATATATATATATATATAAATAACGTCATCCACAGACAGACTGTTTCACTGTTTCACAGCTCATCAGTGTGGCTAGACATCCGGTTGCCTCTAGCTAGGCTCGAAACCCGACTGAATTGGTCAGTCGGAGATTCTACCACTAAGCCGTCGGCGCACGGCAGGGATGTAGGTGTATTTTTAGCGTATTTATTTTTAGAAACACGCCCAGTGACTGACAGTGACTCAATTCGCTATGCGAAGAGTCTCGCTATATTAGCTATAACAGTCACTGTTTACAAATATATATATATATATATATATATATATATATATATATATATATATATATATATAAACATTTATATTATTATATATAGCAGACAATGAATGTCTATTATGTTTGATCATGTACCGTTCTAACCTTTGTATGTTTGCTTTAATTTAGGGGGAAATAAAGACATTGGGATATTATTTAATTAAATTGGTCCTTGATGTAAGCTTTCGGCTCACATGAGCCATCTTCAGAATGGTTATACAGACATTTTAACAAAGATATTCACCATCGAAGATATTATTTTGTTATATTAACATAGAAGAATGCTATGCGACGATAACAGTCGTGGAATTGCAGACGCATTTCGTAGGTTCAAGATGTGGTTGTATGACGTCATACCACGCGAGAGGCCGAAATATTAACAACAGAACCATGTGTTTAGATGCAATGTGATATGTTGTGACTTGTTTGAAATGTACGTATATTTGGAATATATGTATATATATATATAATTATTTATTTAAAAATATGATTCCAACACGCTACATAAGAGTTCTCATGTTTCAAAACAAGAGCCGAAGACTTCAATATAATTATTTGAATTAAATTGAATTAAAGTAAGCTCTGTTCCATCTTCAAGCGAAATTTTTTTTGGAATAACTTATTTCTGAAATTTACCTGTTTTAATAGCATATTCATGATGGAAATTAAAATGTCCATGGTAACGACTAGAGCAATTGTTTAAATAAAAAGGGGTGTAGGGTGTTAATAATTTGTATCAGTATAGAGTTACATTCACAGATGTCAAGTCGGGGTAAGGTTGGAGTGTCTAAATTTAAAACGGAAGATGATTTCACCTAGTCTGGTTTACGTGTCTATGGAGATTTATTTATTTTTTTATTTTATTTTTTCTGAAAGGGTTTTGTGTATATAAAAAAAACCGTAACATTTATATATATATATATATATATATATATATATATATATATATATATATATATATATATATATATGTTTTTATCGACTTTATTTCTTATTATGAAGGTTATTTTTACTGAGTATATGTGTTTGAGTTGCCTGTTTTTAATTTTATTAAACGATGAAATCAATAAGAACCAACCTAGACAGAGGACAGAAACTTTAACTGATATATTACAAACCTAAGGAAAAGGAAATCGGTAAAGGAAAAAGTGATAGCTATTTCTATTGAAAATGTTCAGATGAGATCCTTTCTTTAATTCCGCCAGTTCAGACATTTACTTTTCTGACGAGCCATGCTTCCAATCGCCCACATTACTTCCGTATTCCATTTGTAAGGAAGAAATACGAATCAGACAGCTTCCGATAGAACTACTAATTTGTGCAGTAATCTCCAGTGTAAATGCTTCCCTGAACAATGCAATCTTAACCTCTTCAAGTCAAGGATCAATCACTGTCTAGCTTCAGTTTTTACTCCCTTCTACTCCCTCTTGTGTTCATCTCAAATTCAGTAAATATCTTGTTTAGTGGCTCTTGAACCTTGTACTGGTTTAAAATGTCCATGACAATGTCAGCAGTATAAGTTATACAAATCTCGTTGGTCGCTAATTCTTCGGAGATTATAAAACAATAACTGAGGATTGCAATTTAAAAAAAAAATGGTGTAAAAAGGAAATGACGAATTATAACGGTCTACATACGCTTTCGGTTAAAGTACTGAAAGCCTGAAAATTGTATATGACTGCCCGAGATAATAAGGTTTCTTAAGGGCCTTAATCAGCTCCCGCGAGGTCGGTCATATCGTTACACATTCCACATCCCATAAAAGCATATTACTCGGTTACAATCGAATCAACTGCGTGTTTCAGCCGCGTTTCGTAATCAATGCGCATGCGTCATGTAATGCTTTCCGCCCTCCTCGTTTCCAGCACATCGCCATTTTGACACCACCCGACGTCAACCCCTTCCCTTTCAGTGGTTACAGTCGTTGTTATTGTGTGCTTATGATTTCGCAATCTTTTCATTCATAAATCCACGGTAGCCTGCTGGCTGTCCACAACATCGGCATTTTATGTGCTGCTGTCATTAATTTCAGGTTTATGCGAAGAGAGAGCCTGTAGTTTCTGCAGGGTGTACGACTGTAAAAATGGGTCTGATACGAGGAAGGCCAGTTTAATGACTCGATTATATAAATACCAGTTTACTAAGTGAGATCCGCAGCCTCTTCGTTGTTCGTACGTCAATGCTGCCAGCCCAAGTGTGAAGTACAAAATCTTCAAATATTTCAATAAGAAAATTGTCCTTTAGATTAAAGAGAACGTAACTCATTTCAGTTTAATAATTAGCAAGGCAGACTTTTACTACCATAAAGAGCTCTATCCTCACCGAGTGCTCTAAAATTGTGTACTTTAGTCGAGTTTAGCATACCAATCAAGCAGACTATTACTACTTCTGTGAGTTTGACTTCTGAGAGGTACTCGACAGATGCTTTTTTATATTTTATATGCCGTTTCGTTTTAGGACAGATACGATCATGGCTCTCCACAAGTTCCCCTCTGTAGTTCTTAGCAACGTTTCTTCCCTTACCAGACCTATCAATCCATGTTCTATTTAAACAAGCTCGTTATGTATCTTACATGCTCTTTCCCTATGCCTCTCTGGCTTTCAGTATGTCCCTTGAGTATCAAATTCACCAAGCACTCTTTCCTCGTGATGTGTTCCAGAAATGTCAAACCTTTCTGACTTTAAATACAAGTTTGTTTTTTGGGGTTTTTTTTGTCCCCATTTTCCATAAAACCTCGACATTACTCGCATGTTCAGTCCCAGTTATGCTCAGCAACCTTCAGTAGAAGCACATCTTAATTGTTCCACGTCTTGTCTTCATCTGCGAGGAAATTTCCAGCATTTTCATTGGACAAGCGAAAGATACCTACCACGTCCTGGGTATGACGATAAACTACATCCGCGTCCATGGATATGACGGTAAATTGCATCCGCGTCCTGGGTACGGCGATAAGCTACATCCATATACTGGGTATGGCGATAAACTACGTCCAACAGAAAGGCTGTTTTTGAAGAAATAAGTTTGTCGGCTATACGTTTTGGGGAAAATAGTATTACTAGCTATACGTTTTCGAAGAAATAATATTGCCAGCAGTGCAAAACGATACTACCAGCTATACGTTTTTGAAAAAATAATATTATCAGCTATACATTTTTGGAAAATAATATTACCAACTATACGTTTTTGAAAAAAATAATAGTACCAGCTATACGTTTAAAAAAGAAAAAGAAAAAGATTACCAGCCATACATTCTTTAACAAAACCTTATTCAATGGAATTATAACTGGGGTCAAAACACCGTGAAAGCGTAAAAATGGGTTTTAATACACTTTGTAAAAAATGATTACCATCAATATATTTTTGAAAAGCAAATGTTGCCAGCAATGCATTTTTGAAAACCAAATGTTGCCAGCAATGCGTTTTTGAAAGGAAAAACCTAAACAAACCTTAAAACACAAAGTAATCCAATGAACCAAACAGGAAAACAATGATCACAAATACAGATAAGATACTTCAATGGAACTGTAGAGAAATAAATAAAAAATTATTGCAAGAAATAAATTTTTAAAGGAAAAAATATTACTCGCAATACGTTTTTGAAAAGATATGCCAGCTATATATTTTTGAAAAATACTATAACCAGCTATACGTTTTTGGAAAAATACCATTACCAGCTGTATATTTTTGAGGAAAGAAATATTGATAGAAATGGATTTCTAACAAAACAAAAATATTATTGGGAAAAAAAAAAGTCGTCAGCATTAAATGATCCATTGAGGTTGATATGCCATAAAACAAAACAAAACAAACAAAAAAATACCTACCAAAAGCTGAACAACGTATTATTAAACGGGAAAAATTCGTTAGAGACACAAAGTAGAGTACTGAACTATTATGCAATACTTGTCCCCTACTAGTTAGTGTCATCATGGATGAAGACGAAACGAGGCAATAAACACATTGTTCTACAAAAGGGTCTCAGGAAAAACATGCTTGGAGCATGTGAAGTTTTAAATATGGAAAGAAAAAAAAAAGAACGATTATATCTAGAATTAGAAAATGATTGTTAAAATTTTGGGCCGGTCTTTTGAACAGGAGTAGAGGTTTATCCCTTGATCCGTTTAGAATTAAGTTTTCGGTTCCTTTTGAAATATTCTCCTTTTATTTCATTCCTCTTTGCGTCTTAAGAACTTTATCACCTTGCTTGCGGTGAATTGATAAAAAAAAACATAATGAGAAAAGACGGCTTGGAGAATTTAACACTTCCAGGAGCTTCCTTAGTATTACGATAAATTACATCCGGCAGCATTGCTTCTGATCAGGGATTTTGAGGAACCACCTCTTAACTCCTGTTGTTCCCAGGTTCACTCTAACCCGTGGGGGCTAGTAGCACCTGTTAAGGTCCCAGCTCTGACCAAATAGTGAACCCTCCAAATGCATTTTTATAGTAAAAATACCAGCTGTAGATTTTAATAGTAAAAAAAAATCATCAATAATAAATTTTAATAGTAAATATATATTTTAATCAATTCACCCCAAGCAAGGTGATAATGCCACTAAGATGGAAAGGGCTAGTGAGAGTGAAAGGGAATTAAAAGACATTAAATAATTAAGTCTCAAGGGGCTGCTGGGAGCAAAAGAGGAGAAGACTTGAGAAGAAACCGGAAACACAATCCGAAACTGGAAACAAAGAATAAACCTCTACTCCTGTTTAAAAGACAGGGAAGAGGCGTGTATATATAGGGCAGACTGGCATGATTGATGATGATGATGATGATGATGATGATGATGATGATGATGATATAGCGTTACACTAGCTTTATAAATGTAGGCAGTAGTGCTGAAAACTTTGCGGGCCAATCAAATAATCCCTCGCATAAAAAAAAATAAATTATTCGGTTATAAAGTGGACATCGGCTGTAGTTTCTTTTGAAGAGGAATGGTCTCCGCCAGGTATACTTGCCCAGGACACGCTGATGACCTCGAAATGCGATCTGAAGGTCGGGAGCACTAGAATCAAGCAGACGCGGAAGTTTATATATCTGGGAAGCGTCTCGACAGAGGACGGTAATTGCGACACTGAGATCCGTAGACGTATTGGGATGGCCAAGGACATATTTCAAAAGCTGAGCAGAGTACTGCGTGAGAGGAGGATTTCTTTGGTAACAAAGAAAAGAATACTGAACTGTTACGTGACATCTGTCCTTCTTTACGGCAGCGAATGTTGGACGATTTCCTGAAAGATGAAGAGACTCGAGGCGACAGAGATGTGGTTCTAAGGAAGACCGAGCGTGTGAGCAGCGATGAGGTCTTAGGGTGGTTGCAAACAAGGAGAAGGCTTATACTTAACATCAGAAAGAGGCAGCTGAAGTTTCTGGGACACATAATGAGGAAGGAGGGTCTGGAGAATCTGATACTCACGGGACAAATAGAGGGAAAGATATAGAGGGAAAACAACGCGTGACATACCTAGCGGTCTTAAGCAAATGGATGGCAGAACGTGGTCAAGGGGAGGAAGCAGAGGGAAGGAGTTTGCTGAGAGCTGCAAGGAATAGAGTGAGGTGGAGAGCCATGATCGCCTACGCCCTGAAAGGATATGGAACATAAAAAGAAAAAAGTTATAACTGGGCAGAGTACTGCAAGACAGGAGGATTTCTTTGGTAAGAAAGAAAAGAATACTGAACAAGTTACGTGACATCTGTCCTTCTTTACGGCAGCGAATGTTGGACGATTTCCTGAAAGATGAAGAGACTCGAGGCGACAGAGATGTGGTTCTACAGAAGGATGATAAGGATATCATGGACCGAGCGTGTGAGCAACAATGAGATCTTAGAGAGGATGTAAACAAGGAGGAGGCTTATACTTAATATCAGGAAGAAGCAGCTGGAGTTTCTGGGACGCATAATGAGAAAAGAGGGCCTGAAAAATCTGATACTCACGGGTCGAATAGAGGGAAAGAGACAAGAGAAAACAACGCGTGACATACATGGCTGACTTAAGCAAATGGATGACAGAACGTGGTTTGGAGGACGACGCAGAGGGAAGGAACTTGTTGAGAGCTGCAAGCGATAGAGGGATGTGGAGAGCCATGATCGCCTACGTCCTGAAAGAACATGGCAGATAAAATGAAGAAAAAAACATTTGTAGGGAACTGGTCAGGTGCTCAGCTGCGTAGCGACACTACGGCCACACCCGGTCATGGGATTGATGATGATGATGATGATGATGATAATGAATGTACCACTAGCCCGCGGAAAAAAAGATAAAATAACGCGGCGGTGCTGAAAGCTTTTCGGTCCAGCCAAGAAACTCCGCTGCCATTTCCCAAAAAGAATTATATTCGGTTATCTGGTCAGATTTTCGAAAGTTGGTTCAACTGAGAGCTTTTCAGCATCCCTTCGGGTCGATTCAATCGCTTCTAGATACGTGGAAGTATATTTTAGATTCGCCCTGGCTAAAATTATGGCGGATACGGTTCCTTTATAGATATTCGCGTTAATCCAATTTCCTTTTGTCGCTGTCAGGAAGAATGTTGGGCAAAGGGAAAAACCAGTTCTGAATCATGGCCGACCGTTTTCAACAACCGACTGTCTTAATCAATAGAAGTGATGTTTGATATAAGCCTATTTCCAAAAATATCAATCGCAGATACTATTGCGACGATTGATATTCGATTAGGAGAAGACAACACCGGAATTGATCTGGAAATAGATAAGTAAAGGTGATAGAATATTGATTGTTAGCCGACATATCCAATGCTTTTGATAGAATACAAATGAAAACTTCAAAATTGACGCCGCATTCCATTCCTCCATACCCTAGCATTCTTATCAAAATTATTTCTGATTTAATCTCTGAAAATCAACAGCATTTGTCAATGATGTAGACACACGTTTAAGCTTGACATTTGTAAATAAAAATGAACTACAGACAACTCTTTAAAACAACAGGAGCCGATTTTATGTTATGGACAATACTTCCCTATTCTAAAACGTTAAAAAAATAATATTGTTCGATTCTGAAAATTTCCTGGGTCGAATAAAGTCCAGTGAACGCTAATCAACAAATGTTCTTGCCCAAAAATTTATTCCTTACATTTTACTAGTGGACATTCTTAGCAAAATTATTTCTGATTTAATCTCTGAAAATCAACAGTACGCATTTATCAATGATGTAGACACAAGTTTGACATTTGTAAATAAAAATGAAGTACAGACAACTCTTTAAAACAACAGGAGTCGATTTTGTGTTATGGACAATACTTCCCCATTATAAAACGTTAAAAAAAATGATAAGTTCGATTCTGAAAATTTCCTGTGTCGAATGAAAGCTCATCAACAAACGTTCTTGCCCAAAAATGTCTTCCTTACATTTTACTAGTGGATCAGTCAATTTAAGAAGTGCCATATACTGGACTCTGATGTTGTTTTCTTAGAAACGCAACATACAGAGTACCCTGACATATGATATGATTATAGAGGTGAAGGCTTGTAAAGAACCAACTACACTTTTCACAAAAAACAAATACAGAAAACTGGAACACATTAAGTGTTTCAAGGTCTCCAACTGCACGGATTTTGAATTCAGATCGACACTGGCCAAGCTGAATGGAAAATAAACAGTAAGACCATATGAGATTGTAATGGAGATATTGTTCACTTTAAAAGATGTAGAAATCGGCAAGATTAATTAAATAATACGTGAAATATATGACGGTAATGGCCTACAGAAAGGTTATTTTCTAAGCGAAGCTTAGATGTGGCACTAGGCTGAAAGTAAGGGGCGCCTAGTGAGGATCGAACGCCCTTTTCAGTCGTAACTGATTTAGCGACACAAGCTTGCTTACCATTCCACCACGCCGTGGTAACTTGTGTTTATTTTGTAAGAGAAGCTTAGATATGGCACAAGGACGAAAGTACGGGGTACCTAGTGAGGATCGACCTCATTTTTCAATCGTAATTGATCTGCCGAGACAAGCTTGGTAACCATTGCACCACACCGAAGTGCCTTTGGCATACAGAAAGACCATAGTTGATTCATTTTCATAACGCTACCTAAGTAAACAGGAGTAAATAAATATGAGACCCATCGAGCAAACAGCTTGATGAGCGACAAATTTAAACTTATCATTCGACTTTAATAGAACATGTATCAGAATTCGACTGGAAATAGAACAAGAACAATGCAGTTTTCTTAAAACACCAGAACAAGAAATATATTTATTTACTCGTAAATGCCTTTGGAAAAGCTATGAATTCACCTCTTCTTTACCCCCTATATGGATTTTGTAAAGAAAAAAAAAAAAAAGACATTTTTACGATCTAAAATATTTTCTGGCTTTAACTAAACTGAAAAGGGTCGATAAGCTGTAGAAAACGAATCAATCTGTCTTTCTTTTTGTGAGTCTTACTATTTAGCCCGTAGCTTGGGGGAGAAAAGATGATTTCGTGACTTTCCCATGGGTATTTGCGCAAAAGTGAAAATAAAAAAAACAACTGGAATTGGAACTCAGGTCTCCGATTAGCAATTCTGAGCCATTATCCATTACACCATCCGCACATCCAAGCTTACAGAAGATAGTATTCGCAATTGGTCACCTATTTGGGTACTGACCAGCTGCTTAATTTCGGTGCACGTCCGGGAACTGGTGTTTGAACGTGATGTGATCATAAGCCTTAATTTTCTATGCAGCAATATATACGAGACAATCTCTTCATACATTGATGTTACAGAGATCTGATTCTTTCTTTCTTTCTTTCTTTCTTTCTTTCTTTCTTTCTTTCGTGTGAGCCGATGGGCTAATTAGTAAGTCTTGTATCACTAAATAATTATTAGGCTGGTGCAAAAATAATGACATAATAATGTCGTTTTTGACGTTAAAAAATACGTCAAAAAACGACATTATTACGTCATTATTTTTGCACCAACCTAATATTATGCCCGTTCAACAAAAAAAAAAAAAAAAAAAAAAGAGAAAAGATATTATTATTAGGTTGGTGCAAAAATAATATCGTTTTTTGACGTATTTTTTAACGTCAAAAAACGATATTATTTTTGCACCAACCTAATACAAATATATATATTCTCTGGCTTTAAACAACGTGAAATGGGTTGATAAACCGTAAAAAACGAATCAATCAATCAGTGCTATAGTGGTGTAGGGAACAGCGGCTAATCCTCCTAACACGTTTGCTATGATTGCGAAGAGCTACAAGAGAAGGAAATTGTGGAGTGCCATGATCGCCTACGTCCTGAAGGTATACGTCTCAAGAAACAATATGCATTCCATCGTAATTTCATTTAGTGTTCATTTAATAATGTTAGCTCTGTTAATATTATCTTGGATTTTTATTACTAGACGAAGCAGTTTCATTCATTATTGTTTTGCTAAGATGTCTAATTCTATTTGCCTTTTTGTCTCAACTATAGCGAACGGCTTTCTCTTACTGCTTATTGTCAAACTTCGACAGGAAAGCCAGATAGGATTAACCTAATTAAGTGGAAATATTTTCATTTCGTGAAAACTGATTTCTCGAAGCAAACGCCAGTTTCAGCTCACGGGTAACGTGATCAAGCGTCTGTGATGCGAGATTTGAGCTGGGCATTATCCGCCACTGGGACATGATTGGTGCTTTTGAGCGCACGCGTGTGTGTGAGGCTTATGACAAAGCGAAGAAAGGGATAAGCGTTGGTGTCGATTGTCGACTAATCCGAAATTCTTCAAACAACTAATACCCTGAAAGAAGACGGTCATGGTGATGGCAGGCTTACGAAAGAGTTCGCGCTTCTCAGATTGGGTCTTCCAGTTGAAACACCCAGCTTCGAATGTACAAGTTCTTTGGAACGATATGTATAGTTTTGTTGTTGTTATTGTTGTTTTGGTCTCCATTTGGTTTCGTTGATGGTCATACTGCAGTGAAGAATATGAAGCTTGAGACATAAAAGAAATCCCATCGAGTCGCGTTGAAAAGTTTGTTTCCAACGCCAGAAGATCGACCAATTGAACTATCTGGATCAGATTAATCGATTTGAGAAGAAATAAGGTGAATCAGGCCCGGGAATAATGTTAATAAAATCATCGTCATAGTGTCCGTTTATGTTTCCATTAACTTTTCTTCTTCTTCTTCTTCTTCTTCTTCTTCTTCTTCTTCTTCTTCTTCTTCTTCTTCTTCTTCTTCTTCTTTCTATTCATTCTCTTCCTCCTTTTCTTCTTTTCCTTCTTCCTGTCTTTTTTATATGCCGATTCATACTTTTTTCCCCTTTCTTCTTCTTCTTCTTCTTCTTCTTCTTCTTCTTCTTCTTCTTCTGCTGCTGCTGCTGCTTATTCATTCTTTTTCCTCTTTTACTTCTCCATTTTACCCTTCTTCGTCTTCTTTTTCCTCTTCTTTTTCTTCTTCCTATTTTCTTTTTATATCTGTTCTTTGTCCTCTTTTCATTCTTCTTCTTTTTTTCTCTTTTTTCTTCTTATCTTCCTTATATACCAATTCATTCTTTTTCCCCTTTTTCTTCTTTTCATGCCTAGGCATTTTCTTCTTCTTCTTCTTCTTCTTCTTCTTCTTCTTCTTCTTCTTCTTCTTCTTCTTCTTCTTCTTCTTCATACTTTTTTCCTCTTTTCTTCTTCATTTTACTCTTCTTTTTCTTCTTTTTCTTTTTCTTCTTTTTATGTCTATTCATTCTCTCTCTCTCTCTCTCTATTTCTCTCCCTCTCAAAGTATCTATTGTCTCTTTCTTTGCTCTCATCGACTGTCTTTCACTCTTTCATTCTCGCTCGTGTCTTTATTATTTCCTCTCTCTCGCTATCTTTCGCTCTCTCTAACACTCTCTCTCTATATATACATATATATATATATATATATATATATATATATATATATATATATATATATAAAGAAATATAGTCTTAAGGTGTGCTATATTTATGGAATAAAGTGCTCAATATCAGAGATAGAGCGTGTGTAAATATAAAAGTGAACATAGAAGTCAACACTTAGAGGCGACAGTCTGTTTCAGGCCTGACGATTGCATATAGCATGAAACAGACTGTCGCCTCTAAGTGTTGACTTCTATGTTCACTTTTATATATATATATATATATATATATATATATATATATATATATGATACCTAGAATTTATGAATTTAAGCTCAGACTGACAACAAGATCTCATCAATTCATATTAGAACTGGCTAGTTATAACCTTAAGGTCTATACTATCAGTTTCTTTTCTCGTACTTCTCGCTTGTGGAACACTCTTCAGGTTCTATACTTTATGACAAACTTCAAAAAATTAAATGTAATGTCAATCGTTATCTATTGACTTCTATTGTTCGCGCTTCTTAATAAAGTTTCCGTTTTCTAATTCTTTCCCACCCAGGAGTAACGCGTCGTGTCTTTGTTGGTTTACTGTTTGCATGAATTGAATTCGATAAAAATCTCTCTCTCTCCATATATATATATATATATATATATATATATATATATATAAAAGTGAACATAGAAGTCAAAACTTAGAGGCGACAGTCTGTTTCATGCTAGATGCAATCGTCAGGCCACGAGTGCTGTTTTTTTTCTCGGCTATTTATATATACGGGTCAGTGGTGCATTGTGGGTAGTCTATTTATTAAATAACCGCCAGAATAGACTACCCACAATGCACTCGTGGCCTGACGATTGTATCTAGCATTGATTCCAAAAATATAGCACATCTTAAGGCTATATTTCTTCATATATATATATATATATATATATATATATATATATATATATACACACACACACAGGATGGGATGGATAAATTGTTGTCTACATGACGCAAAAATGAAAATAACACAGCCATTTCATTATAACAGATATATTTACCAAAATGACACAATAGTGTCTTGAAATACTAAAAAGTAAATTTATTCAATAACGAGGACATTGGCTTCAGCCACGGACTCCAGGTGACTTTGAAATCTCCTGCAACTCGTCTGAATAAAAAACAACACCCTGATGATGACATTGTGCTAACGTCGAAAGTACTCGGATTAAAGGAATATGTGTCAACATGGTAATCAGACCTCATAAGTGTGGCTATACTTCCGATTGCTTCAAGCCGGGATTGAAACACAACCGATTTGGTATGTCAGAGATCCTATTGAAGGGCGATGCGTTAATAGCAGCAACAACCACTGTTTTTGAAATTTACCATTTATCTTGCAAGAATACAAATTTAACTGTTCATAGTATTATAATTTATTTCTTCAAGACCGCCATTTTGCTTCTAATGCTTCAGATCTCCATTTTTGTATGAAAATAGTTATCTGAAGATTTAGGACCAAAAATCCGGTCCTCAGGAAATAATTTATAACCCCATGAACCGTTAAATTTGTCTGTTTCGTAATATAATTAATATTTGCTCTGTCTTTACATTGATCTCTCTGGTTTACATCCTCCTTGGAATTATTCATTCGAGTTACCAAATAACTTCATTAACTAACTAATTAATTAACTAATTAATTAACTAACTATATAATTATATATTACTTTTTTTTCTCCATTCTGTCGGATTTATATCCATTTATATTTGCTTACATATATATATATATATATATATATATATATATATATATATATATATATATAATATAATATAATATAATATAATATAATATAATATAAACCTAAAGAGCCAGGTAATCTAGGTTTTACCTTAAAGGATCGTCAGGGTGAACTGGCCAGGTTTGCTCTACTTCGTGTATTGAGCACTTTGCGTAGTTACTTTTACTTGTTTTAGAGGTTTTTTCTTTGGACTCTGAGCTTGAATACTGGACGATTATATTCGCCTCAATTTCATGTTCTTTGTTCTTACTTTTTTTATTCCTCATTTTTCTTTGGGCATTCGTTTGTTCTATTGCAAGCCGAAATACCTAAGGTTTTTTCAAGCGAATACTACTATATATATATATATATATATATATATATATATATATATATATATATATATATATATATATATTAAAACATTTTTATATTTAAGTAAATGCTCTGTTGACATATATATATATATAATAAGCAGTATTAATAACATTTACCGGCCTGAATGTCCGAGAGATTTTCATAGTAAATATTCGTCCTTCGACAGGAATCGAACCTGTATCCTATATGGAACCATCATATAACCTGACGTGCCTTAACCGATCGAGCCATTAAAATAAACAGAGCATTTACTTAAATATTTGTATCTATAAAAAGAATGTATAGACATAAAAATGCCTTAAAATAATTGTCCATTTCATAATGTGTGACGATATATATATATATATATATATATATATATATATATATACATATATATATATATATATTACACTCTAATATATGTGTGACGTCATATATATAAAATGCTTGGACACCAGATAAAACCAACAATTAATCTGTTCTGATATATAGAGGTTACATATATTGGCTTTCACGCATACTTATCGTATATACTCGTGTATAAGTCGACCATGTATACTGCTGCCCATTCATTTTTTAGCATGAATTTTAAACTCTCGATAAAAATGTGCCTTTTCATAGTGCAACCGGTCACCTAAAATGCATGATTTTTCAACCTCTTCAAAAAAATTTTCTGTGTATCGTGCCACTCGCTATTTTCTCGTAAAAAAAGTGAAAAGTTCCATCAGCGGGAAATGCGAAGGAAAAACCTGGCATAGAACTTAGTTAAACCTAGCAATTTCAAGTGTAAAATCATGAGATCTTGCCGCAAATCAGAATATATATATATATATATATATATATATATATGTTCTATTTTGTCACCCACCTTTAGTCATATATAGAGTTTCTATATCTTATTTTCTTATATCTTAATATGTGAGACTTTGTATTTGATTTTAGTTCTTGTACGATTTATTTTAGTCCCGTTTTCACACCTCTTAAACCAAACATATTGCTATCAGTTATGACATATCAACTTGCTGACTCTTGAGGTTTGAGTTTAAAACTTGAGTTAGCACGTACAAACAAGCAGTTTCCAAACATAAAATAATAATAATAATAATATTAATAACAATAATAATAATATTTATTATTATTATTATTATTATTGTTATTAATAATATTATGTCCATATTACAGTTCGCCACGTGTTGAAAAATGGAATAAACATTGCCCTGAACCAGTCATAGAAAGTCATTAGGTCAAGATTCTTTTGGACTTTACCATAGTTTTGACAGATATATAAATGCTTACAGAACAGACATAGTGATTTAAAACATAAAAATTCTTGCCATCTCATAGATGTAACAGTGTCATCAGATAAAAATATATAACTTAAAGAATTTGACAAAATAAGTAAATATATGGACCTTGAAAGTTAAATTAAAAAAATGTTGTACCTTGAAACACATACTAGAAATGTAATAATTGAAATAATTGAAAAAGTATAACATCACAAAAAGTGGGAGACAAAGAAGAAAATTAACAAAATCAGCCCGTGTTTAAAAGAAAGATTTTAAAATACTTATTTTAATAATTTACAAGAAGACAGAAAGACGCGCTATACACGGGTATTTTTTTTTTTTTATGTGACCCGTTGCACTATACACAGGTACATTTTTCTGAAGTTTTTATTTTGGGATTTCAACGAACACTCGTTACCACTTTTGTGACGCCAACTAATACTCGTTATCACTTTCGTAATGCTCGTTGTAGTAGAGACTTTGTAATCGAAGATACAACAATAGTACGCTGTTGAACAATACTGGTGTCAGACGCCTTCGAATATCAATCGCACTAATAATACAGGCTCAATAATACTCGCTCGAATTGTAATCTGTATAGTGATCTGAATAGAGAAATAGTAGTCCGTAGAGGATAGCCTGGAAATGACGATCCGAATAGTAATAGAGGATAGACTAGAAATAGAAGGCCGAAAGTATGTTTCATGTTCTTAGTTCTTTCTTTTTTTATTCCTCATTTTTCTTTGGGCATTGGTTTGTTCTATTACAAGCAGAAATACCTAAGGTTTTTTCAAGCGAATACTATTATATATATATATATATATATATATATATATATATATATATTAAATCCTGGTTATTATTATATCCTGGGGAGGATCGAACTCACTACTCAGTCGTAGATTAATATCGAAGTGATCAAAACTTAAAATAAATTCAAACTTATAAAATAGACCTATAAATGCGAAAGGTAGATTCTGGCGAGAAGGTCACAGAGAAGGAACTTTCAAAGACAGAGCAAATCAATATGGCAGAACTTCGAGATAAAGATATATTTTTAAAGAATATCAAAAAAATTAAGTAAATGAAGTGATCTTGAATTTGAAACTTAAAAAATCTGGTACCATAAATCTACTGTTTTATTAACTGGAATCCTGAGTACGAAAAAAAAAAACAAAACCGTAGAGGCGTAAACATTAACAATATGCTTAGCAGCCTCTTTTTACCAGAGATTCAACTAATTGCGCTATTTGAAACTTCTCGTCTACTCACGTGATCAACACCAACAAAATAAAACACGGTACTTGTTAAATATCACGTAAGATAAGTAATTGTGCAACAGAGAATGCATATATTAACTATTTTTGCTTACACCATGTCCTGGTAAGAGTTTGTAAGGAACAATAAACAAAAACAAGTAATAATAATAATAATAATAATAATTAAGAGAATAATGCGATTTAAGAAAAGATAAAGAAAATAAAAAAAAAACACTGTGTTTGACAATGCGAAACAATATTTCAAAAGAAAGTGTGTATTCAAGTTATATTTAAGAACATCTTTTCAAGTTTAAATGTAAATAAATCTATAAAAAATATATGCCTTTGAACAAACGTTGTTTGTCTTGTAATGAAAAAGAAAACGGCTGTACCGGTAACATTGTTTAATATTGTCAAACACTTTTCATCTTTTCTTAAATCGCGCCCTTCTTTTAACTGTTGAAAAATACTGGAAGAGTTACACCAATCATTTTGTTTAATAATAATAATAATAATAATAATAATAATAATAATAATATTGGAGCAAATATGCCGGACATAACAGTCAAATAGAAAAAAAACTTGCCTTTCTAACTGATATGGTTTGCCCAGTGGACTGTAACTCAGCGACCAGCCGCGCTGCTGGAAGATTTGGACGGCCCGAGAGAGATTTGCACGATTACATTAAAACCTACTTTTACACATTCATAGGCCCGAGTACGAGGGTTAACTACTTGCCCACAGCTGAGACCCTAACAGGTGCTACAACCCCGGGTCAGATGGGGGGGGGGCGGCATGAGAACACCAGCAATTAAGAGGTGGGTTAACGCTCCTCAAAACCTCCTGACCTGAGGGCTTGCTACTGGATGAAGTTTATCATCTTATCCAGAACGGTTATGTCTGTAGTTGGGACCCGGAAAGAAATGAGTACACACCAAAAATCAAATGAAATAATAATAATAATAATAATTATTATTATTATTATTATTACTATTATTATTATTATTATTATTGCCGTTCTTGTTGTTGTTGTTGGAATGACAAAAGTACGCAGGTGTAGGCTTTAAGAAAGCTTTATTTGAATGAAAATTCAATGTTCGCGTATAGTGTCCTTTTATAGCCCCAGTAAACAGAAATAACTCTCTCAATGAAGAGAGTAACAAAACAAGTGAAGACCGCTCTTGATCATTTATTACAATTATTATTATTATTATTATTATTATTATTATTATTATTATTATTATTATTATTATTATTATCACCACGAGAAAAAGTTAATTAATAAAATGCTGATAAATGGCATGAAGTTCACCCAGAAGAGTTCGTGGAAAGGTATTAGGTCAAAATTCAAGATTAACAAAAGTTATAGGAGCTATTACACTTTGGCAGCCCGCCTCCGCCATGTTTTCCTTCAAACAAAAGGGTTGGAAGAAAATTCAAACCAATAATCGAAAGAGCGATAACAATGACCTTTCGAGACATATTTTCCTGAAAAACCAGAAGATTTTATAAACTTCCATCGACAGTACCACTGAATATTCGGTCAATGAATACCGAATATTTCCTTATAAGGAAACAGCTATTAATACTTTTATTATTAGCATTAAACAAACACAACTGATTCTGTTTAAGAATTCAGAAGTAAATTAAAATCTTTACTGTTCTTTGTAAAACATGCAATGGGGTGTTAGGTGTTGTGTGTATTTGGCTTGACTAGAAGGTGACGACCCAAATTGGGAGCAAAAGGTCCAGTTGGCTTGAAGCCGACCCTTCTTCTACTTCTCTCTTTATCATTTAAGCAAACCAGGTTCGGACTTTCCAGTTTTTGACAGACTTTCATTTGAAATCCATCTTCTTCAAAATAGATGACGTATCAATAGTTGCTTGAATGAGAGAAGATGATTAGACCGATTTATACTCTCTCTTTCTCTCTCTCTCTCTGTCCTTCATTTCATTTTCACCTTCTCCCCCACAATTTTCTGTCGCGCCGCCATTATATTTTGATTTTTATCTGCGAGTTTCGGATGATTGGTTGCCTTCCCAATCTCGCCTATATCGTTTATTTTGTTATCATTGCTAAATATCTTGGTCCAAAGGAGGCGGGACAATCAGCACGGACAGATGTCCTGGCATTTGGTTGAAGGACAGAATGTATTAGAGGAGATGGAATAATAATAATAATAATAATAAAAAGGCTAGACAGAAATAGACAGGCAAATGTGGTTAAACAGAGACTGACGTAAAGATGAAAAATGATACAGAAAATGTAATAGGATAGAAGGAAAAAAAGGAGAGATAAAAGAGATGAATGAGAAAAGAAATAGTAAAAATTAAGAACAAATTTTATGAAGAAAGAAAGTATGAACACATTAAAGAAAATTAAGAAATAAGGAAAAAGGAATAGAGAGGATGCGAAGGAAAAAAAAGAAAAGGCCACAAAAAGAATTAGAGAAAGGAAGGAAGAAAGAGAGAACGAAAAAAAAAGAAAGCGAAAAAGACCGAAAAATATGATAGAGACATCAGATATGCTCGCGTGTAAGAAAGAAATAAAGAAAACACATTTTGAAAATAACAAAAGAGAGAAAGGGAAGCTTGTAAAGAAAGAAAGAAAGAAAGAAAGAAAGAAAGAAAGAAAGAAAAAGAGAAAAACATCGAAAAATATGATGGAGTCATCAGATAAGATCATGTGTAATAAGAAAGAAAGAAAACACATTTTGAAAATAACAAAAAAGAGAAAGGGAAGCTTGTAAAGAAAGAAAGAAAGAAAGAAAGAAAAAGAAAGAAAGAAAACACATTTTGAAAATAACAAAAGAGAGAAAGGGAAGCTTGTAAAGAAAGAAAGAAAGAAAGAAAGAAAGAAAGAAAGAAAGAAAAAGAGAAAAACATCGAAAAATATGATGGAGTCATCAGATAAGATCATGTGTAATAAGAAAGAAAGAAAACACATTTTGAAAATAACAAAAAAGAGAAAGGGAAGCTTGTAAAGAAAGAAAGAAAGAAAGAAAAAGAAAGAAAGAAAGAAAGAAAACACATTTTGAAAATAACAAAAGAGAGAAAGGGAAGCTTGTAAAGGAATAAATAAATATAGAAAGAAAGAAAGAAAGAAAGAAAGAAAGAAAGAAAGAAAGAAAGAAAGAACGAAGTAAAAAAGAAAGAGATAAGATTGGAAATTGTGATGGAGTCATCAGATAAGATCAAGTGTAAGAAAGAAAGAAAGAAACAAACAAACAAACAAACAAACAAATAAACAAACACATTTTCAAAATCACGAAAAATAGAAAAGGAAACTTGTAAAGAAAGAAAGAAAGAAAGAAGGAAAGAAAACACATTTTGAAAATAACAAAAAAGAGAAAGGGAAGCTTGTAAAGAAAGAAAGAAAGATCGAAAGAAAGAAAGAAAGAAAGAAAGAAAGGAAGAAAGAAAGAAAGAAAGAAAGAAAGAAAGAAAGAAAGAAAGAAAGAAAGAAGGGAAAAAGAGAGAACGGAGGAAAAAAGAAAGAGATAAAGATTGGAAATTGTAATGGAGTCATCAAATAAGATCATGTGTAAGAAAGAAAGAAAGAAAGAAAGAAATAGAGAGAACGAAAGAAAGAAAGAAAGAAAGAAAGAAGGAAAGAAAAAGCAAAAAACATCGAAAAATATGGTGCCATCAGATAAGATCATGTGTAAGAAAGGAAGAAAGAATGAAAAAGAGAAAGAAAGTAAGGAAGGAAACATTTTGAATATAACAAAAAAGTGAAACGGAAACTTGTAAAGAAAAAGGAATGATAAAAGAGACGAATGAGAAAGGAAATAGGCACATTTTAAGAATAAAGAACGTTTGAAGAAAGTAAAGAAAAAAGAATTAAGCAAAATGAATAGAGGGAACATAAGAAAGAAAGAAAGAAAGAAAGAAAGAAAGAAAGAAAAGTGCACAAAAAGAATTAAAGAAAGAAAGGTAGGAGAAATAAAAAAGAAGAAGCAAAGAAGGATAGAACTGTAAAAATAAAGAAAAAATGGTAAAAGAGACAAAGAAATGAAAGTGTAAAAAGTAAAGAAAACACTACAAAAAAGAAAGAAAGTAATTGTCGTAAGGAAGTAAAGATAATGTATAAGAATTTAGAATAGAAAAAGAAAAGGAAAAAAGAAAAAAAACCGAGACTGATATGTTAAAAGAAAGCGTGTCACAATTAAAAGTATCCAGAGAAGAGAGAATGAACAAAGAAAGAGAAGATGGAGTAAAAATAAATGAAGCATTAAAAAGCGAATAATTCTACTGCTTGAAAGAAAGAATAGAAAGAAAATATTAAAAAATGAAAAGAAATAAATAGTCGGGACTATAAAATTGTGGAAAGAAAGGAAAGGAGAGAAAATGAAGAAGAAAAAGAAAGAAAAGATGAACTCAAGTAAAGGAAAAAAAAAAAAGAAAGAAAGAAATTTTCTGAATAAGGAAAAAGAAAAACGCAAAGGCGAAAAGGAAGAAAACATTTTTAAAATAACAAAAAGAGAAACAAAAACGTGTAAAGAAAGAAAAAAAAGAAAGAGAGAACGAATGAAAGAAAGAAAGAAAGAATGATTGAATGGAAGAAAGAAAGAAAAGATAGAGAGAAAAAAGAAAGAAAGAAAATTTATTTTGAGAATAACAAAAAAAAGAAACAGAAATTTGTAAAGAAAAAAGAAAGAAAGAAAGAAAGGATAGAAAGTTCAGAAAATAGGATTGAAACATCAGATAAGCTCATGTATAAGAAACGAAAAACGAATAAAAAGAAAGAAAGTAACCAAGGAAACATTTTGAAAATAACAAAAAAGAGATACGAAAAAATGTAAAGAAAGAAAGAAAGAAAGAAAGGAGGAAATAGAGAGAACGAAAGAAAAAAGAAAGAAAAAGATCGAAAAATCTGATGGAGACATCAGATAAGCTCATGTGTAATAAAGAAAGAAAGAATGGAAACATTTTGAAAATAGCAAAAAGAGAAACGGAAACTCGTAAAGAAAAAAGAAAAAAAGAAACAAACAAACAAAAAAAGAAAAAATAATGAAGAAAGAAAGAAAACAAAGAAGAAAGAAAAATCGAAAAATGTGATAGATAAACTCTTGTGTAAGAAAGAAATATTTTAAAAATAACAAAAAATAGAGAATCAGAAACATGTAAAAAAGAAAAAAGGAAAGAAAAAACATTTTGAAAATAACAAAAAAGAGAAACGGAAACTTGTAAAGAAAGAAAGAAGAAACAATAAAAATTAAAGGAAAATGAGAAAAACACGAGAATGACAAGAATAAACAAAACTGACGGAATATTGATAACATTATTATTATTATTATTATTATTATTATTATTATTATTATTATTATTTTACTTAAAATTTTATTATATAAGGGAAAAAGAGAAAAACGGCAATCAATTGCTGAAACCTCCGAAAGAGTTGACTGAACAATTGCTAAATGTTAATCTACGAACGCTAGAAAAACGATTGTGGCTTCTCTCTACTATTTAAACGCTAGAGTTAAGGTGCTGAATATTACATAAATCAGATAAGTGAAAAATTATATTTTTCTTAATCCTACATATATATATATATGTACATATATATATATATATATATATATATATATATATATATATATATATATATATATATATATATATATATACCCAATGCAATGAGAACGAAAGTAATATATAAATTCTAACGTTCACAAAATTAATTCAAAAGAGGGCTTGACACCTATAGTAGAACGATAATTATTTATTATAATTTTATCATATAGACAAAAACGAATTGGTCATAATTTTTGGTTCTCACCAGTCGATGTGCAATTGAAATGCACCGAAACGAAGTTGCATCTTTGTAGTGAGTAAACTGTTTTTGTATATATAATAAAATTATTATTATTATATATATATATATATATATATATATATATATACTATCCCACACCGACAGTAAAATACGAAGTTTCATTCACTTTGAAATCAGCAGGTGTCTGCTGATTTCATAACGCATGAAACTCCAAGTCGTACTGTCGGCATGGGGTGTTATGTATATTTATTAATACTTATTACTTAATCTCGCTATTATTTTGCATTTAGCACTGTTTTATTTACACCAAAGGATATATATATATATATATATATATATATATATATATATATATATATATATATATATATATATATATATATATACACACATACAATAATCACTCCTAACAAAGTGTTTCCTTATGCATTGGGAAATATGAAATTGTATTCATCAAATTCTATTTAGTAATGTATTTCTAAATACACGCATATATATATATGTTTGTGTGTGTGTGCGCGCGCGTGTGTTTGGTTGAGTATGTGTGCTTGTTTGGTTTTAATGTGTTTTTTTTAAATATGTATACGAGAAAAAATCAATAAAAATTTCTGACTATACACATACACATTGATATATATATATATATATATATATATATATATATATATATATATATATATATATATATATCGTGTTATATTACGTTATTACGTGGCTTGGTATATTACGTCATTTTGTAAGCAAATGTAAAATCACCAGATAATGAAGAAAAAGTATCCATACCATAACTGAAGGACCCTGGAAACAAAGAAATTATGCACACAAAACACCTTTCACAAAAAGCAAATACGCGAACAGCCCTATGCTTTCTAAGTATATCTGTAAAATTAAAAACAAAACGCAAATCACACCAAAAATATCACGGAAAATAAAGAAAAGATCATCAGCCTCCAACAATCAATCCAAAACCTGCAAACTTTGCTTGGAGGAAAAATAGCTATTATTACCTTCCCAGACCAAAATAAATTACTAAATATACGATCTGAGCTCATCCCAAAATGCAGATATGAAAACAAATTTTACAACGTTACTTAAAAATCGATACAAAATGAAAAAAAAATGATATAAAAAAACAAGTTAAATAATAAATAAACAATCACTCTCGTTAGAAATAGAACAAATAAAAGTAGAAAATAAATACATAAAATACAAGTAAAAATAATCAATCCGAATAAATAAATAAAGTAAACAATGAACAAATCAACAAACCAATCCCGCCAAAATAAGCGTTAGAATAGACTTCAACAATAATCCATAAATTGGACGAAAAAATAGCTATAACTGCTATATAACGATAAAAACTACTACGTTAGTCAAAAATCGAAAGCCGAATAGAATATATAAATATATGCAAAATAAAAAAAGAAATAAAAAGCAAATAAATAAAAAAACAAGTAAAAATTAATCCAAAATAACTAATTAACTAACTAAATAAATAAACGAATTACAAGTTGCTCCCGCTAAAATAACCGTTAGAACTAATAAATATAAACATAAGCGACCTAAGCAAATCCTCCACTATTCTTTACCACGTTAGTAAAAAAATAGAAAACCGAAAAGAATAAATAAACAAAAAATGATAATAAAAACAAGTAAAATGAATTAACCCAAATAAATAAATATATACATAAATAAATAAGCCACTCCCGGCAAAATAAACGCAAGAATGGATTACCCACAATGCACCACTGACCCATATATATAAATAGTCGAGGAAAAATCCAATACTCGCGGCCTGGCGATTGCGTCTAGCATGAAGCAGCCTTTCGCCCCTGAGTGTTGGCTTCAATGTCCATTACATATATATATATATATATATATATATATATATATATATATATATATATATATATATATATACGAAATCAGATCTGCAGTACGTAATAATCAGAATCTTAAATTATGTGGAAAATTTCTAAGACATTTTTCCTTGATTAATTGGATTATACATGTCACTTTAACTGTTAAACACATATAACAAGAAAATTTCGTGGATTTATAACTTTTCAAACTTCAAACAAAATTCTCACTTGATTGATTTGAATTCGAACTCATCGAACGCCCCCAGGCATATATTTAATTGTCAATAAATAGAATAATTTTAAAATAAACATATTTCGGTTTACACATATTTCGTCTTAGTGTTTGTATATGTATGGAAAATTGCGTCCTGAAGATGATGATTTGAAATTGTTGAAAGTACTTGGTATGTCATTTCCATCTGACAACAACATGAATAAAAGGATCTTATTATTCAAGGAACTGATAGCAAGTTAATGTCTCATTATATCTTTTTAGCGAAGTGATTTCGCCATTTATCACATTAACATTGCTAATTAATTCTTTGTATAAATTGTTCCTTTATGATAGATATATATATATATATATATATATATATATATATATATATATATATATATATATATATATATATATGAAAAATGTATGTGGAATGACACGCCATGGATATGCATATGTGCCCGGTCCCACACTGTCCACTTAAGCTTATGTTTGTGTGAGCTCCACTGAGTGAGCGTGCGTGTTTGTATGTCTGCGTACGTCAATGAGTGCACGTGCATGTATGTATGTTTGCGTAAGTATGAGTTTCCGAAAACAATTTTTCCTCCCACTTCCATAAAAACACCGATATGCGCAAACATATATAAATTCAAAATTTAAAAATTAGTCAGTTTGTCTGACGATCGCAGAAACCCTGGATCACAAGCTCACACCAATCCAACTAAATGCTCCTGAAAAATTTATTTCAGTTGAGCTCTCTGGGGTGGAAGTGTGGGTTTGTAAACATT
The DNA here is from genome assembly GCA_963932145.1 of Acanthosepion lycidas. Taxonomy (NCBI): domain Eukaryota; kingdom Metazoa; phylum Mollusca; class Cephalopoda; order Sepiida; family Sepiidae; genus Acanthosepion; species Acanthosepion lycidas. Next base: position 79,889,106 of record OZ010598.1, on the reverse strand, counting down.
GACTATTAAGGCTAATAATGCAAGGCTCTTCGGTAAATCGAATCGAGTTCTCTTAGTCACTGTGTGTTTATCTAAAAATAAATACGCTTATTCACTTCACCGCTTCTGTGCACCACCGGCTTAGTGGTAGAATCCCCGACTAACGCCAATTCAGTCGGGTTTCGATCCTAGCTAGAGGCAACCGAACGTTTAGCCACACTGATGAGCCGTGATACAGCGAAACAGTCTGTCTGTGGATGACAATATATATATATATATATATATATATGGTTGGATAGATGTGAGCTAGTGGCCCTGGTTTTCACGCTTTAGCGATCGTCAGACAAACTGATTATTTTTTTTTAAAATTTGTGTTTATGTAGATTGCGTGTATTGGTGTTATTGTGGAAGTGGTGGGGGAAACTGCGTCGTTTTTTCATCGTACTGACGCAAACATCGATGTATGCAGACACACATACATACTTGGTCGTCCGTCGGGACTCATACATATATAAACATATGTGGGCAGTTTCGGATATGACATATGTATGTATACGGATGGTGTTGTGTCTATACATACGCATTTGTATGTTGAAATTTAAAGATTGGAAGTGTGGCGGAAATGTCTCGTGAATGTCTCGTGAATGTATACATGTCATATATTTTATTTTTCCGCTGAATAATATTTCCTCGCGTGTATGTATATACGTGTGGTAGGGTTTGTGTGAAATTATGATAGGTAAAAATTATTATTATTTATATTTATTTTTAAATTTTGAAAAAAAATGGCGGTTTATTTGTTATATTTAAAGCTGGTTATTTGTTTGTTTATAATTGTGTATATGTAACAGGTAGAAATTTGTAATCCTTATTGGTTATTTATATGGTGATGTTTAATATTTAATATGCTGGGTGAGAGGGTAGTTTGATTTAATAACGGGTCTATATGATATGATATGATAGTAATGTTGCAAGGGATTGGAGGCAATGATAATATAATTAGCTAATAGTTATTGTAAATTGGTAGAAATTGTAAATTGGTAGAAATGATTAGTAACGGTGGTGGGAGAATGATGAAACCATGAATGTAGTTATAGTGGTGGTAGCTAAAGAGTGGTTGTTGGTGTTTTATTTTATTTTATTTTATTTTGTTATATGTATTAATTTATTTTGGTATAAATCCTGATAATAGGTATTCTGTGTAAAATTATGGTAGTTGAAGATTGCTATAATATTTTAATTTTTAATTTACAAAAATATTATTGTTTATTATATTAAAGCTCGCTATTTCCTTGTTTATTTGTGACTGTGTATATGTGGCTGGTAGAAATTTCAGTTTGTAATCCTTATTGGTTACTTTTATGGTGGTATTAAATATGCTGAGAGAGGGGGTAGTATACGTTAATAATTATGGCAGGATTATATAGTAATGGTAGATATGGTGTGATAGTAATATGTAAGGTGGATGGTGGCAATAATGATATAAGTAGTTAATATCTATTGTAAATTGTTAGTAGTGATTAGTAATGTTGGTGGGAGAATAATAAAACCTATAAATGTAATTATTGTGGTGCTAGCTTGAACTAAAGGGTGGTTGTTGGTGTTTTATTTATATTTATTTGTTTATTTTTATTTATTAAGAATCCTGGTAATGGGTGTTTATTCTCATGGTTATATATGGAAATTATATCTGATCTTATTGTTTTGTTTTAAGGTGATAAATATGCTGGGGGGGGGTTCATATGCGTTAAAGATTGTAGAGGATTTATAATAGTAGATGTGATGTGTTAGTGATGGTGCTGGGTGTTGGTGGTAATGATAATATTATTAGATAATAGTTATTGTAAAGTGGTAAAAGTGATTACTAATGGTGGTGCAATGATAATAATGATAAATGCAATTATTTTGATGGTATCTTGAAATTAAATTGTGATTGTTGGTGGTTTGTCTATTTTATCCGTTTGGTATGAATTCGGATAATAGGTACTTGTTCTCATGCCTACATTTGGAGATTATCTCTGATTTTTTGTTTAGTAGGTTCTTTTGCGGTTTGTGTGATATTATTGCTACTTTTTCGTGTAGGCAAAGTAGGCATTTTTTTGTAATGTTGCTGTAGCCAGGGGCTTTTTTCAATATTTCCCAACTTATTGTTGGTGCAATATTTTTGTCTTTTTGCTGCCATATGTATGTAGAAAGTGTCGTGCTGTTCCAATATTTCCTGTTGGTGAATGAAAGGTTGTGATTGTTATTCCTCATCTTGAATGGACCTTCGGTGGCACCGATGTAGTGCATTATGTTGTTGTTTGCACTTACCTTGGCCTTGTATATTGTGTTCGTAAGTTGGCAATTTCCCTGGAGTTGACATGTTGTTCTGTTTCTGCAGTTGCATATTGGATCCTTGATTTCATTTTTCTAGGTTGTCATTTTTTTGTTGTGGCTTTTGATTATTTCTGTTATGTTTTTTGTACAGCTGTAACTGATCTTTACGTTATTTTTGATGATTTGTTTGCTTCAGTGAAGTGTTTTTCTATTAAGTTTAGGAATATTTTGCCTATGTTCGTTTTAACGGTTTTGTTACATGGTGGATTAAACCAGATAATGTTTCTCTTTCTGTTCTTGCATCTTGGCTGTGGAGATATATATTGTAGTTGTTGTGTGTAACCACTTGCTTTTAGTGCTTCGTTGTATGGTGCTTTTTTGCTATTGAAAATGTGTATGTTAGATGAGTTCTCAGATAATCTGCGGCTGATTGAATTTGGTATTTGTTTGATGATAGAAGGTGGATGGTTGGAGGATGTGTGTACGTAAGTTGGGGTGTCATTTTCTTTTTTGTATGGTTCATATGTGTTGTTGATCAGGTTAAGAGTGACGTCAAGGAAGTTTACTATTGTTGTGCTTGTATTTATCTCTATTTTCAATCCAATATTTTGTAGGGTGTTCATTATTTTCTTCCTGAATTTGTCTACTTTGTGGCCATTGGATTTCCTTATTAAGATAAGACCGTCATCTCCGTATAATCCTGTGTACTTTCTCTCCAGGATTCTGGCCAGGTATGATAGGATGAGTATGCCTACTAATTCGCATATTAAAGCTCCATCGTAGCTACCCATTGTTACGTCACATAGGTTGTAGTTTTGTTTCTTTACCCATGGTTCATTGTTGTGGAACAGCAGGGATTTGTGGCAATGCTTGATTATTTTTATATCTCCGTCCGTTAGTTTTACATTTAGTTGTGCCAGTTGTATAGCTTCATTTAATATGTTTTCTGTAATGGAAGGATAAAAATCCACAATGTCAAATTGGATGAAAGTGGATTTGTTCTTGTTATCTATCGTTTTAAACCACTCTATGACGGCTTTGGTGTTCTTCCACTGGTTGAGACCTAATTTTTCTCTTAGGCTGGTGTTGATATTTTTTAGTATCTTTTTACTAATTTATATATATATATATATATATATATATATATATAATTTTTCACTCACATGATTGATTTAATATCCAGTACCTTAACTCTAGCGTTACGCCAACTGTCTTTATATATATATATATATATATATATATATATATATATATATATATGGGCAGCCTTAATGTTCTTAATATTCTTTTTCCATTTGGTTTTTCCAGTTACGAATCCTTTTTTAAAGCTGATCATTTTGTGTTCATTTTGTTTAGTTCTTTTTTCGTAACAGATTTAATGTTTAGTATAGAGCTTAGAAAAAATTCGCAGTGTGAGATAGGCAAGAAGTAAGGCATGTAGCAACATCAACAGGGCAAAGGGTACTCATTTAAAGGCAAGGAAGGGCAAAAATATTTTAAGTCAAGTGATAGCGATTGCTGTATGAGTCAGTATCTGTCTATATTTCTGAGATGAGGTATTATGTACAGTATTTACATTATTCGGACTATTGTCTATTTACAATTATTCATTATTTATTACAACGCTCCGGCCTTCTTCAGGTGGTTTGAATGTCGAACTGAACACTTTATTTCGCTGGGGTAGACTGTTCTAGTTCCACCTGCCATGTTTGATGGATGTCAGTTATCTTCTGTTAATTTTCCCTCTCTAAGTTCTCCACTGCCTTAACCGGGTATTGAACTCACACTCTTTGGGTCTTGGATCTAACCAACGCCTTTATCCACTGTGCCATGTGTCCTTGAGGACATCTGGGTATGAATTTCTGGGTATTATAAACCTAAAATATCGGTCGTCTGTTTTATCAAACCCGGTGTGGAGTGAGTTTGTGTCAGAAATAGAAATGCATCTAATATCTTAACATTTACGACAGCCTGCCTGTCCACATTCGCAATTTAGAAAAATTCTTGTCAAAAATAGATCTATATATTTTCATAGTAAGAATAAACATAAGCGAAAAATTCTTGAAGCTACCTATATTAAAAATTGAAACCTACCTTTAATTAGATTAATTATGAATACTGTTCAAATGTTTTAAAATGTTTACAGTAGACAGTTTAAATATCTAGGTTTTAACAAATAGTTTTAAATAGCTTTTTTTTTTCAAATTTTAAACATTACAGTAACTTAGTTACCTCCCTTGGTTTTTGTACGTGAGCCTACATTTTAAATTTAAAATTGTACAAAACCTTAGTGATTTTCACTTGTTGTGTTCAATGAAAATGATTTTCAGATGAACACAATTTTTTGTCTCAGAAAATCCAAGACTCTGATGACGACATTATGCTAATGACGAAAGTACTCGGAATAAAATGAATATGCAACAATATGGTAATTTTCTTTCCTCCTTTCATAACGACAGTAATAAACTTGCCCGTAATTACGAGAGGATCCTATTAAAAATAAGTAGATAAAACGTGTTTCAATTATCGAATCACACACACACGGACACACACACACACACACACATATATATATATATATATATATATATATATATATATATATATAAGGTTGGTGCAAAAATAATGACGTTTTAATGTCGTTTTTTGACGTTAAAAAATACGTCAAAAAACGACATTATTACGTCATTATTTTTGCAACAACCTAATATAATATTGCTAATTATTTTTGGGCGTATATTTATGCGCATGTGTCTTTCTTGCTTATCTTTCTTTCTCACTCATTCTCTTACACACACACATACACACAGGCGCCCGTGGACACACATGCACACACCCGCGCGTGAGGAATCACATGCACGCACTTGAACATAGACAAGCGTCTCGAAGAATCTAATCTTGGACTTAAATGGCAACCAAAAGCGAAGCGAGCCAATCAAGAGAAGCGATCCAAGCAACCAACAAAACTCTCAGACATGCGAATTATCATTCTGCTGCAGGTCCCAATCCAGAGTGGTGGGGTGCGGCGCGCCTATCGCCAGAAGAACACTAACCTAAGGGTTAAATGCCCAATGTATCACAACCGTTACGAGATAAAGACAACCTTTCTCCTATCCCTTTCATAAGCCTTTCTCTCCTCTATCTTCTCACTATCCTGCCTGGTCAAGCGACATTGACCAAAGCTATTTTCTTATCTATATTCTCGGCTGGAATATGTTGGCATCTTAGAATCGAGCGAGCCTTGACGCCTGAACACTTATCAAGTATCTCCAATCTTTAAAGTTACTGATGATGATCTTTATAGTAAACTCCAACGGTTCCAGCCAGACATTTAAGTCTGCAATCATCGCCTTGTAGAGTCCTTTTTACATATATATAATTCGACGATACCCGTCTATTGCAGACGTTCGCTAAGGTACATTTGGGTTTGTTCAACACCCACAAAGCCCACCTGTGGTTTAGACTGCAACTATGCTGAGTGGTGACAGTTTCTGGGAGAGAGCGTGTTCTGAGAGAAAGAGCGTGTTGTCGGAACAAAGCCAGCATACTCAAAGCCTCGGTCACGATAACTTGTGACTTTGTTCTAGCACAGCTATCGATGTTTGTTCATTTGTGTTTATTCAGTAGAGCCAACCTGTAGTTTTTACTGCAACTATACTGAGACAGCGTGTTCTGAGATAGATAGAGAGAGAGAGAGAGAGAGAGCGTGTTATCTAGCAGATCAACAGTCTGAACAACGCAAACACAAACCCTCGGTCACGATGACTTGTGACTTCGTGCTAGTGAGTGATCTGTGAGTATCAGATTCTCCAAGCCCTCCTTTCTCATTACGTGTCCTAGAATTTTCAGCTGCCTCTTCCTGATGTTAAGTATAAGCCTCCTCCTTGTTTGCATACTTTCCAAGACCTCATCATTGCTCACACGCTTGGTCCATGATATCCTTGGCAACTTCTGTATAACCACATCTCCGTCGCCTCGAGTCTCTTCTTCATCTTTGAGGAGATCGCTCAACTTTCGCTGCCGTAAAGGAGGGCAGATGTCACGTATCAGCTAAGTACTCTTTTCTTTGTTACCTCCTGTTTCGCAATCTGTTGGCCTTAGAATATGCTCTAATACCAATTTCATACTGGTACCTTATAACCAGCTGCTTCTGGTCGATAAAACCCGACAATTCAAGGCAATCCAACTTGGGTTAGAAAAAATCCGATTTTAACTCTCCGCTTCCTAGCGTTCACATCCAAACACGGAAAAGGCAATGGAAGCCAATCTCTGAAAGAAAACCGGGAGTGGTGCCCCACCGAAGGCGGTTGGATTTCAACACTGAGAACTTTCCGGCAACTGCTGCAGCCAAGATTTCCCCAAATGTAATGCTCTGTATTCCTCTTGTCGTTACGGTCTACAGTGAGGCTAATCTGGGTAGTGCGCTGCCTCTATCGTTCTGGACTGCGCCCTGGCGAGATCACTCCATTTTCACTACCAAATGACGCTACATTCATCTCACGAAATAAATGAATGCATAAAACGAAATATATCGAACCATATAAATGAACGGACGTAAATAAATGTCACTTTATTTTTGCAATACATTAACTAACAACACATTTTCATCCAGATCATTTACAGAAATCATTTATTATTATTTACGACAGTCATTCTCAGTCTTTTTTAAACCACGACAGAATATGTAAAACTCTAGGGTACATTTATAAATATTTTAACCTTTATTGCTCTATATGTGACTTCACTTTCTGTAGAAAATGTTTACCATGCCACTGGATAAAGGCGTTAGTTGGATCCAGTGACAGGACTCAAAGAGTGTGAGTGCAATACCTGATTAAGGAAGCGGAGAACTTTCAGAGGGGAATTAATAGGAGATAACTGACATCCATTAGACATGGCGCGTGTAACTAGAACAGTCTACGCCAGTGAGCGAAATAAAAGGGTCCTGTTCGACATTCCAACCACCTAAAGAAGGGCGGAGCGTTCAACGACCGAAACGTTGTAATAAATATGGCGACAAAGATGAGGACAATAGTCCGAATAATGTAAATAGTGTACATAATACCTCATTTCAGAAATATAGACAGATACAGTGGAAAGTAGTGGCATATTTTTCTGCATGAAACTCAGATATCTAACAGAGTGTCCTTTCACAACCGTTTCATCAATGGAATCAACACTAATTTGTATTTTCTCAAAGAGCAAAAGTTTATTACATTATTAAATTATTAATTGTTTACATGAGGACAATAGTCCGAATAATGTAAATAGTTTATTTTGGCAATACATTAACTACCAAAGCATTTTCATCCAGATATTTCTTTTACAGAAATTTGTTATTTACTACAGAATCTCAATCTTTTTTAGACCACGGCACACTTTTAAAATAACTAAAAGGCTGGGGTGCACTTTATAAATATTTTAACCTTTATCGCTCTATATATGACTTCTCTTTCCGTAGAAAAAGAACATAGTGCTCGAAATTCATAGTTGTATTGTCACATCCTGCTATGGCAACAGAAAACAACATTGAGTGAAATTAACGATAAGGATACTGCAATTTAGAGACCTTGATAAAGAATGTAGTAGGAAGTATTATTTATAAGGTAGAGTACTAAAGGTTAAGGAGAAAATATTAGTAAGGGAATTTGATTTAGTATTCCCAAAGAATATTACCAGTACAATTTTCATTTAAATCGATTCGTGAAGAATCTGCGTTTCTTTCTTTTCTTTTTTTCTTTTTTTTTTGTTTTTGTTTTTTTTTTTTTTTTTACTTAGGGAGAGGGAAACCGATAATGACTGATTTAAATTCCTTGGAGAATGCAAAAGGAAAACGATTACCCACTCTTTCTTAAAGATTAATGAATTTAGCACCCAGTGTAGAATATCAAATAACAAAGATTTGATTTTAAGATGGAAGATATGTGCTTAGTGTCTCTAAGTTTTTAAAAACAAAGACATTTTTAAAATATAATTCATAACTTAATTTTCTGTTAACTTGGAGCGCACATGTCTACCTTTCAGGGCGCAGAAATACGCCCGAACGTATTGACTGAGAAACGCTGATTTACTGTGTCACTGTATATGTAAGGGTTGAATTGAATGAAACGTTTAACGTATTTACGTGAAAATTTAATTTGTTACTTCTTATTTTTTTCGATTCTCTGTCGATTCCGAGAAAACAATTATTAATTCCTGTCTTAATGGTAAAACCGATATGTCAGATAAAGTCAAATTGGCAGCTTTTCGCAAAAATGACCTGCAATCTGTTGTTAACTGAGGCAAGAAATGGCTTGTTAATTTTAACGAATTCAAAACTAAACTGTTCTCTTTAATCGTCTTAGTGAACCTTTTTTTATTTAGTTTCCATCAAGGTGGCCGATGCTAACATTCAAGAAAGAAATTTATTGTCCCTACGCGGTATAAAGTTGTTTTCTGATATGGATCGGAATGGTTATATCGAGTCAATTTCTAAGTCTGCAACTAAAGAGCAATGCACTGCGCCTTTTTGGCCTCACGTTTTCCACTGACTTGAAGTGGAGCGACTACATCGAACTAATAGCTGCATCTACTGCAAGAAATGTTGGTCACTGTGTCGTGCCAGAAATATTTTGTCAGAATTCCTCCTGCTCATTTACAAATATACCGTTCGCCCTTGTATTGAATACTATTGCCATATCTGGTCACGTGTTCCTGTTGTACACCTAGAGATTCTTGACAAAATTCAAAGAAGTATCTGCAATGTAATCGATCCTGACCTGGCATCTCGACTTCAGTTACTTTGTCACCGACGCTTCCCTCTGTTTTTTCGAAAAAATATTTTCATGGTAATTAATCTGATGCCTTTTTTTCCCCTGGCCTTTTTTGTCCCGACTATATGAATTTAAGCCTGCTACTAGATTAGCCTTTAGGGGTCTCACCCTTTTACATTTGAAACAGTTAAATGCAACCGCCACTTCTACTCCATCAGATTCTTTTCTCTCACTTCCCACTAGTGGATCCGTTTACTTGCTTTCCTGACAACTAAAATCTTCAAAAATTTAAAAGGCAACGTCAATCGCCATCTTCTGTCTTCTTGAATCCCGTTCATCTGTTGTCCTTTCTTCCATCCTCCCTATTCCCAATCTTCTCTTTCACTTTCACTTTCACTTTCACTTCCTTTAACACCCCCCCTTGTGTACTAGTGTTATTCCTGCCTTACTTGTGGTGAAATGATTAAAAGAAAAAGTTGGTACATTGTGTCGTGATAAACATTTTTACTTACATTAATATCGCACCTTTATATGGTTTCCTTTTTGTCTATGCATTGAATATCGCTGCTACGTCTGGTCTGGTGCTTTTGTATCTATCTAGAAAATCAGGAAAAAAATCCAACGAAGAATACGCAATACTGTCGTCCCCGACGGGGCATCTCGGCTTCAGTTACGTTCCCACCGCCCTAGCATAGCGTAGCTTCCCTTTGCCTATTCTACAAATATTTTCATGATGATCTTTCTGATTTTGGTATTTTGACTTCTTGAATTTAAACTGAGTAATAGATTGGCGGTTGGGTCTCATCTTCTTCTTGTTGAAATTGCTAAATATAGCCCTAAATTCTCTTCTCATAGCTTCTTCTCTTGACATCTTGAATTTAAACGAAGTACTAGAATGGCGGTTGGGTCTCATTTTTTTCCTGTTGAAATTTATAAATGCAATCATAAATTCTTTTCTCATAGCTTCTTCTCTCGACTTCTTGAATTTAAACGAAGTAATAGATTGGCGGTTAGGTCTCATTTTTTTCCTGTTGAAATTTATAAATGTAACCGTATTTTCTTTTCTCATAGTTTCTTCTCTTGACTTCTTGAATTTAAACGAAGTCCTAGGTTGGCGGTTAGGTCTCATCTTTTTCCTGTTGAAATTGCTAAATGTAGCCGTAAATACTTTTCTCATAGATTTTTCTCTCGAATTTAAACGAAGTACTATATTGGCAGCTAGATCTCATCCATTTCCTGTTGAAACTGATAAATGTAACCGTAAATTCTTTTCTCATAGGTTCTTCTCTTGACTTCTTGAATTTAAACGAAGTACTAGGTTGGCGGTTAGGTCTCATCCATTTCCTGTTGAAACTGATAAATGTAACCGTAAGTTCTCTTCTCATAGCTTCTTCTCTCGTACTCCCTGCCTGTGGAACTCTCATCCAGATTCTTGTTTTGCAGTCAACTAAAATCTACAGAAATTTAAATGCAATATCAATTGTCATCTTCTCCCTCCTTGAATTCCGTTCATCTATTGTCTTTTCTCCTGTTTAAAGCTTTCTCAGTTACCTTCATTTTATTGTCCTTTCTCTTCAGTGACCGCATGTGACAGTGGCCTTATCGCCTTGCTTGCAGTGAAATGATTTTTTTAAAAAATTGATTCATTTGACGAAAGATGAAAATTGTTGATTAGGAGTCAGAACCATTTAATATTATTGAATAATCTGAGAAATTAACATTTCGTAATTATTTATGTTGAATCTATTTGAATATAAATTTAGTAAGATTCGATATAAAGAAAAAGATAAAATAAGACGAAATGAGAATAAGCGATTAAGAGTGACGGTGAAAATAAAAGCTTTGTAAATAAACAAATGATTGGTTAAAGGAAAAAGCCAAAGAGAGTGTGTGTGTGAGAGGGAGAGAGAGGTTTACAAAATCTCTTCCCGACACCAAACACACGGCCAAAATTAGTCTATCCTATTCCCACCAGCGTAGAAATAGTTTCCGGTCATGCGCAATGAAGGTGACATCCTATCTGGAAAGCCCTTAATAAATACTCCTATATCTGACCTGAACCGATTGCAAATCAGACATTCAGATATAAATATCCTGCCCGAAGCGATTAAAGCCATTAGACTCCATGGCTTTTTTCTGGTGGAACGCGATGACATTTGACCCCAATCCGAATTCAATTTGTTTATCCCTTCCCAAAACTTAAGATTAAATCTTGTCCTCTCGCCGCGATTGTTACTACTAGTCCACTCAAGTTAACACGCGCAGGCGCAAACACGCACATCTTCGTACGTACCCACGTACAAAGCCGAGATCACACGAGCAATGCACACATTTTTACGTAAATATTAATAAGAGATTTTCAATGGAATCTTATTAGAATAACGGATTTAATGTCTCGCTGCAGATTAAATCCTGAATAATGGTTGGTGGATGATTGATTGGTATTTGACGGCTTATCAACCTTTTGCAAGTTATTTAAAGACAGAAAATATTTTTAAATGATTTTTTTTTTTTTTAGTTAATATTGATTTACTGATCCAAGTCCAAATAATTAACCCATAACTGGAGGAGGGGAGAAGAGGGTATTTGTAAGTGAATATAACTTAAGTGAATACAACGAACTTACCTGAAATTGGAACTTGACTCTCCGATTTCAAAATACGAGCCGTTATACATACCCCACCAGCATATCTAAGCTTAAAGCAACTAGTATTTTTAAGCGGTTACACACTAGATACTGACTACGCCCTACGTTGCTTAACTTTGGTAATCGTACGAGAACAGGCGTTTCAACGTGATATGGCCGTAAGCTGGATGATGGATTAGATGAGGATTAAATATTAGTTAGTTCAAACCAGTTTCATTAATTTTGTTGACTTTATCCTAATGTTCCGGCCGCTATATTCTCCGGTCTTGGCCTGGATATTTGAGAGGAGATGTTATTAGGATTATCTATTGCTTCTTTCAGGCAATTTTCAATGTCTTTTATTTTTCTTTCTGAGTTTCTAGGATGAAGTGATGTGATTCTTACACATTTTTTTCATTTATTTTCTTTATCGCACCATTTCAACCTTTTCACAATCTGGCCTTCATACTCTCGGAATTTGTTTAGATGAACTCTTCCGACCGTTGTACAGTCTGGGCTCCTTACTGGCGGAATTTTGAGGCGAAGTTTTTAGATCGTTGTACAGCTTGAGCATTTTACTGTCTGAATTTTTGAGTCGAAGTCCTTCGACTGTTGTCGCAACTTGACGTTCTTACTGTCAGAATATTTGAGGCGACGTCTTTTGACCGTTGCACAGCCTGGCCTGCTTACTCTCAGAATATTTGAGGCGACGACTTTTAACCGTTGTACAGCCTGACCTGCTTACTGTCAGAATATTTGAGGCGACGTCTTTTGACCGTTGCACAGCCTGGCCTGCTTACTGTCAGAATATTTGAGGCGACGTCTTTTGACCGTTGTACAGCCTGGTCTGCTTACTGTCTGAATATTTGAGGCGACGTCTTTTGACCGTTGCACAGCCTGGTCTGCTTACTGTCAGAATATTTGAGGCAACATCTTTTGACCGTTGCACAGCCTGGCCTGCTTACTGTCAGAATATTTGAGGCGACGTCTTTTGACCGTTGCACAGCCTGGTCTGCTTACTCTCAGAATATTTGAGGCGACGTCTTTTGACCGTTGCGCAGCCTGGCCTGCTTACTGTCAGAATATTTGAGGCGACGTCTTTTGACCGTTGCACAGCCTGGTCTGCTTACTCTCAGAATATTTGAGGCGACGTCTTTTGACCGTTGCACAGCCTGGCCTGCTTACTCTCAGAATATTTGAGGCGACGTCTTTTGACCGTTGTACAGCCTCGCCTGCTTACTCTCAGAATATTTGAGGCGACGTCTTTTGGCCGTTGTACAGCCTGGTCTGCTTACTGTCAGAATATTTGAGGCGACGTCTTTTGACCGTTGCACAGCCTGGCCTGCTTACTCTCAGAATATTTGAGGCGACGTCTTTTGACCATTGCACAGCCTGGCCTGCTTACTCTCAGAATATTTGAGGCGACGTCTTTTGACCGTTGCACAGCCTGGTCTGCTTACTCTCAGAATATTTGAGGCGACGTCTTTTGACCGTTGCACAGCCTGGCCTGCTTACTCTCAAAATATTTGAGGCGACGTCTTTTGACCGTTGCACAGCCTGGCCTGCTTACTCTCAGAATATTTGAGGCGATGTCTTTTGAGCGTTGCACAGCCTGGCCTGCTTAGTCTCAGAATATTTGAGGCGACGTCTTTTGACCGTTGCACAGCCTGGCCTGCTTACTCTCAGAATATTTGAGGCGATGTCTTTTGACCGTTGTACAGCCTGGTCTGCTTACTGTCAGAATATTTGAGGCGACGTCTTTTGACCGTTGCACAGCCTGGCCTGCTTACTGTCAGAATATTTGAGGCGACGTCGTTTGACCGTTGCACAGCCTGGTCTGCTTACTCTCAGAATATTTGAGGTGACGTCTTTTGACCGTTGCACAGCCTGGCCTGCTTACTCTCAGAATATTTGAGGCGATGTCTTTTGACCGTTGTACAGCCTGGTCTGCTTACTGTCAGAATATTTGAGGCGACGTCTTTTGACCGTTGCACAGCCTGGCCTGCTTACTCTCAGAATATTTGAGGCGACGTCTTTTGACCGTTGCGCAGCCTGGCCTGCTTACTGTCAGAATATTTGAGGCGACGTCTTTTGACCGTTGCACAGCCTGGCCTGCTTACTCTCAGAATATTTGAGGCGATGTCTTTTGACCGTTGTACAGCCTGGTCTGCTTACTGTCAGAATATTTGAGGCGACGTCTTTTGACCGTTGTACAGCCTCGCCTGCTTACTGTCAGAATATTTGAGGCGACGTCTTTTGACCGTTGCACAGCCTGGTCTGCTTACTCTCAGAATATTTGAGGTGACGTCTTTTGACCGTTGCACAGCCTGGCCTGCTTACTCTCAGAATATTTGAGGCGATGTCTTTTGACCGTTGTACAGCCTGGTCTGCTTACTGTCAGAATATTTGAGGCGACGTCTTTTGACCGTTGCCCAGCCTGGCCTACTTACTCTCAGAATATTTGAGGCGACGTCTTTTGACCGTTGCACAGCCTGGCCTGCTTACTCTCAGAATATTTGAGGCGACGTCTTTTGACCGTTGCACAGCCTGGCCTGCTTACTCTCAGAATATTTGAGGCGACGTCTTTTGACCGTTGCACAGCCTGGTCTGCTTACTCTCAGAATATTTGAGGCGACGTCTATAGACCATTGTACAACTTAATCTATTTTATGTCTGAATTTTTGAGGCGAAGTCTTTCGACCGTTGTTGCAATTTGACCTTCTTAATGTCGGAATATTTGAGGCGAAATCTTTCGACTGTTTACATCCTGGCCTTTTTACTGTCTGAATTTTTGAGGCGAAGTATTTCAACCGTTGTACTGCATAGGACCGTTACTGTCTGAATTTTGAGGCGAAGTCTTGATATTATGTAGATTCCTTCAGAAATTTTTGTCTTTTTTTTATCATAACGTTTCGACCGCTGTACACTCCGTCCGTCTTATTGTCGGAATTTCTTAGTCGAGCACTTGTTATCATTATACATTGATGGGACCCGCCCATTTCCCAAGCATTTCTTGTTTTCCTCACAACTTTTTGGCCACTGTTAAAATCGACTTCTTGCTGTCTGTATTTCTGATTCTAATTCTGGCTGCCATCATATATTGATTCATTGGACCATTTTTAAGGCTTTTCTTGTTTTCATCACTTTTCGTGAAAACTAGATATGTTTTTTATTTTATTTCCTTGTTGACATTCCTCTCACACGAGCATTATCAAAACATGTGTGAAAATCTAAAGAAACCTTTTTTCTTTGGGTTTATGGTGTTCATATCTAACATAATCGGGAACACCATTTCGCCCTCCACTCCAACCGACCGTACCACTCTGGATTTCTTCATAGAATATTTCTCGGAATTCATTTTTAATACGGCTGAAGTTTCATTATTACTTGATGTTCATTTACATTTCCAGATACTTTTCATTCATTTTCTACCGACACTCGTTATATTTATCTATTTATTACTATATATATCTATCTATATATATATGTGCATATATATATATATATATATATATATATATATATATATATATATATATATATATATATATGCATATATATATATATATATATACATATATACATACATATATATATATATATATATATATATATATATATATATATATATATATATATATATTTATATCATCGTACAGAGTTTGTCGGATGATGGCAAAAAATTGAAACCCAAGGTCACAACCCATATACATAAGAAACACACATACAGACACACACACACACATATATATATATTGAATATTTAAATGAGATCTAATTGAGCTATGCTCAGAAAGGTGTAGATTTAGTCTGCATTCCAAACATGTAGTAGTGTGGCCTATATAATTATTTACGAATTTTGATTGATCAGGAATAGAATTCCTTAATGGACATTTAAATTCGTAAATCATATTTGTCATATTTAATTTTGTTCTAGGAAGTGAATTATTATTTTTAATTATAAGTTTAGAATTTTTTGTAATAAATAATTAATCTAATTTTTTGTTATTGTCAACTGGTGTTATGAATTTTTTTATAATGTTCTTAATTTTGCTTTCATCCTGTTTATAATTTATAATTATATGTTTCTAATTTAAAAATATTACATATTATATAATATATATTTATATGGATATGACTTTGTGGACCTGGATTTCACGCTTTTGCGATCATCGGACAGAGTTTGTCGGATGATGGCAAAAAACTTGTAACCCAAGGTCACAACCCATATACATAAAAAATACACACACACACACACACACACACACACACACACACACACACACACACACACATATATATATATATATATATATATATATATATATATATATATTTAGTATATATATGTTTAATATATATATATGTTTAATATATATATATATATATGTGTGTGCGTCATTTGTATATATATTATTTATATATTATATATGCGCGGTACTTATTGTAAAACGTTCAATATCAGTGATAGGGCTAACATATTTAGTTGGATTTAAGTGAATTTATATAGATAGATAGATAGATAGATAGATAGATAGATAGATAGATAGATAGATAGCTATTTAAAATAAAATAAAATAAGCTCGGTTTTATGATTATCATGGTAGATTCAGGTGGTAGAGAAAAATGAAGTAACGCCCAGCCACCGGTTAAGTAGTGGTAGAGAAAAATGACTTAATGCCTAACCACCGGTTAAACGGTGGGTAAGCATTTGTAACTTTTTCTTTTTTATCTACCGTAAAATATTACATATAATTATTTGTGAAATTTGCAGAAGGGTTAAAATTGTTCGGGGACGCAGGGCTCAAAGGTTTCAAAACTAATTTTAAAAAATTACGCATGTTTTATTTGTTTTTTGTTTTTTTAATTTCCAATCTAGTCGTTTGTGCATTTTCTAAGAAATATTTTTGTAATTAAATTACTTAGCTATTCGAATTCTATGATCTGAAATGAATAACCAAATTAGCATTTCGATCACTGCTTATAGTCAAGGGAAGTAAGTATTGTTAAACTTCTTAAATATTTGATTATGAAACTCTTATATACATGTATAATAACATAATATAAATTATAACGCTAATAAGAATAAATAAGACAAAGCTTAGAAAAAACGATTACACTGTAAAAGAAAGGTACTTGGTCCAGAAAACGCAGGTATCATTGACAGACTATGATTTGTGGAGATAAAAATTTTAAATTGATTTGAATATGAAGTTAAACATTAAAAAAAATTTCGTTAGTATTTCTATAATATATTTCATTTCCGATATTAGAGAGTTTTTTTTTTTGTTTTTTTTTTGTAGGTGTAGGGTGGGTGGTTAACCCTCAACAACTTATATGGCCTGGGCAGAGGAAGCAAATTTTGATTCTTCTTTTTCAAGATTCTTTCAGTGGACTTTCCTCTTCACGATTAGAGGTTTTATAAACTATGACTTATATTCAATTTTAATTTTCCATTAGATAATATATTTTCATTGAGGTTTAACAATTTTTGACAATCAACTTTCTTCTCCGTTTTTAGCAGATGACCGAATTATTATTAGTATTGATTAGTATTCTAATCTTCACTAATAAACTAATTGACTGGTATTCTAAATTTAATTTTTATCACACGAGGCATTTTTTTATCCATTATCATTAAATTTTGATAAGTATTTACTTTAAATATTTTTTATTAGAAGAAACAGTTCCATCCATTATAATGAACAACTAGTCCTTTCTTTATGTATTTTTACTGTCATCTTCATTTTTTATTAGATGAGGAATTGTCAATCATTAAAATGGACAAACTAATCGCTGACAATGACTTCTCAAATGAAATTAACTAAAATTAAATATAATAATAGTAATAATAATAATAATAATAATAATAATAGAAGAAGAAGAAGAAGAAGAAGAAGAAGAAGAAGAAGAAGAAGAAGAAGAAGAAGAAGAAGAAGAAGATTGAAGGAAATAGGCCGGGCATAATTGTCAAAAACTGAAAAGGAAAAACTTGCCTAGTAATTGATATGGCTTGCTTAGCGGACTATAACATACTAAGCAATGAATTTGAAAAACTATCGAAATATAAAAACTTTGAAATCGAAACAGAAAAAAAAATGTGGAAATTGAAAGCAAGATAATATCAGTCATTGTAGGTGTTCTTGGAATGATAAAAAAGGAACGCAACAAATCATTGAAAAAAAATCCATGGAAATCTCGGCTCAATACAAAAAAGTTGTCTTGATAAGTACAGCCCAGACACAACTTTGTCCATGTGACGTTGCAAATCATGAAATGTAGCCATAAGACCACACCTGCAGACATGGTAGCTAGTGTGACCATACCAGAAATAGAATAATAATAATAATAATAATAATAATAATAATAATAATAATAATAATAATAAAATGAAATATGATAATAATAATAACTAAAGATAATGATGTTAGGACAATATATACCAATATTGTTTTATTGCTTTATTAGCCATATTAAGCTCCACATTTCTACTGAGATAGATAGATATGTACCAAGATAGATAGATAGATAGATAGATAGATAGATAGATATGTACCGAGATAGATAGATAGATAGATAGATATAGATCTTCGGAAACCGACAACATCCCGTTAATAGTTTTTCGATAAACACGCCATGTCACTTATATATCAAAAGAGTGGGCGAAAATTGGAGAATATAGAAATCCTCTATAAATACGGTCTTATCATGTTCAATGCATGTAAATGGAAGTCAACCGATGAAAAATGCTACCTTCAGATGGAAGTCAAATATGGCGCTCACGGTTCTGCCGAGGAGAGGACAATATTACAGGCGGGAATGGCACGCCACATGACCCGTCTGTTGTCTGAACGCTTTAGAAAGGTAGTGTGAAGGTGAATGAGACTGTAGATGACCATTGGACAAGCAATAATGCGGACGGCCTAAAGATGACGATGTTATTTAGAAGAAGGAGGAGGAGGAGAAGAAGGAGGAAAATATGTAGGAGGAAGACGTCGAATGTTTCCGTGGGACAAAATAGCTTTAGGTTATTTGTGAAATACAGGATAGATTCAAATATCAATATGGTCGCAGCTTGTGATTTCAAAAGAAGGATGATGGAGAGAAAGAATATATAAGGCGTAAACAGAAAGAAAGAAAATGAAAGATAAAAAAAAAGGAAACAAGGGCTACAAAAGAAAGATCGGCGCACAGGAAGAAAGAAAATGAACGAAAGAATGAAGCAAAATAAGAAAGAAAAAAGGGATGAAAGAATGAGCCAGAGAATGAAAGGAAGGAAGGAAGAAAGGAAAGAAGGAAGGAAGTTAAAAAAAGTTAACAAAAAGAAAGAAAGAATGAGGGCACAAAAAAAATGAAAATGACGAAAGAATCATCCACTAATAGGAAGGAAAGAAAGAAGGAAGAAAGGAAGGAAGAGACAATAAGGAAAGCAAGGAAAAGTTAAAAGAAAGAAAGAAAGAAAGAAAGAAAAAAAGAAAAAAAGAAATATTTCGGCACAAAAAAAGCAGGATGAGAGAATAATCCACAACAGGAAGGAAGGAAGGAAGAAACAATAAGAAAAACAAGGAAAAGTTAACAAAAAGAAAGAAAGAAAAATAAAGAAAGAAATAAAAAGAAAGAAAGAAAGAAAAAAAAAGTAACAAAAACGAAAAAAGAATGTGAGCACAAAAAGAAAAAAAAAACAGGATGAACGAATGGTCGACAAAAGAAAGGAAAAAAGAAGGAAGGTCGGAGATAAGGAAGGAAGAGACAATAAGGAAAGCAAAGAAAGGTTAAAAGAAAGAAAGAAAGAATTTGAGCACAAAAAGAAAAAAAAAAAACAAGATGAAAAAATGATCCACAAAAAAAGAAAAATACAAAGAAAGAAAGCAAAAATGGAATTCAAAGGAACGAAAAAGTAAAAGTTCAAAAAAATAATTTTGTCTGACAGAATAACAAAAGGACCCGAAAGATTTTTGAAAGAAAGAAAGAAAACGAAGAAAAATAAAATGAAAAGAATTTAGAATGAAAACGAAAAGGAGTAAAAAAAAAATTTAAAAAGATGTCAAAAGAAGGAATAAAAACGGATATAAGGAAAGAAAAATAAATTAAAATGAAAAGTCAAAAGAAGGAAAGAAAAGAAGAAATGATTTTGGGAAAGAAAAGAAAGAAAGAAAGAAAAGAAAGAAAGAAAGAAAGAAAGATAAAAAGTCAGAAAATATAAAATGATATACTGGAAATGTAGGAGAAAAAGAATAACCTTTTAATATCTGAACACTTTTGCAAAAATTGACAAAAATCAGTAAAAATTAACACGGTTTGTAAACATCTTTATGCTTTAGTCATTTCCGTATTTGTGTAACAGAATTTTTACTTTTTTTGTTTTTGGTCAGTAAGTGTTATTTCCAAATTGATTTTGTCTACAAAGCAAATGAAATCACTTTTATTCCCTTCAAACTTTGCTTTTGTGACCTGCTCACTCGGTGCAGCTCGAAGAGAAACACAGCAGTGTCAAGATCTTACTAGATGCCTTAAAATATAAAGAGTACATTTGGGAGGTTATTGGAGACATCATAATCGTAGCCTTCCTGATGGGTCTCCAACCAGCTTTACCAAGTTTCTGTTATCTTTACCTTTGAGACGGCATGAACACCGGGGTACGCTACCTTAACAACCTCAAAGGGGAGCCAATGTTGGACTCTCGGAAAGTATTGTTTCCTCTATTGCACTTAAAATTACATATCTCTTTTCCTGACTCACCCCGTGCAGGTCAAAGAGGAATACAGCAGTGTCAAGATCTTCCTAGATACAATGAAATATGAGAGGTTATCAGACACTTCAAAATTGTGACCTTATTGATGGGTCTCTAAGTTTCCATGTTATATTTACATTTGGGACAACAGGGATACCACAGCACGCTACCACAAGCAGGACCATCTTGGGTATGACGATAAACTACATCCAAGTCTTGGGTAAGACAATAAAATACACCCGACAGCAAGGCCTCTGTTCAGGAGGCTTTGAGGAGGATGGAAGCACCTTTTAATTGCGCGTCCTGGGTATGACGGTAAACTATATCCGCGTCCTGGGTACGGCGATAAACTGCATCCGACAGCAAGGTCTCAGATAATGTTTTCAGAAAAATAGTGTTGCCAGCTCTAAGTTTTTGAAGCAATAATGTTGCCAGCTCTACGTTTTTTATTCCATACAAAATAGGCATTTAAAATTCATATGAACTGGATTTTGCATTAAATAACCCACAGTGGTTGATATGCCATAAAACCCAAACAAACAAACAAACAAACCTTTTAATTGCTGCTGTTCCCACGAGAGTACCCTGACTTGGGTGGTAGCACGGGCAAATAGTTAACCCCCAAAACTGGGGTCAAAACGTGTAAAAATAGGTTTTATTACCAGCAATTAATTTTTTAAGAAAAAATTATCAGCAATACTTTCTTGTAAAAAGAATTTTACCAGAAATACATTTTGGAAAAAATATTACCAGCAATAAAAATCTTGTCGGCATTAAATGATCCAGTAAGGATGATATGCTGTAAACCAAACCAAACCAAATTAAACCAAACCACAAGCATGTCTGGCCATAGTGATCTGAGTTCAGTGTGGGGAGGAACATCTTCAAATGGGAGGCAATCTTTCGCTATCTTTGTGTGCCTTCGGATTTCGGTGCCACACTTTCTGTTCTCTATTAAAAAATTTCCTAGATATTTAAATTCTTGTATTTGATTTATTTTGGTGTCTTCAATTGTAGTTCGCATCTTGGGTTCTCTCTCTCTCTCTCTCTCTCTCTCTCTCTCTCTCTCTCTCTCTCTCTCTCTCTCTTCAATCTTGTTAGAATTGATGCTTAGTCCTTTCTTCCCGCTTTCTCTTACTAATATTCTGTCTGTAGTTTACTTTCCGTGTCTTCAATCAATACTGTGTCATCAGCATATCTTGCATTGTTAAGATTGTTACCGCCGATAATAAATCCTTATAGGATTACAACTTGTCTCGGTATCCCTGTCATAAATGATCATGCGAGACAAGCTTGTTAACCATTATACCAAGCCAAAATACCCAGCGAGGATCGAACTCACCATTTATTCGTAATTGATCTAGCAGGACAGGCTCGTTAACCATTAGACCACGTCGAAATAACTAGTGATTTATTAAGCGGTGCTTAGATGTGACACAAGGCCAACATTATGGCGCACCCAACGAGGATTGAACTCCATATCCTGATGTAGCGAGAAAAGCTCTCTGACCATTAAATCACGTCGATGTCACCAAATCTATAAACAGTGCAAAATTATTCCAGTTGCTTTCCCAATCATTTTGAATTCAGGTTTGCTCTAATTGCAGACCAGCTCTAGCCAAAGCTATAGAACCTTGTCTACCTGCTATTTAACCAATAACTGGTTGAACAAGTTGACACATCCTTGTCTTACACCCCTTTCTATTTTTTGTATATTTACTAAACTCATTTCATATGCGTATGCAGATGTTTTTCTGTCAGTATAGTTTGTAGATTATTCTAATATCCTTCCCAAATATGTCAGGGTTATCTCAATCAGTGCCATGCGAGTTACACACATAGATTCCCCAAGGCACGTAAGTGAATGTAATGGATTCGACTGGAATTCGAACACAGCTCTCCGATTCCTCAATCCGAGCCGCTATCCATTACTCCACATTACGAAGGGATTTATCTATGTAAAAAGTGTGTGTGTGATCTTAGGGTTTTCTGTTGTGATTTTTTTTCAGAAACTGCTCAGTGAAAATGTCATGATGCCCTTTCTGACCCTAAGTCCTTGGTCAGGATTCTGAAAGAAGTAAGTATACACCAGAAATCAAATAAAAAAGTAATAATAATAATTATAATAATATAGGAACTGCACCCTTGTGCAAACTAATTTAAATCAACCGGTTTAGTTTTCTTTCTTTTCAAAATACGGTCAGATTTTAGACCCACTGGAGTGACAGGGTGTAATCGATTTCTATTTTTTCCCTAGATTAGGTCATTTGCAGTGGTGTCCAGTAATAGGAATTTATGAGAAAATATGTTTGGCCATGAAAAATATTGCGTCATCCGTGTTTGCATCAGATTTTCATCACGCCCAGACACTATTGACTCGACTGTCGATTAGTTGTCCTACGCACATTGTAATGGACGTTACTTCAACGAAGAAGATTCATAACTTTCCAAAGGGTATTAGTAAGTGAATGTAATGGATTCGAACTCCGATTCCTCAATCCGAACCGCTATCCATTACTCCACCGTGCACTTTACTTTAAATGCCACGTGGGCAGTTAAACATAGAATCAGAAAAAGACAGCCGAAATTTGTTAGACACATAATGAGGAGGGAAGCCTTGGAAAATTTGACACTCACAAAACATACCGAAAGCAAAATAGAATTACTAACGAGCCCGTGTAAATGCTGATTTTCAAAGCTTAGCCAACACTAGGACGCACTCAGCGTGGATCGAAAACACAATTCAGTTGTAATTGGTCAAGGAAGACAAGCTTCCTGACTATTAAAGCACGTCGATGTGCCCACATCTATAAACAGCACCCGAACAAGGCGACATATGCAGATAAACATAAACTTAGTTTGTTTTTTTTTATCTTATAACCTAGCCACTTATATAATTTTCCCAGCAAAACCAACCATTTCACAGTTCTTCTCAATCTGTAAACAGGCTCTAACTTGTGAACACCGCAAACGACTCCATGCGTGCGTTGTCTGATGTGGTGTAGTCTAATTCTTGGTCATTAGATTCCATTTGGCAGTGTCAATGTGCTTGCGTGAGGGCGAAGCAGGACAAGATTTGACGGGAAAGGAGAAGTTGGAATAAAAACAGTTCCAATAATTTTGTATTTCCGCAATCGCATTACGCGTGACGCGAGCCCGTTTCACGGCAAAAGGCCGCCCCATTCATGTATAACATTTGCATCTCGTTGTAAATTGGCCCGCCAAAGATATGTTTCGGGCGAGATTAGAGCGCCGGTAAATTAGGCGCTGGGGCCTTTCTGACCCTTGACCTTGCAACTATTCATCTGTTGGTTGAGGTTCAATTATGGGGCTCTCGCAAAGATGGAAACGATATCTATCATCCTCTCAGAAGTTCGATATATTTCAATTCCTTCTCTCTGTCACTGCTTTCTTTCTTTCATTCTCTCTTTCTTTCTTTCGGTTTTCTTCTTTTTTTTTCTTTCTTTCTTTTCTTCCTGCCTCTCGATGCCGCAATCTTGCACAGAGATAGTGTTCAAATAAAAACGAATTAAAATGAAAGCTCCATGATTCACTTTCATTCAAAAGGAAGAGACGGGAGTCAATGTAGCCAACCAGTTTCTTTCTAATGGAAGGGTGCCATTCTGATGGTATCACTTAAACAACGAACGTGAGATGCTAATATTCCACAAACGGAGCAAGAGAAGGTCGGATGGAATCAAGCCCATTCTTACCATATATATATATATATATATATATATATATATATATATATATATATATATATATTCCAACTTGATTCCATCCGACCGCACGCACATACACACACGCACGACACACACACATATATATGTATATAGAGAGAGGGGAATAGATAGATAGATAGATAGATAGATAGATAGATAGATAGATAGATAGATAGATAGATATTTCCTACTGCTCCAAACGTTACTTCGTTGATGGGAGGATTTGAGTAAATGCCCTGATTTTTGCAGGGTCTTTTTTTTTTTAAGCATGTGAATTACATCTACCGGCCTGTGCATTCGCGAATCTTAATACAATAAATGAACTCCCCCAACAGTAAGATCCAGTGTACTTTAAACCGCGTGGGACTTTTCATTTTTAATTATCTCGAATCCTAAAGGCCAACAGCCGTAATTCACTCTGTTTAAAAAAAAAACAAAAAAAACAGGGCGTCTACTCAAACACAGATATCCATAAAATATCCACCAAGGGAAAATAATGTCGGATACAGCATCCAACGACTCCCTTACCCTTTGAGCCCTTCGTTCCTGATCAATTTTAACCGTTCTGCCTAAGCTCCTGAGTCAAAATTCGCAAATAATTTGTAATACAGTGAAGCAACTGATAGCGTCTCGGATTTAGGAATCGGAGAGCCGAGTTCGAATTCGAGTCGAATCTGTTATATTCACTTACGTAGTAATACCCTTGGGAAAGGTATGAATCCTTTTCTTCTCCCCCCAGCTATGAGTAAATAGCAAGACAGACCGGGTTCTATAGGCTTGGGTGGCAACTGGTCTACCGCAGAAAGAATTGGTAACCTATTGCGGGAAAAATTTGCCTCTTCAGTCAAGTATCGAAAGATACATAATTGCCTAAGCGTGTATTACGCTTGGCATATGACTGACTGAATCTGTCAGAGCAGATATAAACATAGTTACAACTACAACTGTTCAACCGGTGACTGGGTATTACGTCATTTTTCTCTCCCACCGGTAAAGCGGTGGTCAGAGATCAAAATGTTGATAATTGCATTTTATATATATATATATATATAGTAATTCATCGAGTCCAGAATAATCTTCAACAGAACGAAGAAAGCCCTGGATGGCCGTGGTTCGTTTCTATTTGGGACTCATCAGCAGTGCGCATCCACGACTGAGAATCGAACCTGGACCATTTCGATACAACGCAAACGATACAACGCCAACTGTACCACGGGTCTCGGTGACGAAGAAAGCGTAAACTAGACACGATATAGTGCCGCTACTCACTCAGTTCCGCAGTGATATTCATTCAAATATACGGATAACCTCGGAATAGTGCCCCAAGAGCCACGTCTGCTTATTTACACGTAGCCGCTCCTCAAGAGCGGCTACTATATATATATATATATATATATATATATATATATATATATATATATATATATATATATATATATATATATATATATATATATATATATATATGGAATATTAGTGTTTGAAACTTTTATATTATATATATATATATATATATATATATATATATATATATATATATATATATATATATATATATGAGGCAGCAAGTATTCAGTCAAATAAGTTTAATTTTAAATATCAATAAGGTCTTTCTTCTCAATTTTTTTATTATATTTTACAATTTTCCGATAAGTTTTTGAATATTGTGATTGAAGTTGTGGATAAAATATCCGGAGTTCATATTTTGTTATTTTTGTACCAGTTCTTTGAGACTTTCACAATCATTATCAAGAACTGATGTGTTGCCTACGACATAGAATTCCACTGTCTTCATCCTGGTATTCTGTGAGAAGCTGGACTTTTGAAATGGTCTAATGTGACGTCATGTGTAACGACTAATGGGAACGAGGCCACACAAAAAAAATCAGATTTATTAAAGCAATTTTTTATTTTTATTTTATTTCTTTTTTTTTATTAATCAAATATATGCGCACATTAATTATTACGCACTTCAAGATACTTTATCCTATGGTGAGTGATATTTTATTTATTACGTGCTTTTTATGATGTATAAGAATAGCTTCTAAAGTTTTGAGTCTTTCCTTGCATTGGGTGCTGTACAGTATCATCTTATGTTGGTAGCTTTGCCTTGGTCGATGTGTGCACGGATTGCACAACATTTCGATAGATGACAGGCCAATCTACAACAGGGCGTGATGCATGCGTCCCTAATGCAATTATTTAATGTTGTTTTTCGATTATTATTGTCGGAGATGCTATCTCTCAGGAGGCATGAAAAGTCAATATTTTTACATAGGGAAGATTTATAAGGCCCGATAACATTGCAAAAATTCTTAATCACAAATTTAACGACATAGATAGAACGGATATATAACCCCATAAATCAAGCCGTACCCACATTTCTCACCCGCACAAGACTGACATGCTTGCGGAGGTGTTGAGGTCTCACACTTATACAAAAACACATACTAATATATGCACATACGCACATCTTACACACTCCCGAAGAACTAAAAGATGACACTTAACACACACATATATCCCCTTCCCAAGAACCAATAAAACTGTCAAAATGACCAATGGAATTCAGAGTAGCATGAATCTATACAGCTTCTATCTTAAAAACAACTTAAAAACAAAGAGGCAGTTTGACCAACACAAGGACTGACCAAAATTAACGATAAAAAAAATGAAAACTACAGACAAAGTACATTTTCTTCAGAAAAAGTAATTCGTTCCTGTAGTTCATTGCTAACAAGCAAATATGTTTTTCTCCTGATGATGGCCATGCTGGCCGAAGCTAGTTGAGGAATCTAATTCAAATAATGAAACAAAAGATATTACTATACGATCCAGTGTGTATGAAAATTTTAATTTTTCAATACATTTTTTATTGTGCAAAACAGACACACACACACCAACACACACACACAAACACACACATACATACATACATATATATATATATATATATATATATATATATATATACCTTCGTTATTTCTACTCTTGTGTTCGTGTTGTTCTTCCTTCGTCCTAACCTGGACCATAACCCAGCAATAAAAAAGAAAATAGATATTACCATTAATACATTTTTGAAGAAAAAATATTACCAACAATACATTTATATTCAAGTAATAAAAATCTTGTCTGCATTAAATAACCAATTCAGATTGATATGCCGTAAAACAAACCAGACCAAACCAAACCAAACCTAGTCTCTCCTACTATTTACCCATAGCTGAGATGCGGGAAAAGATATGATTTCATACCAGTAGTTCATTTGAATATATATATATATATATATATATATATATATGCGTGTGTGTGTGTGTGTGTGTGTGTGTGTGTGAAGAAATATAGTTTTAAGATGTGCTATATTTATGGGATAAATTGCTCAATTTCAGAGATAGAGCGTGTGTAAATATAAAAGTGAACATTGAAGTCAACACTTAGAGGCGACAGGCTGTTTCATGCTAGACGCAATCGTCAGGCCGGACGATTGCGTCTAGCATGAAACAGCCTGTCGCCTCTGACTGTTGACTTCAATGTTCACTTATATATATATATATATATATATATATATATATATATATATATATATATATCATCGACGACAGATTACCTAAGGTCCTCATGTATAGCCAGCTTAACAGTGGACAAAGGACTGATGGCCGAGGCTCAGTTATAGAGAAATGCTAAACTCTCAGCAATCAGTATCATACTAACTTTGAGCGAGTTTCCCTGTATAGAAATATCTGTAGGTTAGGTACCTCCACTATTTCGGGATAAATTTTCGAGACCTAAAGTTTAAAATGAATTTTCAGAAAAAAAAAAAAAAAAAAAAAATTATTGAAAGCTAAATGATT
>OZ010598.1:79838623-79856123 GCA_963932145.1 Acanthosepion lycidas | reverse complement strand
AATTTCACATTGTAATAAATTAATATTACGCACTGATTATGTGTGTGTATGCGTGTATATGAGAAAGAAAAGGAAGGAAAGAAGGAAGGAGAGAAACAAGGAAGGAATGAAGGAAGGAAGACAAGAAGGAATGAAGGAAAGAAGGAAGGAAGGATGGATGGCAGGAAGGAAGGAAATCAGGAAGGAAAAAAGAATGGAAAGAAGAAAGGAAAGAAAGAAGGAAGGAAGGCAGGAAGGAAGAAAATCGGGAAGGAAAGAAGGATGGATGGAAGGAAGGAAGGAAGGAAGGAAGGAAGGAAGGAAAGAAGGAAGGAAGGAAGGAAGGAAATGAAAGAAGGAAGGAAGAAAGGAAGGCAGGGAGGGAGGAAGAAAATCAGGAAAGATGGAAGGAAGGGAGGAAGGAAAGAAAAAAGGAAGGAAGGAAAGAAGGATGGAAGGAAACCAAGAAGGAAGGTAGAAAAGACGGAAGGAAAGAAAAAAGGAAAAAGGATGGAAAGAAAGAAGGGAGGAAAGAATGAATGAAAGAAGGAAAGGAAAGAAAGAAAGAAAGAAAGAAAGAAAGAAAGAAAGAAAGAAAGAAAGAAAGGAGGAAGGAAGGAAGGAATGAGGGAAGAATGGGAGGAAAAAAGTAAGAAAAGAAGGAAGGAAAGAAGAATGGAAAGAAAGAAGGTAGTAAAGAAGGAAAGGAAGGAAAGAAAGAAGAAAAGAAGGAAGGAAAGGAAGGAGGGAAGGAATGAATGAAGGAAAGCAAGAAGGAAGGAAGGTAGGAAGGAAGGATGGGAGGAAAAAAGTAAGAAAAGAAGGATGGAAAGAAGGATGAAAGGAAGGAAAGCAAGAAGGAAGGAAGAAAAGAAGGATGGAAAAAAGGACGGAAGGAAAGAAGGGCGGAAAGGAATGAAAGAAGAAAATGAAGGAAGGAAAGAAAGAAGGATGGAAAGAAGGAAAGAAGGATGGAAGGAAGGGTTGAAAGAAAGAAGGAAGGAAGGAAGGAAGGATGGGAGGAAAAAGTAAGAAAAAAAAGGATGGAAAGAAGGATGGGAGGAAAAAGTAAGGAAAGAAGGATGGAAGGAAAGAAAGAAGGAAGGAAAGAAAGAAGGAAGAAAAGAAGGAAGGAAAAAAGGATGGAAGGAAAGAAGGGAGAAAAGAACGAAAAAAGGAAGGACGGAAGGAAAGAAAGAATAAAGGAAAGAAGGAAGGAATGATGGATGGAAGGAAGGAAGGAAGGAATGAAAGAAGGATAGATAGAAGGATGGGAGTAAGAAAGTAAGGGAAGTAGGAAAGAAAGAAGGATGGAAGGAAAGAAGAGAGGAAAGAAGGAAAGGAAGGAAGGAAGGAAGAAAAGATGGAAGGAAGGAAGGAATGGAGGATGGAAAGAACGAAGTAAGGAAGAAATTAAGGAAAGAAGGAAGGAAAGAAGGATGGAAGGAAAGAAGGGTGTAAAGAAGGAAAGGAAGGAATGAAAGAAGGAAGGAAAAAAGGATGGAAGGAAAGAAGGAAAGAAAAAAGGAAGGAAAGAAGGAAGGAAAGAAAGAAAGGAATAAAAGAAGAAAAGAATGAAGGAAAAAAGGAAGGAAGGAAGGAAAGGAAGGAAGGAAGGAAGGAAGGATGAAAGGAGAGCAAGAAGGAAGGAAGAAAAGATGGAAGGAAAGAAATGAGGAAAGAACGAATGAAAGAAGGAAAGGAAGGAACGAAAGAACGAAGGAAGGAAGGAAGGAAGAAAGGTGGAAGGAAAGAAGAAAGGAAGGCAGGAAGGGAGGGAGGAAGGAAGGCTATATGAATTTTACATATGACCGGATGAGTTTGTTAAACTAGATGCAGATATTTACAAAGCCGACGTTAGAATCCAGCCACCGAGGATCGATTTCTTTTTTACAAGCAAAGACCAATGAGATGAGTTGGTACATCATGGCACGACGTCAGGCCCTTACGCAGCAGACCCTTCGTCTGGCACAGAACCAATCTCGCGTCGCATCCAGTCACTTTCGAATTCACTCCGCTGACGATGGCGTGAGATTTGACACGTTTTCACATTTGCAAAAAGGGGGACAAAAAACTCCTACGTTACGGATTTCATCTCGAAAAAAACTTCTCCAAAAAATTTTATGGAGGGGGACTTTTAGATTTAGAGTGGGTGAAGGATATTG
Organism: Acanthosepion lycidas; assembly: GCA_963932145.1. Lineage (NCBI taxonomy): Eukaryota > Metazoa > Mollusca > Cephalopoda > Sepiida > Sepiidae > Acanthosepion > Acanthosepion lycidas. The sequence continues at coordinate 79,853,979 of OZ010598.1, read as the reverse complement.
TCAAAGAATATTCAGTATTTGTTTTATGTCCCGATAATTTTCCCATTTTGTTATTCAGTTACCATCTATCTATCTATCTATCTATCTATCTATCTATCTATCTATCTCAGAATGTTCTTATCTATACATAAATCAATCTATCTATATATCTATCTTCATATCAATTCAAATGTGTTCAAAGCTCAGCCATTTCATCTCTCCTTCTCTGTCTCTATTTCTATCTATCTATCTAGCTAGCTAGCTAGCTAAATTAGTCGGTTTCGTTCTTTTTCAGTTTGTTCTTAGACGGTTCTGAGATATATATATATATATATATATATATATATATATACACACACAAACATACACGAGACTGTTCCTTTCTTTCTATCTATCTATCTATCTATCTATCCCCATATCAATAAAATCTGTTCAGCGCTCGGCTTTTTTTTAGCTATCTATCTATCTATCTATCTATCTATCTATCTATCTATCTATCTATCTATCTATCTATCTATCTCAGCCTTTTCATATCTGAACTTGTTCGTATCTATCTGTTTGTCTATCTACCCTCAGATCATTTTAAATCTGTTCAGAGTTCGGCCTTTTCATCTCTTGCTCTCTCTCTCTCTCTCTCTCTCTCTCTCTCTCTCTCTCTCTCTCTCTCTGTATTTATCTAACATTATACGTGTAAATGTTTCACTGCATGTTTATATGTGTGGAACATACTTTCTCCCCCGCGTTCTCGTGTCGGTTTCTACCTGAAACACGCACACACACATTCACACGACTGGTTGCTCTGACGCAGCAGTACCACACACCTCTATATGTATGTAAAATTGCCTTCTCCCTTATATGGGATCCCCGTTTTTGGTTTGTTTTTTTTTATCTACGTGCAAGGTCGACTCTAATCATAGAGACCAAACCTTTCAGGCCAAGAGAGGAGTCAACGAAACCAGTTTCCAAACCAAGTGATTTTGTTACGCTGCCGCTAACAACCTCGTCGTCCGGTGACGTTGACTATCATTATATCGATAGGCGAGAATCAAGTCAGCGATGTTGGTGGCCAAGGTGGAGTGGTACCTTTTACCGGCAGGCCGAAAAACGGCAGAAGCAGATTCGTTTAAGAGGACGACATAAATTCAATTTATTCCGAATAACAAACAGTAATGATTGGCGATCGTCCGGGCTGAGCGTTCGTCTCTGGCTGATAGGCAATGTTTGCGTCAAGGTGTTCATTTAGTTATAAACTCATTACTATCAGAAGGCAACTCGTAATAATCGGTGACGCGGGGTTTGGAGGCGGACAGAGAAAGAAGTCTCGTGTGATAAGACAAAGAAAATGTAAAAAGAAAGAGAAAGAAAGGAGGAGAAAGTACTTCAAACAGAAAGCTAGGAAGATTGAAAACGAAAAAGAATGAATAAATTTAAAGAAGAGGAAGAAGAAATAAGAATAGAAATCAGGGAATGTAAATGAAAATGAAGAACGAATTAGAATGGCAAAAAGAATAAGTAGAGACGGAGGAATGTGAAAGGAAAAAGAAGGAATACAAAGGAAAAAGAAAGAGAATGAATGAAAAGACGAAAAACAGAAAGGAAAAATAAAAAGAAGGAAAATGAAAAAAACGTTAAGTGGAAGAAAAATGAAAAGTAAATCAAAGAAAAAAAAAACGAAGATGAATGAAAAATGATTGAAGAAATGAAGATAAAAGGAGCACCAAGTAAACGAAAACAGGAAAATATTAGGTTGGTGTAAAAAATAATGTCGTTTTCTCACATAGTAACATATGTGAGAAAACGACATTGATTTTGCACCAACCTAATACAATAAAAAGAACGAATAAAAAAAAATGAAATGATGAATACGAGAAAAAAGAGGGAATGTAAAAGGAAAGAGGATGAATGAAAACGAAATAAAAACGAATAAAAAGGGAGAAATGAGAAGAAAAAAGTAATCAGAAGAAAAATGAAAAAGAAAAGAGGAAGATAACCAAAAATGCAAAAAGAATGAATCCAGCAAAGAAATAATGATGAAAGAATGAAGAAGAAAGAATGAAAAAGAAAAGTAGGAATGAAAAAAAAAAAAAACGAGGAATGTAAATAATAAAGAAGGAAAAATGAAAAACAGAAAAACAGAAAAGAACTAAAGAAAACGACAGGGAGAAAGGAAGAAGGGATGAAAACAAAAAGGAATTAAAAATTAAAAACGTAGAAATTAAACAGAAAAAAAGAAAGAAAATTAAAAAGAAAAATGTATCAAGGAATGAAAATGGAAATTAGAAGGAAGAATAAAAAGCGAAATCAAGAAAAAGAAGGAAAAACGGAAACGGAATGAAGAAAAAAAAGAAGAACGAGCGAGTAAAAACAAAAACAAAAAAGAGTGAATGTAAAAGAAAATAAGAATGAATGTAAGACAAAGGTAAAAAGAATGACTAAAGAAAAGAGAAAGGTGAATGAAAAAAGAAAAAGACTGAATGAAAAGAAGAAAAAAAAACAAGAAAGCCTGAAAACGGAAAATCTGGAAACGAAAAGTATCAATAAAGAAAATACAAAAAAGAAAAAAGTTAAACAAAGAATCAAAAGAAAATGGCGGATGAAAAAATAAAGAATTAATGATATTTAAAAACAACTAATAATGAAAAAAAATGAAAAATGATCATTGAACATCATGGCTCTCCACAACGTCCTGTCCGTTATAGCTCTTAGTATTTTTTTTTGCTATACAATGTGTCCATAAAGTTCGTGTGCACTTTAAAAAATTTATAAATTTATTTGTATTTGCGGTAGAAATAATCTGTAAAAAATGTTATAAAGTTTAATGTGCCTCGTTTTAAGTATAGTCATTGAATAATTCTTTACCACAAAATTTGCAGCAATTTTTAGATAAGTAAAAAAATATTTTCTTTTTTCCAGAATCAATTTGATCAATGGCTTCAATTGAGGAAAAAGTAAACTGTGTCTTTTGGTTGGCTGAACTGAAATCTACTATTGCTGTACAAAGACAGTTTAGAATTGAATACAATAAAGAACCACCTCATAGGAACACTTTTGCTAAATGGGTGAAAAGATTTAAAGAGTCAGGCTCCGTCCATGATGAGCCACGGTCTGGAAGGCCATGTATCAGAGACGAAAGTGTTGCATCCATAGAAAAATCCTTTACAGCAAGTGCAAGAAAGTCTGTAAGACGTGCATCAAAACTAGTTCATTAGAAGATTAGAAAGCTAAAATAACTAATGTGATTTCATGGCATTACTGTAAATCAGTTGGCAAATGTTTTCCGTAAACTGCAAAATCGTATTACCCTTTGTATTGCTAATGATGGAGGACATGAGGAAACTTAAATAAAATTTCAATAAAACCTTAGAAAATATAGATTTACTTCTTTCTAATCCTTTTTACAAATTATTTCAATCGCAAATACAAATAAAGTTATATTTTTTTAAAATTGCACACGAACTTTATGGACACCCTGTATATTCTAATATATATTCTGCCAACAATTTACACAAGGTCATTAGGTATGGTCCTCACTATTTTCCTTTGCCCCTCTTGCCTTCAATATGCCCTCTGAGTGTCAAATTTTCCACGCCTACTTTCCTCAACATATGCACAAGAAATCTCAACTGTCTATTTCAAATGCTAAGTATAACTAAACTTTTTGTTTCCCCTTTCTCTAAAACTTCTTCGGTGATCACGTCTTCAATCCATAGTATTATAAGCATCCTCCTTCAATCCATAGTATTATAAGCATCCTCCTATAGGACCACAGTGCGCCCCACAAAGCCATGGAAAAAACATTCTCTCTCTCTCTCTCTCTCTCTTTCTCTCTCTCTCATATATATATATATATATATATATATATATATATATATATATCAGTATGTATGATAGGATAGGATAAGTAATATTGAAAAAGAGACTTGAGTCAGCTGAAATGTAGTTCCATAGATATACTGAAATTACAATAACGTGGGACAGTTATAACTTCTTTTTTTTAATGTGCCATGTTCTTTCAGGACGTAGGCGATCACGGCTCTCCACCTCCTTGCAGCTCTGAGCAAGCTCCTTCCCTCTACTTCCTCCCCCAGACCACGTTCTGTCATCCATTTGCTAAAGCCCGCTAGATATATCACGCGTTCTTTTCCCTTGTCTCTCTTTCCCTCTACTCGAGCTGTGAGTATCAGATTCTCCAGGCCCTCCTTCCTCAGTATGTGTCCCAGAAACTTCAGCTGCCTCTTCCTGATATTAACTATAAGACTCCTCCCTGTTTGCATCCTCTCTAAGATCTCATCGTTGTTCACATACTCGGTCCATGATATCCTTAGCATCCTTCTGTAGAACCACATTTCCATTACCTCGAGTCTCTTCTTCATCTTTGAGGAAATCGTCCAACATTCGCTGCCGTAAAGAAGGACAGATGTCACGTAACTTGTTCAGTATTCTTTTCTTTCTTACCAAAGAAATCCTCCTGTCTTGCAGTACTCTGCCCAGTTATAACTTTTTTCTTTTTATGTGCCATATCCTTTCAGGGCGTAGGCGATCATGGCTCTCCACCTCACTGTATTCCTTGCAGCTCTCAGCAAACTCCTTCCCTCTGCTTCCTCCCCTTGACCACGTTCTGCCATCCATTTGCTTAAGACCGCTAGGTATGTCACGCATTGTTTTCCCTCTATATCTTTCCCTCTATTTGTCCCGTGAGTATCAGATTCTCCAGACCCTCCTTCCTCATTATGTGTCCCAGAAACTTCAGCTGCCTCTTTCTGATGTTAAGTATAAGCCTTCTCCTTGTTTGCAACCACCCTAAGACCTCATCGCTGCTCACACGCTCGGTCTTCTTTAGAACCACATCTCTGTCGCCTCGAGTCTCTTCATCTTTGAGGAAATCGTCCAACATTCGCTGCCGTAAAGAAGGACATATGTCACGTAACAGTTCAGTATTCTTTTCTTTGTTACCAAAGAAATCCTCCTCTCTCGCATTATTCTCCCCAGTTAAAACTACCTTTCCTAAAAAAAATGTCTCAAAACCTCTGGAATGAACCTCGTATATACAATATAAATTAATGATATATCTGGGCTTGTATCATATAATTTATTTTTGCGTGCATGTATAACAAATGTCTGACGAAATTGAATTTGGCTGAAAACATCTCGTAACGACATAGAAAATATAATAATACAATGTTTCACTTAATTCGTTTGTATGTTCTTGTGGTTTTAAATACGTCCAATGTCTTTGTTGTTTCAAAAGACTAATATTAGAAGAGTGTAAACTCGCTGTTGCATCATGGGAGATAAAAATATGAGAGTTAAATACGTCTCATTTGTTTTTGTGTGTTCATTGTTGTTTTAGGTCTAGTGTGTCGGTGTTTTTGATCTATCGAGAAGGTTGTATGGCCGGGGGAGTAAGGTGTGGTCATTCGGAGTGTGAAGACTTGAATTCGCTTTGTGTGTTATTCGTTTGGGTGTGTCTTTATGCTACATCAAAGAGAATCAATAAAGAAGTTTTGGGCAATGCGGGAATGTTTCTGAGTGTCTTTATTGGTTGTAAAACCTTCGTTTGAAATTCACCTGATCATTTTATGTCGGCGACTTGCTGTTTAAAATTTGCCGTTGAAACTGGCGTAAAATTCATTTGATATACGACTTAAAAATGTCATTTCCGGTTACTGCTTTTGATTGGCCCAAAACTATTTTGCTATTCGTAAATGAAATCTTATTTTTTGTGCATTACCAGTATTAGTTCCTATCCAACCTCCATAATACTTTAATATTAATATTTTAATATTAAATGTAAATATATATCCATCTATGTACCGTGTCCCGATCCTGGCTCTCCACAATTCCCCGTTTTTAAATGTCGATAAGGAGTCATATATGCAAAGTTGATGTTTTCGGAAGCCAGGTTAAAACTATAAGTACAGAACAACCGCGGTTCTCGAACATCTCGCATGTCGAACAAATCGGTTTTCGAACAGAAAATTCGGGATGAAAATGTCTCGGTTCTCAAAAGAAAATTCTGTTCTCGAACAATATTGTCGAACTGAGCCGAAACTAGCCGAAACTAGCCGAACCGAGCCGAAACTACCCGAAACTAGCCGAACCCATTTAACCAGAACGGAATAATTTCTGAGTCGATCGCCATGTTGTATACATTCGTATGTTATGTTGTGCTTTTCTTTTCCAATTTTATTCTACTGTGTTTTTTTTCTCTCTTTATTAGTCCTCAGTCATGGCTCCAAAGAAAGCTAGCAGTGATACTGGTAAAGGAAAAAAAATGAGAGAAAAACAATTGTTGATGGTATTGCCTCTTCCTACCCAGTTTCATATGGTAAAATCAACGATCTATACTATTCTGATAAATAAATAGATGATCATGTATTTCGTTTCCTTTTCCAAACAATAACATCTCATTCCTTCCTCTTCCACACCATCTTACACTTATGGCATCAATTCTCCTACTTATAGGTACGGTAAAATTAAAGTGTTTGTCTATATTTTATCTATTTAGTTATTTGGGGGGGGGTTCTTAGATTTCATGATTTTTTATTAGTTTTATGTATAAATTTGTGCACAAAATACCGTTTTTAAAGTTTAAATAAGCAATCATCATGAGACCAGGAACGGATTAATCCATTTTATATTGATTTCTTTTGGAAAAATAGTTTCGGTTTACGAACGAGTTTCAGGAACGATTAAATTCGTGAACCGAGGTTCCACTGTACTTAGTTTAACTTCATAATACTATCATCTTCCTCTTCTTTTATATACAGTGTGTCTTCATTACATTGGCGATCATGGCTCTCCATAATTTCCTGTCCTTTGTAGCTCTTAATAAGGCTTGTTTTTTTGCTATATCTCGTAATCTGTTCTGCCAACCATTTACGCAAACTCGTTAGCTGATTTCCTCTATGCCTCTTACCTTAAATATGTTCCGTAAGTGCCAAATTTTCCAAGCCCTCTTTCCTCAACATCTGCCCTGGAAATCTAAACTGTCTCTTTCAAATGATAAATATATGTAAGTTTTTTGTTTTCATTTTCGATAAAAAAAAATCTTCGGGGCTCACGTGTTCAAGACATGTTATTCTCAGCATCCTACTGTAGAATCACCTTTCTACTGACTCTCTTCTTTTTCTGGGGGGAGATTATCCAACATACCCTGCCATATAAAGAGAACCGATATTACATAACAGTTCACGACTATTTTCTTTGTTTTTAGTGAAATTTTCCTGTTTCTTCATATTTTGCTTAGCTTTTGAAGGCACTTTCGCTATCCCAATTCGCCATCAGATTTCCGTATCGTATTCTTGTCCTCTGGTAAATCATTTCTCAGATAAAATTAAATTGTTCTATTGTTTGATTATGGTATCTCCACTTTGTTATTCGCACGCTGGGCTGCCCCTTTTGCTGACAACGATACCTTATGTTTTCTTACAAATGATGTTTGGTCCTTTCTTCGCGCTTTCCTTTATTACCGACTGTAGAAATTCGTGTAGTTTCCTTTCTGTGTCTACTATCAGCTCTGTGTCATCTGCATATCTAATGTTGTTAGGATGAGGGCCGCCAATAATGAATCTGACTAGGAATTTGATTTTTTTCATTATTTTGTCACTGTAAACGCTGAAGCGTTTGAAGGATAGTATCCGAAGAAAAAAAATTCGTGGAAATACCTCTAACGACGCGTTTCGACGAATGTATGTTGCATTCAGCTTCTTCAGGTCAGAATGAAAGACAAAACTGTATGTAAGGAAAATGTGTTGGGATATCTAAGGATAAGAGTGATATAAATTAAATTAACTTATCAGACCCGACAACCAGAAATCTGAAAGTCTTTGTCTGCATTTTTGTTTGTTTCTTTCATTTTTTTAAAAAATTATACACATTTCCTATTTGTTCCTAATATATATATATATATACATACATATATATATATATATATATATATATATATATATATATATATATATATATATATGTGTGTAGGGGGATGGTGAAAAGTGTGTGTATATAAATATAAATATAAATTTATATATATATATAATTATTTATGCGCGGTACTTATTTATTTTACTTATATATATATATATATATATATATATATATATATATACACACATATATATATATGTAAAATAAATAAATATATATATATATATTTATTATACATACATACATATATATATATATATATATATATATATATATATATATAATTACCCACCAGCCTGAATGTTCGAGAAAGTTTTCTGTAATTTCTCGAAAATCCAGGCCGGTATGCGAAAAAACAAACTGTTTAATATATAAACAGCGCGGCTACTCAAATACGAGTATCAAGTAATAATAATGTTTAAAGTGACAATACACACACACACACACACACACACACATATATATATATATATATATATATATATATATATATATATATACTATGTAAATTCTGAATCTTATTTTCTTTCTCTTCATTACTAATGTTTCTGTTCCTAATTCCTCCACACACTTGCGTGCTAGTGTCTGTACTGCCTTGCTTGGGGTGATACCGATTTTGCACACAAACACACACACACCCATATATATATATATATATATATATATATATATATATATATATATATATATATTATAGTATTGTTTTGTTTTTGATATGGCTTGTGTTAATTTATGTGGTGCGCTGTTTCTCTCTGATATATATGGGCACATAAGGGTGCCTATTTTGTTTGTTTATATATATATATATATATATATATATATATATATATATGAAGACATTTTGATATTTATACATTCTTTTTATAGATACAAATATTTAAGTAAATGCTCTGTTTATAATAAACAGTATTAAACAACATTTACCGGCCTGAATGTCCGAGAAATTTTCACAGAAAATATTCGTCCTCCGGTATTAAGGTCAGTAAATGTTGTTTAATACTGTTTATTATAAACAGAGCATTTACTTAAATATTTGTATCTATAAAAATAATGTATAAACATCAAAATGTCTTAAAATAATTGTCGGACTTTGTACATTTCATAATGTGTGACGTCATTTGTTTACATTTGATACTCCATGAGCAGATATAAATGTACGTGAGGGAATCATGGAAGATTGTAGTTTAAAGACAGTAAAATCGACTTTGCTAACCGAACGCTCCTCTGTGGCCCAATCGGCTAAAGGCACGTCATGCTAAATGACGGTTCCGTATAGAATACTGGTTCGAATCCTGAGCGGAGGACGAATATTTACTGTGAAAATTTCTCGGACATTCAATCCAGTAAATGTTGTTTAATAGTTTATTATGAACAGAACGTTTACTTATATAATTGTATCTATAAAAAGAATGTATAAACTTAAAAATGTCTTAAATAATTGTCGTACTTTGTCCATTTCATAATATATATATATATATATATATATGGAGTATTGCTGCCATATATGGTCTGGAGCCCCTTCTGTTTGCCTCGGGGTTCTTGATAAGATGCAGAGACGGACATGCAATGTAATTGGGCCTGATCTGGCATCTCGTCTGCAGTCGCTCTCTCACAGACGTGCCGTCGCCTCCGTCTGTCTTTTTTACAAATACTTTCACGGTAATTGCTCCGATGAGCTGCTTTCGCTGGTTCCTAGACTTCATGAATTCAAGCTCTCACCCTTTCACTGTCGAAACTGTTAAATGTAGCCGTCTCTTCTACTCCAATAGCTTCATACCTCGCACCTCTCGCATTTGGAACTCCCTCCCCTATTCCTGTTTCCCCGATAGCTATAATCTCCAACTATTCAAATGTAATGTCAATCGACATCTCCAGTTGCCTTGATCTATCCACTATCCCTCTCCTCATCATTTCCTCTATAACTCCTATCTGCTCTCGCTCCAAATCCTCTGTAACTCCTTGTGTGCTAGTGGCTTTCCGCTTTGCTTGGGGTGAAATGCTTACAATATATATGTATATATATATATATATATTGGTGTCTTTTGGATTTTAAATCAGTCCACCCCGAGTAGATCTCTGTTTCCTCCTCTGTTAGCCCGTATACCACAAACAGGTTCAATTTTAGGTTTCTGGATGGTTCGTCTATGTTCAGATTGAATAAAACCGGTGAGAAGACACATCTTTGTCTTATAAACCATTTCTAATGTAATGTAAAATGTAAATAGGGACTCTTAATTCTGATGTTGTGTTGTGCGATAATGTTTACTAGGACTCGGAGTACCAATAATTGTACTTAACTTAATACCATATGAGATTAATATTAAATATAAGTAAGCTTTTTTATATATCATCTAAATTGGCTTTACTCGAAGCTTCTCTTGTTATTGATCTCCAAAATTTTTTCATATCAGCATAGTTTCGTATTCAAACGTATACAGAGCGAATTTTTTTAAAGAAAGTAATGGATTTTTATTTTATTAATCCGACAGATTGCTTATCACTTTAAACCTTATTTTTAGTGAACACGCATATTTGATTAGAGGTTCTGTTTATTAAACAGTATATTTATTAATTTTCAATTACTGGTGTGAATGTCCAAAAAATCTAATTAAAAAAATCCATGATTTTCCTCAGAAAAAAAATCGCTTTGTTTACGTTTGGATACGAAACTGTGGAGCTAGGAACCATATCGGGAGATTTCTGACGAAAGAAGTTTCGCTTAAAGACACAATTTGGCCTTGCTTGACGATCGGGTTCTCTGTAGTTTAGTCGGTTAGGAGCATGCCAGATTTAACTAAAGGTTCCTCTGCCCAGAGGGATGTATGTTCAAGTCCTGACAGGAAGTGTACATTTTTCTTGAGTAACTTTCCAGAAATTTCAAAAATTGGTAATTCCAATAGATTATCCAAACCCCCATCGGTAAATCAAAGGTTTCTTTATAAAAATTGTTATAGAAGGTGAAAAAAAGCTGATTGGTGATTAAATGGGACGTTTTAATGTGTATGAATAAATATGGTAATTCCCCATATAGAATACGCATTTTTTCTAAAAAATAATAAGCAAAATTAGAAGGTGCGTATTATGCATAGCTACAAAAAAAACTTCCAAAAATGGCTGTTTTATAGGTCAATTTTAGTTGTGAAATGACTACTCACCACAAATGTGCGACAATTTGACACTAACATTCGGCGATTGCGACCCCATAAGGATGTCAAATACAATTATATGTACCTAACAATACTTACAAATCTAAAAAAGTGTCATAAAACTAAATTAGAAAATTATTATTCTATCTTTAAAGCCAATTTTGTTAAAAACTACAAACAGATCCGGTAGATTGCATATTTTATCGAACAAAGACTGGTTAATGAGTCTGCGCAGTAGGCACAATATAAGTATTTCCGTTTCCTTTTAGAATCGTGATGCTCGGAAATTTTGATAAATATCTACAATAACCGATTGAATAATAGCAGGAAACGCTGACCGTAATGAAATTGGAGAAGTACAATTTATACGGTTTGATTACCAAATAAGAGGCGCGTATTATGCGTGATTAGAAGCATTTTCCCACACTTTCAGCACAATTTTAGGTGTGCGTATTATAGATGAAGGCGTATTATACATTGGGAATTACTGTAATATTATTTTTGTTTTAGTTAAATGTGCTTTTAGTAAATTTAGATATTTCTTTTCAGGAACATTTTTGATTCTTTTATATAAACACTTATAACAAAAGAACATCCTAATATTTGTTTTGATAAAGTCCCTCAGAGAATGAAACGCATCGGCTAAGATAAGTTTTCCTTTTCTATTTACTTCATATATATATATATATATATATATATATATATATATATATATATATATATATATATATATATATATATATATATATATATATAGTCGACTCTGCCGTCGAGTTCGACGTATGATGGTCAAGAAGATCAGTTCCCAGGAAACCGACAGCCCGACAACAGCACATGAGATTTGATTATAGTGGTGAAGGTTTCGTGCAGCACCAGCCACACTTTTTGAAGGGCCGAATTCAGAGACGTGGTGCACTAAGTGCCATATATATATATATATATATATATATATATATATATGTATGTGTGTCTGTGTGTGTGTAACCCAATTATAATAAAATAAAATGAAAATGCTAGTTATTAGTACTAGCAAATAATATGCATATTAGTATAGTTTATAAGCCAGTCTTAATTTACCGGCTATTTAGTCTAAGGAAGAATAATGTTTTCCTGTACACCAAGTACTAATATTAACACTAGTATAGCCATTGACACACTAACATAGAATGTGAGTATAGAAACATACCAGTAAAAAATACAAACATAATAAACTCATCCACATGTAAAAAAAGATTAAACATAATGGAAGCCAATGACAACACTTAATATTAACTACGAACACGGCCACAATGTGATAACTGTGTTCAGAAAATAAAGTATCTGTATAAATCTAGAAACATACACACAACCCATACACCCAATTAAAAAAGCAAAAATAAAATCATCCTTGATAATGATGGAAATGCATTTATGGCAGGTTTTTTTTTTTTTTCATAAAATGCTCGATATCTAAAATTAGTATAGAGCGTTCATAGAATTAATTTGGAGAATATTATCACTTATCTGAATGGTGTTGGTTCAATCATGTCTGCTACGTAGTTTCGTGAGCACACCAATATAACATATTCACTCTTCAGAGCTTGTCTTTTGGACTGAGTCAGCTAAGTGATAAACTTATCCAAATTACATATATATATATATATATATATATATATATATATATATATTAATGACAATTAATTGCAGGTTGGCGTCTGCAGATCAAAACAAAAATAAACTTTTTTTCATCAAACACATGAATGTCTCTTCGCTAGCTTACAGTCTTCTTGTTGGAATGAAAAAGTAGAATATATATATATATATATATATATATATATATATATATGGGTTTGTGTGTGTGTGTTTATATATATATATATATATATATATATATATATATATATATATATATATATATATATAAGTGTATTTAGAGAAGGAAAATTAGTCCAGTCCACTTTTAGTCAATGAAACCAACAATCCCAATGTAAAATATCTCTATTTGACGGTGTATGTACATTTATTCCTACCTATTCTACCCATTCCTGTCTGTCTGTCTGTTTGTCTGTCTGTCTCTATCTCTCTCTCTCTCTCTCTCTCTCTCTCTCTATATATATATATATATATATATATATATATATATATATATATATATATATATATATAAATATATGAAAAATTTCTCAGATTTAACCTGTAGAAAAAATAAAGTATGTATAAATGTAAAAGACAATAGAAAAACGCGTTGGCTAATAATAATAATTTTTTCCTATTGACTTTTACTTTACATATATATATATATATATATATATATATATATATATATATATATATATATATTCTCTACATGGTTGTAGGAATTCTATCGTTTTAAAAACTTAATATTTTATTGAAGATTTAATATATATATATATATATATATATATATATACATACATATATTTAATATACAGATACACACACACGTACACACACACACACACATATATATATATATATATTGGAAAACTCTTCCACGCAGTTTCTATCTTGTGTAATGTAAGTCCATTTCATGGTTCAAAATGTGACCCCTACAAGAAAATAAAGCCCCAATTTACATGGTAATTCGAAGAACTTAAACACGTTATGAAAACGAAGTCACACGAAAACCAGACTCATAGGGGCAGCCACAACAGAAACCCGTGTCTCTGTCACGCAAATGCTGAAGCTATTAGTAATCTAATCTGTGATTACTTTTCTCAAATTAGCTTACATCTTTCTGGTATACGTTTCGACCGGCGATAAGTGAGGATGCAATACCACATTGCCGAATGCTGAATGACTATCATATCACAGAGTTAATTGACGAGTCGGAAACACAAAGGAAAGGCGACTCGAAAATAGACCCTTCAGTAAAGTTAGATTACAGTTTTATGGATTTAAAACCCACTGGAATAGAGCAAGTTTTTAAAGAATTGCATTTCATCCGCTTTTACCCAGTGCGCATGCTCACATTTTTTACGCTATTGTCCCCCCCCATACAAGACGTAAGAGCCACCCAAGGTAGACGGTTACTGAATGTGGTTGTTTTATGGACGTAAGAATTGCAGGTTATTAAGATGTGTAGGAGAGATAACGGTTGACATTTGACCTGAAGATTTTAATATTGTAGTGGTCGGGGAAGCATCATCTTGGGAGCCTGTTCAACAAAACAGCGGCTCATAAGATGAAGCAGTTCGAACGCAACTTCTTTTTTCTTACTATTAGGTTGGTGCAAAAATAATGACGTAATAATGTCGTTTTTTAACCTATTTTTAACGTAAAACAAACGACATTATTACGTCATTATTTTTGCACCAACCTAATAATTTAGTACGAAGGGAACGATGATGGTTCGAATCTGTGTTTATGGAATGGTGGGTCCTAGCTGGAAAGGTCTGAACTGGTGGAACTAAAAAATTGTGCTACGTCTGAATATTTGTCGCGGAGTAGCGATAGGATTGGGACGATGAGGTTGGAGGGTAGAAAACAATGCAACATTGTCAAAGCCGAATAAACTTTTGAACTCTGTCAAGGGTAGAATATCTGAACTGGGCTGCCCCAGGCAAGATACAGCAGCAATACACTGTTTTAGGCTTGATCTGACTCCTTTATCGATAAAGATGTATCCTTTGGTGGGATAAATAGCCTTTCGGTTATCACGCCTTCGCTTGTCACTGACTATTAATTAGGGTAAATATTAGGTTGGTGCAAAAGTAATGACGTAATAATGTCGTTTATTGACGTTAAAAAATACGTCAAAAAACGACATTATTATGTCATTATTTTTGCACCAACCTAATATAAGTACACATTTATTCATACTTAATTCGTTATGTCAATTTATGAGATTAATTTTAAAATTTCATTCGAATTACATCACAAAAATATAAGCAATTATGGGTAAATTTTTTAATAAAAATATTTTTTTTTTCTTTCAGAAGTAGCAAGCCGTCAAGGGAGAGTTTAAAAAATATTATATTCATCAGCTCTTAAGCTTAGGCTACAACTTTATATATATAGATTATTATTATTATTAGGTTGGTGCAAAAATAATGACGTAATAATGTCGTTTTTTGACGTATTTTTTAAAGTCAAAAAACGACATTATTACGTCATTATTTTTGCACCAACCTAATATAATTATCATATTAATACTAATTGCATTTAATGTTTGTTATAAATCAATAAATACAATTATTAAAAATAAATAAATATAATTATTATAATTCTATTTAATACAATTAATATAAATGCATTAATATAATTATTTAATTGAATAAATACAATTATAGAAAATGAAAAATA
>OZ010598.1:79813623-79833623 GCA_963932145.1 Acanthosepion lycidas | reverse complement strand
CATTGAGCATCATTTTTCTTAAGAAAATATTAGGTTGGTGCAAAAATAATGTCGTTTTCTCACATATGTGAGAAAACGACATTATTTTTGCGCCAACCTAATATAACAATGATAATAATAATAATAATAATAATAATAATAATAATAATAATAATCTGTTCTTTAGCATGTCTTTTGTTCTGTAAGTTCTCATTCTTTTATGCTTTATCTGCAACAGTTTTTCTATTTCTGCACTTTGTTTTTTGTTGAGCCAATCCTCCTTTGCCTGCCTGCAGTTGATCTAAAACCGGCTTCAAAGCACTAAACCCAATATTTTTAAAACCTCTTTCTTTTTCCCGCCATTTCTTTTAACGTAAACCGTAATAGACCGTAATGAAAGTCCTTCCGGGGTTATAAGAGATAGTTGACTTTCATGATCTTCCTTTGTGTTCAAGACCACCAACTTTGATTGTCTTAAAACCCAAGACTTTATCTCCACGAAAGGTAGCAATAAAATTTATATTCATTTTTAGGACAGTAGGTATGACATTTAAACTTTTTGCATTTTCTAAACATAATACATAGACTAAACACTATACAGCTTAAGAGCGTATGGGACAAGGCTACAGAGTCTGGGGAGGTGGGGGAACCAACATCTGGTCTTCTGTTGTAAAGGATGTTCCAATAACTTGAACAGATTTTAAATGTGAATTAAGTTTAAGCGTCTAATGATTTTTTTCTTTTTCTTTCAGATTTAACAACTTACGTCTTTGGCAATTTCAACAATAGAAATCTTTACAATCAAACAACATGTTTTAAAGTTACAAGAATACTTATTGTCTCGGGCACTTAGAATTCCAAACACACCTGAGAATCTTTTATCTTCGAGCTGTGCCCTTATTATACCACGAAATTTCGGGAGAGATATATCTTTCAGAAATTAGCCAGGCAGCAGAAAGTTGGCCAACTTAAGCTACTTGAATTTCTCGTATATCCCTAATATATGTAAAGGGTGTTACAATAACTTGGACCGATTTTAAATGTGAATTAAGTTTAAGCGTCTAAAGATTTTTTTTCTTTTTCTTTCGGATTTAACAAGTCTTTGGCAATTGCAACCATGGAAAGATTAACAATCAAAAAACGTGTTAATGTTTCAAGCATACAATTGGAAAAATTGTTCGTAAATTCAAACAAACTGAGTCGGTGGCAGGTTTAAAAATATCATTACGTGTTTGTTTACGCCGTTCAGCTGAAAATATTGCTGCAGTGCACAAGAATGTGTCCAAAAAACCAGGCAACTCTAATTCCACGTGGCATGTTTCTTTCGTATGTCTCAGTTATTTCCCTCTCCAAGATTTTTGGTTCACCACTGCTGTGGCAAGGCACGTGGAATTAGAACAATCTACTCCGGTGGACGAAATAAAGGGTTCGGTTCGAAATTCCAATCACCTGAAGAAGACCGGAGCGTACAACGGTCGAAACGTTGTGAATATGGCAATGAAGATGAAGATAACAGTCCGAATAATGTAAATAATGCGCGTAATCATAATGCCTCATCTCAGAGATATAGAGGCCGAAACGTTGTGAATATGGCAATGAAGATGAGGACAACAGTCCGAACAATGTAAATAATACAAGTAATCATTATACCTCATCTCAGAGATATAGAGGCCGAAACTTTGTGAATATGGCAAAGATGAGAATAACAGTCCGAATAGTGTCAATAATGTAAATAATCATAATACCTCATCTCAGATATAGAGGGGGAAAGTTGTGAATATGGCAATGAAGATGAGGATAACAGTTAGAATAATGTCAATAATGTAAATAATCATAATACCTTATCTCAAAGATATAGACAAAGATGAAGAGATTTACTATAATTAATATTTGCTACGCTAAAAGATATGGCACAGAAAACATATATTCAGTGTTACCCACATACGATTAATCTATGCATTAATTATTCTTAGTGCTATAGAAATGTGGTTTTACAGAAGGATGCTGAGGATACCACAGACTGAACATATGAGCAATGACGATGTTTTAGAGAAAATGGAAACAAAAAAGGACATTTATACAAAGAACCAGAAAGAGACAGTTTAAAATTCTAGCGCTCCTAATGAGGAAAGAATGTTTAGAAAATTTGGCACGCTGAAGGTAAGAGTGACAGCGGAAAACAAGGCATAACCTACCTAGTCAGCTTTTGTAAATAATTGGCAAAACAAGGATTAGGGTAGATCAAAAAATGACAAATTATATTAAGAGCAAAAGAGAACAGGAAATTGTGGAGATCCATGATCACCACAATTTTGAAAATAAATTTTAAATTTGCTGTTTCTTGATTGTAGTATTTTTTTATTCATTTTTTTTCAATTATTAAGCAGGTTATTTAAAGCCAGAAAACATTTTTAGATTGTAAAATTTTTTTTTAGATAATAATGATTTAGTGATACAAATCTTACTAATTAACCCATAGCTGTGGGAGAATATGTGCATTCATACTTTTCCCAAGGGTACGTGTGCTTAAGAAAATATAACGCAACCTGCGGGAATTGTAACTCGGCACACCGATTAACAGTTCCTAGGTATTAACAAAGCTCACAGCGCAAGCGGTCACCTATCTAGGTACTGACCAGACTCACCGTTGCTTAACTTAGGTGATTTTTACGGAACCGGTGTTTCAACATGATATGGCATTAATCCCATTATATCACTCTCAATCCAAGCTTACAGCACCTGGTATCCCCAAGCGGTTACCCATCTAGGTACTGACCATGCTCGGCGTTGCTTAACTTCGGTGATCGCACAGGAACCGATGTTTTCAAAGTGATGTGGCCGTAAGATTTGTACTGTATGTTTGATTTCTGGTGCGTATTTTTATTTTTTTTATTAAGTAGGGGTACGGTTGTAATCATTGTTTGAGTTCTGAACCTACAACCAAGGACATACTCGACTGGGGAAAATGTAATTTTCTTTATAATTACAGTTCTATGAGTGACGAGAAAACGAACCAATTTAAAAAAAAAAATACCTAAAATTTTATTTATACGCAGAAATTCGGATTAACAGTAATTTAAAGAAAACCCAAATTTGACCGCGATAAACTACATCCGCGTCCTGGGTAAGACGATAAACTACATACGCGTCCTGGGTAAGACGATAAACTACATCCGCGTCCTGGGTAAGACGATAAGCTACATCCGCGTCCTGGGTAAGACGATAAGCTACAGCCGACAGCAAGGCCTCTGTTCTGGAGGTTTTGAGGAGCGTAGATCCATCTCTTAAATAGTTACCCACCAAACTGGGGTCAATACACTATGAAAGAGTAAAAATAGGTTTTAATACCAGCAATAAATTTTTTGAAGGAAGAATTATTACCAGCAATACATTTTTGAAAAAATATTACCAACATTATTTTTTTGAAAAAAAAATTACCAGCAATAAAAATCTTGTCGGCATTAAATAACCCATTGATGATGATATGCCGCAAGACAAAACAAATCAGAGCAATATATACTGAAATAGATAGATAGATAGATAGATAGATAGATAGATAGATATGAACAGACTGCGATAGATAGATAGATAGATAGATAGATAGATAGATAGATAGATAAAACATTTCCAGCCATAAAAATCTTGTTGGTATTAAATAACCCATTGAAATACTGATATGCCGTAAAACAAATCAAACCAAACCAATATATAATGAGATAGATAGATAGAAAATATTCCCAGCAATAAAAATCTTGTCGGCATTAAATAACTCATTGAGGTTGATATGCCGTAAAACAAAACAAATCAGGGCAATATATACTGAGATAGATAGATAGATAGATAGATAGATAGATAGATAGATAGATAGATAGATAGATAGATAAAACCTTTCCAGCCATAAAAATCTTGTTGGTATTAAATAACCCATTGAAATATTGATATGCCGTAAAACAAAAACAAAAAAAAACCAATAGATAGATAGATAGATAGATAGATAGATAGATAGATAAAAAAATATTACCAGCAATAAAAATGTCGGCATTAAATAACCCATTGAGGTTGATATCCCGTAAAACAAAATAAACTAAATCAAGTTTATAATGTTTACAATGACTTTTATTTAGACTATATCGATAAATTATTGTTTAACATATATATTTTTGTCTGATGGCATATCTTTTATTGTTTATTTAAGATAATTTTCTTGTCTTTAATCATTGTCTGAGGAATATGTTCGTATGAATGGTCAAATTCCAAAAAGAAAGTAAATTTAGAAAACTCTATGACTGCTTCAGAGTGATACTAAAAACAATTTATTTTCATGCGCAGAAAATTGCCTCGTCCACCGCAAGAAAAGTTGGCTCCCTGAGCCGCGCCAGGAAAATTTTCATTCCGTAATCGATCCTCCAGATCTACAAATCAACAATTCGCCCTTGCATGGAGTATTGCTGCCATATATGGTCTGGTGCCCCTTCGAGGTTCTTGATAAGATCTAGAGGCGGATATGCAATATAACTGACCCTGCTCTGGCATCTCGTCTAGAGTCACTTTCTCACAGACGCGCCATCGCCTCTCTCTGTCTGTTCTACAAATACTTTCATGGTTTTGCCCTGAGGAGCTGCATTCGCTGGTTCCCAGACTTCATGAGTTTAAGCGCCCTCCGAGGTTGGCATCGCGCTCTCACCTTTTCATTGTCGAAACTCCTAAATGTAGCCGTCTCTTCTACTCTCATAGCTTCATGTCTCGCACCTCTCGCCTGTGGAACTCCCTTCCCTATTCCAGTTTCCCTGAGAGCTATAATCTCCAGCTATTCAAGTGTAATGTCAATCGACATCTCCAATTGCCTTGATCTATCCACTATCCTTCTCCTCATACCCTCTTCTATCACTCCTAGCTGATCTCGCTCTATATTTTCTGTAACCCCTTGCGTCCTAGTGGCTTCCCGCCTTGCTTGGGGTGAAATGCTTAAAAAAAAAAAAAAAAAAAAAAAAAAAAAAAGCATCTTTCAATGATTTTTGATTTGATTTGATTTGTTTAACGGGATATCGACACCTTATGGGTCATTTAATGCCGGAATTTAATTTTCTCGGGAGTTTGGAAGTACGAAAAATATTATTATTATTAAAATGTTATTCTGCTTTCACAATGGAATACATGGTAAATGATACTCAGATTGTGTGCATACACATGTTTGTATAGACATGATTGCGGTGTCCCCCACCGTAATCATGTCTATACAAACATGAATGGTGAATGGTGCGTTTTATGTCGTAGTTTTATTGACGTTATATAGTGGAATACATTTAGATTATACACCATTTACATGGTTCGGTCTATCGTCCTCATCTTTGTTGCCATATTTAACACAGCGTTTCTGGAGTTGTACGCTCGGGCCTTTTTCAAGTGGTTGGAATGCCGAACTGAACCCTTTATTTCGCTCACTGGCCTTAGAGGTATAGATCTAAAGCCGTTTCCTCAAAGTATTCCATGTATATATTCGTCATTACTGGTGATAATGGCGAGCCCATTGCTAAGCCCTTATCCTGTCGATGTATGCGATCCCATACCGAAGTTGTTTTTGTACAGAAAGCCAACATCTTCATCGGATTATTTATTCGGCATTCCAATCACCTGAAGAAAGCCGGAGCGTACAATGGCCGAAACGTTGTGATAAATATGACAACCATAATGAGGACAATAGTCCGAATAATGTAAATAGTGTATATAATACCTCATCTTAGAAATATAGACAGATACAGTTTGACTATGTTTTTATTTGAATTCGGATTAGTATTTGGATACTATCTTTCAAATAAAACCGAAATTCAACCTCAAAGAAGGCATTTACATGCTAAAATGCTTTTTTCGGATTATTTAAATAGTCCGTAGCATGCCTAGTCATAAGTATCTATGGACGACAACATTGCCTATTGAGGTGAAAATGAAAAAAAAAAAAAAACAACTTTTAACCGGAAACTCTCTAATTTACGGAAGGGATGTTATTTAGCTCGGTATTGATACGAGATGTCACACAAGTCTGGGTTTTATGTGGGAACCCCGAACACATACACTCGGACCAAGTAACAAACTTTCTGAGTCCCCGCAACCGTCAGCTGCGCTGGCGTTAGTGGCGCGCACCAATCCATCTCTCTAGTGCAACGAGAGGGTGCTACCTCGGGCAGCTGTATACCAGGTCCGGCCACCTAATTTTCCTCAGCTGCGACTCTCTCTCTCTCTCTCTCTCTCTGCAGACAGAGGCCATTACTGAGTCGCACTCTGCCCGAAGACGCAACCGAGAGAGATGATAAGCATCCTACGGCAGGCAGGAGCACGGAAGGCATTAATTAGCTTATCAGTTTTGCGCGGCAAAAATAAAATGTCACTGCCAGCTTACTAAGGTTTCGAACAAACTGTGAAATATTTCAAACATTTTTCCCAGTTGGCCAAGTTAATAAAGCCCTCACTTAAAAATGCTCACCATCGCTTGTGGAGAAAGTAGAAAGGCTTTAAAGTATTTAAACGTGAATCAAGCCATGCGACATGGAGTTGGGGAAAAAAAGAAAGCGTTTTAGCTTCAATTTAGCGATAAACTGTTTTTTTCTTTTCTTTTTCGTTCCATTCATTCTCTCTCTGATTCACCCACCCTCATTCTCTCTCTCATTCTCTCTCACTCATTCTCTCTCTCATTCTCTCTCACTCATTCTCTCTCTCATTCATTCTCTTTTTTACTCATTCACTCTCTTTCTCTCTCATTGTATCTCTCTTTCTCTCTCATTCTATCTCACACTCATTCTCTCTTTCTATCTCATTCTGTATCGATCTTTCTCACATTTTATCTCTCACTCATTCTCTCTCTCTAACTCATTCTCTATCTCTCATTCTCTCTCTTTCTCTCTTTCTCTCTCATTCTATCTCTCATTCTCTCCCTTTCTTTCTCTCTCATTCTCTCTCTCACTCATTTTCCCTTTCTCTTTCATGCTCTCTCTCTCATTCTTTCTCTCTCATTCTTTCTCATTCTCTGTCTTTCTCACCCTCTCTCATTCATTCTGTCTCATTCTCCCTCACTCGCTCATTCCCTCTCTCATTCTCCCCACCTCCTCTCTCTATCTTGAATTCATAAGGGTGAAAAAGGATGTTTTTTTTTTTTCTATCTCCCTCCTTTGAAATATCGGCAGGACAATTTTTTTTCTGGGAAAAAAATGATGCCATGCCATATGGACATTTTCAGTGTCTGGTGTCGCTAGAGTGCGGGTCAGTCGTTTAAATTGGGGACCGTCTCGTATTACGGCACGTGTGCGCATGCACACGAATTTCACCCGCGTTTGGGACACGCGGACGTGCATATATACCCGTCATAGTCGATAAAAAAAAAGCAAATACTGAGTAGACACACACACACGCGCATATATATATATATATATATATATATATATATATATATATATATATATATATATATATATATATATATATATATATGTAAAATGCGTATATATATATATATATATATATATATAGAGAGAGAGAGAGAGAGATGCAATTTTTATATATATTATTTATATATTACATATGCGCGGCACTTATTGGAAAGCGCTCAATATCAGTATTTATTAACATATTTAGTTAACAAACACACACCAATCCAATATATATATATATATATATATATATATATATATATATATATATATATATATATATATATTCACTAAAAACGGCCGATAAGGAAGATTTAATTAATCTTATACTGAGTTTTTCTAGCATTCTAACATTTTTTCGTTATTTAAGTTTTAAAAAATATAGGAAGTGGCCATAGTTATAATCGTTCCGCTAGTTCTATAGCCATTATCAAGGATTTTGTTTTGGGATGAGGAATTTCTATGTTGTATTTCTAATAATTAGACAAGCATCGCTTACTAAATATTATTCGCCCGTTATCACTCTTACACTATTGAGTAGTGGAGATAACGTGTTAAAAGTTTTGTAAAAATAAAGTCATACCCAGGTCAACCGGTCACGCATAGCATGTGACCGCCAAAAACCATACAACACCCGCTGCACATACTCCACACAACAAATCTATTATGCAGAAACCGCCCAGAGAAATTCACCATCCAAAAATCTCTCTATCTCTCTCTCTCTCTCTCTCTCTCTCTCTATATATATATATATATATATATATATATATATATATATATATATATTCAGTTGTTGTGAACCTAGGTTTCACGCTTTTGGGACCTTCAGAGAATCTCTGATGATCGCAATATTGTGAAACCCAGGATCACAAAATCATATCCACACAACTGAATACGTTAGCTCTATCGTTGATATTGAGCGCTTTCCTCTACGTACTGCGCATATATATATATATATATATATATATATATATATATATATATATATATATTTATTTATAATTATTTATTTAAAAATATGATTCCAACACGCTACATAAGAGTTCTCATGTTTCAAAACAAGAGCCGAAAACTTCA
The DNA here is from genome assembly GCA_963932145.1 of Acanthosepion lycidas. Taxonomy (NCBI): domain Eukaryota; kingdom Metazoa; phylum Mollusca; class Cephalopoda; order Sepiida; family Sepiidae; genus Acanthosepion; species Acanthosepion lycidas. Next base: position 79,825,149 of record OZ010598.1, on the reverse strand, counting down.
ATATAATTATAGTAATCTCTGTTCCATCTTCAAGCGAAATTTCTTTTGAAATTTACGTGTTTTAATAGCATAATCATTATTGAAATCAAAATTTATATGGTAACGGCTAGAGCGATTGTTTAAATAAAAAGGGGTGTAAGGTGTTAATAATTTCTATCAGTATAGAGTTACATTCACAGATGTCAAGTCAGGGTAAGGTTGGGGTGTCTACATTTAAAACGGAAGATGATTTCGCTTAGTCTGGTTTACGTGTCTATGGAGATTTAATTATTTTTTTATTTTATTTTTTCTGAAAGGGTTTTGTGTATATAAAAAAAAAAGTTTTCGGCTCTTGTTTTGAAACTTGAGAACTCTTATGTAGCGTGTTGGAATCATATTTTTAATAAATAATTATATTTATGGTCTACTTTTGTATCGAGCACTATTTTTTAAAAATAATAACTAAAATACTAAAGAACTTTGGATTATTTACCTAACAAGTTCTTTCCTATTTTCTATATATTTTTCCCACACACACACACACACACACACACATATATATATATATATATATATATATATATGCTTAAAAAATAACGAGGTCAATTAAAATACTCGACCATGGTTTCAATCTGACGGTCTCTTCGGGCGATACTTTTAAAATGTATTGTAATTGAACTCTTGATTTTTAATTTTAATTGACCTGATTTTTAAAGTTTTTTTAAAGTTAAAAGCTCTACATGTTATTTATATTTTTACTTATCTGATTCAACTCTGGACAATTACCTTTATATATATATATATATATATATACATATATATATATATATATATATATATATATATATATATATATATATACTCGACTCTCCCATCGAATCGGACGTAAGAGAGTCAAGCAGATTAGTTCCTAGGAAACTGATAGCCCAACAACAGCACATGAGATTTGATTATAGGGTGAATGTTTCGTGCAGGACCGTCCACACTTTTTGAAGGGCTGAATTCAGAGACCTGGTGCACTACGTGCCACAAGGTCCCCAACTGAGCCTCCGCAAGTTTTGAATTCAGAGTTGTCCTTCTCCTAGACCAGTTGCCATCCAAGGCTACAGAACCCAATCTGTCCTGCTATTTACCCATAGCTGAAGAGAGAAGGGGATTCACACCTTTCCTAAGGGTATACATTCACTTAAATATATATATATATATATATATATATATATATATATATATATATATATATTAGGTTGGTGCAAAAATAATGACGTAATAATGTCGTTTTTTGACATTAAAAATCCATCAAAAAACGACATTATTACATCATTATTTTTGCACCAACCTTATATATATATATAAATATATATATATATATATATATATATATATATTATAATATCTATAGGATGAAATCTCTGCAGAATGGTACGGTTATCTAACTTTCAAATAAGTTAGGTTCCAGTAAGGATTTATATAATTTTTTTAAATGGTAGTCGTAATGGAAACATATGGCATTCGTTGACCAAGCAGCCAGTACTGCTTTTGTGAAAAATTCCTGTACTGATGGGAGTTTCTTTCCTGCACTTTAATATGAAATACTGTGCAACCTCAACAACTTGATTATGTCATTATTTTCTCTCGGACTCACACTTGCTATCCATTTTAGTTGTTGCTGCTGTTGGGAGTTATCAAGTGATGTGTTTTCTTATATTTCGTCCAGTTATTTGTTTGTGATTCTGTAGCGACAGTTCACAATATTCAAAGAAGGATGATCTTTGCCAAGACCATCGGCCTTCTCTCTCTCAAAACCATTGTAAACTTTGACCTTAGAAAGAGAAAAAACTTATTTTAAATACTTCACTTCTCTTCTTTGAAGATAAATTTTGCTCGTGTTTGAAAGATTATGAAATTACGTTATTTAAATAACGATTTCTGACATTTTTAAAACAAAATCTGCCCAGTTCAATTTGATGGCCATCAATAAAAGAGAAATTTAATAATCTGTTAAATATTCAACATCATTTGTTTCAAAGATATTTTTTCAGTGACACTGTTGTGAAAGAAAATAGAAAATTTAATAATTAATTAACTAGATTTGCAAAACTATTAATTATATTTGGCTCTAGATATAACGAAATTTCGCTAGCTGGGTATGTCCTCGCTTGTCCCCTGACAAACTTTCACCTACTTTAATAAAATCGTGCCGTAAACCAAATCAAATACAGTCGACCGAACTTGCCACAATCGAAAAACTTGTTTTCTTTAAAGAAAAAAATGATTAAAAATGATTAAACTTTATGAAATTTTGAATAAACAATTTTGATTTTTTTATATTATTAAAAGGAGTATAAAATAAAATTAAAATTGAAGGAAATATTTTAAAAAAATATTTATGTGATAATTATAATTATTTTTTTTTTTCTGATGTCAAAATATTACTTTGTAGCCAATGAGGTATTTTTAATGGTTTTCATACGGAAAATTTATCGAAGAAAAAAATTTATAAAGAATTTATTAAATTGTTCATTCATTTTCAATAATTAAACATAATTAATTTTCAATAATTAAAATTGTTCATTAATTTATCTTTACTTTATGATTCCCTTTCTCTAGTGACGTCATAAAAAAATTATGACTTCCTCCAAACATCGTTCACACTTTAACATAAAAACCGAAGCCTCAATTTTTTTTAAAAATCCCGAACTATCAAGGAAGCATCCAATTTTAATAAACGTTAAGCACTTATTCATTATATTTTTTTTAACACGTTGGCTCCCAGGCCTCATTTCTTTCTCGCATGGTTTCGACACTATATCCTAAATAATTTTGGAACAAGCGACTTTGTTTTAACATTGTTTTATATAGTTATTTTCTAAGCATAGCTTAGATGTGGCACAAGGCCGAAAGTATGGGGCACCTAGTGAGGATCGAACTCATCTTTCAGTCGTAGCGAGATAAGCTTGCTAACCATTACAATATTTATTTATGTGAAATTACAGAAAATGTGGCACAAGGCCTAAAAAAGGGGGTGGGGAAAAAGGAGGTCTTCATCTGTCTTAATTTTAAACTTAGTTAGCCACAAACTCTGACACAAGCATGCAAACAATATTCCTAACACCAAAACAACACATTCTTACTAACCTTTCATACTACATTCACCATAATACCTCTTTGTCTCTATGCAAATCCTAAATAGTCCCCATATGTACAAATCATCGTATGTGGGGCGGAGGGGGTGTAAATCTACTAATTAAAAAGATCCCCAATGAGTATATACAATATGACTGCTAACTATTACACCACGCCGAGGTGCCCGTAACATTGTTTTATATATAAGAATACGGTAGTATTCATAGCTCACGACCCGCCATTGTGTCATTCGGTAGCTGAGTCCATTTTACAAATCAGAGTCCCAAACGACTGGCATAGTACAGCTCTGTGTATATAAAAATAAATCTAAAAAATCTAAAAAAAAAAAAACACCAAAAATTAATAGTAGAAATTTCAAACGGAAAACGAAATAAATGTGGGGAAAATATGGTTCTGGTGTACGATGATCTCATAAGCAATCGATCATAGCATCCTACTCCTAATAACCCTTATAGAAAAGAAATTGTAAAACAACCCACCGGAGGGTCATGTGGGCCTTGCAGACATAAAACCACGAAACTCCGGTGGGTCGTATGGAAACCAACGAGTTAAGAATGCGTTATTTTATTAAAAACAAAAATTGTAGATATCTCCTTTTAGTATATGCATTCGGTCAATTTAGCTCGGACACTCACGAGTCTAATACGCCAACCATCACGGTACTACATCAAAGTCGCAAGTTCATTAGATAGTCATTCTCAGTCATAACATAGCTGGTCAATGAAGGTCGTTGCTGGGTGACCAACTCGTCTTGCTCCATAGTGAGGTGTCCAGAGCAATGTCCTGCAAACAGCATTGTGCTTTCGCATAAGATTGTAGAAATATCAGGAATTGGTTCATAGAGCTGTGATTTAGTTAGATCTTGTCTCCAAGAGATCTGAATATGTATAGCTCTCAGCATCCGAGTGTAGGTTCCATCAAAGTTAGATTCTAGGGTTTTAATTAATGTCCAAGCAGAGATCCCATACATTAACACCATCTTGAAAGAATCTCCGTTTGCGGTTGCCTAGCAGATCAGATTTCCAAATCACATTCATTTTATTTAAGGCGACCCAAGATTTAGCTATGGGAATTTTCAAATCCTTTTCAGTGGAATTTATTCCTCCTCCTAGATATGTAAAAGTTTTGGCAGATATTATAGATTCACTTAACACAGTTTGTATTGAACCTTAATAAAAATCATATTTATTCGACACAAGTGTGTCCAATAATCTTTTTACTTTTTAAAATCATTTTACTCCAAGGATGGCAATAAACCCACTATGATACAAAACGTTACCGAATGTTAAGGAGTATGAAAAAAAAAATACATAGAAAGGATAATAAAATAGTAAGAATTAAGAAAATAGAAGATAAAAATTGACATTGCATTTAATTTTTTGAAGAACAACTTTGATTGGGAGGCAACAAGGAGAAATAATGAGGAAAGAGGGCTTGAAGAATTTAACACACACAAGACATATTGAAGAGGAATGTGTGTAACATAACGAGCTTGTGTAAATAAATGGCAGAACTGAGAGTAGGAAGGATAGAAAAAACATTGAAGACCGACAAAGGATAGGAAGTTGTGGCGAGGCATGATCTCCCACGTTGGATAGGAACATATCACATAATATTAGAAGGGATTATATAGTCCCATAAGCTTTTTTTATCATTTCACCCCAAGCAAAGCAATAAAGTCGCTAAGAAGCAAGACCCTAGAGAATATGAGAAAAATCTACTGTTAAGGAGATAAGACAATAAAAGAGCAAGAACAGAAGATAACGATCGACATTGCATTTAAACTTTTGAAGATCAAACATGACAAGGAAGCAAGAAGCCGGAAGAGAGTTCCCCAAGCGAGAAGTGTGATAGAAGAAACGGTTAGCATAGAACTTACGGTTACATCTAGACATTTCAACTGTAAAATGATGAGACCTAGCTGCCAATTTAGTACTGCACTTAAATTCATAATGTCTAGGTACTATAGAGGAAAGTTCATCAGAACAATTACTATTAAAGTATCTATCTATCTATATATAAAATTCTTCCGTTAATCCTTCCATCCATCACATCCTCTAAAATAGCCATACGGTGACCCGATCAAAACCAAAATTTGGGGAGAAGTGCAAACAAGGCAGAAAATACAGTTGGTTTTACTAGGGTGTGTCGTTTAGTACAATAGATTTTCATTATTTTTTTTTGGGGGGGGAATTAACTTTTAGTATGTAACATACAAAATTTCCCCACTATTTTAAAAACAATTCAAAATTAAAATAACAAATACTTTTTTAATAAAAATGCAATATTGTTTTTGAATATCTTTTTTTTTACGTTCTTATATATATTTCGTTCTTGTAAAATATAATGCAAAGTAGAACAGTAAGGAGAGTTTCCAATGTGCAGAGGATTTCAAGAATAGTAGAAATCCTAAGAATGTATTCTCCGCTGTTAAAAGGGAAAAAAAAGAAATTTTCTAAAAAACATTGGGTACCATTGAAGTCCTATAAAATTAAATTAAATTAAAGGAGTTATTAAACTGCGAAGTTACCGATAACTTACACAATTTCTATCTATAAAAGGCAGAATGTGTGTGTGTGTGTAACAAATGCACGGCCGCAATTTTCGGCGGATTTGCACCAAAATTTACCTGCACATCCTCCAAGTTAGTGGAAAGGCCAAGACACACTTTGCATTTCCCAACTCCGATCGATAGTGGAAATAATCGATTTTTTCATGCTTCTACGGCAGTTTTCATGTAGTTTGCGGCCATTTTCTACTGGCCAGAGTGAGAGTCTATAGGTGGCTGCCACGAATAGGCAGGAACATTCTATTGGCCAGCGTGAGAGCCAACAGCTGACTGACACGAATGTTAACTAGTATGCTAGCATGCAAAAAAAATCGATAGCTACATTCGTCACAAGTGGGAAAAATTTAAATCTGCATAGCACTATACTCCAATTGGCTCATTCGCTTGCTGAAACTCAACGTTGATTCTGATTCCGCAGAACTGGGTTAGGTTTGAAAAAGTATTTTGAGTTAACATTCTTTTTTCATTCGTTTTTTCCAGTTACGAGTCCTGTTTTTTTAAAGCTGATTGTTTTGTGTTCATTTTGTTTAGTTCTTTTTTCGTAACGGATTTAATGTTTAGTATGGAGCTTAGAAAAAATTCGCAGTGTGAGATAGGCAAGAAGTAATTCCTTTAAAGGCAAGGAAGGGCAAAACTATTTTAAGTCAAGTGATAGCGATTGCTGTATGAATCGTACGATTTTTGAATCAAGCACAAGCAACGCCGGGCCATGCTGCTAGTACTAAATAATGTGAGGATTTCGACACGAATCAGTGTGTTACTAGAAAATTCTAGTTTATAGAAAAGGCAAATGGAAGCTACGATATGGGGTTGTTAAATTGACTTTCTATATATCAATATTCTATCAAGAAATACAATTTTATAATTTGCATTTTCTAGTATTATACTTGTACCTCTGTACGTTGCTTTCTGAAGACCCGACGCATTTCAATACCAGCGACAACAGAATTCGATTCTGCGCACAACGGCTGTTTAATTTGTGTAACGCAACAGAAGAACGTCTAAAAGCGGCAACATTTAAAACAGCCGACAGTAGTAAATGAAAACAAGCCGTTTAAATCAACAAGATTTTCTTTCACACACGGCCGAGCAAGTGTCGCTTACCAACATTAGCAGGCGTGCATTATATCCATTCATATTATCCATTGTTCGTCAATATACGCCAGCGGGCCACGCGCGTTCCTTGAGGTTTCAGTGTAAGCGTCGTCAACTCATTGAATCGCCCGCATTTTACGGACTTTGGCGAAAAGCACAACAGACGCGACTGTCATCAAATTCAGTCGTCTGTTGTCCGCCAGGTGGCGTACATTAGAGGCACAGTAAGACAGAGCATCCGTAACGAACAACGACGTCTTTTATAATCGATCTTGAGTCGTTTAGCAACTTGTCTTGGAAAGAATATTTATAATCGCCTCATTTGGAAATTTTGCCTCGAACAATCGCACACTCGTTCTAAAATGATTTCTTTCTGTCTTTTTATGTCTATTTCATTTCCCCCTCTTGCTCTCAATATACATACATACATACATACATACATATATATATATATATATATATATATATATATATATATATATATATATATGTATGTATGTATGTATTTATATATATAATGTACTGGTGCAACAAATCATTATTCAAACATTTATTGTTAAATATAACGGACAATGAAAGTCTATTATGTACGATCATGAGCCATTCTAAGCCTCCATTTTCGGGAGAAATTAAGGACAAAACTGTTCAATATTTGGATAAAAATTAGGAAGCTGTTCCTGTATCTAAGTTTTCGGCTCACGTGAGCTATCATCTGAGTAGTTATATAGACATTTCAACAAAGGTGTTCACCATCAAAGATGATATCCTGTTATGTGTACATAAAAAAATTATGTCCACTATATATATATATATATATATATATATATATATATATATATATATATATATATATATATATATATATAATAAAAAGAAAGAACAGTAAGATATATAATCCGGTGTTCTTATTGATATTTTTATTTTTACAAAACAGTGCGCAATGTAAATTTACAGAGTATAAATATTATGAATTAACTGATTTAAAATATGGTTTCTTCGCATATTTTAAATCAGTTAATTCATAATATACACACACACACACACACACACACACATATATATATATATATATATATATATATATATATATACATACATTCAGACATATATTGTTAAATATGACAGACAATGAATGTCTATTATGTTTGCACCATGGGATTGTGAATCTACGTTTTCATAATGAATTAAGTAATACATATATATATATATATATATATATATATATATATATATATATATATATATATATATATATATATATATATATATATATATATATATTACTTTGTATGAGTTTCATTTTTTACTCCCTATTCATTTCCGATATGTATCAATTCAATACGGAAACCACAATCACCACATGTCGGCAAGAGGCTACATGGTTACTAAAACGCACTTCTTTCTTTCTTTCTTTCTTTCTTTCTTTCTTTCTTTCTCTTTATATATATATATATATATATATATATATATATATATATATATATATATATATATAATATCTAACTTTGACGTCGGGTGTTAGTAAAATGACACATGTATAAATGCTCTCTCTCTCTCTCTCTCTCTTTCTCTCTGTATACATATATATATATATATATATATATATATATATATATATATATTAGGTTGGTGCAAAAATAATGACGTAATAATGTCGTTTTTTGACGTTAAAAATACGTCAAAAAACGACATTATTACGTCATTATTTTTGTACAAACCTAATATATATATATATATATATATGTATATATATATATATATATATATATATATATATATATATATATATATATATATATATATGTATTTATATATACATACATACATATATAAAGTACAATTTCCCTATGTCTGAATCAAGTTGCAGCTGAAACCCGTTAACCAATATTGGTGAAACTTTGCATACATGTTAATCTAATATCCCGTTGGTTACTAGGCTAATTGTTTTTTTTTAAGTTTTTTTTTTATATAACAATCTATAATGGGACCGCTAGGGCCCCTTGATAGCAGATCACCGCTGGATCTACGCGTAATGCTGTTTAGATGTTTTCAAGCAAGGGAGAAAATTGGTCACGCAAACATTTTAGAAGTTAAGACACACGTGTTACGAAATAATAACTCTTTTATAGCTTAAAATTCCAGACAGATGTGGATTTTTCTTCGATCTTAATAATTTAGGTGACAACATCTGAAGGATTCAGCATAATCTTTCTTTGAACACAGTCTCCGTAGTGTGTTTACATTGCAAAAAATTAAATCGGTTCAATTTTCGCAATGCACACCATTAAATTCGCCAGGTTCGAATTTATTAGATACAAAGAAATTGGCCCGATCCATTAGGTCATTTAAACATAATATAACATTTGAATTTAGCTTATTTGCGAATAGAAACTTTACCTAAGCTCATATTTCTTCTATCCTTAAAAAAAACATATCGTGGCTGTGTTGTCTCTGGAATAACAACTGGATTGAAGGACACTTTTGTACAATATGCCGTCTGTAAAATTTTTCTTAAAAAATTCAAGCCTCCTTAATCGGCATGAGGTACGTACCCTTCCCTGTAAATTTGACTTTTAATGACGACCGTTTAATTAGACAATATTAATTCGAATCGCGACTAAAAGCAAAACTAAAGTCAAAATTTAGTAAAGAATTGTTTATTAAAACTCTTCACTCCATTCAATATATATATATGTGTGTGTGTATGAAAATCTATAGAAAAGGAAAGAACTCGTAAGGTAAATAATCCAAATTTCTTTAGTATTTTTGTTATTATTTTTAAAAAACATTGCTCGATACAAAAGTAGAGCCTAAATATAATTATTTATTTAAAAATATGATTCCATCGCTACATAAGAGTAAATTTCAAGAATTAGTTATTCAAAAAAAAAAAAAAAAAATTCACTTGAAGATGAAAGAGCTTGGTACTTTAATTCAATTTAATTCAAATAATTATATTGAAGTTTTCGGCTCTTGTTTTAAAACATGAGAACTCTTATGTAGCGATGGAATCATATTTTTAAATAAATAATTATATATATATATATATATATATATATATATATATGTATATATATATATATATATATATATATATATATATATATATATATATATATATCTATCAGTTGGACAGATATATTTCCTCTAATGACGCAATGTCGCAAATCCTGGGTTTCGAAATCCACGACCAGCATCGAACAGTAGTGACTCTGTTCATCATGAATAGGACCAGCGTGTATATTTCACAGAAGATAATGCTCAAAAAGTAGTTGAGACTACACCAGAAACCACTATGACAGCTTTCTTTAAATTAAGTCCAAGTGACCTGTTTGACCGAACACTGCTGTATGTTGAGGTCCTCGTCTACTAAACCTGGGCATACAATAGATGCAGCGGCGGCAAGTAAGGGGCACAAGTCGATAACTCGGAAGAAAATGCTGTTTTCAGAAGCACGATCAGCTATTTTCCATCATGTTAATAACATGTGTTTTGGGTGAGCCTCTCATGCTGTGGGCGGCCCACAAAACCAGCATGGCAGAAGAGATCCTACGAAGGATTCAAAGGCAAACCTTAGTAGAAATTGGCACGTCCAATGATGCCATTTACAATGAGGCATTTGCTGACCTGGACAGCCGAATGCAAGCTATGGGAGATCAAAGAATTGCCACATTTGGCCTACCTCAACCTAAGCAGGCAGCAAACAATCTCACAATTGAGTACATGCAGGAGATTGGCTTTGACACCGAGGAAATAACGGCGCATATAGCTGATAACGAATACAAGCTGATGGAGGGCCAACTTGGTGTTTATAATACGATTATTTCGAGCATTGAAGGTTAAAGGAAAGATCTATTCTTTCTCAATTCCCTAGGTGGAACTGGCAAGATATTTATCATGAACCTACTTCTGGCTAAACTGCGACAAATGAAACATATTGCTCTAGCAGCGACCTTAAGTTGAATAGCTGCAACCCCGCTAAGTTGTGATCACACCGCTCATTCCTGCTTCAAAATACCTTCGGACCCGTCCAAGAAAGAGAAGGCAATCTGCAACATCAGTCGTGTTTCTATAAAAAGGCAAACTCCTCAGTGATTTCAAATTAATCATCAGATATGAGGCGGCAATGAGCCATAAGGGTTCCATCTAGGCCCTTGACTCGGCATTTCAGGTTTTAGACACAAGACAAGGCTCGTGGGAGGTGCAACAGTCTTGCTTGCGGGAGACTCTAGACAAGCCCTTCCAGAGATTCCAAAACGGACAAGAGCTGAAGAGGTAAATGTTAGTATAAAGTCTTCTAAGATTTGGATCAGTTTGAAAAATTTGAGACTCACAACCAACATGAGAGTGCAGTTCAGTGGTTATGAGGAAGCTGGTCTTTTTTTTAAGCAACTATTGGATTTTGGTAAGGAACTTTGGTTGGCGGGTCAATTTGCCTTTCGGACATTTGGTATCTGACTTAAAGGAACTACTGACTAGGGTATTTCCTAAGATGGTAATTCAGCTTACAGAATACAACTGGCTGAGTACCCGTGCCACTTTATCTCCAAATAATGTGTCAGTTGATGAGGTGAGCGTCACAGTTACAATTCATTGACGTTGTTCTAAACGCCGATGAAGATGTGAATTAACCAGTAGAATTTTTGAATAGCCTAACATCAGCAGGCCTCCCGGTTCACAATTTGCAACTCGAGATTGGTGCACCAATGATTCTGCTAAGAAACCTGGATCTACCGAAG
>OZ010598.1:79803623-79811123 GCA_963932145.1 Acanthosepion lycidas | reverse complement strand
TTTCAGGAGTAGAAAGAAAGAAAGAAACATATATAATGAACGAAAGAAAAACGAGAGAAAGAAAGAAACAGATTGAAAGAAAAAAACGGATTGAAAGAAAGAAAGAAAGAAAGAAAGAAAGAAAACGGATATTTCAAGAGTGTAAAGAAAGAAGAAAAATATATTTCGAGAGTACAAAGAATGAAAGAAAAAAGAAAGAAAGAAAGAAAGAGAAAAGTAAACTGATATTTCAAGAACACGAATAAATAAAGAAAAAAAGAAAGAAGAAAACAGATATTTCAAGAGTACAAAAAAAGAAAGTATATTTCAAGAGTAAAAAGAAAGAAAGAAAGAAAGAATAAAGAAAGAAAACATATTTCAAGTGTACAAAGAAAGAAGTAAACAGATATTTCAAGAGTACAAAAAAAAAGAAAGAAAGAAAGAAAGATGAAAGCATATTTCAAGAGTACAAAGAAAGAAAGAAAGAAAGAAAACAGATATTTCAGGAGTACAAAGAAAGAAGTAAACATATTTCAAGAGTACAAAGAAAGAAAGAAAGAAAAAGAAAGAAATAGGTAAACAGATATTTCAAGACTACAAAGAAACAAAAAAGAAAGAAAGAAAACAGATACTTCAAGAATACACAGAAAGAAAGGGAGAAAGAAAGAAACAGAAAGAAAGAAAGTCGCTAAATGCAATGAGAAAAAAAACAAAGAAATCGCAAGACAAAATATTTGATATGAAAATAGAAATAGCCGCAACATGGCGGCCATTTTCTTCGTTTCTCTCAGCTTATTATAAATGATAGAGTTTCCGATTCAGTTTATTCCTTAACTGATCTTTACCGCCGCCGTTTTTCCCGTGGTCACTTTATTTGATTTCATTCAACAATTGCGACGTTATTATACTCCGTCAATAACGAGCAATTTATACTTTAAATACTAATTATGCAAATGTGTTTAAGAGGCAGTAATCTGCATATTTAAAACACGCTAAACAACGAGACGGCTCAAATGGCTCTACTTTGGAACATAACCCCGACGCGTTAGACGACCGACAAAATCTCCCTCTTTCTCACCATTAACGACTGGCTCCATAACGACGTGACAAGTTTACGCATTTCAAATTTGTAAATGTTGACTTACTGCATTTAAATTCACAATTTTTAACCCATGTTCATCATCAACTTTAAAGGAATAAATAAGGGTGTATAATTCGCCTGACACATCTATTCAATGAAATTTGGGCTGAAATTCCCAGTTTATAATGTTAAGTCTATGCGTTTCATATTAGTCAATGGATTAAGTGCATTAACAATATTTGTCATTTTTTTTTTCATTATTAATTTACGGATTTATTGATATTTTTTTTTTATTTCTTCACCCATCAAAAAGGCGATAATGCCCCTAACATTGGAGGGTCTACTGGGAGTAAAAGAGAAGGAATATATATATATATATATATATATATATATATATATATATATATATATATATATATATATATATATATATATATATATTAGGTTGGTGCAAAAATAATGTCGTTTTCTCACATAGTAACATATGTGAGAAAACGACATTGTTTTTGCACCAACCTTATATATATATATATATATATATATATATATATATCGGGTTTCGATCCTAGCTAGATGCAACCGGACGTCTAGCCACACTGATGAGCTGTGATACAGCGAAACAGTCTGTCTGTGAATGACAATATATGCTCCTGAAAAGTTTATTTCAGTTGAGCTCTCTGGGGAGGAAGTGTGGATTTGTAAACAGTCACAATTACGGCTAATAATGCAAGACTTCGGTAAATCGAATCGAGTTCTCTCAGTCACTGTGTGCTTATCTAAAAATAAATACGGTTAAATTCACCTTCATCCCTGCCACGCGCCAACAGCTTAGTGGTAGAATCCCTGACTGACGCCAATTCTGTGGATAACAATATATATATATATATATATATATATATATATATATATATATATATATATATATATAAGGTGTGTCAAAAAATACTTTTACAGTCTTTTGAGGCGTATTCCTCTCACCAAAACAACAAAGTCTATATAAACAAATGACCACAAATCTTTCGTTTTTGAGTCAATATGTTTAAAGTAAGCATACGGTAAATGGGGCTGTGTTGTTAGGTAGACTACGTTACATTTGTTATTCGTGTACATTTGTCACTAGTCTGTCTTTTCATCGTTTGACGTGTGTAGCGGTGAGTGAACTGAGAAGAGTTCCGTTTAACAATGGCAGGCTATCTATATCGTGAGCAGGTAGATATGATTTTTACATACGGCCGGTAATGGAAAAAATAATTTAATGAAAGCAGCTAATGAGACAATGTTAAGAATAAAAACAAAATAAAGAATATGCCAAGAAAGAAAGAATTTGCCCATCAGTACTCGAGGGAAGAAAAAAGTAGAAAGAAGGAAAAACGAAAGAAAGGATGTAATTAAAACAGCTGCCGTAATTCCTCATATATAATACGCATTTTTTCTAAAAAAAAATAATAAGCAAAATCAGGGGTGCGTATTAAGAACAGCTACAAAAAATCCTTTAAAAATTGCCGTAAAATAAAATACCGTAATTCCCCATATATAATACGCTTTCATCCATAATACGGACCCCTAAAATTTTTATGAAAGTGTGGGAAATTTCTTCTAATCACGCATAATACGCACCCCTTGTTTGGTAATCAAGCCCTATAAACTGTACCCCTCCAATTTCATTACGGTCAGAGTTTCCTACTCTTATTTAAAAAATGGTTTTAAACATAGAATACTATTATTCTCATTTAGTTATATGATAATTCTTATTTTACGACAATTTTTTAAAGATTTTTTGTAGCTATGCATAATACGTACCCATGATTTTATTAATTCTTTAGAAAAAAACTGCGTATTATACATGCGGAATCACGGTATTTTATTTTACGACAATTTTTTAAAGATTTTTTTTTGTAGTTGTGCATAATACGCACCTCTGATTTCGCTTCTTTTTTTTTTTTAGAAAAAACTGCGTATTATACATGAGAATTACGGCAAGAATTACCATAAAACTAAATTAGATTAATATTATTTTATATTTAAAACTATTTTTTTAATAAGAGTAGGAAACGCTGGCCATAATGAAATCGGAGAGGTACAATTTATAGGGTTTGATTAAAACAAGGGGAGTGTATTAAGTGTCAGCAGAAGCGTATTATATAGGGGGAATTACGGTAAATAAAGAAAAAGAGTTAAGAAATGAAAAAGTAATGGACCAAGAAAAAATTGATGTAAAAAAAAAATCGAAAGAATTGGTTAGAAAGCGACAAAACTATGTAAAGAAAGCAGAACGAAAAATCTCAATAAGTATTTTTAAAATATCCCAAATCAGCAACGGAATTAGAAAGGTTGGTGATAAGCTGGTTAAAAAGAAACGCAACAAAGAAAGAGCATGGCAATTTCCTCGGAAATAACCAGAAAAACATTATAAAGCATAAGACGAAAAAGCAACCGTTGAAGAGAAACAAAGATATTTTTTCTCTCGTTTTTCTCCTTCCAATTGCTAGAATTTCCTATTATTTCTCGACCGTACAACCCTTCGCTTTGTACGATTCCAACTTTCTATAATGTTACATTTATTCAATCAGACGAACATTGCTTCACACTCTGTCTGACACTTCCAGGCCTACATTTCACGACCGTTCTTTGACCTCACAAGTACATATCAATCGATCTCTGTCTATTTTGATCAGCATCATTATCGATATCATCCGAATGCCTTCTTTCTGGCCGCCAAATCGCTCAATGCTTTCCTCTTTTCCATCTCCAAACACTTTTTATGCCCTCGACGTTTGTTCAGCACGAATACGGGCGATTATTTTGAAAGAGAGAGATCAACCTCAAAATTGTCTATTGGAAACAGGGTTTCGGCAATTTTAATTCTTTTTCGGTAACCATGGAAAATTTATTAGAAATTTCGCAGTCGTTCAGTATAATAAAAAAAAAATCTTCATTTAATGCGAAGATATAAGCTGAATGCGGTATATTATTTACATAATTCGGACATTGTCCTCAGCTTTCTCGGCATATTTATTACAACGTTTCGGCCGTCGTACGTTCTGGCCTTCTTCAGGTAGTTGGAATGTCGAACTGAACGTTTTATTTCGCTCACTGGGGTAGACTGTTCTAGTTCCATGTGCCATGTTTAATGGATGTCAGTTATCAGTTATCTCCTGTTAATTCCCCTCTCTACGTTCTCCACTGCCTTAACCGGGTATTGAACTCCCACTCTTTGGGTCCTGTCACTGGATCTAACTAACGCCTTTATCCTCTGTGCCATGTGTCCTTGAGGATCTAGTAACAGGGCCCCAAGAGTGTGAGTTCAAATACCCGGTTAAGGCAGTGGAGCGAAATAAAGGGTTCAGTTGAACATTCCAACCACAGCGGCCGAAACGTTGTGATAAATATGGCGACAAAGATGAGAACAATATTCCGTATAATGTAAATAATGTACAATATCTCTTCTAGAGACAGATTGATGCGGTATGTCATACAAACCAGGAATTACTTGGAGTCTGAATCAAATTTAATATTAATCAAAAACCTTGACCTTTTGCTTTTAATTAGTTCAAGTTAAACAAGGTAATAAAGCCACTAAGACGCAAGCAGGCTATGAAAGAGTATGAGTAAAAGGAAAAAAAAACATTATTAGAAAAAGAGAAAAATAAACTAGAATTAGGAAGACGTAAGATTAACGATACTGCGAGAAAAATCGTAAAGTCGAGGTTAGCAAAGAAGAAATTTCATCAGAACAATTACGATAAAAATACGGATTTTTTTTTTTTTTTATATCGAGGTCCCAATTCAAGGAATTTAAGGGATGCAACACGATTAATATTAGCTTTAAATTTCTGAAGATCAAAGTTGACTGGAAAGCAAAATGCCAGAGGAGATTTCTACAATGGAGAAGTGCCTGAGAAGGCCCTTCTAGCATAGAACTTACGGTTACATGTGTAAAAAGATGAGACCTTATCGACATTCTAGTACTACGTTTAAGTTTGTAAAGCCTGGGCACCAAAGAAGAAAGCTCAACAGAATAACAATCATGAAAATATCTATAGATTTTTTTGTCGAAACATCATGGAGATTCAAGGATACAAGAGATGGCGATTAACATTGCATTTTTTTTTTTTTAAAGTAAACAAGAAAACAAGTAGCCAGAGTAAAGTTCCTCGATTGTGAAAGAAGTGCAAGAGAAGAAACTGTTAGCATAGAACTTACGGTTACATATAACCATTTCACCTGTAAAATAATGAGGCCTCTAGCACTACCCCCTTATCATAAAATTGAGGTACCAATATTTATTTTACGTAATACAAAAATGTGGCACAAGGCCAAAAGCGGGATAGGGGAAAACTGGTCATCAGTCTGACTTGTCGTAAACTTATCTAGCCACGATTACTGACCCGAAGAGATCACAGTATTCCTTACACCAAAACAACACATTCTTACTTACCAATGTTACTACAGTCACCATAATACCTGAAGTCTCTATGTAGTTCTAACTGCTTAACATAAATACAATTTGACTGGGAAGGGGAGGGAAGAAAATAACAACATTTTAATATGAAACTCCAATGAATATTTACAATGGTTACAACTTACATTGTACGAGGAAAGCTCATCAGAACACTTGCTATGAAAATATTTACAGATTTTTTTTTATCGAGATATTAATTCAAGAACTTTTAAGTATACACAAGATGACGGCTGCAATGAAATTATTTTCAGAAAAGACACAGGGATGTTGTGAATGAAAATGAAACCGAGATGCTAGGTCAGGACTGATAACATTGCAGATTCTCTTTTGGATTTCATCATGAATCTCTAAATATATATCAGAATCGCCAGACCAGATGTGACCTGTTAACTCATCGACAAAGAAAAAGAGATTCAAGGAAACTTTTCAATTTCAAAAATCGAAAGGCTCGGGCCTTGATTTTTGTGTATATATATATATATATATATATATATATATATATATATATATATATAGTGTAACCCGAATATAAGAGAAACCCGGATATAAGAGAGATTTCATCTGGTCCCAAATTAGAGCCATACATACCTAAACAAAATAGATCAAACCCGGATATAAGAGAGACCCGGATATAAGAGAGACCCGGATATAAGAGACTTCTTATCCGGTCCCGACAACTTTCTTATATCCGGGTTACACTGTATATATATATATATATATATGTGTGTGTGTGTGTGTGTGGTGTGTGCGTATGTGTTAAGCTCACACTTGCATTTTTTCCGAGAATATGATACATAAATTCTATATATCAGACTAAAGGTGGGAATTGAATGACAAAATGAAAAAAGTCCCATATAACTCGTTTTATCTTTCAAATGGACTTCTTCAGATTAAATAATGGTTTTATTGCTGGAATTAGTTACATGTCAGCCAAGGCAACGAAGATAAAAAAAAAAACAAAAAAAAACTACAGTTCAAATCAGTGTGATTTCTCATAGTTACTTTGTAAATAAAGTTTATCCTTCTTCCCCCACCCCTGTCCTGTGCTAACGCACAAAAACGCTGCGGGTCATCCAGGCTCTTCAAACCTTTTCCGGAGAATTACGTAATTTTGTCGACAGTTCTTTTAACATCGTTGCTCATTGGTTATAATATTGTTGTTCGCGAATGAGGTTGGCTAGGCTGGACATTCAGAGAAATTGAACGCCAGAAATTTAAAATTTAATTGTAAAGTTTAAGCTTTGACCCATCTTCGCAGTTTCTCTCGATGTTTAATTATAATCGACGTTTTTTTTTTTTTGTTTTGTTTTTTTTTTATAATATATTCGATATCACTTTTTCTCCACCAATTACGGCGGGAATTATTTGGATATTTGCTACAATTAGACAAGCCATTGTGCTTCTAATAAAACAATTCTATTTTATTTAAAAAAGAACAATACAGAAAAGAGTTTCGCGGAAGACCGCAGCTTCTTACCATTTTTTTTAATTTTTATTTTTATAGCTCTTGTTTTGAAACGTTCCACATTGAAATGGCACTGGTTTTGTTAAGAAAGATGAAAGGCTGTATGAACCTGAATGTAAACTGACGCTGGTCGACTCAGAATGTAAGGCACTTTCTATGCATTTCCCGCCTTATTAATTTACTTTCTCTTTTAATTAAAACTGCATTCTTTATGTCTAAGTTGTGGTCAAAGCCATTACAACGAACGAGTAATAACATTGAATGTGTTGTATTCTAAAAGATCCCTTTTTTATTCATATATTCGTTTAGTTCATTTCCTTGAAGTTTCACCTATGTATTTATATTGACAGTTATTACAATCTATAATGTAAATTCCAGCTTCAGGTTTAACGTTGCTATTATTTTGTATTGTATTAATTCCTTTATTGTTTTTTTTAAATAGTTGTAACAAAATTTTATACTAAATTTAGGTAACTACTATTTAGTTGTAGTCTTTATTGCACTAGTAAATAG
>OZ010598.1:79731123-79798623 GCA_963932145.1 Acanthosepion lycidas | reverse complement strand
TTTGTTAGATAACCGAATATTTGTTTCCCATTATATTTTATGTAATAGAGATTAAATCGTTTCCAAGCACCAGTGGAACACGTATCTATTAGGTCGTGCAAAAATAATGACGTAATAATGTCGTTTTTTGACGTTAAAAAATACGTCACAAAACGACATTATTACGTCGTTATTTTTGCACCAACTTAATACATGCTTACACCGTATATTCAAGTAAATCTTTCTCTGGAATTTCTTTTATGGCAACGAAGATGAGGACAGCAGTTCGAACAATATAAATAATGTGAATAATTGCAATGCCTCATCTCAGAAATATAAACAGAAAATTATTTCAATGTAATTCTTAATGATAGGATTTTACTAATAAAGGAATCTTGATAACAATCTTTTAAAAAATAAAACAATCGATGTTTACCACAACTTATCTTGAAAAACTAATACAAATCAACTTCAGTTCTCAAACAATTTGTATTGAAAGTCTTTTCCAAAACCGAATTGTTCGAGAAGAGAATCATTTTTTCCCATTATAATTAATGTAAAAGAGATTAATTCGTTCCAAGCGCCAGAAGAATGCTTATTTACATGTTTACGCTATATATTCATGTAAATCTTTCTCTGGGGTTTCTTTTATGGCAACAAAGATGAGGACAACAGTCCGAACAATATAAATAGCGTGAATAATTGCAATACCTTATCTTAGAAATATAGACAAAAAATGTTTTTAATGTAATTCTTGATGATAAGGCATTGTTAATAAAAGAAACTTGCTAAAAAAAACTTTTAAAATATAAAACAGTCGATGATTACCCTAACTTTTCTTAAAAAACTAATACAGAACAACCTCGGTTCTCGAACAAAATTTGTACTGAAAGTCTTTTCCAAAACCGAATTGTTCGAGAACTGAATCATTTTTTCCCATTACAATTAATGTAAAAGAGATTAATTCGTTCCAAGCGCCAGAGGAATGCTTATATAGATGCTTACATTATATATTCAGGTTAATCTTTCTCTCGGCTTTCTTTTCTTTTTTATTCTTTCAGAAAAAGCTGTCCAATGTTAGTTGTTTTCGCCTGCCTTGTAACTTTTTCCTAAAATAATATATGGCATTGGAAAGGTTTACTGCTGTTTCTCATTCATAAAAATAAGCAATAATTTTTCTAGATCTTCGGGTCTCTCTGGTCTTTTTGAAACGGCAGTTACTTTTAACACATCGTATTTTTTTTTAGAATAGTCTTTGGTAACAAAGACAGATTTCTTCAAAGATGAAAATCAAACTCGAGGCGACAGAGATGTGGTTCTACAGAAGGATGCTAAGGATATCGTGGACCATGCGTCTGAGCAACGATGAGATCTTAGAGAGGTTGCAAACAAGGAGGAGGCTTATATTTAATATCAGGAAGAGACGGCAGAAGTTTCTGGGACACATAATGAGGAAGGAGGGACTGGAGAATCTGATACTCACAGGTCGAATAGAGGGAAAGAGAGACAAGGGGAAAACAGCGCGTGACATACCTGATGAACTTGGGCAGATGGGTGACAGAACGTGATTTGGGGAAGAAACAGAAGGAATGAACTTATTGACAACTGCAATAGATAGTGGGAGGTGGAGAGCCATGATCGCCTACATCCTGAAAAGACATGACACATAAAAAGAAAGAAAAGAAAAAAAAGATATTGTAGATTTAGGCACAACACATGAATGTATATAACACAGCGGTCGATTCAGAAATGATTCCGTTCACTTTAACTCTCGTTAGACTCGGTTCGGCAATGTTGTTCGAGAAACAAAATGTTGTTTGATAACGGAGGCATTTTCATCTCGAATTCTCTGTTCGAAAACAAATTTGTTCGACATGTGAAGGTACTCTATATATATTAGTCAATAGTGAATATAGAAAACCCGACTTGACACATTTTTCCAGCCTTCTTTCTTCACTCTTTGTTCCAGAAATTTCAAATGTTTTGTTTCGATTCTAAATATAGTCATCACTTTTAATTCCATTTTTCTTTAAACTTCCTCATTGCTTACATGCTTGACCCATGTTATTCTCAGCATCCTTCTGTAGAACCACATCTCTGCTGCTTAAGGTTATTCCTTCATCTGCGAAGTAATTGTCCAGCATTCATTGGCATATTAGACAACTGATATTACAGATCGTCACGCCTTTCTTTATTTCTAACGAATCTTTTCTGTTTCTTAATACATTGTTTAGATTTTAGAAGGCAACTTTCAATGCTCTTTCGCAATCTGGGGCCACATTTGCCGTTATCTGTTGAAAAACCTCTCAGATATTTAAACTTCTGTATTGATTTGATTTCTGCGTCTCCAATTCGGGGTTTGCTTCTTGGGCGTTTCCCTTGCAAAAAAACGACATATTATCTCTTCTTACAACTGGTGATTAGTCCTTTCTTCTCGCTTTCATTTATTAACTTGTTTAATTTGATTTGCTTGTTTTTTGTTTACACTCAAAGGCTAACTTAATGAGGAAATCTAAATATTTATACTCAATTTTATCTTATTTATTTGTACCTTTTTGGAGATAATAATTGTTTTGGTGATATAAGACTTATTAATTACTCAATAGCTGGGGGAGAAAAGCTGGATCAGTGGTATTTGCGCGTATGTAAATATAACGAACCCGACTGGAATTAGAACTCGGCTCTCCGACTAATAATTCCGAGGCATTATCCATTGTACCACCCGCACAAACTAGCTTACAACACCTCGTATTCTCATTTAGGTACTGACCAGGATTGATGTTGCTTAACTTCGGTTAACTAAATGACGTTGTAACAATTTTACTGTACCATTCCATAGACTCTGTGGATCGTTAAAATTATTGAATAACTCAGTGACATCTGAAGTGAGGGCTAAACGTGAATTTCCCGACTCAAAGTCAAGTATCGGTTCATTCTTTTTTGAGGTATTAAACTGATGTACTCTGTTCCTTTTGATGTCTCAGAATTTTCGCTTATTTGTCTGTTGTTTCGGCGAAATTTAAGAACAGGCTAGATTTTTTTTAAAGTAATGATTTTATATTCATACAAATGGATAATACAAATAGGTGCACTTCTTCGCCTATCTTTAGTCTTTGTTTACTATTGGGTTAGTGCATAATTATCAATCGATTTTTAAACAATATTTATTATGAAAAATGAAACGGCGATTCAACAATAACATTTTTAAATGATTATTCCGGAGCGTATGATTATCGACACGCATCCTTATAACCTGAAAATAATATATTTATTTAAAAAAGTAAATAAAACAGCAATTTTTTATTAACAAATAACTCGCCTGCAAAAACGTCTGATAATTATGCACCAACTCAATAATAATTTACTCCTTTTGAATCATCAGTTGCTTTTATCACCTCCTTATTTTTTAGAATAATAAATATTGTCGATTTTGGCGTACCGTACATTTTTCTGTCTCTCTTACACTTTGACGGATCTATTGAAATATGAATATAGGAAACTAATGAAGCCTAAGCTTCAAGGTCCCTAATCCCAGAAAGGCCCCTAAAGCAATTTTCTTTATTGAGTGGATTTTCAACAAATTCGTTTTTTTTTAATTGTTGGTTATAAAAATAAGTCCATTTTTAGAGATAGAATCATCAGCTAATGTGTTTAAGTAGCTAATGTTGGCCTTAGAATATTTCATATAGCCTTAAAATTCTCCTGTAATTGGTCAAATTTCAAAACTTCCATGGGAGCTTGCAGCGCCCGACTGCTCACCAGCTACACGAACACATTGAGATCGCCAGACTCTATTTAAAGCCTATATTTTTGCAGTTGGATCCTCAAATTTGTTGTTGCTGGTTGCGAAGAGGCTCCCATACCTGTTCAAGCTTCAGAGCCTCGAAAATATAAATCCTCCACTGCTCTTACTCTCAATATCCTGCAAGTGTAACAATAGCGAGGCCTTTTTCTCTCATTATGTCTCCAGGTAATATTGTCTCTTACTGATTTTATGCACAGTTGTTCTCTTTGCTTTCATTATCCTTCCTCATTCCTCACATACTCGGTCTATGGTATTCTCAGCATCCTTCTGTAGAACTACATCTCTGCTGCCTCAAGTCTCCTCTTCGTTGATGACTAAATTGTCGAGCGTTCTCTTACATATACACCTGTAGACTAAACACACAAAATAGCAGGGGTCAATCAAAATATGGCTCCCCCACCTATTAAAGAATCAATGTCTTCAGAGTTTAGGCTTATTCTTGTGCCTAGGCTTACGCTTAGTGGATAATACGAAACCGTGTTTCTGGAGCTAAAAACAAGGAATAAATTAGATCCTTCAAGTATAATACGACCTCCCGTAGTACAGCCATTCTTATGTTTTATTTCGAAAAAAATATTGTTGCTGGTACGAATAGGCTCCCATACCTGTTCAAGCTACAGAGCACCGAAAATATAAATCCGCCACAGCTCTTACCCTCAGTATCCTGCAAGTGTCATAATAGCGAGGCCTTTTTCTCTCATTATGTCTCCAGGTAATATTTACTCTTAATGATTTTATGTACAGTTGTTCTCTTTGCTTTCATTATCCTTCCTCATTCCTCACATACTCAGTCTATGGTATTCTCAGCATCTTTCTGTAGAACTACATCTCTGTTTTCTCAAGTCTCCTATTCTTGTGCCTAGGCTTAGGTTTTGTGGATAATATGAAACCTGGAGCTAAAAACAGGGAATAAATTAGATCCTTCATGTATAAATACGACATCCCGTAATACAGCCATTCTTATGCTTTGTTTTTTTGTTTTTTTTCGGAAAAGTCGTAATATATTATGCATTAAAATCCCAATGTCGTATATATATTTCACTAAAATATTTAATTTTTCACGATATTGAAAAATAGAAATGAACCGGATGTTTAGATAGTTCGTGTTTTCTCTTAAATCCGTTTCAAAACTTATTTTCAAATTTTTAGGAAAAGGTGATAACTAGATTTTATCATTAATACATTTTAAAGTGTTAATTAATCTCTCATAATTTTCCGTTTGATGTGATTTTATTACAATTGTATATATTAGCAAACTATGAAAATAATATATATATATATATATATATATATATATATATATATATATATATATATATATATGTATTGTTTCCCCTAAGAATGAAGAGAAAAACAGATATTACCAACATATCAAATACCTTTTTGCAAAGAATTGTTACCAACAACTGGCTACTTATACTTATAATACAACTCTGTGTTTCTGAAGCTAATAAACGGGAATAAATTACTCCTTCTTGAGTATAATGCTTCCCCGTAGTAAAGGCATCTCTACGTAAATTTTCATTTTGAAAAGTTGTATCATGTGATACATGTGGTTCAAATATTTCACTTAATATATAATTCTTCATTTTTTTTTTTTTTTAAAGAATAGAATTCAAGCGGGTGTTTACGCATTTCGTATTCCTTTTGGTTTTAAAACTTGTTTTCGAATTTTCGTGAAAAGCGCTAAATAAATAATACATACTAAACGATACTACATTTTAAGGTGTTAATATATATAACATTTTCTGTTTGATATTAATTTATTATACGTCTATATATTAATAAACTATGAAAAAAAAGGCAAACATGGATAAGCTTGCTCGCAATAAGGACAATTCTTCCAGTTAAAACCGATTTTTATCTACCTTCACTAATGGGCAGTGTTTGCTGTATTTAAATTGATGATTAAAATTGTAATAAAACTTATCTATTTACCCTACATGGCAAGATATGGCACAAGGCCAGTTTTTAAAGTAAGGCGTTCCGAGCCCGTAGGTAAGGACAAAAATTACACATACACCCAGCAAACACGGGGTCGGGTTTGTCTACCTCCCCAAACGAGACACTGTCCTTTGGCATAGCTTCGTTTGGATTTCTCTCCGCCCAGAGGCAGAGTTCGACAAGAGAGGAAGAGAAAGCCTCCTAATTGTCTCGTCCTCCTCCTCTTAAAAGTGCTAATTTTTATAAAAATGTTGTGGTGTCCTTTTTCTATTAAGGGTATTGTGGACTCTTCCACTTACTATAAAGTAGTAGGAAAAATAAGCCCGGGTAGGGGGGGTCAGTAATATAGCTCCTGTTGAACTCTCTGCTTTTGGCAGAGAGGAACCCGGACGAGGCTGTGCCGAAGAGCTGAGTTTCGTTCAAGGAGGTAGACAGACCCGAAACCATTTATGCAGGTTCTACGGGGATTTTTGACCGCTATGACCCACGTTAAACTCGGCCTTGTGCCACATATATCCCTCGTGGTGGGACTGTCAAATATTAACAGTGATATACACTGAACGCTGGTCAATCGACACAAACTCCCAATTCGTGTAACACACTTCTGCTGTATTTAGGGTTCAATACACTATTTATCTGCATCCTCTTGTTTTGGTATTTCTAACCATTACTTGATCACAACAAAAACCTTAACATATAAAAGAGAATTATCTATTTTCATTGATCATGAGATATAACAAAAAATATAATAAAAACTATTTATTTATTAGTGTGTTTATCTACACTATTTAAAAGAAGTATAGCTTAACCAGTGGAAGTGGTCATCAGGAAACTGCCCCGTTCTGACGAAAAGGGAATAAGCAAGGCTGGTCCCGTTCACGCGAAGCAGGCTCGCGATTTTCACCCACCTTTCGCTGAAATCCGCGGATAGCAAACGCTTTCTATCAGTTTTGATCTTCACCCTGACCTTTAGATTTAATAACTACATGTTTTAATGGTTATTTCCTAAGTGTAGCTTAGAGACCAAAAATATTGGGAATCTAGTGAGGATCGAACTCATTTTTCATTAGTAACTGATGTTGTGAGACAAGATTGCGAACGATTACAGCTTACGTTGAGGTGCCCCTACTGCATGTTTTAATGCACGAGAACTGGTGGCGAGATTTTCACTAAAAGTTTTGTTTTAGTCTTTCTATTGCCTTATTTAGAGGTTTCTGTAGTAAGAACTGTATTTTTAAATCTATGTGTATGCGATATCCTGCGGCAGCCATGTTTGAAAAATTGATATGGTTTATTGGGTAGAAAAATTTTGTCGATCTCCAAGGAATCTGCATTTATAGTTCTTCATGTAGTAGACGCGCTATGCTTTGATTCTAAAACTATGAAAATTAACATAACGATTTTTTAAAAAAATCATTTCACCCCACACAAGGAAATAAGACTGCTAAGGCGCAAGGGGGTTACTGAGTGCTAGAGAATATGAGAAAAAGCTACTGTTACCTCTTCGGGAATATTTATTGTTTTAAAAAGCAATGATTATAAAACCTAAACATATAAAAGGGAATCTATACATTTTCTTTTGTCTTGAGAATTAAACAACAAAAATAATAAACGCTATTTATTTATTATTTATTATAATAATTATTGTTTATTTACACTATTTATTTATTATAATGTTTAAATGGTGGACCAAAGATTTAATTTAAAATGATCCTATTTTCCCATGACACCGCGTTTTTTATCTACCTTCATTCTTCGGCAAGTTGTATTGTTTTAAAAAAGCGATGATTAGAATTTCAATAGAACCTAAACACATGATGAAAGAGTATTTATACATTTTCTTTATTCTTGAGAATTAAACAACAAAAATAATAAACACTATTTATTTATTACATTGTTTATTGGAATGGTTGACAAAACATCTGCTAATTGCCAATTGATTCATACTTTATAAAATGGCAAGTATTAGGTTGGTGCAAAAATAATGACGTAATAATGTCGTTTTTTGAGGTATTTTGTAACGTCAAAAAACGACATTATTACGTCATTATTTTTGCACCAACTTAATAGAATGGATGTCCTTATAGTAGGTTCACCGGCTTAATAATTTAGCAAATGTTTATAATTTATGAATAAAAATTGTTTTCAGATTTATTTCTTTACAAATTGGTAATTGATAAATTAGTTTTAATTGTATTAGTTTTTAGAATGTTGTAAATATAAAATCATTCTTATAAGTAAATAATCTAATAAATATCGTTTAATATTTTCGTTGTAAATTCAAAATAACAAACAGAGAATGTGTAAAAATTCACTTTCGTCATATATTTAGGTCTTTATTCTCATTTCATTTTATTCTAATCATCGCTTTTTAAGAATGAAGAGAGAACATTTTATAAAAATCAAACTTAAATTTTATATTCCGAACAAAACTGTTCGAATTTTAAACATGTCAACAAACGGAAGAATATGAAACCACAAAATCACAGCATGGGAATTATTGCCTCATTTTTCAAACGAAAAAAAAATAAAGAAAAGTACAAAATATAGCTGATCTTATGTATTTTCTTTATTCATTTTTTAAAATCAATTTCGGTTAATTTCCTTTCTTTGAGAAAAAAGACGTTGAATTACGCTGATTCCTAAAAAACAAATATGGCCGACATTTCAAATACATTTTGTAAACAATTGTTATCAACACCTGCCTACTTTTTGATTTATTATCTATTGCCCTTACTGAGGGTATTTGCGATCTTGCTGTTTCAAATAAAAGTAAACAATTTCTGAAAATGTGTACTTGCGTATAATATAAGCGTTTTTTTTTTGTTTTTGTTTTTTTTTTTACTTTAACTTCCATTCAGAATTTCTCGTAACTAGAATTTTTGGCAGCAATCCTCACAATATTTATTATTGTTGAAGTTATCACAAACATTTTTGTCGAGATTTACAAACTCTACGTTTCGTTCAATTTCGAAAACCAATCGATGAAATTTGAATAAGCTGATTTGTTTGGAAAAATACTTTGACAAAAATCCCACTTCGCGGTTACATTATTTATTTAATTTAATTTTATAGGACTTCATGGTGAACAATTTTTTTAAGAAGATTTATTTTTTTATTTTTTAACATCGAAGAATAAATTCTTAGTATTTCTTACCTTTGGGCATGCAACATACAGTTGACAATGCGTAAATATTTCTGTCTGGAGCCAAAATCCAAGTGTTTGGTCTCGTGATTTGTTTATAGATCGCACTAATGCAGGGCGAACTGGAAATTGGATCCTTGTATATAAAAATGAAATGAAATAATATGCAAAAACAATATTGCATTTTTATTAAATAAGTATTTGTATTTTAATCATTAAATTGTTTTTAAAATAGTGGAAGTATTTAGTATATTAAATAATAAAACTTTAAATTTTTCCAAATTATTGAAAATTTATTGTACTGACCTATGCTGCCTAGTAAAACCAACTGCACTTTGTACTAGCTTACATGTTTATACTTCTCCCAAAAATTTGGTTTCGATACGTCAATTATATTCAATAGGTCAATGTATGGCTATTTTAGAGAGTGTGACGTACGAACGGATGGACTAACAGAATTTACAGAAATTTTATATATAGATAGTTAGACCCAAGAAAATACAGTGTGCGTAAATCGAGAAATGGGAATAAATCTGTAGACTGTAGAAATCGCACTAGAAATCTATGCGAACATGGCACTGTATAGGATCCCTGCCAATCATCTGTTGTTACAATCGTATACATCTTACTAAATGGGAAAAGGATGTGAGTACATTCTGGTCGAGAATGTATTTTAACTCCAATCTGCGTCTTTCTTGTCGGCTGTTAAATGAAGACGTAAAAAGCACGTCTCGCTAAATCAATTACTCTCGCTAAATCAATTACGATCGAGTAGTGAGATCGATCCTTACTGGTTAATCTATTCTTTCAGGCTTGTGCCACATCTAAGCTACGCTTAATAAATTATTATTATGACCGAGAGGAATATATAATATAGCTTATCCCATTTTATAATCTTTGATATATATTGGACGAACCTAACTCGTACCCCCGGTATGTAAAGACTCCGGGCTGAGGTTATACTCTTGTTTGCTACACCGATATTAATTATAGGTTTCTACCTATAATCTATTAATGCCCCTCCCCCCGTCTTTGAAACACTGAAAATTAAAGAGCGAGAGAGAAATAGAAAAATAACTGTTGATAATGAGTAAAAGTAGGAAATATTTTCAGAAGGGACATGAAACATAACTGGGTAGGAATGGTGATCCCATGGGATAACCATGATTATTGAGTTTCTAGGAAGTTTTAAAATTGTGCTAGTGCTAGACTCTAAGAGAATACTGAAAAAGATGCTAGGAAATTTGGGAAAATATTTGACAATTCCTTATCAGCAACACTATCCAAAGATCTAAGATGAAGGAAAATGCGTGCAATAAAAATTAACTCGACCCGTAGAAATTTTTCGGATGTTCACAAATCACAATATTATCCATTATTTCATATCACTACTATTTTTTCACCCGTTGTTAGTATCTTCTCATTCTTTCCCTTTTCCATTCCAAAATTAGTTGCTGGTCTATGTGTCTAACTTAATTTTGCACAAATATGGATTCATTTCAAATTCAAAACAGGAATATTTTCCATATCGCGATTTTCCAAGCGTATGGCACAATGCCGAAAGTATGGACAGTCAGAAAGGATCGAACTCACTACTCAGGGGTAATTGTTATAGAGAGACAAGCTTTCTACCCATTACACCACCTTGAGGTGCCCTTAATTTTCCAAGCATAGCTTTGATGTGGCACAAGGCCGAAATTATTGGGCACCCAGTGAGGATCGGACTCACTACTCAGTCGTAATTGATTCTAGCGGGACAAGCTTGTTAAGCATTACACCACCTCCAGGCGCACTTAATTTTGCAAGCGTAGCTTAGATGTGGCACAAGGCCAAAATTATGGGGCACCCAGTGAATATCGAACTCACTACTCAGTCGTAATTGTTCTAGCGACACAAGCTTTCAACCCATTACACCACCTCGAGGTGCTTTTAATTTTGCAAGCGTAGCTTAGATGTGGCACAAGGCCGAAATTATGGGGCACCCAGTGAGGATCGGACTCATTAGTCAGGCGTAATTGTTTTAGCGCGACAAGCTTGCTAACCATTACATCACGACGTGGTGCCCAAATCTTTTCCTTATACGTGCCGTGTCCCTTCAGGACATTGGTAATCATTGCCTTTCTCAATTTCCTGTCCTTTGTAGTGCTTAGATATTTTTGCCTTATTCTTATATCTCCTAAATACTGCCCTGCTCTCCACGCTCGTAAGGTAAATTATGTGCTTTTCTTTCTGTCCCTCTTGCCTTCAATATGTCCAATGAATGCCAAATTTTCCAAAACTGTCTCTTTCTGATGTTAGGGATAAGTTTCCTTTTGTTTGCCTTTTTTCTAAAACATCTTCGTTGCTCACATTCACAGCATCCTTCTGTAGAACATCATTTCTGTTGCTTCAAGTTACTTCTTTATATGTGAGTAGATTGTCTAATATTCATTGCCATATAGGAGGACTAATATTACGTAACAGTTCAGTGTTCTTCTCTTTGTCTCTAACGAAATTTTCCTGTTTCTTAATACTCTCCTTAGGTTTTGGAAGGCATCATCGCTATCCCAATGCGTCTTCTGATGTCAGTGTCACACTTTCTGTTCTCTGTCTATAGATATTTCGTCGTTGCTTTCATGCTCAGTTCATGGCATCCTCAACATCTTTCTGTAGAACCACATTTCTGTCGCTTCAAGTCTTTTCTTCGTCTGCGTTGAATAACAGATAAGTACTCTTTTTTTTTGTTCGAAAGACATTTTCTTGTTTCTTAATACTATGCTTAGCTTTTGGAAGACATCTTTCTCTATCACAATGGACCTTTGGATTTCGATGTCACACTTCCACAGAAAGAAATAAGAAATTCAAAAATATTTCCTACCGCATCTGCACTTTTATATTTATTTTGACACCCCTATCCATAAATCATTTCAATGCATCTCTACTTTTGCGCCCTTTGTTGTCATTTGGCACATATCCAAAAAGCCTCTTCGTCTATGTTCGATTTTTTTGTTTCTATCCTTTACCCGTCTCGCCATATGGTAAGTATCCACATTTTTTTCTACTCGTCTTCAGTAAACGTATGTACTGACGATAGCAAAGTTTACAAGAGCACCTACAACAATCGAGATGCTCTCTGCTGACCTCTCTGCTGACCTCTCTGCTGATCTCTCTGCTGACTTTGCTCAAACGGATTAATGAAGAAAAATAGTTTGTAAATGTCAGTACCTCTAAACCTAAGCTAATATCATTTTATGATCACCAATTTGACCCCATATTATCTATTGTCACAAGGAACGGCTGTACTCTCAAAGAAGCACTATGGTTTGAAGTATACTGGGACTCAAGTTCACCCAATACAACGTGAAAATTATATATATATATATATATATATATATATATATATATATATAGAGAGAGAGAGAGAGAGAGAGAGAGAGAATTTATTCGAAAATTATAACATAAATATGTAATAAAATCACTACAAAGATAGTCATTTTGTTTAAACACTTCTGGTGTCTTATCAAGACCTATATATATATATATATATATATATATATATATATATATATATATATATATATATCCTAGTATAGGATTGGTGTATATGGAATAAAATCCAATAACCAAAAAATACTATTCTTAAAAGTGTGCTCAATACAGAGTAGAGCAATTATATCATATTTATGTTATATTTTTCGAATAAATAATTATATTTGCTCTTCTCTGTATTGAGCACTCTATTAAGAATAATATTTTGGGGGTATTGGAATTTATTCCGTATACACTAATCCTATACTTGGATATATATATATATATATATATATATATATATATATATAGAGAGAGAGAGAGAGAGAGATAGATAGATAGATAGATAGATAGATAGATAGATAGATATGCAACAGGAAAAATAAATGAAACTGATGAATGCAGGGAATGTGAGTAATGCTTAAAGGACGAAAAATTAAAATGAAGATGAAAAAAAAATGAATGATTTGCAAAATAACAAATGAAAATAAAACATGAGTGAAAGAAAGAAAGAAAAAAAGAAAGAAAGAAAGAAAGAAAGAAAAAAGAAAAAATTGCCGAAGATATAACAAAAAAGAATGAATGAGACAAAGAAAGAAAGAAAGAAAGAAAGAAAGAAAGAAAGAAATGGAAAGAAGAAAAGAAGGGAAGTACGGTAAATATTTGCCGAACATACAACAATAAAGAATGTGTCAAACACAGAAAGATATTTAGAGAGGACGAGAAAGAAAGAAAGAAAGAAAGAAAGAAAGAAAGAAAGAAAGAAAGAAAGGAAGAAACAGACAAACAAACAAACAAAGGAAGGGAGGAAGGAAAAAAGGGAATAATTGAGGAAGATATAACAAAGAATGAATGAGTCAAAGAGAAAGATATTTAGAAGAGACAAGAAAGAAAGAAAGAAAGAAAGAAAGAAAGAAAGAAAGAAAGAAAATGTTTGGGGAAGATATAGCAAAAAAAGAATGAATGAGACAAAGAAAGATATTTAAAAGAAAGAAAGAAAGAAAAAAGAAAGAAGGAAAAAGGAAAGAAGAAAAGAGCAGAAGAAATACGGTAAATATTTGCCAAACAGACAGACAACAATAAAGAATGTATCAAACACTGAAAGATATTTAGAGAGGAAATGAAAGAAAGAAAGTAAAGAAGGAAGGAAAGAAGGAAAGAAGGAAGGAAATATTAGGTTGGTGCAAAAATAATGACGTAATAATATCATTTTTTGACGTATTTTTTAACGTATTTTTTAACGTCAAAAAACGACATTATTACGTCATTATTTTTGCACTAACCTAATAATTGAAGAAGATATAACAACAAAGAATGAATGAGTCAAAGACAGATTATTAGAAGAGAAGAAAGAAAACTGGAAGAAAGAATAATTGATGAAGATCTAAAAAAAAAAAAAGACGAGTCAAATAAAGAAAGCTATTTAGAAGTGAAATGAAAAGAAGAAACAACAAGAATCAGAAAGATAGAAAAACAAAATGAAAAAAAGCATATGCAACAAGAAAGAAACAATGAATGACTCAGAAAAAGAAAGACTTAGAACTAAAGAACTAAAAAAGAAGAAAGAAAGAAATCATGAATGTAAATAAAAGAGGAAAATAAAACATTATGGTAAAAAAAGAACGAATCGAAGAAAAAGAAAATAAAGAAAAAAGAAAATCCCCTTAATCACAGCTTAAATATTACCGTGTATACATAATTCGCCATAAGTCAATACTTCTTTAAAAAAAAAAAAAAATTATGAAATACAACAGAAAACAAACGATAAAAAAAGCAAAAAATATAACAAGAAAAAAATCTACGCCTTGAGTTTCGCCAACAACACCGAAGCCGTCTGCTATAAGATACAAACAAGAAATGCATTAACCCAATGAACAAATAGAAAAATGATTGTCAAAATTGATATGTGTCTATTCATTCTTATCTTTGCGATTAATCATTCTCGTCTACCGGCTTATGATATTCGATTTCGCAAAATTGGGGGATTTGGGCGTATTGAGAAGCGACCATAAAACCAGACCTACTCCGCAACCCACACTAAAAGCAACTCCAAATTACCCCACTCACCACCACCACGGCACACGAGCAAAACTAATCCACCATCTCATCAAAAACTATCTTTCATACCCCCCAAACAGTAATTCATTTTCATTGGTGAAGAGTTTTAGATTACTTGCCTGCTATGTAGTTAGCCGATTGAAGCGCTGTTCTGTTTATTCTGTGATCAGCTGATCAGGAATCGGGCAAAGAAACAAGTATCTATATTATAAGTCAGTTGTTCGTCGATCGTGCTTTTTTTTTCTGGTCAGGATTGTAACGTACCTATAAAACCTCTTAAATTGGTTGGCACGAGCTGAAGTTTACTATATTGCTCCAAGACGTCCAGGACCGGCTTTAAGATAATTGAATATGCTCATGGCGATGGTACCTTAACTTTATTAATTTAAGCATAGTACTAGACTGGCGTCGAGATCTCATCAATTTGCATTTGAGCTGAGTAGATGTAACTGTAAGTTCTCTGCTAACAGATATTTTTCTCGCATTCTCTCTTCTGAAACGCCCTTCCGGCTCCATGCTTTCCAGCCAATTTTAATCTCCAAAAATTAGAAAGCAATTTATTCCCATATTAACGACGTTTCAGCCATTATACGCTCCAGCCTCCTTCAGGTAATATACGTTAGAATTTCTAATCGAACCCTTTATTTAGTCCACAGGTATAAATTGTTCTATTTCCACGGGTCATACCCTTTTTGGATATCTCAGTTACAGTTAATTCCTTTTAGTAACCCAACACCACAAATTTTTGTTCCCTCTACTGTAGCCAGGTATTGAACTCACAATCTTTTGGGTGTCCTGGATATGTCGATAGATTAAATCTGCGCCTTGTGCAAGACGATAATCTACATCCGACAGCAATTCCTCTGATCCGGAAGTTTTGAGGAGCGTGGAACCACCTCTTAATCGCTGGTGCTCCCAGGTCCACCCTGACCCGGGGTGGTAGCACCTGTTAGGCTCCTAGCTATAGGCAAATAGTTAACCCCTCACAAAAGGGGGTCAAAACACGATAAAAGTGTAAAAATAAGTATTAATACCAGAAAATACTTTGTAAAAAAATATTACCAGCAATACATTTTTGAAAAAATATATTACAGTGTAACCCGGATATAAGAGAAACTCCGGATATAAGAGAGATTATATCTTGTCCCAAATTAGAGCCATACTTAACTAAACAAAATAGACCAAACCCGGATATAAGAGAAACCCGGATATAAGAGACTTCGTCTCCGGTCCTGGCAACTCTCTTATATCCGGGTTACACTGTACCAGCAATAAATTTTTGAAGAAAAAATATTACCAGTAACCGATTTTTTGAAAAAAAATTATTACGAGAATTAGAGTTGTCGAAGGAAAAAAAAATATTACCAGCAATACATTTTTGAAAAAAAATATTTTAAAAAAAGTAAAAAATTTATCGGCATTAAATAACCCACTGAGGTTGATATGCCGTAAAACAAAATAAACCAAACCAATGAATACATATTCTGTTCATACGAACCCCATCCTAAAATTCGTGGCGGCATTAAATAACCCGTTGAGGTTGATATGCCGTAAAACAAAATAAAACTTGATCACTTCGGTGTTCATACCTATGCTCATTTGCATTGAACCAGTTATTTATAGCGGTTTCATTTGCATCGATCATTAACGCTGCAAATTGATCAATAAATTGTTCCGTCGTCACAGTGTTCGGAACTACGACATAATCAGTAGCGTCATTTTCTGTGAAAAGTAACTTTCCGCACGACTTACAAATCGCGTCTGGTGATAACTGGCTCCACGCGAATTTCATTTGAATTCGAGGCCATTGCAATTTCAAAGCGTAAGATCACGAATGATAACAAAACGAGACTCGTGTTGAAAAGTAAAACGGCAGAATAAGTTGTCTCGTTAATCAGGTTGTGTTACCGTCTGCATAATATTGCATAATTTAAAAATCACATGCAAAGCGTAGACTCCCTCTGTCTTTTCTAAAATACTTTCATACTAATTGTTCTGATGACATTTCCTTTATGACACCTAGACTTTACGAATTTAAGCGCAGTATTAGTTTGGCGACAATATCTTATTTTACAGTATCTGTCTATATTTCTGAGATGGGGTATTATGTACACTATTTACATTATTCGGTCTATTGTCCGCATCTCTGTCGCCATATTTATTACAACGTTTCGGCCTTTCAGTATCTGTCTATATTTCTGAGATGAGGTATTACGTACACTATTTACATTATTCGGACTATTGCCCTCATATCTGTCGCCATATTTATTACAACGTTTCGGCCTTTCAGTATCTGTCTATATTTCTGAGATGAGGTATTACGTACACTATTTACATTATTCGGATAATTGTCCTCATCTCTGTCGCCATATTTATTACAACGTTTCGGCCTTTCAGTATCTGTCTATATTTCTGAGATGGGGTATTATGTACATTATTTACATTATTCGGTCTATTGTCCTCATCTCTGTCGCCATATTTATTACAACGTTTCGGCCTTTCAGTATCTGTCTATATTTCTGAGATGAGGTATTATGTACACTATTTACATTATTCGGACTATTGTCCTCATCTTTGTCACCATATTTATTTCAGCGTTTCGGCCTTTCAGTATCTGTCTATATTTCTGAGATGAGGTATTATGTACATTATTTACATTATTCGGTCTATTGACCTCATCTTTGTCACCATATTTATTTCAGCGTTTCGGCCTTTCAATATCTGTCTATATTTCTGAGATGAGGTATTATTTACATTATTCGGACTATTGTTCTTATCTTTGTCGCCATATTTATTACAACATTTCGGCCACTCAGTATCTGTCTATATTTCTGAGATGAGGTATTATGTACATTATTTATATTATTTGGACTATTGTCCTCATCTTTGTCGCCATATTTATCACAACATTTCGGCCTTTCAGTATCTGTCTATATTTCTGAGATGAGGTATTATGTACATTATTTACATTATTCGGTCTATTGCCCTCATCTTTGTCGCCATATTTATTAGAGCGTTTCGGCCTTTCAATATCTGTCTATATTTCTGAGATGAGGTATTATTTACATTATTCGGACTATTGTTCTCATCTTTGTCGCCATATTTATTACAACGTTTCGGCCACTCAGTATCTGTCTATATTTCTGAGATGAGGTATTATGTACATTATTTACATTATTCGGACTATTGTCCTCATCTTTGTCGCCATATTTATCACAACGTTTCGGCCTTTCAGTTTCTGTCTATATTTCTGAGATGAGGTATTATTTACATTATTTACATTATTCGGACTAATGTCCTCATCTTTGTCGCCATAGACAGGCCGCCCCCTTAAGTTAAGGCTTCAGGAACACCAGAATGCTGTACCACGAGGGGAAGTGGAAAATCAGACGCAGCTGACCATATATGGAGAGAGAAGGGAGATCACCACCCTATGTGGGGTCAGGTTGAGATCATAGACAAAGAACACAATTGGAAAATTCGTAAACTTAAGCAATCAGCACATATGCTAGGCCATAAAAATCTTCTGAGCCGACCAAGCATAGAAATGAATACAATATAGGAACCAGTATTAAGGATTTGCCAAAGAAAAGCGAAAATAACAACAAAAATTGCAATATGAGCTTTGGTAAAAACATGCAATGATAACAGTAAAACCTGCAATATGAGCACTGGTAAAAATGGTTGCTGAAGATATTAGGTTTAGAATAACCAGAAATTCATACACAGATGTCCTCAAGGACACATGGCACAGTGGATAAAAGCGTTAGTTAGATCCAGTGGCATGACTCAAAGAG
Organism: Acanthosepion lycidas; assembly: GCA_963932145.1. Taxonomy (NCBI): domain Eukaryota; kingdom Metazoa; phylum Mollusca; class Cephalopoda; order Sepiida; family Sepiidae; genus Acanthosepion; species Acanthosepion lycidas. The sequence goes on along the minus strand of OZ010598.1, from coordinate 79,780,388 downwards.
TTTAAGGCGGTGGAGAACTTGGAGAGGGGAATTAACAGGAGATAACTGATAACTGACATCCATTAAACTTAGCACGTGGAAATAGAAGAGTCTACCCCAGTGAGCGAAATAAAGGGCTCAGTTCAACATTCCAACCACCTGAAGAAGGCCGGAGCATACAACGGCCGAAACGTTGTAATAAATATAGCGACAAAGATGAGGACGATAGTCCGAATAATGTAAATAATGCTCATTTTACAGATCCGTAAAATTTTAATGTAACGGTTCATACTCTCGCACTTCTCGCTTGCGGAATTCACTTACTTAACCCTAGACTTGTACAAGCCAAGATTTTATTGATCGTGGAAACATCCTTGGGAGTCGGTTCTATATGGCAATGGTTCGCGGAAGAAGCTGCTCGAGTGGAACTTACTTCTTACCAATTGAATACGAATGGAGGGAAAATGGTTCGTTACAATATGCGTGTCATGGCGGGCCCTAGCCGTGAAGGTTAGAACTAGCAGCACTGAGAAATGCAGTTCGTCTGAGAATTTTCTATGGAAGTAGAAATAAAGTAAGTGAGATGCTTGCTATGTTCCGTCTGTGTGTGTAGATTTGGAGACTGGGAAATAATGTGACATCCACAAGGATTCTGAGACGCTTTTGGTGACTATCGAGAATAGAGAGTGATGGCTGAGCAGCTCCTGCCCAGATATGACAACAGAATTCCATTTTAGGTCTGCGGATAGCAAGAGGTGTCAGGTATGCGTTCTTTGTTTGAAAACAACAAAGAAAATAATTATTAGAAAGATTGGAACGGTTTTAATTCGGATAAGTGAAAAATGTTTGAATGATTTCAATTTTTGTTTTTTACAGTTACATAGAAAATAAAGTTCTCAACACGTGTCTTTACCATATCGTCATGGATTTCCTTGGATGCCATATCTTTCTTTTGCAGATACTTTATGGCTATTCGGGCCTTTGTTTTGGCCATTTTTTAGATTTGTCGCACACCTCTCATGTGCAAGGAAATTGCACAGAAATTAAAACAGCTATCACTATTCTTTCTCGATGATGTGAACCGAGGTTTCATCTTAAGTTAATAACAAATAATCTCCGATGGAATTTCTCAGGTCAGAACTGTCCTAGAAATGTCAACTCTTTTCGGCTTTTGTTCTGGTGTCAGCATTTTTAGACACATCTTGCAGACAGCTTGCTCATTCCCAAAATTTCAGTATGGTTCGAACCAGAACTAATGCCTATGGACTTAGCTATCATCTACACAGTAAGATGTCTGTCACACCAAACCAAACGATGAACGGTATCAATTTGTTTACCAGTGGTTGCGGTTTTTGAACGACCAGACCGAGGGTCATCTTCTGTGCTTTCTCTATCCGTCTTCGATTTCGCACTTCACTGCTTCACAGTTTTTTTTTTTGTTTTTGTTTTTTAAGCATTACGCCCCGAGCAAGGCGTGAAGCCACTAGGATGCAGGGTTTGCAGAAGATTTGGAGCGAGAGCAGATAGGAGTGATAGAAGAAAGGATGAGGAGAGGGATAGTGGATAGATCAAGGTAACTGGAGATGTCGATTGACATTACATTTGAATAGTTGGAGATTATAGCTCTCAGGGAAACAGTAATAGGGAAGGGTGTTCCACAGGCGAGAGGTGCGAGGTATGAAGCTATTGGAGTAGAAGAGACGGCTACATTTAATAGTTTCTACAGTTTAAGGGTGAGAGCGGGATAACAGCCTCGTAGGGCGCTTGAATTCATGAAGTCTGGGAACCAGTGAAAGCAGCTTATCGGAGCAATTACCATGAAAGTATTTGTAAAAAAAGACAGGGAGAGGCGACGGCGCGTCTGTGAGAGAGCAACTGTAGACGAGATGACAGATCAGGGCCAATTATATTACATATCCGCCTCTGGATCTTGTCAAGAACTCCGAGGTAAACAGAAGGTGCACCAGACCATATATGGCAGCAATACTCCATGCAAGGGCGAATGGTTGATTTGTATATTTCAAGTATCGATTCCGTGGAGAAAAATTTCCTGGCACGGCACAGAGACATAGAAAAGAAAGTTCTCAAAACATGTCTGAACCATGTTCTTCTGGATTTCCTTGAGTGTCTTACCTTGCTGATAATTTTTTTTGTTTTGTTCATTTTTAGATTTGCCGCATACCTCTCACTTTGTATGCGTCTCGCCAACACAGAAATTAAGACGTAATTCTGAATTAGAAGTGTTAGTGTGTTGCTATAACAAAAATGTTCAGCAATGACTATTCTTTCTCGCAATATACTCTTATCAAATGCAAAGTCTCAATTTCGCTCACTGGGGTAGACTGTTCTAGTTCCACGTGCCATGTTTGATTGATGTCAGTTATCAGTTATCTCCTGTTAATTTCCCTCTGAAAGTTCTCCACTGCCTTAACCGGGTATTGAACTCACACTCTCTCGGTCCTGTTACTGCATCTAATTAACGCCTTTATCCACTGTTCCATGTGTACTTGAGTCTACCCCAGTGAGCGAAATAAAGGGTTCAGTTAGACAATCCAACTACCTGAAGTAGACCAGAGCGTACAAGGGCCGAAACGTTGTGATAAACATGGCGACAAAGATGAGGACAATACTCCGAACAATGTAAATAGTGTACATAATACCTCATCTCAGAAATATAGACAAATACTGAAAAAGGACAGAGAGTGCAACGGCCGAAATGTTGTAATAAATATGGAGGCAAAGATGAGGACAATAGTCCGAATAATGTAAACAGTGTACATAATACCTCATCTCAGAAATATAGACAAATACTGAAGAAGGCCAAAGGGTACAACGGCCGAAACGTTGTAATAAATATGGAGGCAAAGATGAGGACAATGGTCCGAATAATGTAAATAGTGTACATAATACCTTATCTCAGAAATATAGACAAATACTGAAGATAACCAGAGGGTACAACGGCCGAAACGTTGTAATAAATATGGAGGCAAAGATGAGGACAATAGTCCGAATAATGTAAACAGTGTACATAATACCTCATCTCAGAAATATAGACAAATACTGAAGAAGGCCAAAGGGTACAACGGCCGAAACGTTGTAATAAATATGGAGGCAAAGATGAGGACAATGGTCCGAATAATGTAAATAGTGTACATAATACCTTATCTCAGAAATATAGACAAATACTGAAGAAGACCAGAGGGTACAACGGCCGAACCGTTGTAATAAATATGGAGGCAAAGATGAGGACAATGGTCCGAATAATGTAAATAGTGTACATAATACCTCATCTCAGAAATATAGACAAATACTGAAGAAGACCAGAGGGTACAACGGCCGAAACGTTGTAATAAATCTGGAGGCAAAGATGAGGACAATGGTCCGAATAATGTAAATAGTGTACATAATACCTTATCTCAGAAATATAGACAAATACTGAAGAAGACCAGAGGGTACAACGGCCGAAACGTTGTAATAAATATGGAGGCAAAGATGAGGACAATAGTCCGAATAATGTAAATTGTGTACATAATACCTCATCTCAGAAATATCGACAAATACTGAAGAAGACCAGAGGGTACAACGGCCGAAACGTTGTAATAAATATAGAGGCAAAGATGAGGACAATAGTCCGAATAATGTACATAGTGAAGAAGATTAGGTTGACGGCTTCAGTATTTTGAAATAGTCTTATGTTGATTTCCTTGAAGTATTTATATTACAGATGCTAAGTGAGTACATTCATTTAAAATGTCTTTCATTGTGAGTTGGACTTGGCATATTTTATATGTTGGTTGATGGGTGAGGTATGTGTGGCCTATGTGCAACCGAGCTAACGTTACCTCATCCTTTTTTTTTCTTTGCTAGACACCAACCTCCATACACCCGGGATTGGTTTGAGTGAGCGAAGCTTTTTATTTGCCCTGTCCGTCCAGTGATTCTGCCATTTCTCTTGAATTAAATTGTTTTAATTTTTTCAGGTTCGTATAAGTGATCCTGAAACTGTTGTCAAAGGTTTCATTTTCGGCAGACCGAGGAAATTATCTAGATCAGAAAACTCCGTTATTCCCAATTTTCAAATTTTTTAAAATCTTCCTTTGTCCTTCTGCTTTGTCCCTAACCACTGGCGGTAGTTGTGGTTAACAAACTGTTTCAACGAAAAGGTAGCTCCGAATATGTCAGTGTGAATTTGTTTCCGTCATTTCAAATAAAACATCTAATTAGTAAATCTGCCCAGTCAAAATTGGTCTGCTTTTTAGTTTTCGATGTGAATCGGGACGCTTCATTGAACCCCATAGATTTAATTTTTAGGGGAGGCGGGTTTGTAATGGAGTTGTGTATCATTAACAGATTGTCTTCCTAATCTCAAAAACGACAAAACGGGTCAAAGGGGGGAAGATAATGAAGATAGTGGGGGAGGGGTGTAGCTAACGCAATGCCATTTGCGATGATGACACACCAGTTTACACGTAGAAGATCCTTTAGAATAGTAATAGACAGATGCAAGAGTGCCCATTTATACACACACAAACACATACGCACACACTCAAACACACAACTGTATATATACAGGCAAATACCTCGTCAAAAATCCAGACTACAGAATTTCTATTTTTACATGCTGTCTCTCTTCAAAACATGAACATTTTTATTTCTACGTGCTGTCTCCCTTCAAAACATAGCTATTTCTATTTCTACGTGCTGTCTCCCTTCAAAACATAGCTATTTCTATTTCTACGTGTAGTCTCCCTTCAAATCATGGCTGTTTCTATTTCTATGTGCTGTGTCCATTCAAAAAATGGCTATTTCTATTTCTACGTGTAGTCTCCCTTCAAAACATGTCTATTTCTATTTCTACGTGCTGTCTCCCTTCAAATCATGATTGTTTCTATTTCTACGTGTAGTCTCCCTTCAAAACATGGCTATTTCTATTTCTACGCGCTGTCTCCCTTCAAATCATGGCTGTTTCTATGATTTACATTTGGATACGCCATGAGCAGATATGAATATACGTAAGAGATTGAAGTTTAAAAGCAATAAGATCGACCTCTGTGGCTCGATCGGTTAAGGCACATCAGGCTATATGACGGTTCCATATAGGATACAAGTTTGATTCCTGTCGGAGGACGCATATTTTCTATGAGAATTTCTTGGATATTCAAATGACGTTACACATTATGAAATGGAAAAAATCCGACAATTATTTTAAGACATTTTTATGTTTATACATTCTTTTTATAGATACAAATATTTAAGTAAATGCTCTGTTTATAATAAACAGTATTAACAACATTTACCGGCTTGAATGTCCGAGAAATTCCTGTCGGAGGACGAATGTTTTTTTTTGTACATTTCATAATATATATATATAACAGCATGGGATAATTGTCCATATCACAAAATGCTTTTATCTAAAAAAAAAACAACAACAAACTAATTGAGTTTCTTTTTTGCAGGTTCTCAGATGAGACGTTTCAGTCATTTTGACACCATTTTTCGTAAGAATCACTGAAAAGCCCTTTGAGTTTTTCTGCTGGAAAGAGAACAGGTTAAAATCGTTTTGTGCCAGCCCCACTATGTCTTCCAAACTGAGCAATGGTGAAAAGAAAAAGATCATTCATGCCTTCAGTAATGGTACCAACATTCATAGTCTGGTTTTCATCTTCAAAGTCCATTCAAGAACCATCCAGAGAACGTTGAAAAAAAAAAGATTAAAAAAGGAAGGAACAGTAGAGAGAAAATCTGAATCAAGTCGTCACACCAGCAAGAGGGAATCATATATATATATATATATATATATGTGTGTGTGTGGGTGTGTGTGTGTTACATATTATGAAATGGACAAAGTCCGACAATTATTTAAGACATTTTTTATGTTTATACATTCTTTTTATAGATACAATTATATAAGTAAACCTTCTGTTTATAATAAACTATTAAACAACATTTACTGGATTGAATGTCCGAGAAATTTTCACAGTAAATATTCGTCCCCCGCTCAGGATTCGAACCAGTATTCTATACGGAACCGTCATTTAGCATGACGTGCCTTTAGCCGATTGGGCCACAGAGGAGCGTTCGGTTAGCAAAGTCGATTTTACTGTCTTTAAACTACAATCTTCCATGATTCCCTCACGTACATTTATATCTGCTCATGGAGTATCAAATGTAAACAAATGACGTCACACATTATGAAATGTACAAAGTCCGACAATTATTTTAAGACATTTTGATGTTTATATATTCTTTTTATAGATACAAATATTTAAGTAAATGCTCTGTTTATAATAAAATAATTGTCGGGCTTTGTCCATTTCATAATGTGTGACGTCATTTGTTTACATTTTATACGCCATGAGCAGATATGAATGTACGTGTGAAATTCATGGAAGTTTAAATACAGTAAATTCGACCTTGCTAACCGAACGTTCCTCTGTGGCCAAATCGGTAAAGGCACATCAAGCTAAATGACGCTTCCGTATAGGATACAGGTCCGAATCCTGTCGGAGGACGAATATTTTCTGTGAAAATTTCTCGGACATTCAAGCCGGTAAATGTTGTTTAATACTGTTTATTATAAACAAAGCATTTACTTAAATATTTGTATCTATAAAGAAAATGTATAAACACAAAAATGTCTTAATATATGTATTTATTTTTTTTTAAATATGATTGCTTCGCTGCATAAGAGTTCTCATGCTTCAAAAACAGGAACCAAAACTTCAATATAATTATTAAAATTAAATTGAGTTAAAGCATCATATCTATCTATCTATCTATTATCTATGTATCTAATTTCAGTCTCTTCATATATATATATATATATATATATATATATATATATATATATATATATATATATATATATATATAATTTCAGTCTGTTCATATATATCTATCTATCTAAACGGAGTAATAATGACGCATGTGTCACACTGTATAAAGACAGGTCGACTCTCAAATTTACACTCAAACAAACTGGATAAATTTTAAACAAGTTGATTTAACTGACCACTCATCAGAATAATTTTTATGTGCCAGATTTTTTCTCGATCTGTTTCTCTAAAAATAAAAAAAATATATCCCCCATCTTTCATTAAAAAAAGAAAAAAAGACCGCCATAACGATGCGGGTTTCCAAGTTGCGATTTGTGATACCGTCTCTTATTCATTCTTTTCTCTCTACCTCTGGACATATGTGCTCTTGGATTCATTAATGCGCATGCGTGCCTGCTCGTGTCTGCCCAAATGAACGTTAGCGTAAAGTGCCGAAGTATAAGGTTGCGTAGTGCTGATAGATCTGCACCTATGTTTCAACGATTACACAAAGGCATTTGATAAAATGCATGAAACATTTTCTGAAATGTGAGGGAAGCTCGATTTACACAGAAAAGACCTTCAAAGAAACCCTAATCACTATCAAGAAGAAATAGCCTCCATGAGGATAAACAAATTTAATAAAGACACAAAGAGAAAGAGGTCAAGTTATATTTTCTCATCAGATGTATTTAACCCATACAGCGAGATCATTCTAAAATGACTAGAAGACCTAACAGAATTTATTATCACGGGCCTAAACTTGGTATCAAATGATACAGATTTGATGGCAAATTCAGAAGAACAAATGCATAAAAAACTATTAGAGAATGTTGTCGAGGAAAGGATGAAGAAAGGAAAAACTATTAGGTTGATGCAAAAATAATATCGTTTTTTGACGTTAAAAATACGTCAAAAACGATATTATTTTTGCACCAACCTAATATTATCAATAACAATTACATGGCTGTCAATAAAGAAGACAGCCCAAAGTGGGATATATCTATTGGTGACATCAAAATCAAGCAAGTGCAGAAATATATCTATTTGCGTACTTAATTGCATTCTATGGACTGTCGTCCTCAACTTTGTTGCCATATTTACGGCGTTTCGGCCGTTGTACACTTCGACCTTCTCCAGGTGATTGGAATTTCGAACTGAACACTTTATTTTGACCACTATGGTAGATTGTTCTAGTTCCATGTGCCATGCCTCTTTCGGATGTCTCATTTATCAGAGGAACTAGAAAAATATTTCACGGCGGACGAAATAAATGATCCAGTTCGAAATTCCCATCACCTGAAGAAGGCTGGAGCGTACAACGGTCGAAACGTGGTGAATATGGAAACATCGATAAGGGCAACAGTCGGAACAATGCAACTAGTGTAAATAATTACAATATCTCATCGCAGAAATATAGACAGAAGTAAGATTGCTGTTAGTTATGGTTATATATATATATATATATATATATATATATATATATATATATATATATATATATATATACATACATACATACATGCATATATATATATGTATGTATGTGTATACATATACATACATACATATATATAAATATATATATATATACATACATATATACATATATATATACATACATATATATATATATATATATATATATATATATATATATAGTAGTCGACTCTCGCGTCGAATTCGTCATATGAGGGTCAAGCAGATCAGTTCCCAGGAAACCGACAGCCCGACAACGGCACATGAGATTTGATTATAGTGGTGAAGGTTTCGTGCAGGACCAACCACATTTTTTGAAGGGCCGAATTCAGAGACCTGATGCACTAAGTGCCATAAGGTGCCCAAACGACCCTCCGCAGGTTTTGAATTCAGAGTTGTCCTTCTCTTAGACCAGTTGCCATCCAAGGCTATAGAATCCAGTCTGTCTTGCTATTTACCCATAACTGGAGAGAGAAGAAGAGGATTCATACTTTTCCCAAGGGTATTAGCATGTAAGTGAATGTAATGGTTTCGACTGGAATTCAAACTCGGCTCTCCGATTCCTCAATCCAAGCCTCTATCCATTATTCCACCATATATTTATGCGTAATGATGTTGTAACAGACGACGGATTGTGTGACAAAAATCCGAAGGAAGATAAGAACAGAGAAAGTTGCCTTCCAGAAACCAAGCAATGTATTAAGCAATTAGAACTGTGTCAAATACAAAATCACATCACTTGAAGACATTCGACACCAGCAACAAATAAAATGGATAACTCATGCAACTCGAAGAGAAAATAATGACATGATCAAGATTTTGACGTTCCACACTGCTTTAAACAAAAGGTTAGGAAGGAAACCTCCATCAATACTGGAAAGAATTAGTGGACTTGAGAAATAAATAGATAGATTGATATGAGAAAAGCAAAATGATAACTTTACTATACCAACGCGTTTCGTTCCTTGGAGAACTTGTGCATGATAAATGTGATTATTTCGTATTTATACACAGAAGAACCCCGGAGGAAAATGTCGTAATGTTGTCAAATTTTGAGTTTGAAAAAGCACTAAGGTATATATTCTTAAAGCTTTTTGTGTAAGGAAAGGTAAACTATGTAGAACGCTAAATGATATGATACATTGCCTAATAAGCGAAAGTAAATAAATGTTGCACACACACACACACACATACACATACATTAGTTTACTGCTACCAGCAAGCAGAAATATTTCTTCTCCCGATGATGGCCATTTTGGCCGAAACTAGTCGAGGAATCTAAATGAAAAAATAATTAAAAAAAAACGAAAGAATATTATTCTACAACCCAGTGTGCAGTGTGTCTGAAGATTTTAATTCTTTAATATTTTTTTATGTTCATATATATATATATATATATATATATATATATATATATATATATATACTGGGTGTGACAGCAAAATTGTCCAAATCGTATAACAGCATTGGATGATTGTCCATCCCACAAAATGTTTCATATCTAAAAACAAATCCAACAAACTAATTGAGATTCTTTTTTGTAGGTTCTCAGATAAAACTTTTTAGTCATCTCGACACCATTTATCGTAAGAATCACTAAAAAAAACTGAAAAATCGCTGAAAAAAAAGCGAAAGTGAATATTTATATATATGTACCTTAAAGTGGTTTGTTTTTCATTACATATTAGCTCTGTCCTCACATTGAGCTCTCAGGATTTCATCCTCTTTGGATTTACCAATTCGGTTTACCAAGTTCCTGATAACTTAAATATATATATATATATATATATATATATATATATATATATATATATATATATATATATATATATTAGGTTGGTGCAAAAATAATGTCGTTTTCTCACATGTGAGAGAACGACATTATTTTTGCACCAACCTAATATATATATATATATATATATATATATATATATATATATATATATATATATATATGCCGGATGTGACAGCAAAACTATCCAAATCTTGTAACAGCATGGGATAATTGTCCATCACACAAAATGTTTAAAATCTAAAGTCCGCTATACTAATTGAGTTTCTTTTTTCCAGGTTTTCAAATAAGATGCTGAGCCATTTTGACACCCTTTGGCGTAAGAATCTCTGTTAGCGCTGGTTGCTCGGTCAATAAATGCCGAATGTTTCCTTATAAGGAGACGGTTGTTATTACCATTATCGTTAGATATGTGGAGAACAGATACTACACTTAAGATTTACTTACCGACCTACACAGACAGGATGTGACACAAGGTCAGTTTAAAGTGCGTGCACCCGGGCCAGTTCTGAAAACAGATTAACCTTCGTAACCGTCGGATGCGTTGGCATCGATATTACTACCTATTTCCTGTCTTTTGTTCATTGACGGAGGTCCTGCCGCGGACAGCAGTTCCTCTCGATAATATTTTCACTTTCGTTCGGTCTGAAGAGAAAAGCCACAACTAGGTTGCCCTCTGTCCGAAGACAGAAACGAACATTTGACGGATAAAATATGGTTTATCCACCCGAGGGCAGATACAACACTTTGATCGATGCAACAGGAATCGAAGAAAAGCGAAACTCGAATAGAACTGGCTGTTCGGCTAATGAATGCCAAATGTTCCTTGTCTGGAAAGGGCTATATATATATATATATATATATATATATATATATATATATATATATAAAAGTGAACATAGAAGTCAACACTTAGAGGCGACAATGTTGACTTCTATGTTCACTTTTATATTTACACACGCTCTATCTCTGATATTGAGCACTTTATTCCATAAATATAGCACACCTTAAGACTATATTTCTTTATATATATATATATATATATATATATATATATATATATATATATATATGTATATACACACAAACATACATACATACACACACACACATACACATATATATATATATATTTCCGTAATGATGTATATATATATATATTTGCGTAATGATGTAACAGATGCTTAGCCAATTTGACACCATTTGTCGTAAGAATATCTATTAGCACTGGCTGCTCGGTCAACGAATGCCGAATGTTTCCTTGTAAGGATATGGCTAATATTGACATTGCCATAAGAGATAAAGAAAACAGATATTACACTTTGATCTTAGCCCGATGTGCAGAGAATGAAGAAAATCAAAACTCTATAAGCACTGGCTGCTCGGTCAATGAATGCCGAAGTTTTCCTTATAAGGAGACGGCTGTTATTACCATTATCGTTAGATATGTGGAGAACAGATCCTACACTTAGGATTTACTTACCGGCCCACGCAGACAGGATGTGACACAAGGCCAGTTTAAAGTGCGTGCACCGGGGCTAGTTCTAAAAACAGCCCAACTCTTGTAACCGTCCGTTGCGTTGGCATCGATATTACTACCAATCTCCCGTCTTTTATTCCTTGACCTCTCGATAATATTTTCACTTTCGCTCGGTCCGAAGAGAAAGACACAATTTGGTTGCGCTCTGTCCGAAGACAGAAACGAACATTTGACGGATAAAATATGGTTTGTCCACCCGAGGGCAGATACAACGATTTGATCGGCGCAGCAGGGAGCGGAAGAAAAGCGAAACTCGAATAGAACTGGCTGTTGGACTAATGAATGTTTCTTTGGCAGGAAAGAATTATTACCATTAGAAAAAATCGTTCTGAACTGCTACTTAACATGTAAACTCTTATATGGCAGTGAATGATGAGCAATTTCCTCACAGATGAAGTGCAGATGTGACGAGGACGTAGTTTTACAAATAAATGTTTAGAAAATACTGGGCAGTGAAAATTCTTCAGCGAATAAACGCAATAACGAAACAAATTTGTAATCGGAAAAGGACGTCTGAATTTTGTGGGGCACGTAATGGGGATGGAAGACTGGGTGAATCTGACATACATTAGGGGTTTATTAATTATCATAGAATAAAGGATTTTTCAAGCTTAAAGCAAAACGATGGCAGAACAATAGAAATAGGAATGGTGAAGGCAGGAAGCACCTTTTGAAACACACGGACATATATATATATATACATATTTATAAATAGATACATAGGTAGATAAAAGAGATATAAGTGACTGAAATTAGATAGATAGATAGATAGATAGATAGATAGATAGATAGATAGATAGATATGAGAAAATGAAATTAGATAGATAGATAGATAGATAGATAGATAGATAGATAGATAGATATGAGAGACTGAAATTAGATAGATAGACAGACAGATAGATAGATAGATAGATAGATATGAGAAAACGAAATTAGATAGATAAATAATAAGATATATATATATATATATATATATATATATATATAGATAGATAGATAGATAGATAGATAGATAGGTAGATAGATAGATAGATAGATAGATAGATATGAGAGACTGAAATTAGATAGATAGATAGATAGATAGATAGATAGATAGATAGATAGATAGATATGAGACTTAAATTAGATAGATAGATAGATATGAGAGACTGAAATTAGATAGATAGATAGACAGATAGATAGATAGATATGAGAGATTGAAATTAGATAGATAGATAGATAGATAGATAGATAGATAGATATGAGAGACTGAAATTAGATAGATAGATAGATAGATAGATAGATAGATAGATAGATAGATAGATATATATGAGAGACTGAAATTAGATAGATAGATAGATAGATAGATAGATAGATAGATAGATAGATAGATAGATAGATAGATATGAGAGACTGAAATTAGATAGATAGCTAGCTAGCTAGCTAGCTAGCTAGATAGATAGATAGATAGGGAAAGAGAGAGAGTCAGAGATTGGACAACCTTTGAAGTAGGGTGAGCCTGGCTGTAGCCTGTCTTTAAATATAAAGGTCGCGTCGGTGTCCGTCTGTCTATTGAAATGATGGTGTAGCCCAGAGCACTACGGGCCTGAGTGGTGGCTATGCACATCTGACGCTGCTGATGCGCTAAGATCCATCTAATCAGTGTGGTTCAAAGTATATGGTAAACTAATACAGTTTGATATCGGGGCAGAGTTACAGGAACTGCCGGAAGGTGACACAATACGCCAGCCAACAGCCTTAAAGTCGCCATCGGGTTTTGCGTAAGCTTTTCTTCCTAGCCTCGAAGAAACACCACAGGGAAGTAATGGCTCGAAGCTGGGATTTCCCTTCGACAAATGCAAGGTAACTGAATCTATAATACTATTAAGTCAATAGGATGTTCCCTCCCGGATTTGTTTAATGCGTACAATGATATTTTTCTAAGAAGGCTAGAAGACCGACAAGGGTTTTAATATTGATTTAATAAAGTTTTTTTTTTTCCAGACTTTTAAAAAAAGTGAAGTTATTCACATTGTGTTAATTTTCTAGGGCTCGACATTAACGGAAATGAAATGCGAGTATGGGCCTGGTATATGACCTCGCGTTGTCAGATATCGTTATATACTGTACATGTGGAATATTGAATAAGTTTGTCCACTACTGACCTTTCAAGGGCACCCCCAAATGTCCTACATTTAGTTCATTTTCAAATTGCTTAATAAAAAATATATTTTTAATACCTTCTTACGGTTTTGGGTTGTAATTGTAAGTAAATATACTTTCTTTTCTCGGATTTTCTTGATGAAAATAAACCCAAAAGTAATGAGGAAACTAGTGTTGCTAGAAGTTAACACAAAACTGACGTGTTTATTTCTCTGTTGTCTCTAATAAATAAATATTTTCAAATAACTTCACTTTTACAGAATTTCTGAAAAAAAAAGAGAAGACATATCAGAGAAAAAGAAAGAAAGCAAGAAAAAAAAGCAAAACAGCTTTGATAGTTCTGCCTGTGTGTATTGTAAAGTCCCATCAAATTGTTAAAGATCCTATCTCTGTAACCGGGTCTGGGTGATGTGCATACCAGTTTCTTGCAGTTTCCTTCCTGTAAAAGTTACATATTTTCCTGTGAAGATTTTGGCCCACTCAGTTATGCCGAGTTTTATACTCTGTTTTATATAGATTATTATTATTATTATTATTATTATTATTATTATTATTATTATTATTATTATTCGGCTTGTCCTCCCCTCCTAAATCTTTCGTTAGCACTTAGGTTACGCACTGCCAATTGCTTCACGGGTAATGAATTATTCCGTTTTTGACTGTGTGTAAGGACGGAAAAGACATATAAGTGACGTTAATTAGTTTCAGTGAGAAAGAAAGACACGGACAATAACTGCTAAATAATCGTCTATTCTGTTTTGATCGCGTGGTAACGCAGAAACGAAAAGACATATAAGAAAGAAAGAAAGAAAGAAAAGAAACAAACAAACAAAGAAAAGAAAGAAAAAAAGAAAGAAAGAAAGAAATATTTATCAGAAAAAAAGATAGAAAGAAATAAAAAAGCAAGAAAAGACACCAGAGAAAAAGAAGCAAACAAAGAAATAAAGAAAAGACATATCAGAGAAAAAGAAAGAAAGAAGGAAAGAAAGAAAAGACATATCAGAGAAAAAAGAAAGAAAGCAAGAAAAGACATCAGAGAAAAAAAAAGAAAGAAATACATATCAGAGAAAAAGAAGGAAAGAAAAGAAAGAAAGAAAGAAAGAAAGAAAGAAAGAAATATTCATCAGAAAAAAGATAGAAAGAAATAAAAAAGCAAGAAAAGACATCAGAGAAAAAGAAAGAAAGAAAGAAAGAAAGAAAGAAAGAAAGAAAGAAAGAAAAGACATATCAGAGAAAAAGAAAGAAAGAAAGAAGGAAAGAAAGAAAAGACATATCACAGAAAAAAGAAAGAAAGCAAGAAAAGACATCAGAGAAAGAAAGAAAGAAAGAAAGAAAGAAAGAAAGAAAGAAAGAAAGAAAAGATGTATCGGAGAAAAAGAAAGTAAGAAAGAAATAAAGAAAGAAAGAAATATTCATCAGAAAAAAGATAGAAATAAAAAAGCAAGAAAAGACATCAGAGAAAAAGAAAGAAAGAAAGAAAGAAAGAAAGAAAAGACATATCAGAGAAAAAGAAAGAAAGACGAAGGAAAGAAAGAAAAGACATATCAGAGAAAAAAGAAAGAAAGCAAGAAAAGACATCAAAGAAAGAAAGAAAGAAAGAAAGAAAGAAAGAAAGAAAGCCAACAAATTTAGCGCGTACATGGCGAACTACCAGTACCTCATAAATAATGTCCTACTCCGTTCTGGTCTCAAGGAAAGTCGGAAAATATATATCAGACATGTTTGTGCACCTCAACGTGGTGCAATGATTAGCAAGCTTGTCTCGCTTGATCAATTACGACTGAATAATGAATTCGATCCTCACTAGGTGCCCCGTACTTTCGGCGGCCTTGTTCCACATCTAAGCTACGCTTAGAAAATCAAAGGGCACCTCGAGGCGGTGTAATGGTTTGCAAGCTTCTCTCGCCAGACCAATTACGACTGAGAAGTGAGTTCGATAGTGCCCCATACTTTCGGTCTTGTGCCACATCTAAGCTACACTTGGAAAATCACTATATATCAGAGATGATGTTTGGTTTGAAAGAAAGAAAGAAAGAAAGAGACAGAAAGACAGAAAGTAAGTTCGTAGAGGTGATAATACTCTCATGTGTTTAACGTCTACTTCAGTGAAATTAAAACTTGTCAATTTTAAATAATTCGCTTGTTCTCTCTTATTTCTTTAAAAAAATAACCTGTATTAATATTTATCATTGTTACTATAAGGGAATGGAAGTGCTTTTACCGATTTCGCCACAGAAGAGCGTTTCGGTGAGCAGGGTCGATTTTACTGTTTTTAAACTGCAAATTTCCATGAAATGTGGCTCAATCGGTAAAAGCACGTCATGTTATATAACGGTTCCGTATAGGATACAGGTTTGATTCCTGCCGAAGGACGCATATTTTCTATGAAAATTTCTCGGACATACAGGCCGGTAAATGTTGTTAATACTGTTTATTATAAACAGAGCATTTACTTAAATATGTGTATCTATAAAAAAAAAGAATGTATAAACATAAAAATGTCTTAAAGTAATTGTCGGGCTTTGTCAATTTCATAATGTGTGACGTCATTTGTTTACATTTGTATACGCATCGAGCATATATGAATGTACGTGTTTAAATTACGGTTCCGTATATATATATACAAGTATATATATATATGAAATGAACAAAATCCGACAATTATTTTAAGACATTTTTATGATTATACATTCTTTACAGTATTAAACATTTACCGGCCTGAATGTTTGAGAAATTTTCATAGAAAATATTAGTCTTCCGATAGGATTTGAACCTGTGTCCTATATGGAACCGTCAGTTAGCTTGACGTGTCTTTACCGATTTGGCCACAGAGGAGCGTTCGGTCAGCAAGGTTGAATTTACTGTCTTTAAACTTCAATCTTCTATGAATCTCTCACGTACATTCATATCTGCTCATGGCGTATCAAATGTAAACAAATGACGTCACACATTATGAAATGGTCAAAGTCCGACAATGATTTTAATTTGTATTTATAGGATACAGGTTCGAATCCTGTCGGAGGACGAATATTTTCTGTGAAAATTTCTCGGACATTCAGGCCGGTAAATATTGTTAATACTGTTTATTATAAACAGAGCATTTACTTAAACATTTGTATCTATAAAAAAGAATGAATAAACATTAAAATGTCTTAAATATAATGAATAATAATAATAATAATAATAATAATAATAATAATAATAATAATAACAACAACACCTACCGACGTCCCATCTCTCTACAAAACAGGTGATTACCTTACTCAGTTTTCGTTTTTCGATATGGTGCGTCTGAAAAATGGTGGCATTATTGTTTCTCGGCCTTTTGACACATCCTACTAGAGTGAGGAGACAAGAAAATACAATAATTTCCAAGACTTTAGCATCTACCCTCGGGCGAATACACTCAATTTCATTTGTCAGTATAACTGAAAATATTGAAAGATACCCGGTCTCGGGAAATAGCTGCCCGCGACACCAACTCCGAAGCTTGCGGGGGTTAGGCTATTTTTGACAATGGCTCGGGTGCACGTGTGTCTCTCCCCACATTAAGCTGACCTTGTGTCACATCTTACTAACTTGGGCGGCAAGAATATTATCATCTCTTCTCGGCTTTTGGTAAGGATCAAAGTGTAGTATCTGCCCCCGGGCTGATAAACTGTATTTCATCGTTCAGTTGTGTCTCTGTCTTCGGACAGAACAAGAAAATATAATCGCTTCTTGGTCTGAGATCAAAATGTAGTATCTGTTCTTACCAGCAGAATATATATATATATATATATATATATATATATATATATATGTATCATTGAAATCTACTAGTGTCTTTTACACTCTTATTTATTAGGTATTGGCAGGGCATAAGGGTCGTGCGAACTAACGAAGAGTAGTATAAGCGCAGTTATAATAGGATAATAATATCTCCCAAATTAAGGTACTCATTCTGAAAAAAATATCCAGAATCCACCGATCTTTCAACCCTTAAAAGGCAAAGATAATTACATATGCAAATTACTAACGTCCAAGCTCGGGGGAATGAACAACATCATAGGAGATTTCCATAAGATTTATAGGATTATATATGTGTAGGAAGGAAAGGGGAAACGTAAAAATACGAGCGTTATCAGAGTGGATCTCCTGATGAGTATATTTCTCTTTTTATACATATAACCGAACAGCATTTTCTTGGCGTGGTTTTGCTGGCCCTCTCGGTCAATAATGATAATGATAATAAAGATGATAATAGTAATAATAATAATAATAATAATAAGCCTAATATCCAAAAACCCACTGACATTTCCATCCTTAAAACACATGAAGATAATTTCATATGCAAATTAATAAAGTCCTACCTAACAAAATGATATGAGAGTTCCATACGATTTGTACTAAACAATTTGATTAATTGCTCTAACTAATTAATTGACGGAAAAATTGTAAGAACTAACCCTATCTAGACCTGACATTCCAGTTGCATTTTTTCTACACGGGTTACGCTTTATTTGTTTTGTCGCATTGATTATCAATACAACCTTTTTTCAAATTTTCAAGACACAACGTTTATACAAAGTATTTTTTATATTTTTTTTTACTTGTATGCAATTTTTAAACATAAATTGAAGAATATCGTTAAACATTCTTAAACCGCGCTCTTTTCAGAGTGTTGTAACAATGATAATATTGATAATGATAACATAATGGACTCATAGATTGTCTTTAAATGCGTACAGGAAATGAACTTTGGAAAATATTTATAAAAATGTTTCTGCTCTTAGAGTGTTTCCCTGTCAAGTTAAAAAAAAATCACCGCTACGTTTCCAAAAATTTGAAGTGTTTAGACTCCAAGTTACATAGCGACATGCGCTGTTTTGCATGTGACTCCCCCGACCAATTATTATCCCTTCAACTTCTGTTTGCGAAGATGGGTAAATTTAAACAGAAGGGAGCCGCTACAAGAAATCGTTTATAAATCTTATAGGCACCGTCAGCTTTAACACATTTCGCCTCCTCCTTGATCATTGTGCCCTTTTAAACAAGCCGCCCCCGACCCCCAACGTGGATTTTCCTCTCCTTTGCTTTTGTATTATTGTTTGCCTAAACATCATCACAAGGCCCGCTAATCACCCATCAAACATTGTCCTCCTCTTGAATAAAAGAAACACTTTGTATTCGTACAGCTTCCTCAGCATACTTTCTCTCGCCTCCTCCTACTCCTACTTCTCCTCCTCTTCCTTTCCCTCCCCTCCTCCTTACCCCCTCTCACTCCCTCACTCCCTCCCTCAAACGCAGCGTTTATCCGGTCCTGCTAATTGGCATCTTCCTCCCCGTTCCAAGTCGACTGGACCTCTTCTTATGACTATAGAAAACTACTACCTAATGATTGCCAACGCTTCAAAAAAAAAAAAAAAAATAACTGACGGTACTGACCAAGTCATAGACAGTGGAAGCCCACACCCCCGACCAATCTTTCTAATTGTCGGCGCGGGCTATAATACACAAGACTGTTACTCAAGTGGATCTCTGCTCGGTGTAGATGACATAGCAGTTGTTTGACAGTCTCCTTGGCCGGTTAGCGAATTACTAAAAAGCGTTTGCATCACATCATCATCTTCTCGTCAAAAATATATGCGGGTGAAAAGCGCTGCTCGCTTGTCTTTCTCACGGATTACACGAAGTGGTTGGGTGGGGTGGTTTGTCGCAAAATCTGTCGATCTGATCCGGTCTACTTGCAAGCAGCATCAACAAAAACGGGTCTATCCGAATAGTGAGAGATACAGAGAAGACTCAAATATATATATATATATATATATATATATATATATATATATATATATATATATATATATATATATATGTATGTATTTAGGAAGCAATCCTTCATTTATGCATGTTTCATTAAAACGACAGACAAGGTACTCCGGTTAAGCTTTTTATTTAATTTTTCCTTTGTTCGCACAAGAGATTTCATTTTTGGAAACAGTGTAGAAACTGTCCAATTGTTTTATACCACAAGGAGATCGGCGATTTTACAAATATTTTACTGGACAATGAGCAGAACGCTCTGGATTTATAGCGAGCATTTGTTTCTTCGTCTAAGATAGGTACCTACAGTGATTTGCTAAAAAATTAGTATGCCATGATGAAAAAATCCCCCCAAATTAATAAAAACAAAGTTTTATCGTCAAAATCATTATGTCATTATTAAGAGGAAAGAGCAAATGATTTTTTTTTAATATTAAATTGTTTCCAACCTATTCAGAACGTTTGAAATTTTGGCTAAAATCTTGCTTTCTTTGACGTCAGTGCTGGAACCATACACAATTATAGGAAATTTTATCGATTTTTTTACCGGTAAAATAAGACAATTATTTAGCAATGTGTTTTTTGGGGCAAAAACAATTTTTTAAATCCGTTACACCACAAACAACCCCCCCACATCCGCCAACACACACACTTAAATTTTAGGAGGCACGGCGGAGTAATGGATATCGGCTCGGTTTGAGGAATCGGAGAACCGAGTTCGAATTCCAGTCGAATCCATTACAGTCACTTACGTGCTACCACCCTTCGGAAAGGTATGAATTCTTTTCTCCCCCCCCCCAAGCTATGGGTAGATAGCAGGACAGACCGGGTTCTATAGCTTTGGATGGCAAATGGCCTACCTCAGAAAGAAATGGCAACCTACTGCGGGATAAAATCTACCTCGTCAGTCATGTGTCAAAAGATACATGATCACCTAAGCGTGTATCACACATGGCACGTAACAGATTGACTTTCCAGTCGAATCCATTACATTCACTTACTTGATAATACCATTGGGAAAGGTATGAATTATCTCCTCCCCCACCCCAGCTATGGGTAAATAGCAGAACAGAACGTGTTGCCTTAGATGGCAACTGGTCTACCGCAGAAAGAAATAGCAACCTACTGCAGGAAAAAAATCTGTCTCGTCAGTCATGTATCGAAAGATACATGATCGCCTAAGCGTGTATCAACGATGGTATATAACTGACTGAATTACATTTGATGAAATTTCGAGAAATCAAATTTTGATTGGCTTAATGTTTATATTAGGTAAAAGTAGAACTCTTTTGAGAATTTAAATAATGAATTTCTTTTTGCAAAACTGGAACACTAGTTATCAAAAATTTGCTCTGAATCGTAAAATATAAAATGCCATAAATCTAAGATATTATTTAATTAGAAAAGCTTTTAATTTTTTATAATTTTCGAATAAGTATATTGTGATAAAAATTTTGATAAACTCTTCGAAATTCATGTTTCTGTTGTTGGTTGGTTTAAGTACGTTCGACAGTCTCAATCATTTTCAAGAACCAGTGTAGTGTCTTTTTGGTAAGAAGAATTCCTTCATCCTGGTGTTCTTTTTAAAATTTCTCTCTCTCTCTCTCTCTCTCTCTCTCTCTCTATATATATATATATATATATATATATATATATATATATATATATATTCAGAGTGTAATAGTAAAATTGTCCAAATTGTGTAACAGCAAAATTGTCCAATTGTTAGAGTAAATTCTGAAACGTTGTATCCGAGAAATGATTAAAGATATTTTACTGGAATTCGCCGAGGTTTTTATGACATTGTTGGCCTCTACTTAGAGCAATAAGAATGTTTAATTACTACCCAAGCTTTACAGAAGAATCGTGATGAAATCGATCATAAACGAAGATGATATGTCCATCATTAATCATAGCTAAGGATCGGAAACTCATGAAGGATTGAAACAAAGTTCAAATACATACATACATATATATATATATATATATATATATATATATATATATATATAATTCCAGGATCATTTTCAAACTCATTCAACATAATCTTCGCCATCTCTAACATTCTTGTGTCTTCGCCATCTCTAACATTCTGCAGTAACAAGGTGCCTTCAAGTCTTTTTTCACTGATCTTTGCACTGTCATAGCTGAAACTCTTCTCTCACGTGCCAAACGTCTTATGAATTGAGTTGGATCTTTTCTAATTGATTTCTTTTGCTCTAAGTTGAAATGATGATCCCTCTTCATGTCGTGAGCTCCTGATCCAGTTTTCCTCCCTTCCGTTCTCTCATTTTTTAACATATTCACCGCTCTTTTGATGGTACTCGAATGGAATTTGAAGATGGTAGCCGGAGTATTGTGTTGGTAGCATTACTGAGAGCTTGAATGATTTTTTCCTCTCACCATTGCTCATTCAGATAGTGGGGCTAACACAAAACGATTTTAAACTGTTCTCTTTCTAGCTGAATAACTTAAAGTATTTTTCAGTGATTCTTAAGACAAATGGTTTCAGGGTGGCTAAACCTCTTACCTGAAAACCTGGAAAAAAGAAACTCAATTTGTTTAGTGTTTTTTTTTTTTTTTTTTAGATATTAAACACTTTGCGAGATGGCCAATTATGCTGTTACACGATTTTGACAATTTTGCTGTTACAACCGATTTATTCTAGACACTCCCGTCGTTTTCGACGTATGAAAGTCAAGCACTTCAGTTATTAGAGCTAACAGCCTGCCAACCGGTACATATCATTTGATTATAGCGGTGAACCAACCTCACTTTTTGGAAGAACCGGATACAGTGACCTGGTGCCCAGTATGCTACAAGGTCCCTCCGCATGTTTTGAATTCAAAGGTGTCCTTCTTCTATATCGTTCGCCACTTGAAGCTATAGAACCCAGTTCGAATTTTAGCTCGGTGGGGCGCAGGGAAGAGATGGATTCCTGTCTTTCCCAACGATATGAGCACGTAAGTGAATGTAATGAACTCATCTGGAATTCGAACTCTTCGATTCCTTAATCCGAACCGCTATCTATTACTCCAACGTGCCCCCATATATATATATATATATAATATAATATAATATTAGTGGTAAATATACACATACATATGCAAAATATATAAATATATATACATAGGTGCATACACATACATGTATATTTTTTTTATAAAAATTTCCGAGAGGATAGAATCCAGGTAGAACTCAATGTCCAGGACAGAGTAAGGGTATAATAAAAAGGCTTAAACACTAATATTCCATGGTCATAATTTATTCCATTGGAATCGTAAATACGATCCAATTCATCAGACCGACACATTTAAAAAAGAAAACAGTTTTTTGAATTTGTAGGTCTGATGAATTGGATCGTAATTACGATTCCAATTGAATAAATTATGACCATGGAATATTAGTGTTTAAGCCTTTTCATTATATATATATATATATATATATATATATATATATATATATATATATATATATATATATATATATATATACAAAAGTGAACATAAAAGTCAACACTTAGAGGCGACAGTCTGTTTCATGCTAGATGCAATCGTTAGGCCACGAGTGCTGTTTTTTTTCGGCTATTTATTTATATATATAAATATGTATATAAATAAATAGCTGAGAAAAAATAACAACACTCGTGGCCTGACGATTGCATTGTCATTGCACCAATTCAGTCGGGTTTCGATCCTACCTAGAGGCAACCGGATGTCTAGCCACACTGAAGAGCTGTGAAACAGCGAAACAGTCTGTCTGTGGATGACTTTAAATATATATATATATACACACACACACACACACATAGATATATCATATATATATGAGAGATATAGCGTGTGTAAATATAAAAGTGAACATTGAAGTCAACACTTACAGGCGACAGTCTGTTTCATGCTAGACGCAATCGTCAGGAGGCCTAAGGATTGCGTCTAGCACGAAACAGCCTGTCGCGTCTAAGTGTTGACTTCAATGTTCACTTATATATATATATATATATATATATATATATATATATATATATTAGGTTGGTGCAAAAATAATGACGCAGTAAATGTCGTTTTTGACGTTAAAAAATACGTCAAAAAACGACATTATTACATCATATAATAAATCAATTAGTAATATTAATGTAATCATGGGGAATTCTCTAACAGACTTAATATAAACATTAAGTTACTAATAATTCACTTAATAGCGTGATCCTTATGTATAAAGTTATCAGATGGATCTGGTTTATTTTTAGAGCAGCAAGTACTTTCGAAACGTTCATATTTTTATCGTCAGGATGTAATTTTTTCATTAGTTTTCGAAAATACTTGCTGCTCTAAAAATACACCAGATCTATCTGATAACAATTTTATAGCATTTTTCTAAGCGTAGCGTAGATGTTACATAAGGCCGAATGTATGTGCATCGAACTCACTATTCTGTCGTAATTGTTCTAGCAAGTCAAGCTTGCTAACTATTAGACCGCCTGGAGGTGCTCAGTTGACAACCATTTTATGCATAAAGATCGCGTCATTCAGTGGATTATTTGTAAGTTAATGATTATAATTAGTTTGATACCTAAAAGAATTAGCCATTAATTACATTAATATTATTAATTGAATCATTGTATTATTACGTCTTTATAATATATATATATATATATATATATATATATATATATATACACACACACGCACAGACACACATCCAGATAGACACACACACACATCTTTTGTCTTATTGATATAGATTATCATGGATGTATTTAAATGAATTATTTTAGTATTGTTTTTTTAAAAGAAAAAAAAAAAAATGAACTCGCTACCGTATATACTCGAGTATAAGTCGACACCAAACACTCGGTCAAGATGCCTTTTGAATAAGTGCTACCACAAACACACACACACGCGCGCGCAAACACACACACACATATCTATATATATATGTGTGTGTGTGTGTGTGCGCGCATGTATGTGTGTGTTTGTGGTAGCACGTATTCAAAAGGCATCTTGACCGAGTGTTTGGTGTTTGAGTGATTCTTTTTAAGGCTTATCAACCCTTTGCAGGTTATTTACAAGCAGAAAATACTTTTAGATTCTAAAAGTTTCTTTGATGGGTGGGGAGATAACAATAACTTAGCAATATGAGTCTTACTAATTTACGATAGCATTATACAAAAAAGAACGAATTAACTACAATCTATAAAATATGTTCAAGATGATGTCCAGTAATGGAATAATTGATTATGGTAGGCCTGCTAGTATTACCCAGAAGATGGGGTCATATTACATACCAGACATGAAATCGACTTGAACACGAGTATATACGGTAGCCAATCATTTTCTTTTTCTTTTAAAAAGACAATACTAAAATAACTCATTTAAATACATCCATGATAATCTATATCAATAAAACAAAAGATGTGTTTGTGTGTGTCTGTTTGTCTATCTGGACGTGTGTCTGTCTGTGTGTATACTATTTATACACAGTCACATTTCTCGATCGATTTCGATGACATTAGACCTTCATATTGCAAATTTATTATTTCAGGTCACAACTATCATTTCGATCCCCAAAACCTCCGGGTTAGGTAGAAAAATTGATAAAACTGAAGGTGGGTACGACTCTTCGCAAAAACCAAGGCAAAGTTACACGTGAACATTTTTTATTACTGGATGAGCTGATGTAATTTGCACTTAATTCAAAACATAGCTCATCTTACGAGGTTTATGTAGAATGCTTGATAATTTTCCTGCGACATTGGCTTCACACAAAAACTTAAAACCCTGTGAAAAAATCGGGTTTTTGGTACTACTTCACATAAAAACTTGAATAACTTGCTCATTTCTTTTAATCCGATTTTCTTCAAACATGTTTCAAAATTTTTGCCATTATGCATTAAATAAGATAGCGTGTTTTTAGACCTGCTCGCTTCCTCGCGTATAATGCATTCATAATATTTCAATAGATCCATGATAATTATATTTATAATAGAGTTCTTGGCCGTGTCTCTTCAGGACATTATGTCTCTCCACAAGTTCCTATCTGTTTTAACTGTTAGTAAGTTTTGTCTTTTCGCAATCCTCTTAATTCATAGCCGACCATCCATTTTGCACAGGCTTGTTAGGCAGATTATTTCTGAGTCAGTCTATGAAGTTACAATATGTCAGTGTTTATTGGTGATCATAGCATTTATACAACTTCTTTTGTAGCTCTAAACAATGTTTGGCGCTTTACCATCTTACCCCGTATATGATCTACTATCGATTGATATATCTATAGTTAAGTAGGTTGCTCTATATTTTCAACTGCTCCCCTTGCCGGCAAAATATCTTGTGAGTGCCAAATTATACAAGCCCTATTTTCTCACTAGCAGTAGAGCCCGGCGTTGCTCGGGAATGTAACTGTAAGAGATAGATCAAGTATCGACCATCATAAAGACTGAAAAATAAAATTGACAAAGATTATTGTTTAAGGTTGACGGACATGCATGTCTTAATTATTTTTTTTTTGTTTTGTTTTGTTTTGTTTTTGTTTTTTTGTTTTGTTTTTCTTTTTTACGAATTGGTTAAACCCAAACTCAAACGAAAACATTGTTTTCAATCGTTATGAGTTTACCGATTAAATAGATTTTATTATAAACAATTGTCTTGTAAATGGAATTTTGAAAGCATTCTGAATGTAAAAATAAAGAAAAAAGTGTGCAAGACAATAAGAAACACTACCTGCCAAATAAAAAGTGAAGTTTTGTTGAAATCGGTTGAAAAATGTAGGAAATCCGATCCTATATATAAACGAACACAAACACACACACGCACACGCACACACAAACAACTAACGTGGATTTTATAAGTATAATTCGATGTGAGTTGTCCCCCTTTCATTAATGCCTCTTAATCATGTTTTCAAATTGATTTTGTGCAAAAACAATTGTGTTTTTCCAAATTTTTGGCGCTGTCAGAACCACCGCAAGGTAATTTTACGTAGTCCTGTAAAGTTTTGTTGAACTCGGTTGAAAATTGTAGGAAATCCGGTCCAATATATAAACGTACATACACATACACAATCTGCGTTTTATAATAAGTAAGATTCTGTTTTTCTGCAATTTCAATAGCCTATTTTTTTTATTTTAAATACAGGGTGAACCAAAAGTCAACAAAGGATTTGAAAGTTTAGTATTTTTTGTTTATTAATTTTGTTTAGGCTTTTTTTTACGTATTCTTTAAAGGAGGCTTTGGAAATTAATTCTGAGAAACACATGCTGCAGAAACGAACACGAACATTAGTGAAATCTTTCCACCAAAACGAATAACGTTTTGGTAGAAAGATTTCCTTTATGTTCTTAACCTCATAAGAACGTAGGTGAAGATTCTCGGGTTTTATTTTAGTTCCTGCATATCTTCCCATAATTGGTATGTCTGATCGGCGATATTCTTTTGTACATTACAACCGATCTAGTATGAGTTTTTGTTTGTAAACATTAAGATTTGTATTTTTTTTTTTCGTTTTATTCATCAGTGCAATTGTTCATGTTGCAGCTAGATCCTTCTGTTTTATTTCCTGAGAGATTATAATTTCGTATCTCATTTATTTTAGTTTATATCTCATCTTCTGTCATATTATCTGTTATCGATGTTATATAATTAATCATTTAGTTCAATATAATATGTGGCATCCGTCAATATCGGGAGACCCTAGAACAGCGCCACAAAAGTTTTGCCTCAAGTTCTGGGTGGCAGTGCAGCATCTGTTACTCTGTTGTTTTCAATGAATTCTGTTCAAATGTCGTTTGATTCATCTTCAGTGACAGAACTGAATCACTGCCATTGTTGCAGTTGCAATAAGATACTTCTTTTTTATTTCCTGAGAGATCATTATTTCTCATCGCATTTATTTTAGTTTGTATCCCATCCTCTGTCATATTATATATTTAAGCTGTTGCCTCATTTTTGTTTGGATTATATCTTATTGTACGTTGTCTTATATTGAATTTTATCTTAATCTATTTCTACATTCGAGATTCTTTTATTTCGCATGATGTTCCTGTGGACATTGGTAAACATATTTGTGTCCATATCGGATCTTATTTTCTTTCCTAACGTATCTCTCCAGGTATTTGGTATGCCAGATCCATGTTCTTCTTTTGTGGATTTTCGAGTACAATGAAAAACGATGTCATCACTTGTTAATACTCTTCACGATTCCATTTCGTTCGCTTTCTTTTTATTAATTGATTTGACATTAAGTCATCAAGTCCAATGTTGGTTTTAATCTGGTTTTGTTGATCACGTGTCTTTTTGTTGATGAAACAGTTTGTTCCAGTGACGGATTTTTCGACCTCAGACTGACTCCTCACTGATTGACTGAGATTGGTATTTTTATCGTTTTACTCATTATTGGAATTGTTCATGTTGCAGCTAGAGTCTTCCATTTTATTTCCTGAGAGATCATTATTTCTCATCGCATTTATTTTAGTTTGTATCCCATCCTCTGTCATATCATATATTTAAGCTGTTGCCTCATTTTTGTTTGGATTATATCTTATTGTACGTTGTCTTATATTGAATTTTATCTTAATCTATTTCTACATTCGAGATTCTTTTATTTCGCATGATGTTCCTGTGGACATTGGTAAACATATTTGTGTCCATA
The DNA here is from genome assembly GCA_963932145.1 of Acanthosepion lycidas. NCBI lineage: Eukaryota > Metazoa > Mollusca > Cephalopoda > Sepiida > Sepiidae > Acanthosepion > Acanthosepion lycidas. Next base: position 79,752,193 of record OZ010598.1, on the reverse strand, counting down.
TCGGATCTTATTTTCTTTCCTACCGTATCTCTCCAGGTATTTGGTATGCCAGATCCATGATCTTCTTTTGTGGATTTTCGAGTACAATGAAAAACGATGTCATCACTTGTTAATACTCTTCACGATTCCATTTCGTTCGCTTTCTTTTTATTAAGTGTTTTTTTTTTTTTAAGTAGCTGCTAAAGCTGTTGTATATATGACATTATTTACTCCTGTGATGTTTTCCTGTGATCTATACGTTAACATGTTTCCAATAAGTCCTACATGTTTGCCAAGTATGCTTATTGTATTTTATCATAAGAATTTTTGGTTTTATCGCTTCAGTGATTTAAACTCTGTTGTTTTCAGGGAATTCTGTTTTAATGTCGTTTAATTCATCTTCATCAGTAACAGAATCTGAATCACTGCCATTGTTGCAGTTGCAATAAGATTCTTCTGTTTTATTTCCTGGGAGATCATTATTTCTTATCTCATTTCTTTTAGTTTGTATCTCATCCTCTGTCATATTATCTATTTAAACTCTTGCCTCACTTTTATTTAGATTTTGTCTGATTGGACTTTGTCTTATATTTAATTTTATCTCATTTATTTCTGTATTTGAGAGTCTTTTTATTTCGCATGATGTTCCTGTGGATATTGGCAAACATATTTGTGTCGATATCGGATCTTATTTAATTTCCTACTGTATCTCTCCACATTTGGAATGTCTAATCCATGATGTTCTTTTGTGGATTTTCGAGTGAAGTAAAAAAAAGATGTCATGACTTGTTTATACTCTAGTATCGATAATTCACATGTGATTTCCTCAATTTCTCGGTTTAATTTTGCCTTCCAAATGGGCTCTTTTTGTCTATTGTTGTAGTATACCTACGGACGATAATGGGTATTTATCCATTCACATAAATACAGTAGTAAATACTGTATGTCGGTCTGCAGTTGGAGATCCATTGTGGAATAAACTTGACTCGCTTCTAGCATTTGACTACTTCTACACGTCACTGGCGAATCGTATAGATGTCGTTCGTATCTTAAATATTATTGTTCATTATCAACCTTCGTGCAATTATTCTATTCGGTAACCTTCCCTAGATTACAACAGTTGATTAATCTTTTATTTGTCTTGATATTAAGTTTTTCAGTAGCTGACAAAGGTGTTGCCTATTTACTTCGGTGATGTTTTCTAATGGTCTGTCCGTTAACAATGTTTGAAAATCAATTGCATATTATGTTTATTGAACCCTGTCATATGAATTTTTGAAAGCCGGTCTCTTTCTGACATTTGCATGCGAGTTACTTTGCTGACTAGTTGAATGAAGTGGTTTTTCACTCTCTTGTTTTTAAAGAATTCTGCTCAGTGCCGTTTGAGTTATCTTCATCAAAACAGAATCTGAATCACTGTAATTATTTATGTGGCATCTAGATTTTTCGGCTTTATTTCCTCAGAGATCGTTATTTCGTATCTCATTTCTTTTAGTTTGTATCTCATCCTCTGTCATATTATATATTTACACTGTTGCCTCATTTTTATTTGGATTATGTCTGATTGTACGTTGTCTTATATTTAGTTTTATCTCATCTCTTTCTGTATTTGAGATTCTTTTATTTCGCATGATGTCTCTGTGGACAGTGGCAGATATATTTGGGTCCATATACGATTTTCTTATGATATCTCTTCCATATATTTGGTAGGCATGTTCCATGTTGTTCTTTTCTGGATATTTCTAGTGCAGTAAAAAAAAAAGATGCCATGACATGTTTATACACGTCACGATTCCATTTCGTTCGTTTTCTTTTTTATTAATTGATTGGACATTAAGTCATCAGGTCCAATGTTGGTTTTAATCTGGTTTTGTTGATCACGTGTCTCTTTGTTGGCGGAAAAGTTTGTTCTAGTAATGTCGTATGATTCATTTTCATCAGTGACAGAATCTTTTTCAGTGCAATTGTTGCAGATAGACTCTTCCGTTTTATTTCCTCAAAGATCATTATTTCGTATCTCATTTATTTTAGTTTGTATCTCATCTTCAGTCTTTTATTTCTCATGATAACCCTGCAGATATTGACAAGCATATTTGGGTCGCGATAGGGTCTTATTTTAGTTCTTACCATATCTCTCTATATTTGGTATGTCTTATCCCATATGTTATTTTGTGGATGTTAGAATGCATCGAAAAAATATGCCATCACCTGTGCATATTCTTCACGAGACCATTCCGTTCACCTTCTTTTTGTTAATTATATGCCATTGTCACCAGAACCAATGATAGAGTTGATCAGGTGTTTCTTTGTTCCAGTGAAACATTTTTCGACCCCAGACTCATTTTTAACCGAGTGAAGACTGTAAACATTGAGATGTGTATTTTTAGATTTTCGCTTCAGTGATTTAAACTCTGTTGTTTTCAAGGAATTCTGTTCTAGTGTCGTATGATTCATCTTCATCAGTAACAGAATTTGAATTACTGCAATTATTTACATCTCACCTAGTTTCTTCGGTCTCATTTCCTCAGAGGTCATTATATCGTATCTCATTTATTCTAGTTTTTATCTCATCCTCTCTCATCCTGTCTAATTATTTTATCCGCTATTTGCCTCATTTTTGTCTGAATTATGTATGATTGTACATTTCTTATATTTACTTTTATCTTCTCTGTGTCTGTATTTGAGTCTTTTATTTGGCATGGTGACCCTGCGGATATCGGAAAGCATATTTGGGTGGTGATAGGGTCTTATTTTAGTTCCGACCATATCTCTCCATATTTGGTATGACTGATCGGCCATGTCCATTTGTGGATTTTCGAATGCATTGAAAAAAGATGCCACGACTTGTTAATACTCTTCACGATTCCATTTCGTTTGCTTATTCAAAATTAATTCATTTGTCGTTAAGTCGCCAAGGGGTAATATTGATCAAGATACCATCTATAAAACGACTGTCGATCAAAACTAAAGCGCTTGACCTGACAATGAGACACGCCTATTTCCGACCCGGATATCACCATCGATATTACGAGGCCACGGGGAGTTATTATTATTATTATTATTATTATTATTATTATTATTATTATTATTATTATTTTCTTTGATTTCTGGCGTTTAGACATTGCTTTCCGGGTCCAGCTCAGGGACCTAAGGTTAAAAATTGCATCATGACACTTTCCACTGACAAAAAAAAAAAAAAAAAAAAGAATATTACATAGATAAAGCCCTTTGTAAAGTGTGGGCTGTACTTGTCAGAACCATTTTTTGTATTTCTTTGAGGCATGGACTTCCAGGAATCCCTTCAATCCCCTTATTATTATTATTATTATTATTATTATTATTATTATTATTATTATTATTCCTGTCAGTGTTATCATCATTATTAATGTTATATAATTAATTATTTATTTGTATATAGTATGTGGCAACCTTCGGTATCGGGAGACCCTGGAGGAGCGCCACAAAAGTTTTGCCTCAACTCCTGGTGGCAGTGCAGCATCTGTTTTTTTCAATGAATTCTGTCCTAATGTCGTTTGATTCCCCTTCAACAGTGACAGAATCTGAATACACTGCAATTATTTATGTTGCGTCTAGATTCTTCGGCTTTATTTTTTGCATATCTCATTTATTCTAGTTTTTATCTCATCCTCTCTCATCCTGTCTAATTATTTTATCCGCTATTTGCCTCATTTTTGTCTGAATTATGTATGATTGTACATTTCTTATATTTACTTTTATCTTCTCTGTGTCTGTATTTGAGTCTTTTATTTGGCATGGTGACCCTGCGGATATCGGAAAGCATATTTGGGTGGTGATAGGGTCTTATTTTAGTTCCTACTATATCTCTCCATATTTGGTATGACCGATCGTTCATGTCCATTTGTGGATTTTCGAATGTATTGAAAAAAGATGCCACGACTTTTTAATACTCTTCACGATTCCATTTCGTTTGCTTATTTAAAATTAATTCATTTGTCGTTAAGTCGCCAAGTCCAATGATGGCCACGAGACTCATTGCTAGTGGAAGAGTTTCTTCCGGTGACAAATTATTTGCCCCCAGACTGTTATTATTATCATTATTATTTTGTACATTAACTTATCTTTGAAGTCATGATAAGGACCTCAGAAAAATAGCTCCTTCTTTTTCTTTATGTGCAGTGTCACCTCTGACCGTAGGCGATCATGGCTCTCCACAACTTCCTGTCCCTTAAAGGTCTTAATAATTTTTTTATCTTTCATTTATCTCACCTAAACCGTGTTCCACTATACATTTAGTCAAGCTCATAAAGTAAGTCAGGTGGTGTTTTCCTCCGCCATCAATCTGTCCTGTGAGTATCAGATTTTCTAAGCCTTCTTTCCTCATTATGTGCCCCAGCAATCTCAACTGTCTCTTCATTGATGTTAAGTATAAGTTTCATTTTGTTTCCATTATCTCTAAAACTTTGTTACTGCTCACATGTTCGGTTTATGGTATCCTCAGCATCCTTCTGTAGAACCACATTTGTGTTGCTTCACGTCTCTTCTACATCTTCGATGAGATTTTCCAGCACTCAGTACCATACAGGAGGATATATATGACGTAGCAGATCAGTACTCTACTTTTTTCTTTTTGTTTCTAACGATATTTTTATGTCTCTTAATACTCTGCTTAGCTTCTGGAATGCATCTTTGGCTATTACAAAACGTCTTCGGATCTCAGCTTTCGTAGAAATATGCATTCTACGAAATTTCTCAAACATCCAGGCTTCTTCTTCCCCCAGCTATCAGTAAATGCAATTAATGCTGTTTAATTAAAAAAAAAAAAAAAAAAAAAAAAGACAAAAAAACAGAGCATTTAATTAAATAATTTTTTATCTATAAAAAAATAAGGAATAAACAGAAAATATATTAAATAATTCTCGGACTTAACCCATTTCATAATATATACATATATATATATATATATATATATATATATATATATATATATATATATATATACATATATATATATATATATATATATATATATACATATATATATATATATATATATATATATACATATATATATATACACACACACCCACACACACCCACATATATATATATATATATATATATATATATATATATATATATATATATATATATATATGTATAAATGGTGGTACTCGCTTGGAAAACCTTGGATATTTCGGCTTGTAGTAGAACAAATCGGTACCCAAGGAAAAATGAAGAATACAAAAAGAAAGAACCATGAACATTAAACTATGACGAAAACAATCGTCCAGAGTTCAAGCTCAAAGTCCAAAGTAAAAAAAAAAAAACCTCCAACGCGAGTAAAAGGCAACTACGTAAAGTGCTCAATACACGAAGTAGAAAAAAACCTAAGATAACCCTAAGGAGCCAGGCAAACCTATCTAGGTTTCACCTAAACGGATCGTCAGGGCGAAAAGAGAAATTATGGAACAGAATTTATAGCTAAAACCAAAAACAACCATGACCACGTGACAAAAAATAAAATTAAATAAATAATAAACTCAAACAATTGTGGGTTAAGGGTTACGTACTTTATTCAACAACAAAAAACAAAAAAAACAAAAAAAAAAACAATTCCAATAACCAGCATTTCCTGTGTTACACCTACTAATAATTTACGATTTAAGATATATATATATATATATATATATATATATATATATATATATATATATATATATGTTTGTGTTTGTGTGTGTGTGTATATATATATATATATATATATATATATATATATATATATATATTGTAGCGCAAAATATTGAATCAAGTACATAAAATTACTATACGTGTTTATTTTATTAAGTAGTTAATATTGTTTAGAAGTATGCTTTTACGAACAATTTCTGCCGACCTTGATGTTTGGTATAATAGGCCCCGATATAAGGATCAGACGCTGCGTGTCAATTCTTAAAAAACGGAACTACAGAAGATTTCCATCAAGCAGAAAACAAAGAAGCAGCAATGCATTTATTGTAGCGTTCAGAGAGGACAAGAGCCATATCAGATGTACATTTTTAAAGGACTATTTCCGGGATACCATGAAGTTATCATGCTTTATGGGGACCAGTTTAGAGATGATACCAAAATTCCTGGACGGATTTATATGTATATCACTCAGTAGAGACTCAGTTCTAAGCGGAAAGTCAGGCAAAGATACACGAGATGAGTCAAGATTAGAATTGGAAGAGAATTTACGAGCAAAGCATTGTTTTATAATCAGAAGATGTTAACATCTCAAATTGAGTGAAGAGATGAGGGACAGAGCAGCCAGTTGTCACAAAAAACAAACTTGTTCCAGGTTATACGGCTTACTCCTATCAGCAAAGACTTGTCTGCCGGAACTATAACGCTGGTACACCCGGAAAAATGTGTTTCCTGTTGGCTACAGCATCTGAATTAGTAGGCGCGAACCAAGCAGAAAATTTTATATGATATTTTCTAGGAGCTAGAAAACGGTGTTTTAATGGATAGCGCCTCGGTGTGAGAAATCAGAGAGGCGAGTTCGAATTCCAGTCGAATTCATTACATTTACTTACTGCTAATACCATTGCGAAAGGTATGAATCCTCTTCTTCTTCCCCCCAGCTATGAGTAAATCGCAGGGCAGACCGGGTTCTCTAGCCTTGGATGGCAGCTGGTCTACTGCAGAAAGAAATGGCAACCTACTGAGGGAAAAATATGCCTCGTGAATCATGTATCACGCATGGCACATAACTAAGAAAAGTTTCGATGCAGGCCTTAACTCAAGACGATAACCCTGTGGCACAATTCTCAATAGGAAGGTTAAGAATATCAATCCAAGGGGAGTCTCGGCGAAAGCCACGAAACCAATCCCAATCAGTACGCTGGTAACAGAAAGAAGTTTTGTCTTTCTAAAAATAAAATTTCTTACAATTTAAAAAATATTTTCTGGCTTTAAATAAATAGCATTGGGTTGATAAGCCGTAAAAACGAATCAATCCATTAGTCTAGGGTCAACCGTTTATCATTTCTACATATCCTTATAATCTGCTCTTCTCAGTTCCTCCCCTTTCGTCCATCAACAACTTCAGTAACTCTCCACTTTGAGTGGATGTTGTGCCTTGGGTGAGCAATAGTGTAAAAGGTCACTAGTAAATAGTGATCTACAACTAGAATAGCTCGTTAACCATTACACTACGCTGAATGCCCACTGTAGTATTTTATTGCTTTAATATTGGTACCAGGTATTGTCGTTTAAAGCTGAGTGAAAATACATTGAATTTCTTTAATTTTTATTGGTTTGGCACTACATAATCTTCCTTAACCATATCCTTGGCTAACACGTTTTATCTTTATATTCTACTGGGCTTAGTTTAATAATTATCGTAAGGCAGCTACGAGATCGGATAAAAAAAATTATCGGGAGAGTTGCTATGGTAATGGAGCTAAAGTACGCAGATTGACCTTAAAGTCTGTCGCACATGCGCACTAAGTTATTTTCTTGTGTATAGTGGTGCATAGACGAAAAGGGTTTAGAGTGTTGTCGCCTCACCACACCACAGAGGATACATAAGTGACCATTACTTGTGCAATTACAATATTCCACAGGTTCGATAACCACCATATTCCCCAGATCTCAGCCCTTGCGAATCTTTCCTCTTTCCAAAAATCAAATCTCACTTGAAATGGACACAATTTCAAGATGGTGAGGAAATAAAAAAAAAAAAAAATGCAACGAGGCAGCTGCTCGCTATTCCTTCCCAAAAAAGAAGTTCCGGGAATGCTTCCATCAATGGAAATGACGCTGGAAAAAAAGTGCCTGGCTTCAGTTGGGAACTACTTCGAAGGAGGTTAAATGCCGAATTGATGTGTGTTGTAGTTTTCTTTTTTTTTATACCATCAGTCCTGATTATTTTGTGATCAGACATTGCATGTCTTCTTTTTTTTCTTTTTTCTTTTTTTATAAATTTATCGGGGTACCGAGAGAATTCTACAGGAGTAAAAAAACAAAACAAAAAAAAAAAGAAAAAGAAAAGAAAAAAGAAAGATCCAACAATTTAAAACATAAAAACAAAATGAAAAGAAAAGTGACTCTTTGAGAAACAGCGTGATGTGCATAACCACATGTCGAGGACGAGTATAATAATAAGGGATAATAATAAGGGCTCTTACAACAAAAGAATTGATGTTTACTTGAGAATCTCTAACTGAATAACGTAGCAAAACTATTAAGGACGGCTCCTTGCAGTGTATTATTCCATGTTTTTTTTTCGTTTTTGTATTTTATTTACATTAGTTGTCCGCCATTTTTTCCTTTCTTATTTTAACAGAAAAAAAACAAAAAAACAAAACTCATTCAAATTCTCTTTCATGTTAAAAAAAGAACAAATATTTTACCCGGACTTTTCGCCTACGATACCCTTCATTAAAGAATGATTGTTTTAGCCAACGTGCGAATACTTGACATATGATACACCCATTAGCGTCTGGTGAGTTTCATGCACAACAAGAAAACAACAATGTATTTCCCTTTTTTTATGTTTTACTGTTATTTTCTTACTCCTTTTTTTCTTTCTTTTAGTTTTTATTTAAATATATCTTATTTGTTAAACTGCTGACGAATAATAACCTCAAGGAATTAACAGGTAATAAAAAAAAATATATGAACGGTTATCTTAATTTATACATTTTGTCTACCAAAAAAGAGTAGATAGATAGATAGATAGATAGATAGATAGATAAAGTTGAACAGGACTGATAAATAGTTACGCAGACAGAGTGAGAGAATGAAAAGATAGCCAGAGAAAGGGGAAAACAAAAAGAGATAGATAGAAAACGACTGATAAACAGATACACAGAAAGATAGAGAGAGTCAGAGAATGGACCGATAGAGAGAGACGGCAAAAAGAGAGAGAGAAAATGTCCAGATAGTTAAGTGGAACAGAACTGATAAATAAGTACATAAGAAGAGAGAGCGAGAGAGAGAATGAACAGATAGTCAGAGAGAGATGGAAACAAAACATAGAGAGCGACAGAACGTCCAGATAGATAGATAGATAGATAGATAGATAGATAGATAGATAGAAAACGACTGATAAACAGATACACAGAAAGATAGAGAGAGTGGGAGATAGAGAGATGGCGACAAAAAGAGAGAGAAAAAAAAGAACGTCCATATAGATAGATAGATGTGACCGAATTGATAAACAGACATAGAGAGAGAGAAAGAGAATGAACAGATAAACAGTGAGAGCGAGAGAGACTGAACAATACATAGAGAAAAAAAGAAAGAGAGAATGATCAGATAGATAGATAGATAGATAGATAGATAGATAGATAGATAGATTTGAATTGATACATAAATAGAGAGAGCATTAACTGATCGATAAAGACAGAGAGAATGAACAGATGACCGGACTGATAAATAGAGAGATAGACATATAGAGCGAGAGAAAAAGACTGAACAGACAGAGACGGGGTGGGGAGAAAGAGAAAAATTGATAGATAGATAATGACCGGACTGATAATTAGATGGACATACATAAACATAGGGAGAATGAACAGATATATATAGAGAGAGACAGACAGAGATACAGACAGAGACAGAGACAGAGACAGAGAGAGAACGAAACAATATATATATAGAGAGATAATGTGCAGACAGATATATAGATATATACACTCCCAAGCCAACGTACACAACAAATATTTTTATAAATCAAAAGAAAACGATTGACTCCATCAACACAACAATACAAACAATAAACACAAAAATATTCTCTTCAAACATAAAAAGTAAATGACGTAATTTTTCAGTTGACCGTGTGAATATAAATTAGCGTTCCAAAATTCTTCGAGTTGCTGAGGAAATTTAGTTTGTTGTTTATATATATTTTGTTTATATATATATATATATATATATATATATTATATTAAAAATAATTATAAAAAAATAATCATAATTTAAGCTCTACATCTGTATGGAACATTCTTTTTTTAAAAAAAATAAAAACAAAAATACTAAAGAACACCGTATTATTTACGTAACGTGTTCTTTCCTATTTTTCTATATATCTGCACACACACACACACACACACACACATATATATATATATATATATATATATATATATATATATATATATATATATATATATGGTGGTACTCGTTTGGAAAAAACTCGGATAGCTCAACTTGAAGTAGAACAAATCGGTACCCGAGAGAAAATGGGGAATAAAAAAAAAAAAAAGAACCAAGAACATTAAACCAAGGCGAAAACAATCGTCCAATGTTTAAGCTCCAAATCCAAAGAAAAAAAAACAAAACAAGTAAAAAGACAACTGCGTAAAGTGCTCAATGCACTAAGTAGAGCAACACCTAAGATAATCCTAAGGAGCCATACAAACCTACCTAGGTTTCACCTAAACGGATGGTCAGGGTAAAGCCGGCTAGAAAGGAAAATTACGGGACAGTATTTATTGATAATTCAAGTGGATCCTAGTAATATAAAATATTAAAACTGACCCACAAAAAGAGCTCAATGTATTTATTATTACAGAGCCATTAGTTAATAAGCAATAAAATCCCAAATCACCTCTGATGCGGAATAGCCTATTTCGCCAGACGAAGATATCGGTCGTCTGTCTCATCAACCCCGCCGTGGACTGAGTTCGTGTGAGAAATAGAAAAATTAAAAAAAAAAAAAAGATCGAAAAACTAATACAGAATTTATGCATTTCAATGTTTCACTCAGAGAAAAACCCGAGACAGTGTTCGGAGGATGGTGGAAGGTATTTGTCTTAAAGAGAAGAAGTTTTATAAAATTAAACCCCAATATTAACCTTATGACATTAATCAGATAAAAATTCGTGGGTAAACAATCCAAGTGAATACTAATAATTTCATTGAAATTCATTTAATATTACATAATTAATAATATTACATATTAATATTAATATTATTTAATATTTTAATGTTTAGTATTTTCATATGAACTTGGGTTTTTTTTATTGTTAAAAAGCTGAAGAATTTTAATACATTGAACATTATGGATTCAAAATAGGGAAATGGCGAAAATGCATTTCATTTTCGGCCATTTTAATTTTTAACGTAAAAAGAATTGAAGTTTACAGTCCTAACACGAATTGTATCGTAAGTCACGTTGAAATGCATTATTTCAAAATAGAGCTAAAAAATTCTGTTCCATATCACATATGCATGCTGTCCCCAAAAATGTACTCACCTTTTTTACTTTGTCGTCAATTTGAATATTTATAAACATGCATTTAATTTCATTTAATATTTAATTTAATCTATTTTCTTTCTAAATTAATAGACATAAATATTTCTTAATTCTAACCATTATGCTTCCTCTAACAAAAGCTGATGTAAAATTGCTAGATTGCATCTCCAGCAACGGCTATTAAATTGGACTCAACTTTCATAGATTGCTTTCGTAGTCTTTTGTAGGTTCATATACGATTCTTGATTAGACATCTGCTGCTTTTATCTGATATCTGCTCTCAATAGTCGAGTATAGTCCGAATAAATCTAATATTTTAATGTACACCCTTGTGCAAATTAATTGAAACAACCACTTTAGTTTCCTTTCTTCCACCAAATGGTCAGTTTTAGACTCACTGGAGTGACAGGGTGTAATCGATTTCTATTTTTTCCTCAGATGAGAGATATATGGAGTATCTCTGCGATGTCCCGTGTCGTGCGATTATTTTTATTTCTTTAATCATCTTTTCAATTTGGTCATCATGAATAACGTCATGACTGGCAGAACGTTCTGGCTCTACCATATCAAAATTTCCACTTCTGAATCTATCAAAACCCTACGCTATGGTATCATCTCCATAAACGACACATAATTTTTGTTGTTCGTACAATTTTCCCTTTCCGAAAATAGAGCTTAAAATGGCGAAAATGCGTTTCATTTTCCGCCATTTTAATTTTTAAAGTAAAAAGCTTAAAGGTTACAGTCCTAACACAAATTGTGTCGTAAGTCACGTTGAAACGCATCCTTTCAAAACAGCTACAAATGGATTACTCATATATATATATATATATATATATATATATATATATATATATATATATATATATATATATAATAATAATAATGAAACCTAATCTTTAATTTAGTTTACCAATATAATAAATAAATTACATTCATAAATTAATTTTAAATATTAAAATAGATGTTATTGTTATTTTTTTTTTTTTTTTTTTTTTATATTGTGGAAATACAATTAGTCGGGTGAATAAACTACTAAGATTTTAAATATTTCTTTATGTCCTAGATAAATATGTTTATTACAATAATAGTTATATTTAGTCTTGAAACTATTTACTTAAAAAATTAAACATTTAAGTTAATAACAAAATTTTTTTCAGACATCGAATTTTCTATCAAACATTGTAAACTATCTTTTACATAATTTTGTTAAAACAAAATTATAACAACTCCATCTCTCTTTCCCCCTAGACTCACTTGTATACATTTTCTACAATTCATTTCCGTTTTATTAACCATCTAAAGAGGTCAAGTTTCTGTCACTCCTCCTACTCCAATATAAAACATACTTAAGAGAGATATAAAATTAACCCCTCCCTATACTTTATATTGTCTGTTTAACTACCACTCTCAACCCCCTCTATTAAATTACAAAAATTACACTACCCACCAATTTCTAATCCCATTTTTTTTTCTCAATTCGTTGTTAGAAGATTTACCTGATGATCCTGAATCCTTAAAAAAGGATTTAGGTGAAATAAATTATCGTAATGGTACATTAAAGTGGTTTGTTTTTCATTATATATATATATATATATATATATATATATATATATATATAATATATATATATGAAAGGAAAACTATTAATTGCTGACGCGTTTCGTTCAATGTGGACTTTACCAAAGCAAATTATTAGTTGTTTCCTGTATATTCTGACTCTATCTGTAAGTTTTTGTTTTCCATGTCGAAAAATACTCTACTGGTTAAATCGGAGAAATTTTCATATATACATATATATATATATATATATATATATGATAGCTGGTCTCTCGTATTCGAAGATACCCGTCTACCAGGGTGGCTAGACAATTCCTGTTGTAGACGCTCGCTCAGGCACTATGCTGAGCTGACCTTAGTTACAATTTCTGGGAGAGAGCGTATTATCTAGCGTGATCAGCAATTTGAACAAGGCCAGCCCGGTCAAGTCAGCAATTACACTCACAAGGCTTAAGTCAACCCGTGGTATGGTTTTCAGGCACTTTCCAAAGATGCTGTACGCTGGGATCGACTTTTGATAATTTCTCCTTCCTGACAAATCGACCATGGTGAGATTTGAGCCCGGGTGACACGGTTAGGAAGCGAACTCATGTGCACGTGGCCGACTGGTTAGAACGTTCACTTCCTTATATATATATATATATATATATATATATATATATATATATATATATATATATATATATATATATATATATATATATATATATATATATATATATACTGTACTCAGTTTTGGGCTTTGATCGGAATTTGATATTTATAAACATGTATTTAATTTTATTTAATATTTAATTTAAACTGTTCATCTTCTTTGTAAGTCAATAAACATTATTTTTCATTTTAACTATTAATCTTGTTTGTAAGTCTGTTTACACTTCAATTCAAACATTGAGTACCATTTGCTGGACACCATATATATATATATATATATATATATATATATATATATATATATATATATATATATATATATATATCTTCATATATATATATATATATATATATATATGCACACATGCAGACACATATATATACATATGTATATACATACACACACATATATATATATATATATATATACACATATACACACAAACATATATATATAAAAACACCCACATACATACATACATATATATATATATATATATATATATATATATATATATATATATATATATATATATGGTAGTGTCACTTGCGTGACTAGACTCAAATTATCTTGCGCTATATTTTTAGACATTTTTACCCTTAGAATGATAGATATCCTAGATATACATACATGGCAAAAGTATATTACAACATTAAAATAACTATATTACGAGGGGCAACGCACTAGTTGAAAGGATTTTGAACATTAAAAAAATCCGATTTGAAGCTCAGAGACTGTCGAGTTAATACTGGGTTGCTTTTCTTTCGCATCATTTCATTTGATACGAAACCGTTTCTGATCCGACAGTGTTAACTGATGAACAAAAAAATGTTCTACTCCACTTCCCCGACACCATCCCCAAGAATATTCAAGGAATCAAAACAAGGTCTTTCTCTCTCTCTCTCTCTCTCTCTCCCTTTGGCTCTTTCTCTCTTTCTATCCTTCACCCTCTTTCTCTCTCTCACACACACACACTCGCACTCTCTAGCTCAATATATATATATATATATATATATATATATATATATATATATATATATATATATATATATATATGTTGGAAATATTTTGATTCTTATTGAGAAATTTGCATTGTATAATAAAATTAGATTTCCCCTCCCACTCTTCCAATTTGGAGATTACATTTTTTTCTTTTATTTTCTTTCTTTAATTCTTTTTTCTTCTTTCTTTCTTTCATTCTTTCTTTCTTTCTTTCTTTATTTATTTATTTACTTCAGAATTTATGTCTTTCTTCCTTTATTTATTTATTGTTCCCTTGTGTTCATCTTCCTTTTTTTATTTTTTATTTCTATTTCTTTTTTTACCATTCTTTGTTTGTTTCTTTCTTTGCTTTTTACTCCTTTTTGCCATTCTTTGTTTGTTTCTTTCTTTCTTTTTTACTCCTTTTTGCCATTCTTTGTTTCTTTCTTTCTTTCCTTTTGACTCCTTTTTGCCATTCTTTGTTTCTTTCTTTCTTTCCTTTTGACTCCTTTTTGCCATTCTTTGTTTGTTTGTTTCTTTCTTTTTTACTCCTTTTTACCATTCTTTGTTTGTTTCTTTCTTTGCTTTTTACTCCTTTTTGCCATTCTTTGTTTGTTTCTTTCTTTCTTTTTTACTCCTTTTTGCCATTCTTTGTTTCTTTCTTTCTTTCCTTTTGACTCCTTTTTGCCATTCTTTGTTTGTTTCTTTCTTTCTTTTTTACTCCTTTTTGCCATTCTTTGTTTCTTTCTTTCTTTCCTTTTGACTCCTTTTTGCCATTCCTTGTTTCTTTCTTTCTTTCCTTTTGACTCCTTTTTGCCATTCTTTGTTTGTTTGTTTCTTTCTTTTTTACTCCTTTTTGCCATTCTTTTCTTTGTTTCTTTCTTTTTTACTCCTCTTTGCCATTCTTTTCTTTGTTTCTTTCTTTTTTTACTCCTTTTTGCCATTCTTTGTTTGTTTCTTTCTTTCTTTTTTACTCCTTTTTGCCATTCTTTGTTTGTTTCTTTCTTTGCTTTTTACTCCTTTTTGCCATTCTTTGTTTCTTTCTTTCTTTCTTTTTTACTCCTTTTTGCCATTCTTTGTTTCTTTCTTTCTTTCCTTTTGACTCCTTTTTGCCATTCTTTGTTTGTTTCTTTCTTTCTTTTTTACTCCTTTTTGCCATTCTTTGTTTGTTTGTTTCTTTCTTTTTTACTCCTTTTTACCATTCTTTGTTTGTTTCTTTCTTTGCTTTTTACTCCTTTTTGCCATTCTTTGTTTGTTTCTTTCTTTCTTTTTTACTCCTTTTTGCCATTCTTTGTTTCTTTCTTTCTTTCCTTTTGACTCCTTTTTGCCATTCTTTGTTTGTTTGTTTCTTTCTTTTTTACTCCTTTTTGCCATTCTTTGTTTGTTTGTTTCTTTCTTTTTTACTCCTTTTTACCATTTTTGTTTGTTTCTTTCTTTGCTTTTTACTCCTTTTTGCCATTCTTTGTTTGTTTGTTTCTTTCTTTTTTACTCCTTTTTGCCATTCTTTGTTTCTTTCTTTCTTTCCTTTTGACTCCTTTTTGCCATTCTTTGTTTGTTTCTTTCTTTCTTTTTTACTCCTTTTTACCATTCTTTGTTTGTTTCTTTCTTTGCTTTTTACTCCTTTTTGCCATTCTTTGTTTGTTTCTTTCTTTCTTTTTTACTCCTTTTTGCCATTCTTTGTTTGTTTCTTTCTTTCTTTTTTACTCCTTTTTGCCATTCTTTGTTTCTTTCTTTCTTTCCTTTTGACTCCTTTTTGCCATTCTTTGTTTGTTTGTTTCTTTCTTTTTTACTCCTTTTTGCCATTCCTTGTTTCTTTCTTTCTTTCCTTTTGACTCCTTTTTGCCATTCTTTGTTTGTTTCTTTCTTTCTTTTTTACTCCTTTTTGCCATTCTTTTCTTTGTTTCTTTCTTTTTTACTCCTTTTTGCCATTCTTTGTTTGTTTGTTTCTTTCTTTTTTACTCCTTTTTACCATTCTTTGTTTGTTTCTTTCTTTGCTTTTTACTCCTTTTTGCCATTCTTTGTTTGTTTCTTTCTTTCTTTTTTACTCCTTTTTGCCATTCTTTGTTTGTTTCTTTCTTTCTTTTTTACTCCTTTTTGCCATTCTTTGTTTCTTTCTTTCTTTCCTTTTGACTCCTTTTTGCCATTCTTTGTTTGTTTGTTTCTTTCTTTTTTACTCCTTTTTGCCATTCCTTGTTTCTTTCTTTCTTTCCTTTTGACTCCTTTTTGCCATTCTTTGTTTGTTTGTTTCTTTCTTTTTTACTCCTTTTTGCCATTCTTTTCTTTGTTTCTTTCTTTTTTACTCCTCTTTGCCATTCTTTTCTTTGTTTCTTTCTTTTTTACTCCTTTTTGCCATTCTTTGTTTGTTTGTTTCTTTCTTTTTTACTCCTTTTTACCATTCTTTGTTTGTTTCTTTCTTTGCTTTTTACTCCTTTTTGCCATTCTTTGTTTGTTTCTTTCTTTCTTTTTTACTCCTTTTTGCCATTCTTTGTTTCTTTCTTTCTTTCCTTTTGACTCCTTTTTGCCATTCTTTGTTTGTTTGTTTCTTTCTTTTTTACTCCTTTTTGCCATTCTTTTCTTTGTTTCTTTCTTTTTTACTCCTCTTTGCCATTCTTTGTTTGTTTGTTTCTTTCTTTTTTACTCCTTTTTGCCATTCTTTTCTTTGTTTCTTTCTTTTTTACTCCTTTTTGCCATTCTTTGTTTGTTTGTTTCTTTCTTTTTTACTCCTTTTTACCATTCTTTGTTTGTTTCTTTCTTTCTTTTTTACTCCTTTTTGCCATTCTTTGTTTGTTTCTTTCTTTCTTTTTTACTCCTTTTTGCCATTCTTTGTTTGTTTCTTTCTTTGCTTTTTACTCCTTTTTGCCATTCTTTGTTTGTTTGTTTCTTTCTTTTTTACTCCTTTTTGCCATTCTTTGTTTGTTTCTTTCTTTCTTTTTTACTCCTTTTTGCCATTCTTTGTTTCTGTCTTTGTTTCTTTCTTTCTTTTTTGCAGTTTTTTGTTTCTTTCATAATTTTCCGTCTATATTTCTTTGCTAACTTTTTTTTCTATTCTATATCTTTCTTCTTGTTTTTGTTCTCCGTTTATTTTACTTTATATTTTCTCTCTTTTTTTTTTCAATTTTCTTTTTTCTTTCATGTTTTTTTACTTTTTTTTCATTATTAATTATCTTTTTTTTCTTTTTTTTTCTTTCTTTTTCTCTCCTTCTCTTTTTGTTTCATCTTTCGTCCGAGTTTTCCTATCCTTTTTCTTTTTTCTCCTTTTTTCTTTTTTTCTTTTCTTTCAAATATTATTTTATGCAGTTTCTTTTTTCTTTCTGTTTCCCTTTTTCAATGCATATTTTAACTTACGTATTTTCTCTTTTTCATTTCTTTTCTCATCCTTTCATTCTTTTCCTTCCTTTCGAACCAGTTTTCTTTTGCCTTTCCTTTTTCTGTGTTTCGTTTCCTTTCATCTTTTCCTTTCATAAAATCCTCTTTTCTTTCTTTCTTTTCCTCGTTTTTTTTTTTATTCCTTTCCAGATGTTCGCCTCCTTCAGTTTTTTTCTCTCTTCATATTTCTTTCTTAATTCTCATTTTCTTGCATTTTTTTACTTGCTCTGCTTTTTCAAATATTTTCCTCTTTCTTAGTTTCCTTCTTTGTTTCTTTCTTTATTTCTATGTTTCTTCTCTATCATTCTTCCTTCCCTCATCATTTTCTTTCTTTCTTTCTTTCTTTCTTTCTTTATCCATCTTTCTCTTTTCTGTCTTCTTTTCCCTTTTCTTCACATCTTTCTTTAACATATCTTCCTTTTCTTTCATTCTTTTCTTTAATTTTCTTTTTGCCATCATATTTTATTTCTTCCTCCTCACGTTGATTTACCACGCTTTCTTTCTTTTTTATTCTCTTTGTTTGTTTGTTTGATTCATTATTGTCTTCTTTCTTCCTTTCTTTCTTTTTCCTACATTCTTTTCACACTTGTTCTTTCTTTCTTTCTCCCCTCATTCTTACCCGCTCATTCATACATCCATTTATTTTCTTTCTTTCTTTTTTCTTTCTTTCTTTCTTTCTTTCTTTCTTTCTTTCTTTCTTTCTTTTCCCACTCATTTGTTCGTTCTCTCTCCGCTCATTTTTCCCCTCTCATTTCTTTTCCCACTCTTTCTTTCTTACTTTCTACATTCTTTTCTCGCCTTTTCTTTCTTTCTTTCTTTCCCACTCATTCATTCATTCATTCTTTCTTTATTTCTTTCTTTCTTTCTCTCTTTCTTATCTGTCTTCTGTTTTTTTATTTCTCCATTCTCACTACTCATTCTTTCTTTCTTTCTTTCTTTCTTTCTTTTTTCTTTCTTTCTTTCTTTCCCACTCATTCATTCATTCATTCATTCATTCATTCTTTCTTTCTTTCTTTCTTTTTTCTTTCTTCTTTCCCACTCATTCATTCATTCATTCTTTCTTTCTTTCTTTTTTCTGTGTTCTTTCTTTCTCCATTCTCCCCACCCATTCTTTCTTTCTTTCTTTCTTTCTTTCTTTCTTTCTTTCTTTCCTCTCTCAGATTCTTCTCTTTCTTTTTTCTTTATTTTCTTCCTTGACCTTAATCCTTGCTCTTATTCTTTGATCTTTATTTCCCCGCATCACTGTCTTGCTAGGCATTCAAATACGGACCCTTCCGAAATGGTAAATCAATTGTTCTAATCTAATTACTGCAACCAATTCAGTTCCCCAGCCCATCACCGATGTGTTTCCCGAGGAAATTACTGATTCACACACTATTAGCGATTCACCAACCGACTCACCACAAACCTAGATTTGCTAATAAGAACGATAATAATAATAATAAAAAACGCAAGCACAACATTTAGAAACTATATAAAGCCACAATTATTTTCGCTATCACAGAAATGCATAAATCTATTTCGGCCTTTTTACACATAACATATTTTAACACATCAGAATAACGGTAAAATTCAAAGTTCTTCAGATGCAAAAAACGAATCCAGTTTTAAACTCCCAGTCACTGACTTAGAATCCAAAGTTTTTATAGGATGCTCCTTCATGGGAATATTAATATTAGCCGTTTCCTTATGAGGAAATATTTGGCATTCATTGGCCGAGCAGCTGGTTTATAAAATCTTTCTCTTGAAACACTTTTTCAGGAAAAGACGTTCAAGTCCAATAGCTGTTATGGATCTTTCCTGTATTGATCGGGGTTTCCTTCCTTACCATTGGCATTCATTGGTTGAGCCGCTGCTTATAATTTTTTTCTCTTGAAACACGTTTTCAGGAAAAGACGTTCAAGTCCAATAGCTGTTATTGATATTTCCTGTATTGATCGGGGTTTCCTTCCTAACCTTTGGCATTCATTGGTTGAGCTGCTGCTTTATAAAATCTTTCTCTTGAAACACTTTTTCAAGAAAAGACGTTCAAGTCCAATAGCTGTTATTGATCTTTCCTGTATTGATCAGGGTTTCCTTCCTAACCTTTGGCATTCATTGGCCGAGCCACTGCTTATAAAATCTTTCTCTTGAAACACTTTTTCAGGAAAAGACGTTCAAGTCCAATAGCTGTTATTGATCTTTCCTGTATTGATCGGGGTTTCCTTCCTAACCTTTGGCATTCATTGGTTGAGCTGCTGCTTTATAAAATCTTTCTCTTGAAACACTTTTTCAGGAAAAGACGTTCAAGTCCAATAGCTGTTATTGATCTTTCCTGTATTGATCGGGGTTTCCTTCCTAACCTTTGGCATTCATTGGTTGAGCCGCTGCTTTTAAAATCTTTCTCTTGAAACACTTTTTCAGGAAAAGACGTTGTTTAAGCCCAATAGCTACTATAGATCTTTCCTGTTTGATGGGGCTTTTTGTTGTATAGGGAATAAAGTGTCTTTGCCGATACCGTAGAGGAAACCTATAAATGGTAATCAGAGTGACGTCTAAGTGATCACTATTCTCTATACTATCCACTATATTATTTACATTATTCGGACTATTGTCCTCATCTTTGTCGCCATATTTATCACAACGTTCACTGGATCTAACAAACGCCTTTATCCACTGTGCCATTTGTCTTTGAGGATATTTTTGTGGCATAGCATATGTGCTGATTCCTTAAGTTTACGAATTTTTCAATGGAGTTCCTTGTCAATGATCTCAACCTGATCCCACAGAGGGTGGTGATCACCCTTCTCTCTCCATATATGGTCAGCCACGCCTGATTTTTCTACTTCCACTCGTGTTCTAGTTTTCTGGTGTTCTTGAGGCCTTACCGCCTGAGCCGACCAAGAATAGAAATAAATACAATATGGGAACCAGTAATAAGGAGTGCCAGAGAAAAGCAATGATAACAACATAGTTGCAATATGAGCTCTGGTAAAAACATAAATTGATAACAACAAAATTGCAATATGAGCACTTGGAAAAATGGTTGCTGAAGATATTAGGTTTATAATACCCAGAAATTCATACCCAGATGTCCTCAAGGACACAGTGGATAAAGGCGTTGGTTAGATCCAGTGACAGGACCCAAAGTGTGTGAGTTCAATACCCGGTTAAGGCAGTGTAGAACTTTCAGAGGGATATTATCAGGATTAATCATGACACGTGGAACTAGAAAAGTCTACTGAAATGAAGGGTTCAGTTCGACATTCCAACCACCTGAAGAAGGCCGGAGCGTACACCGGCCGAAACGTTGTGATATGGCG
>OZ010598.1:79698623-79726123 GCA_963932145.1 Acanthosepion lycidas | reverse complement strand
TTATGAGATAATGGCAGGACGTGACGGCCGTGCGAAATAACGAAGGGATGGACAAGCACAATTATAATAGGTATGGTTTGGTTTGTTTTGTTTTACAGTATATCAACCTCAATGGGTTATTAATGCCGACAAGATTTTTATTTACACTATTTGCATTCTTCGGACTATTGTCCTTATCTTTGTCGCCATGTTTATCACAACGTTTCGGCCGTTGTACGCCCCGGCCTTCTTCATGCGTACTACTGCTGAAGCGTTGTGAAAAACATGGCGACAAAGATGAGGACAATAGTCCGAATAATGTAAATAGTGTGCATAATACCTCATCTCAGAAATATAGACAGATACTGAACGGCCGAAACGTTGTAATAAATATGGCGACAAAGATGAAGACAATAGTCCAAATAATGTAAATAGTGTACATAATACCTCATCTCGCAAATATAGACAGATACTGAAAGGCCGAAACGTTGTAATAAATATGGCGACAAAGATGAGGACAATAGTCCGAATAATGTAAATAGTGTACATAATACCTCATCTCAGAAATATAGACAGATACTGAACGGCCGAAACGTTGTAATAAATATGGCGACAAAGATGAGGACAATAGTCCAAATAATGTAAATAGTGTACATAATACCCCATCTCGCAAATATAGACAGATACTGACGATATTTATTGTTGGTAACACTTTTTCCAAAATTGTATTGCTGGTAATATTTTTTTCTTTAAAGATGTATTGCTGGTAATAATGTATTGCTGGTAACAATTATTTACAAAAATATACTGCTGGTAATATTTTTTCTTTCAAAAAATGTATTACTGACTATATTTTTTTCCTTAAAAATGTATTTCTGGTAATATTTTTTCCTTCTAAAATGTATTACTGGCAAAAAAAATCTTTATTTTTTCTTCAGAATTTTATTGCTGGTATTAAATCCTATTTTTATACTTTCATTGTGTTCTGACCCCAGTTTGGGAGTTAACTATTTACTCATAGTTGGGACCTTAACAGGTGCTACCCCCCCGGGTTACGGTGTACATGGTAACACCAGAAATTTAGAGGTGGTTCCATGCTTTTCAAAACCACCTGATCAGAGGCCTTGCTGTTGGACGTAGTTTATCGTCCTATCCAGGACGCTGATGTAGAGTATCTTTATACCCAGGACGCGGATGTAGTTTATCATCATACCCAGAAGACTGATGTAGTATATCGTCATACCCAGGACACGGATGTAGTTTATGGTCATATCCAGGACGCTGATGTAGTTTATTGTCATGCCGAGCACGGGATGTCGTTTATTGTCATACCCAGGACGCGGATGTAGTTTATCGTCACACCCAGGACGCGGATGTAGTTTATCGTCACACCCAGGACGCTGATGTAGTTTATCGTCATACCAAGGACGCGGATGTAGTTTATCGTCATACCCAGGACGCGGATGTAGTTTATCGTCACACCCAGGACGCGGATGCAGTTTATCGTCATACCCAGGACGCGGATGTAGTTTATCGTCATACCAAGGATGCGGATGTAGTTTATCGTCATACCCAGGACGTGGATGTAGTTTATCGTCACACCCAGGATGCGGATGCAGTTTATCGTCATACCCAGGACGCTGATGTAGTTTATCGTCATACCCAGGACGCGGATGTAGTTTATCGTCACACCTAGGACGCGGATGCAGTTTATCGTCATACCCAGGACGCGGATGTAGTTTATCGTCATACCCAGGACGCGGATGAAGTTTATCGTCACACCTAGGACGCGGATGTAGTTTATCGTCACACCCAGGACGCGGATGCAGTTTATCGTCATACCCAGGACGCGGATGTTGTTTATCGTCATACCAAGGATGCGGATGTAGTTTATCGTCATACCCAGGACGTGGATGTAGTTTATCGTAACACCCAGGACGCGGATGCAGTTTATCGTCATACCCAGGACGCTGATGTAGTTTATCGTCATACCCAGGACGCGGATGTAGTTTATCCTCATACCCAGGACACTGATGTAGTGTATCGTCATACCCATGACGCGGATGTAGTTTATGGTCATACCCAGGACGCTGATGTAGTTTATCGTCATACCCAGGACACTGATGCAGTTTATCGTCATACCCAGGACGTGGATGTAGTTTATCGTCATACCCAGGACGCGGATGTAGTTTATGGTCATATCCAGGACGCTGATGCTGTTTATCGTCATACCGAGCACGGGATGTAGTTTATTGTCATACCCAGGACGCGGATGTAGTTTATCGTCACACCCAGGACGCGGATGTAGTTCATCGTCTTACCCAGGAGGCGGATTATAATAGTATTATTTAGCAAAAAGGAAAACATTTTTTTTTATTAATCTTTTCACTCCAAGCAAGGCAATAAAGACACTAAGACTTGGGCGTTTAAAGAATATAAGAAAGACATAAACATCATTATGGTGTATATTTTAAAACAATAAATAGAAATGCATTCTATAAACTTTTCATTAAACTTCTGACACTGTTTTAATATAGGTTTATGGCCGTATTACCTTGAAACACCGGCTTTCGTATGATCACCAAAGTTAATCAGCGTCAAGCCTTGATGAATCTCCCGATTTCTACATATGAGAGACCAACAGCTCACTTTAGAAATAACTGCTAGACTGTCCGCACAAATGTTTTAATTTTGGCAGTATTCAACCATCTTTTTTCTTAATCAAGTGCACCCCAAACCACTGAATGACAGGATGTTAAAAAAATTAGAAAACAGAAACACCGCTAAGGAGCGAGTACAGAAGAAGAAGAATCAGGACGATAAAAGATAGCGATTGACTTTGCATTTAAATTTTTGAATATTAATGTTGGCTGGATAGCATGGAGCCAGGAGAGTGTTCCATAGGCGAAAAAAGAAATTGTTAACATAGATCTTACGGTTTCATCTAGCCAAATCAAATATCGATGAGACCTTACCGCCAGTCTAGTACTACGTTTAAATTCATAAAATATAGGTATCATAGTGAAAAGCTCTTCTTAGTAATTACTATAAAAGTAATTATAGAAGCCGGAAGCGAAGACACTGTTAGCATAGAACCTACGGTTACATGAAAATTTCCATGAACGGAAGAATTCAACAAAAAAGGAAGTCTTGAATAAAAATGGCATCAGAAAGAAAACTGAAAATCAGGAAGAGTCGAAATTCCTTGGACACGTAATAAGAAATGAAAGCTTGGAAAACTTAACACTCACAGGGCATCTTCAGGTCAAAGGAGGTAGGAAAAGACAGCGGGTCATTTAACTGACGAGCTTGGGTGTATGGATGGAGGAACGAAACGAGGGTGTCTTAGCAAAGCGAGAAAGACTAAGAGCTGTTCGTAATAGAGAGTTGTGGAGAGACGTGATCGTTTATGTCCTGAAGGGAGAAAACACATAGAAAAATAATTAATTCGCCTAGGTTAGAACGCCCTGTTTACCTTACTCTTTAAAGTAGATGCTTTTTCGGAGGTATGTGTGCGAAAGTGAATTAAACTGACTAGGCTGGTATTTTAACCTCGCCCGCTTATTCTCCTTTCCGCTCAGCATCCGGAAGAGACAGTTGTGGAATACAACACAATAATGTTTCAAATTTCAATTCGTTAGAAACAAAGAAACGAGTGTTGGATTGCAATGTGCTTTTCATTCTTTAATATGGGAGTGAATGTTGGACAACCGCTCCGATGATGAGGAGAAGACTGGAGGCAGCAGAAATGTGGTTCTACAGAAGGATACTGAACATTTCATGGACGGAGCGTGTAAGCAGCAAGAAAGTCTTAGAGAAAATGGCAACAAAGTGAACACTTTTATTCAGAATCAGGAAAAACATAGTTGCGATTCGTTGGACATATAAAGAAGTGCGAGAAAAGAAAATGTTTGCATAGGACTTAGGGTTACAGGAAAATTTCTATGGGCGGAGCAAAATCAGCAACGGGGAAGCCTTAAAGAAAATGGCATCACTTATGCTGAAAATCAGGAAGAGTCGAAATTCCGTGGACACGTAGTGAGGAATGAAAGCTTGGAAAACTTAACACTCACAGGGCATCTTGAGGTTAAAGGAGGTAGGGAAAGACAGGGGGTCACTTACCTGACGATCTTGTGTGAATGGATGGAGGAACGAAAGGAAGATGTCTTAGCAAAAGGAGAAAGACTAAGAGCTACAACTAATAGAAAGTTGTGGAGAGCCATGATTATTTAAGTCCTGAAGAGACAAGGCACAAAGAAGAAGAAGAAGAAGAAGAAGATTTGAAATTACTACGTATAATGAGGAAGGAGAGCTTGGAAAACTTAACACTCACAGGGCATCTTCAGGTCAATGGAGGTAAGGGAAAGCAGCGGGTCACTTATCCGACGAGCTTGTGTGAATGGATGGAGGAACGAAAGGAAGATACCTTAGTAAAGGGAGAAAGACTAAGAGCTTCACGTAATAGAAAGTTGTGGAGAGCTGTGATCGTTTATGTCCTGAAGAGACAAGACACCTAGGTTAGGACGCTCAGTTTGCTTTACTCTTTAAAATAGATGGATGGGACTGAGAGATATATTCCTGCTTTTTCGGAGGCTAATATTTCAATAGTGAATTAAACTGACCAGGCCGGAATTTGAAACTAGTCCGCCTCTCAAAAGCCCCAGTCTCCCGATCAGAGGCCTTGATGCTAGATGCAGTTTATCGTCAAACTGACAGCTACTTATTGGTGTGTGGGTTGGAGTAGGAGTCTTACCCATCTGCAGAGGTGCAGCGTATTCTACAGCCACAGCTGACGGGTAAAGCTATTTAAGATTTCTTGCAAATGTTTCCCAATTGAATAATGATATAACACTAAAAAGAAATTGTGGTCAACTTTCCGGTGTACTGGACACTTTTTTTAAGGTTTTTAAGCCTAAATGCCAGTGGTGCGCATTATAGACAAGAACTTACATTTGTCCTGCCATATGCTTCGCAATATAACGGGACAGTATAGCTGAAAATGAGTCATATCCACCGTTCAGTTCGTTAGAAACAAAGAAAAGAGTGTTGGATTGCAATGGGTTATCCATTTTCTAATAAGGCAGTGGAGAAGACTGAAGGCAGAAGAAACGTAGTTCTACAGAAGGATACTGAGAATTCTATGGAGGAGCGAATCGGCAACAAGGAATTCTTAGTGAAAATGGCAGCAACGGGAATATATTTACACTTAGAATGAGGAAAAAGACAGTTCGGATTCTTTGGGCAGATATTCTTTGGGCATATTAATAGAAAATAGAGAGCCACTTGACTGAAGTGTCTGTATTTACGGGGGAGGGAGTCTTATCAAGAAGAAGAAGAAGAATTCTCTTCCTCCAAACTTTACGGAAGAACTGATGACAAACAACCCTCTTTTTCATTTACAGATTTCTTTGGCCAGCTATTACTATTCAAGGTAAGAAAATACAGTCTCATCTGGTATTTAATCCATAGATGGGGGAAGATGGATCCATAACTTTTCAAAGTTTATTAGCGCAAAATGAACGAAATAGAATCGACCGGAATTTGAACCTGGACTGGACATTACACTATCTACGCCGATATCCGTCACAATATATATATATATATATATATATATATATATATATATATATATATATATATATATATATATATATATATATATAGAGAGAGAGAGAGAGAGAGAGAGAGTGAGTGAGAGAGAGAGAGTGAGAGAGAGAGATTTGTCAGTTCTGAAGTCACAAGCCATCATGATCGAGTTATTGAAAGTACGGGTCTGGTTCCAAAACTGATCACGCCAAATTATGCCCTCTCTCCCGAAAAATATATATAGCTCGAGTATGGATAGGTATCCGGCAAAATGACAGGTAATGACCAGGTAGGAAACAGATCTTAATCTAACATGTTTCACTTTATTAAAGCTTCGTCAGAGATCAAGATAGAAATTATATAAATGGTTAAAAGCGAAGAGACGCACATTAATTGTCTGTTGTGTTCGACTATTTCATTGCTTAGATGTGTGTCACGTGTATTGAAGTAACAGATAATATTTAAATATATGCGGCAACCATTCTCGACGCTTAAGTGTGTAAAAGTTAGTAAGATGCAGTAGGGTGCTTTGATTTGATACGTGTCACGTGTAAGGAAGTAACAGATAATATTCAAATAAAGAGAAGAAAACATTCGGGATGTTAAAGTATATAAGGTTAGTGAGACGCTGCAGGATATTTTGAACAATTTTTCAGTATAGTATATCTTGATTTTTATGTATTTGGAAGAGATAAGTTAGGTTCAGGAATAATGGATCTGTAGAAAAATGGCGATGTAATGTAATTATTCAAACGTGTGTTAATACTTAGTAATGTTGGTTTAAATATATTTTCATAAAATTTTCTCTTGAAAGGGTTATGTTCTTTTTTATAAGGCTGGCATTGGTGAAATGAAAGTTATATTCTACGTTATTGCGATGTAATGCGAGAGAATTTAAATGTTTATCTAAATGCAAATCTCTTTTGTGTTCTTTGATGCGGGTCTTTAGATCACGTGAAGTCTCCCCAGTACATATATATATATATATATATATATATATATATATATATATATATGTGTGTGTGTGTGTGTGTGTGTGTGTGTGTGTGCATAAAATAAAGTAGCTATTAACAACAAAACAAAATGTCTTTAGCAACTAGAAGAATTGAAAATATGAATACAGTAGCTTTTTCTAAATTCTTCTAGTTGCTAAGGACATTTGGTTTTGTTGTTATTAGTTACTTTGTTTTTTTTTTAATAAATTCATTTCGTTTTTGCCTTGAAATAATCCACATTGGACGAAACTCGTCGGCTAATAATACAGTTTTCCTATTGTCTTTTACGTTTACACACACATACACACACAGATACACACACACACACACATATATATATATATATATATATATATATATAGAGAGAGAGAGAGAGAGAGGAAAGAGAGATGGATGACGTGCGGCAGAAATATTAGATTTGTGCAAAAATAATGACGTAATAATGTCGTTTTTTTATGTATTTTTTACGTCAAAAAGCGACATTATTACGTCATTATTTTTGCACCACCCTAATACCTCCCACATAATGCTAAGACATTCGTGATAATGTGGTTGATGTAGTTAATATCTTTGTATTAAGTAAAGAAGATATATATTTTAAACAGATATATTTTAATTATAGTGTAAAACTTTAAATGAATTAATAAAAGTAACTAATGTACGTTTATTCTTCATTAACATAAATAAATATTACTCCTATGCAGAAAAAAATGCAAGAAAAATTTTCTGAAAAAATTTTTAAAAAAGTTTAAACTAATAAAAAAAAAATAATATTTTTGACACTCGAAAAGAACCTCCAATCATTGATTATCTGGGGCAAGGAATGGCTTGTGAATTCTGACTCCCCAAAAGCAAAACTTCTTTCATTTAGATAAGTTTTTTGTGTTGTCTCTGGTACCAGCATTTCTGAGGCTAGTCACTAAAAGAGCAACTATTTGCAACTTTCGGGACTCAAGTTTTCCACTGACATGAAGGGGAGAGATTCATCATCGTCATCGTCATCATCATCATCATCGTGCTCATCATCATCATCATCGTGGTCATCGTCGTCGTCGTCGTCATCATCATCATCATCATCAATCATCATCCTTTGACTTTTCTAATCGCAGGGCTTGGGATCCGAATGCAGAAGCCCCTCCATTTTCCACAACGGTCTATCAACGGCAGCCATCAGCAATTCTGGTAGAGTCATACCTGTCCATTTTTTTTAATATTGTCCAACCAATTTTTGCGTTGGTGTGGCGTCCTCTCCTACGTCCACCCTCATGGTCTTGCACAGGCTGTCCGTGCCTTGTAATATGACCAAGCCACACCGTCTTTCTCCGTTTGACAGTAGCGAGAAGAGGTTCCTGTTGTCCTACAAAACTTCCAACCCTTTTCTGCACAAACTCATTCGTGTATTTGTTCACCCAATATAAGATGCCAAGGAGTTTTCTCATGCATTTGTTCTCAAACCCTTGGATCCTTCTCTCTGTATCTGCCAACAGTGCCCCCGTGCACACATAGAATCAATTACCAGGTCTATGGCTAGGAAATTTGGTTCCCTGTGTCGTAACAAACATTTTCTCGTCTACCATTCTCCCGTGCATTGAATATTGCTGTCATATCTGGTATGGTCTTTCTGCTATATATCTCAAAGATGCTTGACAAAATACAAAGGATGGTCTTTAATAGAATCCTGACTTTGAATCTCTACTTTAGTCATTTTCTCACCGACGAAACGTGGCTTCCCTCTGTCTTTTCTACAAATATTTCCATGCAGTTATTCTGATAAGCTGTTCACCTTAGTGTCTCTACAGCATGAATTTAAGCGTGCTACTAGATTGGCAGCTAGGTCTCACCGTTTTACTCTTGAACTAGCTAGACGCAGCAGTATGTTCCATTATAATTGTTTCTTTTCTCGCACTTCTCTCCCGTGGAACTTTCTTCCGATTTCTTGCTCCACTCTTAACTACAATCTTCAATAATTTAAATGCAACGCCAATCGCCATCTTCTGTTTTCTTGAAACCTATTCTTTTATTGTACTTTCCCCTCACTAAAGACTTCTCATTCTCTTTCACTTCCAGTAACCCCTTGCGTCTTAGTGGCATTATCGCCATCTTCTATATTCCTGAAACCTGTTCTTTTATTGTACTTTTCCCTCACTAAAGTCTCCTTATTCTCTTTTACTCCCAGTAACCCCTTGCGTCTTAGTGGCATTATCGCCATCTTCTGTCTTCCTGAAACCTCTTCTTTTATTGTACTTTTCCCTCACTAAAGTCTTCTCATTCTCTTTCACTCCCAGTAACCCATGGCGTCTTAGTGGCATTATCGCCATCTTCTGTCTTCCTGAAACCTCTTCTTTTATTGTACTTTTCCCTCACTAAAGTCTTCTCATTCTCTTTCACTCCCAGTAACCCATGGCGTCTTAGTGGCATTATCGCCATCTTCTGTCTTCCTGAAACCTCTTCTTTTATTGTACTTTTCCCTCACTAAAGTCTTCTCATTCTCTTTCACTCCCAGTAACCCCTGGCGTCTTAGTGGCATTATCGCCATCTTCTGTCTTCCTGAAACCTCTTCTTTTATTGTACTTTTCCCTCACTAAAGTCTTCTCATTCTCTTTCACTCCCAGTAACCCCTGGCGTCTTAGTGGCATTATCGCCATCTTCTGTCTTCCTGAAACCTCTTCTTTTATTGTACTTTTCCCTCACTAAAGTCTTCTCATTCTCTTTCACTCCCAGTAACCCCTGGCGTCTTAGTGGCATTATCGCCATCTTCTGTCTTCCTGAAACCTCTTCTTTTATTGTACTTTTCCCTCACTAAAGTCTTCTCATTCTCTTTCACTCCCAGTAACCCCTGGCGTCTTAGTGGCATTATCGCCATCTTCTGTCTTCCTGAAACCTCTTCTTTTATTGTACTTTTCCCTCACTAAAGTCTTCTCATTCTCTTTCACTCCCAGTAACCCCTGGCGTCTTAGTGGCATTATCGCCATCTTCTGTCTTCCTGAAACCTCTTCTTTTATTGTACTTCCCCTCACTAAAGTCTTCAATTCTCTTTCATTCCCAGTAACCCTCTTGCGTCTTAGTGGTATTATCGCTTAGCTTGGGGTGAAAAAAAATACTGACAATGTTGCAGCCTAAGGAAGATTTCCAAAAAGATTTTTTTTTCCTATTTTTCACGAGGGTACAAGTCTATTTATTTTACAACATTATTTTTTTAATATTATCCTAATTCTCTTTATTTTTTGGCAAAAATAAAATTTATGTATAAAAAGAACCTTCAACCTTCGTAGATATATAGACGTAGTCATGTGACAAATACTTAAGGACACATGGCACAGTGGGTAAAGGCCGTGGTTAGATCCAGTGACAGTACCCAAAGAATTGTGAGTTCAATACTAGGTTAAAGCAGTGGAGAACTTTGAGAGGGGAATTAACAGGAGATAACTGATAACTGGCATGGCACTTGGAACTAGAACAGTCTACCCCAACGAGCGAAATAAACATCCCAACCACCTGAAGAAGGCCGGAACGTACAACGGCCGAAACGTCGTGATAAATATGGCAACAAAGATGAGGACGAGAGTCCGAACAATGTAAATAGGGTACATTGTACCTCATCTTAGAAATATAAACAGATATCAAACGTTGCATTTTTCCCGTGGAAATTCGCACGTTTGTCAATATAATAAGTAGTTTTAATTCGCAAAGACAAAAATAAAAGAAAAAATAGAACAGTGTTTAAAATGAATCGACTCAGTTTTAATTTAAAGTTTTCTTTTGTAATGCACCATTTAATGGCGACTGCTGCAGATCCGCGTCTGTTTTATCACGGCTGATTCAGTCGAAGATTTCAGTTGAAAAAAAAACGAGAGAAAAATGCGTCTTTTTAAAAAAGAAACCGCGGGAAAGTAAAAATTACAAAAAAAAAAAAAAAAAAAAAATAGAACTAAAGAAAAGAAAGAAAGAAAACAATAAATAAAATGCACGGATTTCACAAGCCGTTTAAATATATTGCCTGAAAAGTAAACATTGCAGCATCTAAAAAAAAAAAAAAAAAAAAAAAAGCGCGCCTGCGCGAAAAAAGCCGTGCACAGCTGTTGAACTATTGCATTGAAACAGCGCATGCAGACGACAGGGAGGCAAAAAAAAAGAGGGCGGCTCAAGGGATGTTTGGACAGATTCAGAAATGTGGAAAGTTTTACTGAAGAAGTTTTTTTTTATTTAATGAACGATTTTTAAAAGGCTTTTGTCAGGATGCACCTATAATCAATACCTTTAAAAAAAAAAAAAAAAAAAAAAAAGACTAACATTTTTTCCCCAACTATATTTCCCTTAAACTTCAAAACGTTCGTTTAAAACTCATAGATAATAACTTAAAATATACTAAAAACGATGTCCAGCATTACTTGGGCTAAGTCCTTTTACTCTTCTCTATGGAGCTGCACAATCGTTTTCCTGTTTGAGAGACTTACGCAAGCCGTAAAAACGGCGTTAGCGATAATGTAATTAACACACATGTTCTTACCGTCATTATAAAGTGATGCTTTCTTTATTTTTTCCATCTATCTATAGGTAAATTCTCGTAGTATGTAACTCAGCTATATTTAATACAGACGGCCATATGCGTAAGTATATACCTTAGAAATGGGAGAAAAGCTTCTTTTTTTTTTCAGAGATAAGATTTTTCTATAATTAAAAAATTGAAGTCTTGTTATCATATTATCACTGTGGTTAGTCCCTTTTTGTTAGCTCAGAAAATTGTTATCCTGTCGAAATAGGCGAACAAAAAGGAAGTTTTTGTGTTACCCTTGTAGTGTATATAATTTATAAATTGTAAAATAAATGTGTTTTCCCCTTTTAAAATTTTACGCAATGGTCGTCTAGTTTTTTTTAATTTTGCGCCTATTATAGAGGCTTAGTGTTTCTACAAACGAAGTTTCGTGTCTGGTACAAGGACTTGTAGTTGGTAAGAAAGTAAAAATTTTACAAATCAAAAGGCGGCGCGCACTAATAAAACATTCAAAGATAATTCTTCGCAGTAGAAACATTAGCTATTTTCACTACAGAAGACCATATGCCTTAGAAATGAGTGAAAGCTTTTTTTTTTTTTTTTAGAGAAAAGATTTTTCTATACTTAATACAATTGTTATCATATCACTGGTGACAGTGTGATTTACACGTGCCGCTAGGTATGATTTATTTCTAAGTAATTCATTTGAAAATGAAAAAAAAAAAGGATATGTCTTCTCCGCCGAAAAAAAATTTATTATGTCTGTTTCTTGTTTCAAAATCAAAATATTTTTACATGTATGATCTTCCTTAGTGAAAATCGCCGATCTTCTTTTCGGCCTCCTTTGCGTCTTTAAAATATTCGCATTGCAGCTGATGGATTCTTTTTTCTTTTTTTTTTTTTCTTTTAAGATATCGAAATTTTAATTAAGAGAAAAATTTTGGAATGTAAAATTTTCACTGAAATATACTGGCTATTTTTCAAATCTTCAATCGAAATCCAGAAAAAAAAAGAACAAATTTTAATCAAAATGGCCGCCACAATATATTGAAAGAAAGCTCGAGTTTAGGCCACATCTTCCTGGCGTCAGTATAAACTGACGCCTTCATATATCTCAACTCTATAAACTAAAATGGTGTAAAGTAAAATATTTACAGAAATATGTTGGAAAATTCCCTAGTTTTCATTTGAAATCAAAAAAAGAAAAAAAAACAAACGCTATTTATGCAAAATGGTCACAATATATGGAAAAAACGATGTCTGTCTAACCTTTTCTTCTTGGTGCCAGTTTAAATTTTACTTTTCTATTTTTACTTTCCGTTTTTGTACAACTAAACTGAAAATTGTTTGTCATATTTTTACTTTCCGTTTTTGTACAACTAAACTGAAGATTGTTTGTCCCATTCTTGCTCCCACTCTCAATAAAATGCTTCTATGGCATTCGTCTCAAATAGCCTCTGTCAACAAAGTCCAGATCCAAGATGAAGAATGGACGAAGATGGATAACTGGCACCTCATAACCACCTGCTTGGAGTAGATGGATATCTCAACAGCCCAAGAAGGCAGTCTATCTAGGGAAAGAAAAACCTTGATTATAAATATCCACATCCTTGCGGTCATATCCAAACGAACAGAGAAAAAGATATGGAAGTAAATCCCAGACATAAAACAGAGAGTGGAATCCCTGAAGACGGTTGGCTATCGAAAATGATAACTTTCCGCAAACTCCTGTAACTAAGCCTGCAACTCCCGAAAGGTAATGCTCTGTATTCCTTTGGACCTTGTCAATACAGATAAAGGGACATGTAGACTGAGCAGCAGACGGCCTCCATATAACATCACCCAGGCATGCTCGCTGACCAGACCACTCGAGTCTCACCACGAAAGGACTGAATTTTGACTAAACATTTATCTCGCGAGATTAACGGATGGCTATACTATAGAGCACAATCTATAGTAATAGGAAAACAAAAAAGAAAAAATAGTAATTTCTGTTGGCAATGCTTATTGTAACCTCTTATTGAAATATTCTTTGTTTAGAGGCATATCAACACCTTATGGGTCATTTAATGCCGAAAATTAATTTTCTTGTGAGTATCAGTAAATGTTTATTATAAAAATACATTATTGGTATATTTTTAAATTATATTTTATAAAAATATATTGCTCGTAATTTTCTAACTATGAAAATGTATTACTGGTATTTTTACTATAATTTTTTTTTTATACTTTCATATTGTTTTGACCCCGTTTTGGGGGTTAACTATTTTCCCATAAATGGGCCCCCCTAACAGGCGGTACTACCTCTGAACAGTGTGGATCTGGGAGCAACATAAATTAAAATGTAGTTCCAAGCTCCACGAAATCTCCCGATCAGATGCCTTGCTGCCGGATGTAGTCTATCCTCATGCCTATGACGCACTCAGATATTCTGTTTGAATAAATTCTCAGATAACCATGAATAAGTTTACCGTCATAAATATTTATAAATATTTATAAATAATAAAAAAAGCAGAAATAGAGATAATGAAAAGTGGATCTTGTCTCTGTTTTTGACGTCATTTGAGGTCAGTGGTCAAGAATATCTCGGAAGTGGAATTAAGATCGCTTTTTTTACTGTTAATTTGTTCATAATTTATATTTTTTTTCCATGTTTTGATTCCCGTGAATATGATTGATCTAAATTCGTGTGTTTCTTTTTGTTTTGTTTGGCTGAAGTTTCCTCCTGCGCTCATTAGCAATGCGCAGTTTTATTCCCGCTTCTATAGCTTCATTTATGCGTACATTTAGCTCCTGGTAGCGCATAAGTGCTGGGTTCGCCACCGGGAGAGAAAGATCACCGTAAACCATCATAGGAAGATTATTGTTAATGTGTCAATGCGACTCATTTCAGCTGCTTGAACGAGTTACGTGTTGATAATGATCTCCCTTCTGCGTCGAATCTGTTTGTCAACAGTTTTCATATTTTTTCAGCAATCACTATTGCTTTGCTTGTCCTATTGCCCACCGCCGGACGAAAGCCATTTTTTAATCCTTTCCACACTACAATTACTGATGCATGGCTTGAAAGTCGATGCTATGTCGCCGTTCAGATCACTGATTATAGAGAAGGATTTCCGACATGTTTATTCATTTAGTAGTCGCGTTAAATCGCCTGTAAATAGAACGTCACTAAATACAAAATCATCATTTATATCCATACAAGCTTGTCGACCATTCCTCTTCTTGCACAGTCATTTTTTTTTTTTTAAGCAGGATGTTGAAGTCAGAAATCACAGTGATGAAATAACTCGGGCTGAGGAGTCGGAGAGCCGAGTTCGAATTCCACTCGAGTCCATTGCATTCATTTACGTGCTAATAACTTTGGAAAAGGTATGAATCCACTATCTAGCTATGGATAAATAGCAGAACAAGCTGGGCTGTATATTTTTGTGCAACGAGTCTAGGAGAAGGAAACCCTGAATTTAAACCACCTGTTGTTCCTTGTAGGTCCTATCTCTTTAAGCAAAAGATAACATTAAAAACAAATCCACCCCGGAGGGACAGGGTCACCACAACATCGCCGGTGCAAGCCATTGCACTATTCTATTTTGAATGTCACCATGAAACACAAATGCGGAATGGACTGAGGAGGTGACTAAAGCTTAATAAATGATGATAATGTTCACGTCGGTCCCTAAGCATGATCCCTTATTATGATTTTCTTTCTTTCATCGTGTAAACCGAAAACTAGGGGGCGCTGAAAAGATCTGGAGCTGACCCATTCCCCAAACCTGGAAAAACGACCAAGCAGAATATTTTTCGTATTCCTTTCTTAAATAGCCTCGTTAGATGGAAGCTTTCATACGGATGTCATGCATAGCATCAAAACTGTTCTGAAATATCTAAAATGGTAACTGGATACCGCCGCTTTCTAAAATCTATGGTTGAAAATCGCTTCGAGCGAATAAAGCCTGAAGACCATCTGTCTTTGAACATTGTGGGCTGGCTGGCTGGCTGGCTGGCTGGCGCTACATAAGCACAACCAAAGAACTATACCAAATAAAAAAAATTTTAAAAAAACAACACCCGCAACAACTAAAATGGATATTCAAAAGTAACTGGAAGAGAAAATAATGACATAATCAAGATGTTAGCATTCCACACTACTTCAAACAAAAGGTTTGAAAGGAAACCTCCATCAATACTGGAAAGACTGATAATAGCTACAGAACTTGAGAAACCTACTTTCTAGAAAAAAATATTTTAAGAGAAAGACTTTATAAATTTCAACCGAAATCAGTACTGACTGCATGGTCAATACATTCCAAATATTTCCTTATAGGGATAAATTACCTTTATCATTCTTGATAGAACTGAGGATATTTTAACACCAGCTGATTGTTTTTAAATCGGTATCGCCACGAGCAAGGCAGTAGAGCCATTAGCACAGAAGAGGTTACACAATGCGGAAGTATTATGAATATTACAAATGAATAGAAAGAGAAAAGATCACTCAGGAAGACATTAGATAGCGATTGACATTGCGTATAAATTTTTGCAGATTAAAGTTGGCTGGAAAGCATGGAGTCGGAAGGGAGTTCCACAAGTGAGAAGTGCAAGAAAAGAAAATCTCAGCATAGAACTTACGGCTACATCATACCAACTCAACTGTAAATTGATTAAACCTCTAGTCTAGTACTGCGCTTGAATTCATAAAGTCTGGGTACCATAGCCAAGAGCGATATTTATTCTGTTAACTACAGAAATGTGGCACAAGGCCGAAAAGGGGATTGGGGAAAGAACGGTCTTCTTCTGTCTTAACTATAACTTAGCTAGCCGCAAACACTGACCCAATCGTACGAAACAATATTCCTTACACCAAAACAACACATTCATACGTACCTTTCTTACTACAAGCACCATAATACCTTTTTGTCGTTTTTGTCTTTTTGTACCATAGCCAAGAGCTGATCCGGTCAATTACCATGAAAGTATTTATTAAAATGGCACCGAGAGGCAATCTTACGGCGGTGGGAAAGTGACTGAAAGGGTGCTGCAAGATTATGACCAATAATATTACTTATTCTTATTTGAAACTTATCAAGGATCTCCAAGGACACCTAAAGATATGTGGCAGCAATATTCTAAGCATGGACGAATCGTAGACTTATAGATATGCAAGATAGATTATGGAGAGAAAAATTGTCTCACTCGAAAACCGACTTTCTTAGAAGCTGACTTAGCATTGGATTCAATGTAGTCTTTCCTCTTCATATCAGCTGAGAACTCAATGAGTTACTTTTCTTGAGGATAGCATCATCCATGCTAATGGAAGGCACAGAGGGGTCTTCCAGAGGATTAATGGAGAGAAGTATGTAGAAATTCATATGGGATAAGTTTATTATTTAATGACAATAGCAAATTAACCCCCACATTTTATATGCAATGGAAATTAATACTTCGAGGAATTAAGTTCTACCACTGACCCACTTCGCAAGTAATCAAATGACCAAACAGCCGAATAATCCTTGTATTTAATTCTTGTAGGAGATCATGTATTACTTAATAACATTAATAAATCGACCTCACATTTTATGATATGGCACCGAAATCCGAAGGCACGTTTGAACCGCAAAAGAGGACTTCCAGAAATTCAGCAAAGTATCAAGAAACAGAAAATTTGATTAAAAACACAAAAAAGAGTGCTAAGATGTTAAGTGATACCAGCCCTCCTATATGCGGCTCTACAGAAGGATACTGAGAATACCATGGACAGGGTATGTAAACAACGAGGAAGCATTAAGTGTGATGAATACAAAAAAATGGACAATTACAAATAGAAGCTAAGACTATTGAAATTTCTTGGCCACATAATGAGGAAAGACTGTTTGGAAAATTTGATTTTCGCAGAATATATTGAAGGCAAAAGAGACGAAGGGAAACAAAGAGTAACCTAAGAAGCTTGGATAAATGGATATTTTTATCAGTTCGCATCGTGCAAGACAATAATGTCTCAGGGGACTGTTGGGAGCGAAAGAGAATGAAAAGACTTTAAAAGGAACCGGAAACCCAATCTTAAACCGGAAACAAGGGGTAAAATTCTACACCTGTTCAGAAGGACGTGGAGGAGTGTGAACCGGACGATAGGCGAACCTAGATTACAAGACAAAAAAAAATGGATGCACCCATAGAAAGTCGATTTTTGTATTTTTACCAAGACAAATGAGTAATTGGATTCGTTTATTAATACAGGCTATTAATACAGGTGTATATATGTATATTATACAAGTCAAAAATGATTTAGTAACGAAAACGATCCTAAGCATACTGGCTTAAAGTATAAAAGTAATCTATAGACAAACAAATACAAAAATATGGGTGAGTTTGAAGAAAATAAGGGTGATTTTTAGGGGTCTGGAACGGAGAGGAAATGTTCCCATTAATTTCAATGGGGGGAAAATTGATTTGAGATACGCCTCTTTTGAGTTACGAGATCGGTCTTGGAACAAATTAAACTCTTACCTCAAGGCATTATATCTATATCTATATCTATCTATCTATCTATCTATCTATCTATCTATATATATATATATATATATATATATATATATATATATAATAAAAAGCTTAAACTAATATTCCATGGTCATAATTTATTCCATTGGAATCGTAAATACGATCCAATTCATCAGACCTACAAATTCAAAAAGAAAACAGAAAAAACAACTCTGGAAATAAAAATAGAATTTAGAGAGAGTGTAAGTATGAGAGTGTGGGACGAATGTTAGAGCTATACAGAGGATTACAGACGAGAGAAAGTGGGGGATTAAAATTTAACAGAGAGAGGTTTTAGAGAGGGGAGTCAAAGACGTTTTAAGTGAGAGAAATATGAATGTTGTCGGATGTCTAATACATTAAAGATGTAACCGGGAAGGATACATTTTGTGGTGACATACACACACAATAGACGATCTAATCTTAAAGATCAGAAGAAGAGGGAGGGAGAGGATGTATATATATTTATATATTTTGCATATGTATGTGTATATTTACCACTAATATTATATATATATATATATATATATATATATATATATATATATATATATATATATATATATATATATATACCAGTACGAGGCAAAAAATGAACGCACTCATAGAAAGGCGATTTTTGTATTTTTACCAAGACAATGAGTAATAGAATTTGTTTATTAATACAGCGTATTAATACAGGTCTACATATGTACATTATACAAGTCAAAAATGATTTAGTGACAACAACGCCCCTAAGCATAGTGCCTTAAAGAATAAATGTTATCTACAGAGGAAGAAGGACGAGGGTAAATTGCAACTCTTCCTGTGGCCTAGTCAGAATCCTGACCTTAAACCAATTGAAAAACTTTGGGCGATAATGGACCAACGTGCCCGTAATAGGAAAGTAGTTAACACAGGAGATGAGCTTTTTCGCGAATTAAAGGAATGCTGGAAAAATCCGGCGAAGGACATTGACTTACTAAAGAATTTAGTCTATCGCATGTCACGAAGAATTAAGACCGTTATTATAGCAAAAGGTTACCCAACAATATAATAAATCATTTTTGACTTGTATAATATACATATGTAAACCTGTATTAATGAAGGAATTCTCTTACTCATTTGTGTTGACAAAAATACAGAAATCAACGTTTTAATGGATGCGTCTATTTTTATTTACATCGTGCTGTATATTACAGAAAAGTGAGTGCTAGAGACAGTAAAAAAAAAAAAAAACATTAATTAGAGCTTCAAAGAATAGGATTCGAATCGAATTGATTCTTTATAGCTTACCAACCTTTTGCAAATTATTTATATCCAAAAAAATATGTTCAAATTGTTAAAAAAATGTTGAGGTAATAATGTAGCCGGTGATTTGCTCGTAAGTGTATATAACGGACCCAACTGGAATTGAAACTCGGCTCTCCAATTTCCAATTCAGAGCCATTATCTAATACATCACCCAGACATCCAAGCTTACATTTTTGAAGATCAAAGTTGAAAGGAAAGCAAGAAGCCGGAAGAGAATTCCAAAAGCGAAAGGTGCGAGAGAAAACTGTTAGCAAAGAACTTATGGTTATAACTAGTAATTTCTACTGTAAAATGAGACCTAGCCGCCAATCTAGTACTGCGCTTAAATTTGTACCTCACCATAGGAGAAAGCTCATCAGAAAAAATATCATGAAAATATTTATAGAAAAATCACAGGGAAGCTAAGTTACGAGTTTATAAAAAAGTGGATGAAGACAAGATGCCAGGTCAGGGCCAATAAGATTGCAGATTATCCTTTGTATTTTTTTCGAGAATCTCATAGCAGAAGTAACAGACAAAATCATTACAGTAAATTGCGATGTACAAGTCGACCTGACGTATAAGCCGACCTCAAGATTTTTAGCTCTGAATTCTGAGTTGGGTTGATGCCTATCGTATAGGTCAACTCGCAAATACACGGTGAACCAGCAGTGCCACCAAACTTAGGCCGGTTTGTAAATGAAGGCTATAGTATACGAAATCCTGTACCAAAACTACATAATGTCATACCACTTATCTGTACATTGAGACACTAGTAGTAATATTAGGTTGGTGCAAAAATAATGATGTAATAATCTCGTTTTTTGACGTATTTTAACGTCAAAAAACGACATTATTACGTCATTATTTTTGCACCAACCTAATATCTTTCTATATGCGTTGTATAGCAAACAACTTATAAAACACACATATACGTAAGTACCGTATATTGAATCGGTATAACTTAGCAAACATTTAAAAATCGTCAAGTCTACTGCTAAACTCATTAATGTTAACATAAACCACTATAAAAATATTACGTCATTATTTTTGCACCAACCTAATATTAATACCGTAGGTTACATATCATACCTGCTAGGTTTTTTTTTTTGGAGGGGGGGGTTATAGCACGGCTACATGTCATATGTTAATGCAAGATGTGACACATGGCCGAATGTATGGGGCACTCATTGAGGACCGAATTCACTACTCAGTCGTAATTGATCTAGCAAGACAAGCTTTCTAACCATTACAGCACGTCGAGGTGCCCAATCCGTCTGCGCGGGTATATAAATGCACACTGTGCCATGTGTCCTCGAGGACACATGGCACAGTGTGCATTTATATATCCGCTATATAAGTCGACCCCTATTTTTGGAAAGATTTTCCTAGGCTTGAAAACACGAAATGTACACTGCAATTTACGGTAATAACCGTTTGCAAAATAAAAGAGGTCCCACCAACTACGGGTTTCTTAAACAACAATT
Source organism: Acanthosepion lycidas (assembly GCA_963932145.1). Taxonomy (NCBI): domain Eukaryota; kingdom Metazoa; phylum Mollusca; class Cephalopoda; order Sepiida; family Sepiidae; genus Acanthosepion; species Acanthosepion lycidas. The sequence continues at coordinate 79,705,775 of OZ010598.1, read as the reverse complement.
ACAAATCGGTCATTGCACTTAGCACCAAAGGTATATCAGAGAGATACCAAAAGAAATGCGATCCGCACAAGATTAAAAGATTGTTCAAATTTCCACTATGAACTCAGTAGAGAAACTTCGAAATCAGGTATAGCAGATCAGGTATGGAGAGAATGTAAAGTAAGGTATCTGCGGTAGGACGAGGACCATATCACAGACAAACAACGCACCATTAAAAAACAAAAATAAACAAACATCAAAGCGGTTATGAACCACTAGATCGAAAGACATATTGTCATCTTTGCAGAAAAATAGTTCGTCTAAAAATGCAAATATGATAACACGTCTTTCGATCGTTTCTTGTTTTTATCTTTGGTCTTTGTTCGTTTGTTTATTTATTATAATGTTATTATAACGTTTCGACCGCAAAACACTTCGTACTTCTGTTGTATTTTGGCATGTTGACGAAATGAAATATAAATAAGACACTAGGAGCAACAATGAGGAATAAGAAATGTGGAAGAAGTCCATCGCATACGTTGATCCGGTGAAATGATCAGCAGACCAAGCGTAGATATGAACACCAACGATATCTAAAGAAGATATGGTGAAATTGAGTTTCCTAAAACGTAACTTATGATTAAATACACTTAATTGAATTAAAGTTGCGAGTTCAACACGTTGCGTGAAGGACTTCCAAGTGCTTCCACTCACAGGCACGGTACCGTTAGCAGAAGCGAATCGCCTGTTCACCTCAGAACCTATTAATACTCTATAATAAATTCTAACACATCCAAGTATCAATTTTTAATGCAAATTAAAAATTAAGATAAAATTAAAATTAAAGAATAAAATTAAAATAAAGATAAATTAAAATTAAAATTTGTGAATTAAAATTAAATTAAAAATTAATTTAATTAAAATTAGAATAAAAAAATTAAAATTAAAATTTATAAAATAAAAATTAAAGTTTGTGAAATTATAATTAAGAAATAAAATGAAAATTATGTAAATTATATAAATTACATAAATGGTAACACATGCAAGAATCAATTTTTAACGCCAATTAAAAATTAAGATGAAATTAAAATTAAAGAATAGAATTAAAATTAAGACAAATTTAATTTAAATTTGTGAATTAAAATTAAATTAAAATTGGGATAAAAAATTAAAATTAAAATTTGTAAAATTAAAATTAAATTAAAAATTAATTAAAATTATAATTAGGAAATAAAACTGGAAATTATATAAATTGAATAAATTATATAAATTGTAACATATGCAAGAATCAGTTTTTTAACACCAATTAAAAATTAAGATAAAATTAAAATTAAAGAATAAAATTAAAATTAAGATAAATTAAAATTAAAATTTGCAAAATTAAAATTTAATTTAATTTAATTGAAATTAATTTAAAAATTAAAATCTAAAAATTAATAAATAAAATTAAAACTATATAAATTGTACAAATTATATAAATTATATACATTACATCAATTGTAACAGATCCCAGAATCAATTTTTAACGCCAATTAAAAATTTAGATAAAATTAAAATTAACGAATAAAATTTAAATAAACATAAATTAAAATTTATTGGAATTAAATTTAATTAAAATTAAAACTTGTAGACTTCCAATATAAAATTACAGAATAAAATTAAAATTAAGATAAATTAAAATTTATTAAAATTAAATTCAATTAAAATTAAAACTTGTAGTCTTCAAAACAGAATTAAAGAATAAAATTAAGATAAATTATTTTGGTAACAGTAACAAATAGTCTGTTCACCTCAGAACATATTAATACTCTATATAAATTCTAACACATTTTAAAAAATGCATGATTCGCATTCTCTCTTTCCTTCCCTCTCGTCATTCTCTGGTTACATATATATATATATATACATATATATATATATATATATATATTAATTGATTCATCGAGTCTGATAGAAACCTCAGGAAGCACTGGACGGCCGTTTCGTCCTATATTTGGGACTCATCAGCAGTGCGCATCCACTACCGAGGGAATCGAAACCCCGACAGTTAGGTAAGCGAACACCATACCAACTGCTCCACCGGGCCTCGGTGACGAAGAGATTGCAAATCAGACTCAATGAAGCGCCGCTCACTCCTACATTCCGTGGTGGAACTCAACTGAGATTCTCTCTGATTATAGGACCGAGCCTCCTGGAGCCACGACTACTCTCACCAAGCCGCTCCAACTGGAGCATTAGAAGCTGGTTCAAGCGATGATAAACACAAATAGTAATGAGGAGGATTTGATAATTATATTAATTGATTTATCGAGTCTGATAGAAACCTCAGGAAGCACTGGACGGCCGTTTCGTATATATATATATATATATATATATATATATATATATATATATATATATATACAGAGAGAGAGTGAGAGCCGAGTTTGAATTCCAGTCGAATCCATTACATTCACTTACGTGCTAATACCCTTGGGAAAGGTGTGAATCCTATTTTTCCCCCTCCAGCTATGGGCAAATAGCCGGACAGACTGGGTTCTATAGCCTTGGATGGCAACTGGTCTAGAAGAAGGCCAACTGTGAATTCAAAACCTGCCAGGGGTAGTTTGGGGTCTTTTTGGCACGTAGTGCACCAGGTCTTTGAATTCGCACCTTCAAAATGTGTGGATGGGTGGTGTCGAGGTGTCAGTTTCCTAGGAATTGATCTGCTTGACCCTCATACGTTGAATTCGACGGAAGAGTCGAGAGTTTATATATATATATATATATATATATATATATATATATATATATGGCATGAAGATTGTGTTTAAGCATGAAACAGTCTGTCGCCGCTTTGTCTTGACCTCAATGTCCACTTTTATATTTATATACGCTCTATCCCTGATATGAAGTACTTTAATCTATAAATATAGAATATCTTAAAACTTCATCTTTATCACCTATCTATCTATCTATCTATATATATATATATATATATATATATATATATATATATATATATATATATATGTGTGTGTGTGAGTGTGGGTGTGGGTGTGGGTGTGGGTGTGGGTGTGTGGGTATGGCAGGGGTTGTAATGAAACACTCACAGTCAATTCAAAACTGTGCACAGATATTCAAGATCAAATATTTCATTACTCAATAAATGATGATGTTAATTATTAGGATAATAGTAATTATCATGATAATGTTAATTATCATCATAATGGTAATTATCAGGATAATGGCAATTATCTTGATAATGTTAATTATCATGATAATGATAATTATCCTGATATAATGGTAATATTAGCTGGAAGCATTCAACATTCGTTGTCAGGGCAAACACCGCTACTGTCTAGTAAAATTTATTGATTATATCTTATATTTACGGGGATTTCCTTCCTAACCTTTTGTTTGGAGTACTCTGGAATGTCATCATCTTGATTATATCAATATTTATCTTCAAGTCACATGTACTATCGCAGTCCACAAGGATACATGACACAGTGTATAAATGTGTTAGTTAGATCCAGTGACAGGACCCAAAGGAGTGTGAGTTCAATACCTGGTTAAGGCCGTGTAGAACTTGGAGAGGCGAATTAACTGGAGATAACTAATAACTGACATCCATTAGACATGGTGCATGGAACTAGAACAATCTCCCACAGCGAGCGAAATGAGCGGATCAGTTCGAGATTCCAAACACCTGTAGAAGACCGGAGCGTACAACGGCCGAAACGTTGTGATACGTATGGCAACAAAGATGAGGATGATAGTCTGAATAATGTAAATAATGTTATCGCAGTGGTTCTCACCTTTTTTCGTCCAGTGCACCCTTTTCATCAAATGTCGGTATGGCATCCCCCCACCAACTTTCCAAGGTTGTCCGACTCAAAGGGTGCATTTCACATAAAATGCATATTCTTTTTTTCCGTATTAATACATTTCATGGATTGTTTTATAGAAGAGTGAGTTTTACCAATTTAATAGCAATAGAAAATGTTGATGGATTCTTAAACTTGGATATGTGTACAGTAATTTGTTTTAATTCATAACTAATTATTAAATACAGTATGTAGTCGAGTTTTATGAGCTTTTTTTTTTTACTCAAAAAAGGGAATCGGACTATACAAAAGTAATTTCTTTGTGGAGGTTAAAAATCATTCATTTTCAGTAATCCGTTGCATTATACACAGATAGTTCTGGAGGGTTTAAAATTCATGCATTTTTTGAGATCATAACCTACTTGGTATACTTACGTTCACACGGTAACCTTGGCTAATTCTCACGGTACCTTTGGCTAATTCTCACTGTACCTTTAGCTAAATTTTAAACGGTACCATTGGCTAATTCTCACGGTACCTTTGGCTAACCTTTAAACGTTACCTTTGGCTAATTCTCACAGTACATTTGTCAAATTCTCAAGGTACATTTGGCTAATTCTCATGGTACATTTGGCCATCCTTTAAACGGTACCTTTGGCTATCCTTTAAACGGTACCTTTGATTAATTCTAACGGTACCTTTGTCTAATTCTCACGGAACCTTTGGCTAATTCCCACGGTATCTTTGGCTATCCTTTAAACTTTGGCTAATTTTCACAGTACATTTGTCTAATTCTCACGGTACCTTTGGCTAATTCTCACAGTACCTTTAGATAACCTTTAAACGGTACCTTTGGCTAACCTTCAAACGGTAAATTTGGCTAATTTCTCACGGTACCTTTGGCTAATTCTCACGGTACATTTGGTTAATTCTCACGGTATCTTTGGCTAATTCTCACAGTACCTTTAGATAACCTTTAAATGATACCTTTGGCTAACCTTCAAACGGTACATTTGGCTAATTCTCACGGTACCTTTGGCTAATTATCACGGTACATTTGGTTAATTCTCACGGTACCTTTGGATAACCTTTAAGCTGTGAGGTTTGAAGAAATGAAGCCAGAGACGACACGAAACGCAAAACATTTTAGACTTGCTGCTGTTGGAAGTCCTGAAGTGGCGTGATGTCTGTTTATTTGGTACAGTTCACTGTTTGCGATTCTGTACCGCAAGTCCACCATTTTCGAAGAAAGAATGGTCCTCTCTAAGTCCCCCAGGCTTCATCCGCCCGAAGCCATTTTTAATCATTGATCTTAGGAAGCAGTTGTACACAGCGCCATCCTCACAAAAATCTCGAAGTGCCGAGTCTATTTAAGAACGTGTCCATAGTCATTATTTTATGTCATTATTTTTTCTTCAGGTTAAATGCTGTCCATTTTTTAATTGTTGAAAGTCCTCAAGTGGCGTGATGTCTGCTATTTGGTACAGTTTATTGTTTGCGATTCTGTAGCTCAAGACCATGATGTTCGAAGAAAGATTGATCCTCTTTAAGATCCCCTGGCTTCATTCGCCCGAAGCCATTTTTAATCATTGGTTGCATACAACTTATAGTTTAGATATGTCTGAAGAAGTTTAATGCGATGCGTGATATCTATGTAAATGTCTCGATTTGATGAGGCTATTTGAGTAAATGTCTCAAGTTTTTGTTTTAATGATTTGGCTTTATAGCAATTTGGTGCAGTGGGCCAAACTACCCCTAGGACCAAATTATTAGACATAGAGTTTGCTTATTTCCTATACTAAATCTATTATAGCTAATGAATAAACCTTTTTGAAGTGTTTCGTATTTACTAATTCGACATAATTGATTTTTATGATGGATTCAGGGTAGAAATCACTGCCTTCATTCCAATTCCAAATCATTGTTTCTGTTTTGGAAAGGTTTATCTTGAGTTTTATTTCTTAGAACACTTTATAGAGGATGTTTTCATTTTTGTGATTGATTCAGGGTAGGTGACATCATTCTTTCTTTCTTTCTTTCTTTCTTCCTTTCTTTCTTTCTTTTTTTTTCTTACCGTCTTCTGCCTTTATTTACGCTTCCTTTATCTTAATCAGTTTATTTTAGCAATATTTTCTTTTTCTTTCTTTCTTTCTTTCTTTCTAACATTTTTCTTCTTTTCTTCCATTGCCCTTTCGTTTGACTAAATTCAATTCCTTTCTTTCTTTCTTTCTTTCTTTCTTTCTTTCTTACTTTCTCTTCTTTCTTTTTTCTTGCCGTCTTCTGCTTCCATTTACGCTTCCTTTATCTTAATCAGCTTCTTTTTAAACTTTTTCTTTTTCTTTCTTTCTTTCTAACATTGTTCTTCTTTTCTTCCATTGCCCTTTCGTTTGACTAAATTCAATCCCTTTCTTTCTTTCTTTCTTTCTTTCTTTCTTTTTTTTTTCTTACCGTCTTCTGCTTTCATTTACGCTTCCTTTATCTTAATCAGTTTATTTTAGCAATTTTTTTTCTTTTTCTTTCTTTCTTTCTTTCTTTCCGTTGCCCTTTCGCTTGACTAAATTCAATCCCTTTCTTTCTTTCTTTCTTTCTTTTTTCTTCTTTCCATTTACGCTTCCTTTACGTTTATCACTCTCTTTCAAATTCTTTCTTTCATTATTTCTTTCAACTTCGATTCTTTCTTTCTTCCTTTCTTCTTTCCTTCCTTCCCGATGCTCGTTATTTTCCTTCTTTCTCTCTTTGTAGCCGTTGATAATATTCACTATTTTTTCCTTCTCTCTCTCCCTTTACTCCACTTATTACACCATCGTCACTTTTTCTTTTCCTCTTTTTCTTTTCCTCTTTTTCTTTTCCTCTTTTATTTTTACTTTTCCTTTCTCTTCCTCATTTTCAATTCATTCCTTAACTTTTTTTTCTTTTTTCCTTGCTAAGAACCCTTCTTTTTTTTCATTCTTTTTACCTTTTCTTTTTTTTTCTTTTTTTTTTTTCATCCTTTTTCATTTTGCTTCTCCCCTGCCCTCGCCTAACCCATAATTTCTTTCTCGCCTTGGAATTAATTTCCCTCAATTTGTATTTTCTGCCTTTCTTTTCTCCTTTTTTGTCTCTTTCAATCTCTTTATTTCTTCCTTTCATCAATAGGAAAAGAATGTCAAATCCCTTTCCACACTTGCACATATGTAACAATGAAGGGAAAGGCAATCGTTGCAATCGCCTGCAGTCGGAGCCTTCATCTTTATTCTTTTTTTTTTTTATTATTCCGTTAAAACAAAACACGCAAATTGTCCGTTCAGGCCTCTTCCTGCCACAATAGGCCCAATCTGTTGTGTAGAACCCAAATACATTAAAAATTGAACACTTGCACGCCACA
>OZ010598.1:79678623-79688623 GCA_963932145.1 Acanthosepion lycidas | reverse complement strand
ACCTGCAAATCGCATTTCGGGCTCATCCTCACGTGGCCATAAAAGGAAAGCGTAACAGAGGAGGAGAATTCAAGCTTGTACTACGCTGTCCTCGAAAGGGGCGTCAAACTAAACGATGTGTTCGTAAAGGAAATCAATTTTTCCATTATAGAGATATGAACAATAAATTGCACTGCAACCTGAGCGTGAGTGAAATCTTAGAACTAATATTTATCTTTGATCTTTTCGTGTCTTTCCTACAAGATATACGAAGTGTTTATCACTTAAATAAATGTATGTATTGGATTTGATAGCGTGTTTATTTTGACCTCTCTGACTTTAATATAAATATAAATAGTATATAGATATATAAATGATAATATAAGGTTTAAATAAATATGTATACACATACAATATTATATAATATTTCGATGTTGCGTTAGACTTCACGCTATATTGAGGTAGACCTCACGCTATAGACGAACCGGGAGGTACACCTCACGCTATATTGAGGTAGACCTCACCACGCTATATTGAGGTAGACCTCACGCTATAGACGAACCGGGAGGCAGACCTCACGCTACCGGGAGGTAGACCTCACGCTATATTGAGATAGACCTCACAACGCTCTATTGAGGTAGACCTCACAACGCTATAGATGAACCGGGAGGTAGACCTCACGCTATATTGAGGTAGACCTCACGCTATATTGAGGTTGACCCCACTCTAAAGTAGCACCGAAAAATACTAACGTTTTTTTTTTAAAGTCAATCATTTTGATTCTTTTCATTATTTTTTGGTATCACGTGAAATGCCAGACGATGGAACAAAGTACTAATGATTCATTATTTAAGCATAGACACACAGACATTTCTTTCTATCGTTTCTTAATCTGGTGAAACCTAGGTAGGCGAAACGCGTAATCAAATCTTGTTTCAACGAAACGTTTTTCATTTGCATTCTATATCTTATTTTAAACAAACACATTATATATATATATATATATATATATATATATATATATATATATATATATATATATATATATAATACTTATTATAAAACCCAGGTTGTGTGTGTGTGTGTGTCTGTTCGTTTATATATTGGATCGGATTTCCTACATTTTTGAACCGATTTCAACAAAACTTCACAGGACTACGCAAAGTTACCTTGCGGTGGTTCTGACAGCACCCCAAATTGGAAAACACTATTGTTTTTGCACAAAATCAATTTGAAAACACGATTAAGAGGCATCGCTGTTGCGAGAATGAAAGGGGGACAACTCATATCGAGTTATACTTATTATAAAACCCAGGTTGTGTGTGTGTGTGTGTCCTACATTTTTCAACCGATTTCAACAAAACTTCACTATTTTTTTTTTGCAGGTAGTGTTTCTTATTGTCTTGCACACTTTTTTCTTTATTTTTACATTCAGAATGCTTTAAAAATTCCATTTACAAGACAATTGTTTATAATAAAATTCTATTCAATCGGTAGACTCACAACGATTGAAAACAATGTTTTTCTTTGAGTTTGGGTTTGGCCAATTCATTAAAAAAAAATAAAACTAATTAAGACATGCGTGTCCGTCAACCTTAAACAATAATCTTTGTCAATTTTATTTTTCAGTCTTTATGATAGTCGATACTTGATCTATTTCTCTATCGCCGGGCTCTACTGCTAGTATATATATATATATATATATATATATATATATATATATATATATATATATATATATATATATATATGTATATACTAATGAGCCAGGTACTAGCTACCTTAATTTCACCACATGGGATCTTCAGGTTGAATTGGATAGCGTCTAAACTTATTACTCGATGAGCTTTTTTCTTTATACTATTAGGTTAGTGCAAAAATAATGTCGTTTTCTCACATAGTAACATATGTGAGAAAACGACATTAATTTTGCACCAACCTAATAGCAACTTCAAATACTGGACGATTTTTTTCGATCTGTTCGAAGATTTCTGGTGCTTTCTTATTTTTTTCCATTTTTCTTTGGATGCCAATTTATTTGAAAATTGTGCTGGATAAAAACCTGGATAGATTTTTTCACCCACCGAGTTTAAATAGACCTCCATAAAATTTATATATATATATATATATATATATATATATATATATAGATAGATAGATAGATAGATAGATAGATAGATAGATAGATAGATAGATAGATAGATAGATAGTTTAAGAAAAACTAGGTAATCCGTATGGGTAAACCAAAGGAGGGTAAAATCCAGAGAGTTCAATGTAAGTCCAGAGCAAATAATTTAAATAAAAACAGACCACTTTAAGGTTCCATGTAATAAATTATTTCACCACAGCCCTTTTAAAAGGACTGCGGATCATCAGACTTTACTTCCAAACAATAAATGAAAAGAAAATTTACACATTTTTGACGCGCCTTATTAAAGATATGTAAATTAACGAAGTGAGGAAGTGAAGGGGTGAGAGAGAAGACATGAGTGAGTTAGCAGATATTGACACATTTAAACGGTTAACTTAACGGAAGTTATAAATTGAAATCGAAGGGGTAGAGAAGAAAAAAAAACTCATAGAGAGAAAAAGAGAGAAGGAAGTCAAGAGAAAAGAGAAGAGAAGATGTCACTAATTTACTTTGTAAAAAAAGGCTAGAAACAGACGCTGTCATTTTGTTTTACTTTGAAAGTGTTATTTTGGGGGTTCATAAAAATTATAATGTTTGATATAAATTTGTATTTCTCTAAACGGTCTACAAATATTTTAATTTGATGTTTGTTAGTGATTTACATTTTTTTTTAAATTTTGGGTATTTTCTATGAAATAGTAGATTAGAAAATTATTCATAGAAAGTACATTAAAAGAATAAAATTTTATTTTAAAATATAAGTTTACTTCTAGTAATCTTTTTTTTTTAAAATGAATTTAACTCGTGACTGTTTCTAGATAGGTAATCCCTTCTACTTAAATTTTAGTCAAGTTAATATGGGGTAATATATAGATAGATAGATATGTGTTTGTAGAAAATAGAATACCTTATAGACGACCCGTTTCGCCGACAGCACTTATTCTTCAGGTAGGAATGACAGACCAAACTGTGTGTAAGAAAAGTTCGTTGTGATTTTTTATTTATTTATTTTTTTTTATAATCAGGGAAGCAATAAAATAAATTTTATAACCAGTGACTGGTTTTTTTCTTGTAACATATTCATTATATATATATATATATATATATATATATATATATATATATATATATATATATATATATATGTTTCATTAAATAATATAGACAAGTGTTGTCTATTTTATGTAAATTCTTTTCATAGCGTTATGAAAAGAATTTACATAAAATAGACAACACTTGTCTATATTATTTAATGTAACATGTATGAATGAAAAAATGCTGCCTAAATACACACACAATATATATATATATATATATATATATATATATATATATATATATATATATATATATATATATATGAACATATATTGTTAAATATAAAAAAACAATGAATGTCTATTATGTTTGACCCTGAGCTGTTCTAAACTCCGTATATTTGATTTAATTTCGGGTAAAAAAAAAGACAAAACCTCTCCAGCATTTGGATAATTTTTATTAAGCTGTTCCTTGATCTAAGCTTTCGGCTTACATGAGACATCTTCAGAGTGGTTATGTAGATATTTAAACAAATATATTCACCATCAAAGATGATATTCTGTTATGTCGACACAGAAGATTGCTATGCGCCAATAACGGTTTTGGGAATAGCAGACGCGGGTCGTAAATTCATGATGCGGTTCTATGACGTCGACCAGGAAATGTTTCAGGAATAAAAATTGATTCTAAAATCGAATATTATTTCCATAAGGTATATTCAGTAAATTAAAAAAATAGCTTAAAGTCTAATGTCTTTTTCTAATAATATTAGGTTGGTGCAAAAATAATGACATTTTTTGACGTAACGTCAAAAAACGTCATTATTTTTGCACCAACCTAATAATATAAGTTTTTGACTTTCTCATTAGGTTATCTGTATTTCTTTTGCTTACTTTAGGCTGAGATGGACATAAAAAAAAAAACAATAGCAAAAAAGACAAGAAAGATTAAATTAATAGATCGTGTAGTTACATATTTTCAGTAACATGTGTTTAATCGCTGATATTAAACGACTAAAGAATTACTGTAACATCTTCCCAGATCGATTTTTTCTTCAGTTAATCTCTGTTTAAGTTAAGAATCAGTTAAAAGGCAATCGATAAAAGAAAACTGCAACAATACAATCCGCCCATAATTTGACCTCCTTTTGTACCGCTCGACTTGCTTCATATTCAAGATACTTGCATATTAACTAACGGCTCCAGAGATTTATGTTTGAGCAAAGATTTTTGTGTCCGATTTTTAAGTTAGAGCAGCTAATACAGTCTTCCTAATAGATGAATGGAGTAGTTTAAATAAGAAAGAGTTGGTACAATAGAAAGGAATGAAAATCTACTTACACCTGATGACGGAGCCCTCTGGGCATCGCTGATAACAGAGCATCGCGAATTCCAGGCCAGTCGCTTGTTATCTTGGGCACTTAGAATTCCAAACACACCTGAGAATCTTTTATCTTCGAGCCGTGCCATTATTATACCACGAAATTTCCGGAGAGATATGTCTTTAAGAAATTAGACAGGCAGCAGAACGTTGACCAACTTAATTAAACTACGTGAATTTCCCGTATATTCCTGATGTATATAAACGGTGTTCCAATAAAATACATGATCCAATTGAGAAATAAATAAACGTTTAAAATAACACTGATTTATTTACTGCTGACTTTGATCCGTCTTAATGAAACACCCTTATATATAATCCGTCTTAATGAAACATATATATATATATATATATATATATATATATATATATATATATATATATATATATATTGTCATCCAGAGACAGACTGTTTCGCTGTATCACAGCTCATCAGTGTGGCTGGACGTCCGGTTGCCTCTAGCTAGAAACGAAACCCGACTGAATTGGCGTCAATCGGGGATACTACCCCTAAGCCGTTGGCAGGGATGAAGTTGGATTTAAACGTATTTATTTTTAGATAAACGCACAGTGACTCAGAGAACTCGATTCGATTTACGGAAGAGTTTTGTATCATTAGAAGTAATAGTCACTGTTTGCAAACCCACACTTCCTCCCAGAGAGTTCAACCGAATATATATATATATATATATATATATATATATATATATATATATATATATATATATAATTGTGCATTTGGACAGCAATTCAACATTTATACAAGTCTTATTAAATACGACTGACAAGGTATTATATAATAGCGTCATCCACATGTAAAAAAGGACTAAAATAATAAAAGTATCATTAATAAACAAGATACAGCCAACCCTCAATAATATCAACTACGAACACTGCCAAAATGTGCTGACCGTGTTTGGCAAATAAAACATTCCTAGAACTGTAGAAATACACATAAAACAATCCATACATTCATGTAATATAAGAAATAAAATCACCCTTGATAATGTCTAAAAGTATAGCCGAAAGCGCTCGGACATACAAAACATTCGGACAATCTCTACAACATTCAAGTCCAGAAAAGAAAAACATTATAAGAACACAAGAAGAATTAAATAAAAAATTTAACCGCAGTACCTTGCCAGTCGTATTAAATGAAACGAGACCAATCCTTCATTCATACATGTTTCATTAAAGACGCCATCCAAGGTACTACTATTACGCTTTTTATTTAATTTATTCTTGTGTTCGAACAAGTGTTTTCTTTTCTCGGCTCAGAGTGTGTAGAAACTGTTCAAATGTTCTGTGATTACGAGCGCTTTCCGCTATACATTTAGCCATTATTAAGGATGATTTTGTTTTTGGTTTTTAATTGGGTGTATGGGTTGTGTGTATGTTTCTAGAAATGAAATAGTATCCAACATTTAAATAATGAACTCCACAAACATAACGAGACACTAAAAGACTCCTTGGGCGAATCCGAATATAAGGAAGACATCAACTACCTGAATCTTAGCGTTAATGAACGCCAACTTACACACAGATAAATTCTCTAGAATGGTGATGGCATTACTGAGGGCCTGAATGAGTTTTTGTTCCTCCCACCATTGCTCAGTCGGGAAGACCTAGTGGGACTGACACAAAACGATTTTAACCTGTTCTCTTTCTAGCTGGATAAGTCAAAAGGTTTTTCAGTGATTCGAACGACAAATGGTGCCACGGTGGCTAAACGTCCTATGTGAAAACCTGGAAAAAAGAAACTCAATTAGTTTAGTGGGTTTTTTTAGATATGAAACATTTTGTGGGATGGCTAATTATGCTGTTACACCCCCCCACACACACATATATATATATATATATATATATATATATATATATATATATGAAGAAAAATATATGGAAAAACAAAAATTCGAATATGCAAATATGCTGTTTTAACGTTGTTTCAATGTCGACGTCAGACGTTTCGGTATAGTAGACCTTCTTCAGGACATAGTTATTAAAACATAATTAACATTGGACGATATTCAAATCAACATGAAAAGACGATAGACATAAGAGTAAGACTAATCAAAACAGAATAACTGGAAATTTTTTTAAGATCAGCGTTCCGTTTCACAATATGATTAATATGATAATAACTATGTCCTGGAGAAGGTCTACTAGACCGAAACGTCTGACGTCGACAATGAAACAACATTAAAACTGCATATTTGCATATTCGGATTTTTGTTTTTCCATATATTTTTCTTCATACTGTCGGATTACACACACACACACACACACACACACACACACACACACACATATATATATATATATATATATATATAATTTCTGGTTTCTGATCGTTGGATCTCATAAGCTAATTTTTACTTACGCATTTTTCATTGCCGAGGCTTCTTTGGAAGAAGCTACCGTAGTGGAACTTCCTCCTTACTAATGGAATACGTAAGTAACGGAGATGATTCATCGTTGTGAACGTGACATGAAGGGTTCAGTTGCAAAGGTCAGGGAGCTCTTGGAACTAAGGTATGTAGCTCGTCAGAGCACATGTCATCGCAATAGTGAGAGAGTACTGAGAGTTTTGCTACATTTCGTCTGTGGGAAAGGGGTGGTTATAATTAATTACCCACAAGGCTGCGTACATACATTTCAGTTCTTTTAAGACTGGCCGCCCCGGCAAAGATATGGCAACTCTACTGTATTTGTCTGGTCTGGTCTGGCTTTTATAAAGATAGACCATGTCATGGGGAGTCAGATACTTAGTGGAGCGCGTATAAAAAACTGACTATGTTTCCAACATGTTTAACAATAGATTGTATCGCTGAATAATTAGAATAAGAGTGTGAGTTCAATCCCCGGTTAAGGCAGTGGGGAACTTGAAGAGGGGAATTAACAGGAGATAACTGATAATTGACATCAATTAGACATGGCACGTGGAACTAGAACAGTCTACCCAGTGAGCGAAATAAAGGATTCAGTTCGATATTCCAACCACCTGAAGAAGGCCGGAGCGTACAACGGCCGAAACGTTGAAATAAATATGGCAACAAAGATGAAGACAATAGTCCGAATATTGTAAATAGTGTACATAATATTTCATCTGAGAAATATAGATGATAAAAAAATAGGTAAAAAATCTTTTGCATCAGTTGGTAATGGCAATATTAGCCGTTTCCTTATAAGGAAACATTCGGCATTCATTGATCGAGCAGCTAGTACTGCTTTCGGTTGAAGTTTATAAAATCTATAAAATCTTTCTATAAAAACAATTATTCAAGAAAAATCGAATTCTCAAATCCAGTAGTTGTTATCGCTCTTTCCACTATTGATGGGGGTGGGGCTAGGAAGCCTACCTTGATGTGGGTTACGAAACCTAACGTTTTGTTTGAAGTAGTGTGGAATGTCAACATCTTGATTATTTCATTATTTTCTCTTCTGAAGCCCTGTAGCTGTCATCACTCATTCCAGTATTAATTGGGAGTTTCCTTCCTAACATTTTGTTTGAAGTAGTGTGGAATGTCAACATCTTGATTATGTCATTATTTTCTCTTCTCAAGCCCAGTAGCTGTTATCACTCTTTCCAGTATTGATGGAGGTTTCCTTCCTAAACTTTTGTTTGAAGTGATGTGGAATGGAATAACCAATTTAGCTAAAATGCCCCTTAAGACTACAGAATACTAGTAAAACTCTCTGGTAACCGAATAATGACACTATGAGTTTATAAGAATAAAAGATTTTTTCTAAAAATTCTGGAAACTTTGCAATACCTTACTATGAATATTCTTTGGATTGCAATGTGGCGTAAGGAAAGAAACGTCATACTTTGATGACTGAATAATGATGATACGAATTTTGGGAATTAATTATTCCATCCAAAACTGCTGGAAACTTTTGCATCAAATACATCTTGTTTCTTTGCCAGTTTCTAACTATTTATTTGTTTATTTAATTCTATCTGCTTGGGTTTGTGTTATTTCTTTTGGTTTATTTTTATTTACTTTTGACAGTTCATGTGGGGGCGTCGAAGATTACTCGGCTGAAGGACTACAGAACAAACCAATAGCCCAAAATGAGAAGCCGTAGCCTTCTTTCTTTTCTTTTTTTTATCTCGACTTGGAGTGGCGATGTCCCTTGCCTTAATGTGGCTTATCGACGGAAATGGCGCTTGATAAGATCTCACTTACTTTCTGCAAACTATGGCATCTCCATTCGTTAATTGCTTGCATCTGGAATTAGCATCTTTTCTTTCTCTCTGTCTGTAGCCAATTTAATAGCCGTTTCGTTCCTATCCTTCCCCATATCCTTTTACCACGTATTCTGTCTTAGCCACAGATACGCACAGCCATTCGCATACACGAATGTGTGACGGATTAATAACCGTTTCCCACCCACGTTCTTTTACGTGTGTATGTGGGGTGGGGAGCTCTATGTATTTATTCCTCTTAATTCATAACTTGGTAGTTATGGATTAATTCCTCCTCTATAATCCCGGATTAATAGCCACTTCATCTATCACTTCCCATGTCCTTTTACCACATATTCCGTCTTATCCATAAGGACACACAGCCGTTCACATTCACGAATGTTTGTTCGTATGTGGTGTGTGGGCGATACATAAGTATGCTTCCTAATCTCGTTCTTCTATAGTCCTGGATTAATACGCCGCAAATACCTCCCCATGTTCTCTTGCCACATATTCTGTCTAAGCTCTAGCTACACATATCTATTCACATCCACGAATGTGTGTGCGTGTGGGGGCAGGCGCTTAATGTAAGTATTCCTAATAATTTGTTCTTCCATTGTCACGGATTAATAGCTGTTTCGCTCTTAATTGGCTCCCGGATAATAATAATAATAATAATAATAATAATAATAATAATAATAATAATAATAATAACTGATCGTTCTATATCCACTAGGTAGGGTAGCCACTCCCTTTTGCAGTGTTACTTCAACACCACCCAGAGCCCACCTGCGGTTTATACTGCAACTATGCTTAGCAGACCTTAGTTACAGTTTCTTGGAGAGAACGCGTTATCTAACATGATCAACAGTCTGAACGAGGCCAGCACGCTCAAGCACTCGGTCACGATGACTTGTAAATTCGTGTTAGCACCAGCCATCGACAGCTGACAAATAAATGCCTCAACCCAAGTCCAAGTTTCCGGCACATTCCAAAGATGCTGCGCGCTGGCATCGACTCCTCAAGACCGTTTACATCAACAAGTCACCTTGACAAATCGACCATAGCCCAAATCACATAGTTGGAAAGGGAACGTTCTAAGCACTCAGCCTCGTGCCCATAACAGTGCCGGATTAATAACCGTTTTGTCGTTACACATATCCCTCCCCGTGACCTTTTGCAACATATTCTGTCTTAACCATAGATACACACGGCTACTCACATATACGAATGATTGTGCTTTGGAAGAGAAGTCTTTATGCAAATATTCGTCTTAATTCGTT
>OZ010598.1:79591123-79673623 GCA_963932145.1 Acanthosepion lycidas | reverse complement strand
TCTGGTTACATGCTTTTCAGCCAACTTCAATTTGCAAAAATTTTAATGCAAAATCTATCGCTATGTATATCCTCCTGATTAATGTCTTCTCTTTTAGCTTATCATTAATGTTTCTGTTCCTAATTCTGCCACAGACTGAATCGCCTTGTGTTTTAGTGGCTTTATTGCCTTGCTTAGGGTGATACCGATTAACAAATGTATATAAACAAATTAAAAGTACCAGATACTTTAGAAAATATCCTGCTTTATTTTCATCATACTTAATGTGTCACCGTAAGGATATTTATAATTTCGAAATGGTAATTTCTTTTTTTTTTTAATTTTTCTCCCTTTTTCTTGGCGTTTTTGGATCGGGAGTGAGTTTGTTTCCTAACATATCCTAAGAGACCTGAAACAATTTTTTTCTTTTTTTCTTTTTACCAAAATTTACAAAAGATACAGTAAAGATTTCAGTTGCCATTCAAATTTCAAATTCATTTCAATTTGTTTCATGATTCCGAATGTTGCATAACTCTAGCAGAATCCTTCATAATGGATCTGAAATTACAAGGAATTTAAATGCAATGTCAATCGTTATTGATATGTCCCGGAAAGGGATATATTTGAACGAAGTGGTTTTGGCTACTATAACCAAATAGAATACGGTAGCAGTAATCGACTGGCACGCGTCGTAGTCGCAGGTAAGAAGTGTAGATCAATGGCGTAGTCCAATAGGCGTCGTTATAGACTTAGCTCTCAGACTAAGGCTCTTGACTCTCCTACACGTCCGTCTGTATTTATGACGGACACCAGCCAATCATATTTCAGTGAGGGGGAACACAGGTGTATGCATATTACATTATATCAGTTTTCTTCTGTTTTCTTAATTATTGTTTTCTTATTGACCTCTCTTCTTTATAGTAGTTTTATATATATATATATACTCTAACAAATAGTAATCTCTTGCATATAAGTGGCTTTATTGCCTTGCATGGGGTGAAATGATTAAAGAAATTATATCTTGCTTCAATTACCCAACATAGTTTTGACAAATAAATAATTGTATATCTTATTCTATCTATCTGTCTATCTTGATTTGTTATCCGTTCACTCCAGAGACAATGCCACTGAAATACTGAAAGTGAAAATGAAGGAACTCTAGAAGCAAACCGAAACCCAATCCTAAATAAGAAACAACGGACAAACCTCTACGCCTGCTCAAAGACTAGGGAGGAGTTTTAAACGGGTGATATGCGAAACTATCTAATCCTTTTATGCAAAAAAAATAAATAGTAAATAAAATTTCAGAGTTTAGGCGGAGACGTTAAAAGTTTAAAATTGAAGTAGACTCTAGTAGCAACCGGAAACCCAACCCTAAACAGGAAACAAGGGATAAACCTCTACGCCTGCTCAAAGGCTGTGGAAGAGTGTAAACCGGGTGATAGGCGAACCAATCTAATCGTTTTATGCAAATAAATAAATAGTAAATAAATTTTCAGATTTTAAGCGGAGACGTTAAATGTGTAAAGTTGAAGGAGACTCTAGAAGCAACCGGAAACCCAATCCTAAACAAGAAACAAGGGATAAACCCCTACGCCTCGTCATAAGACCGAGGAGGTGTGCGAACCGGGCGATAGGTAAACCAATTTATTCATCAATTAACCTGTCTGTCTAGCTTGCTAGCTCACTATTTTTGGTAATTTAATGACAAAATGGAAAAGTTTTTCTGATGAAGTCCTTTCAAAGAATGTAACACGTTACAGTTTTTATCATTTTCGCATTCTATTACTCAACATTGTTTACATATATAGAAACCTATATGTAATGCTTCGCTAAAAAATGAACAGAAATGACGAGAAAATGGCCAAAACTTTATGATTAGATTCATCGTCAAAATCTTTGCGTCTTTTTTAAGAGGAAAAACTAAAGACTTTTTTTTTTTTTTATGTACAAATTATTTTCTTTTAATACTTCTTCGAAATTTTGGTTAAAAACCTTGTTTTTCTGCATGGAAAAACACATTGATATTGAAATTCTTGCAAAAATCCCATAATTATAGGATCTTTACATCTTTTGGCACTGACTTATTTCATTAATTTTCGAGAAATTTATATTTATATCGGCTAATGATTATATTAGTTATAAGAATTTATCGGAGAATTTAAGTCAACATCTGTTTTGATCTAGCAGGACCCCCAATTATAGAAAATTTTCTTTGTATGATAAAATAAAATAAAAAGTAAACGAAGACATTATTTCATTAGAAAACCTTTTAATTGCATTTATGCATAAAATATATTATGGACACAATTTGTCTGATGAAAATGATGAATAATGAATTTTTACATAAAAGGTTTTAATCTTTAAAATCTTTTATTAGAATAATTTATAAACTTTTAAATGGTTCAAAATTCTGAATTAATTGATAGGATTCAATTGATTTTGTCATTAAATAAAAATGATATTTACTAATTTACTAATTTAAAATTTCTAAAATTCAGCGACTCAACTTATTTTAAAAAGAATTTTGAATTGTTTTTGGTGTGTATAAACATGCCGATTTTTGTAAATACAGACTTCCATACGCGATATTGTCAAAACATAAGAGCCATAAATATAGTAAATTAAAAATGTAGTGGTAATTTTCTAAGAGTTCCTATACAAGCATCTTCGTAATTAAGATTATAAACCTAAAATACATACACTGAATACAAGTTTAGAATGCTTAGAATATTTTAATGTTTTTCGTATTAATGGGTAAATAAAAAAATATGATATAAAAAACGCGCTTACGTTGTATTCGTCATGTAAATTTATTACAATTACTCATCCCTCATATAAATTAAGCAAACATCAGGCAGTCGATAAATGTGTCACTACTTCGTAAAATGTATTACTATTCCCGTGTTAATTCGCGATATTCTAAAAGTGATGTTTGAATGAACATTAATTAATCTTTAAATCAGCTGATTTTTATTAAATAGTTTCAGATAATTATATTTTATTTTTGAAAGATTTTTTAATAAAAAGAATTATGCTGTGTTGACATATTTATCAATATGGCCGATTTTAGCGATTTTTCTGACAGTGAAAACCAAAACAAATCATTCCAGTCAATTTTAAATTCGGTTTGAAATACAGCGAAGTATTTTGCTTATTGGAAATATTAAATTTTATCTATTAACTTGGTTATAAAACTAAAATAAAAGCTTCAAGACATTTTTTCATTTTTATAATTCATTTTAAAACTTATGTATCGCTTTTAGTGAGGGGAATACCTAATTATATATCATCTTCTGATTATCTCTCTCTGTTTGGATGACAAAAATGATAACTATATCTGAAGTCCTTTCAAAGGACGAAAGGCGTTACAGTTTCAGTTCCATTTTGTTATCCAATTACCAGCATTGTTTTGATATATAGAACCTGTTATACTATATTCTCTCTCTCTCTCTCTCTCTCTCTCTCTCTCCTCATCTATCTATCTATCTATCTATCTATCTATTAGGAGTTCATTTTCTATCTATCTATCTATCTATCTATCTATCTATCTATCTATCTATCTATCTATCAACACGTACCTCTATCAGTCTGTTATTTTCTCTCAATCTGTTCATGTCTGCCTGCGTATCTATCTATCTATCTATCTATCTATCTATCTATCTATCTATCTATCTATCAGCCCGTAACATCATTCAGTCAGTTGCTTTCTCTCTCTTAATCTGTTCATGCCTGCTTGTCTGCCTGCCTGCCTATCTATCTATCTATCTATCTATCTATCTATCTATCTATCTATCTATGTATCTATCTGTTTACATCCATCAATTTATTTCAATTTGTATAGGTTATAAATGTCTATGTATCTGTTTGTCTGTCTGCCTTTCCAACTAATATTCCTTCAATATCGTAATAATGAAAGCACTCAACGAAATCTGTCGGATTACAACGACTTATAAAACATCTGAAAGGCTTTGTTTTCCGTCCGATAATCACAAGACAAGATGCTAATACCCACCATTAGAGAATGTGTAATAAAATGAGAAAGACTTGGTCGCGGGGAAGCGTCGGTCGGTGGCGCGCAAAAAAGAAAGAGATAGCAAATCATTCACTCTTAACTCGGAAACACATGCAAACTTAATAAGCATGGTGAGTAGTTTAAAATACACGTAGAAAGAAGAAGAAGAAGAAGAAGAAGAAGAAGAAGAAGAAGAAGAAGAAGAAGAAGAAGAGGAAGAAGAAGAAGAAGAAGACAGTCTTCTCTTTTTATGCAAAACGCATTTGGACAAAGAGGACGTTGGTGGTGTATCTCTATAGTTTAGGAAATTGGTCGGTACGGGGATTGACGGAGACGAACGAACGTAACAAGTTCTTTTCCTAAATCGTTGTATCACTCAAATCTATCTTCATTTAGCTGCGTTCTTTCAAATAATAAAATCTTAAAATAAGAAAGAAAAAAAAACACAGATAAAATAAATACGAATCGAATACGAGAAACCAAACAAAATCTGATTGCTGTATTAGATTTCACAGAAACTTAAGGTCGTTTTTATATAAGAGCAGCAGTATAAAATAATAATAATTACTAGCCAAATCCCCGTCTTATGAAAATTTCTCCTAATAATAATATTAAAATATTTCAGCAGACTATCTTATTTTATTTATGGTAACTGGATTTCCATCGCTCAATACTCAGCAAAAATGGCGAAATATCGCGGTAGTCTTTAGTTCTTGGTTTTTTCGTTGGGATAAAAATGTAGTATCTGCCCTCGCACGGATAAACTACATTTCATCTTTCAGTTGCGTCTGTGTCCTCAATAACACCCTAATTTCAATAAAGATTTATACCGATGCCAAAACAACCGATAGTTTCTTGGGCTGTGCTATTTTTCAACCTGGCCCGGGTGCACGCGCTCGGGCTCCCCACATAAAACTGACTTTCTCACAGATCGTGCTAGCGTGAGATAGAAACAAAATGCAATCGCTTCTCGGCCCTTTTGGTTTGGATCAGAGTGTAGTATCTGTCCTAGGGTAGATAAACTACATTTCATCTCTCAGTTGTGTCTCTATCTTCGGACAGAAACGCAACTGAATATAACATTGAGTGGTGAGCGCTGCCCTCGGCAATACCACCATCATTTCACGAAAGAGTCGTTATCTGTAGTTATACCGATGCCAAAACAACCGATAGTTTCTGGGGCTGTGCTATTTTTCAACCTGGCCCGGGTTCACGCGCTCGGACTCCACAGATAAAACTGACTTTCTCACAGATCGTGCTTGTGTGGGACAGAAACAAAATGCAATCGCTTCTCGACCCTTTTAGTTTGGATCAGAGTGTAGTATCTGTCCTAGGGCAGATAAACTACCTTTCATTCAAGTCTTGGGTTAACCGTTACCACATATCATAAACCCCGCCTTTTCTTACACAACAAAATCCTTGATTAACCCTCTACCTTGACAGGCTCTTGGGCCTTGTATAGGAAGAACATTCGTAAATAAAAATATGTAATTATAGTATTTTATAATAATGTAGAATGTGTGTGGAAGGAGACAATATCATTAATCATAATTCAAATGTAATTTTCAGAATAGAACATTTGGTTGATTTTCGGCTCAAGATAACTCTTGTCCTATCTATCAATACCTATGTCATCAGCATAGAACCCTAATTATTACTATATTGACCTCGAGGGTGAAAGATTGATCAGTATCCTATGTCATTAGGCTGGTGCAAAAATAATGTCGGTTTTTGACGTTAAAAAATACGTCAAAAACCGACATTATTTTTGCAACAACCTAATAGTACATTCCTTTATGGTATGGAATGGTTAAATGATCGGTACCCATATTTTTATATCTGTGCTTTTAAATGCGCAGGGTATTGTCTAAGAAACAACGTCCGAATTATTGTGATACAGTGTAACCCGGATATAAGAGACCCTGATATAAGAGAAACCCGGATATAAGAGAGATTTTCTCTGGTCCCAAATTAGAGCCATACTTACCTAAACAAAATAGACCAAACCCGGATATGAGAGAAACCCGGATATAAGAGACTTATCCGGTCCCGATAACTCTCTTATATCCGGGTTACACTGTAATAGAAATCAACATAAATTTATCTCGTCAGAATCCATCTTATACATTTATAAATCTACCATCCTTGTGCGCATTGAATATTGAATGTCAGATTCAAAGAAGGGTCTGTAATGTAATCGATCCTGACCTGTCATGTCGAGTTCAATTACTTTCTCACTGACATCTTTTCCTTCTGTCATTTCTACAAATATTTTCAAGGCAATCGATTTAATGAGCTTCTCTCCTTGGTGTCTCGACTGCAGGAATTTAAGAGGGCGACTAGATTTCCAATTAGGTCCCACTGTTTTGCTTTTGAAATAGTATTAGGTTGGTGCAAAAATAATGACATAATAATGTCGTTTTTTGACGTTAAAAATACGTCAAAAAACGACATTATTACGTCATTATTTTTGCACCAACCTAATAATATACGTATGTTCTTTTCTAATAGTCTCTATTCTTGCATTTCTTGTCTGTAAAGCTATTTTCTGATTTCTTGCTTCCAATGCCATTGTTCCCTCGGACCTTCTGTCTGTCTGCGATTCGGGTAACCTTCAGGGAATTTCGAACTGAACCCTTCTTGCTTCCAATGCCAGCTTCAAAAATTTAAATGCAATGCTAATCGCCATCTTCCTTAATCCCTGTTTTTTTTTATTGTTCTTTATCCTCATTTCTCCTCACTAAAGTCTTCCAATTTACTTTCACTCCCAGGAATCTACTGCGTCTTAGTGGAATTATCGCCTTAATTGGAGTGGGGAATGATTCAAAAACATAAAGTAAATTCGAGGATAAATCCTCATCCCCAAAATTCAGAGAAAAATCTCATAAAATTTAGATAGATCAAAACCTATCAAAGGTCAACAATCAGCTAAAAAATAATCATTGAATCCTTTACTAGGTCTGCTTCTAAGAACGTTAGTTTACTGTGTCGTGTTTGACAATGTTTATATCCAGAATCTTTCTTACATATTTATAAGTCTATCATTCGTCCATGCCTTGGATATTACTGCCACTTATGGTCCGGTGATCCTGCTGTATATCTGGAATTTCCTGATAAAATCCAAAGAAGAATCAGCTAATTTCTTACCTCCGTTATGTAGACTCCCTCTGTCTTTTCTGCAAATATTAGGTTGTTGCAAAAATAATGACGTAATAATGACGTCTTTTGACGTTAAAAAATACGTCAAAAACGACATTATTACGTCATTATTTTTGCACCAACCTAATACTTTCATGCAAATTGTTCGGATTAATTTTACGTATCTAGACTTTATGAATTTAAGCGCAGTACTAGATTGGCGGTAAGGTCTCATCAATTCAGAGATGAATTGTCTGGATGTAACCGTAAGTTCTATACTAAGAGTTTTTTCTCACACTTCTTGCTTGTGGAATTCTCTTCCGACTCGGTGCTTTCCAAATAAATTTGATCTTCAAAAAATTAAATTAAATTAAATACAATAAATAATAATAGTCGTTTATCTCATGTCCTCTTGATCACACTTCTGATGTTCTCGTTCCTTAATAATGTTTCTGTTTTTCCTTATTCTTTCACACTTAGTAACATCTTGTGTCTTAGTGGCTTTACTGCCTTGAATGGGCTATGTCTTTAAAATAGCAACCTGATAATACTGTTAATTAAATGTTATTTCAGTGTAGATCATGATATTGTACCTGAAAATATTGCACAAATTAAAGCCAGTTTGGTTTAAAATAAATTTGAATATATTGATATCTGCAGTTTCTTAAAATACATGTACTGGAAGGTGAAGTCGTTCAATACTGGATTGAAAGTGTTAGGAAGCGCAACTCCTTGGCCTATGAGCTGGCAAACGTCATTACGCCATTAAAAGGATTAAGTTACATCGGCACAATTAGTTTTTTGTTTATTTATTTATTGACTAACTTGAACCTCGCAAAAAAAAAACAACAAAAAAACAAAAACAAAACCAAAACAACTGCGACGTTTTCAGGATATATAAAATCTGATTCTCTGAGTTTTAAAAAAATGTAGCAATATTAATGGCCAGAGTAAGTTAATCACTCATAGGTTTTATATTGGGGCCTTTGTCAAATCGTAAATATTGCTACACGGCGAATTCCTGTACTAAACATTGAACATAACATTTAATTTTTATTTTAAATTTCTTGGTCCTCAACTAAAAAAAAGTTTCATTATCTGTTAAGTGCCACAACATTTTGGTAAAGTTAGTAGAGTGGTTTCTTATTGCCATCTCTCTGGTTTGAATTCAGAGTATTCCTTTCAAGACGGATATGGTCATGGTCCTCCACAACTTTTCTTTATTATTTGTGATTTGTCATGATTTACTGGGAAAGATAGTGAAAATGTGTTCAGTTGCCTTCTCCATGGATTAGGATTTAGAGTATTCGTTCACCGTTCAAGACGTTGGCGATCATGGCTCTCCACAGCTGCCGTGTATTTATTGTTTGTGAATAGTCACGATTTCGTGGAGTGAAGTGGTTTCCTGTTGCTTGCTTTCTGGTTTCGGAGTATTCTTTTTCGTTTCAGGACTTATGTGATCATGGCTCTCCACAGTTTCCGTTTTTTATTGTCTGTGCATAGTCATGATGTGTTGGGAACGTTTTTTGAGTGGATTCTTGTTGCCTTCTCTCTGGTTTGAATTCAAAGTATCCTTTGACCTTTAAGGATGTAAATGATCACAGCTCTCCACATCTTTTTTTTATTTTCCGTGGATAGCCATGACTTCTTGGGAAAGATGGCGAAATGGTTTTAAGTTGCCTCCTCCATGGTACTGGATTTACATTATTCTTTCTCTCCCCAGGACGTAGGCGCTTACGGCTCTCCACAGCATTCTTTATTTATCATTTGTGATTAGTCATGGCTAATTGAGAAAGATAGTAAGAAGACTCTTCCATGTCTTGGATTGACTCTTCCATGGTCTTGGATTTAGAAAATTCTTTCTCATTTCAGGATGTACGCGGTAATGACCCTCTACAGCTTCCGTTTCTTTATTTTCTTTGAATTGCCATGACTTCTTGAAAGAGTTAGTGCAGTATTGTCCATGGTTTTAATCCTGAATATTCATTCTCTTTTCAGGATGTAGGCGATCATAGCTCTCCCCAGCTTCTCTTTCTTTATTATCTGTGAAATGTCATGACTTCTTGGGAAAATGGTGGAATGGTATCTAGTTGCCTACTCCAGGATTTTAAATCCTCTTAACTTGGTTTTCATCCAATGCTAGAGTACCCAGTTTACACTATTATTTAACGAATAGCTAGAAGAAATAGATTATTGCCTTCTCCAAGGGCATTTGTGAAAAAATAATAGCAACAGGATAGGAGTCAACTCATTTTGCTGGATCCACTGCTGATCTTTTAAAAATCTATAATAATGGTTTCCTCTACGTGTGTCTCTGCGTGAAAAAGAGATAGAGTGAAACGAATATAACTATTTACACTGGTTACATTGTTCCGACTGTTGTCCTCATCTTTATTGCCATACTCACGACGTTTCGAACGTTGTAAGATCCGACCTTCTTCTGGATCTGTCTATATATCTGAGATGAGGTACTGTAACTATTTACACTATTTACATTGTTCGGACTGTTGTCCTAATCTTTATTGCCATATTTACGGCGTTTCGGTCATTGTACTCTCCAGCGTTCTTCAGGGCCTGTCTATATGTCTGAGATAAGGTATTGTAATTATTTACATTATTTACATTGTTCGGAGTTTTGTCCTCGTCTCTATTGCCATATTCACGACGTTTCGACCGTTGTACGATCCGGCCTTCTTCAGGATCTGTCTATATTTCTGAGATGAGGTATTTTAACCATTTACACTGTTTACATTGTTCGGACTGTTGTCCCCACCTTTATTGCCATGTACACGATGTTTCAGCCGTTTCTTCTACTTTGATGTACCTCGCCGTTGCGTTTTCTATAAATACTGCCATTGTAATTCTTCTGATGAACTTTCCTTTTTGGTACCTAGACTGTACGAATGTAAGCGCAGTACTAGATTGGCGACAAGGCCCCATCATTTTACAGTCGAAATGGCTATATGCTACAGTAAGTTCTACGCTAACAGTTATTTTCTATCGCACTTCTCGCTTGTGGAACTCTCTGCCGGTTTCTTGCTTCCCAGTTTAACTTTGATCTTCAAAAGTTTAAATACAATGTCGATCGTTATCTTAATTCTTGCACTTTTATTGTCTTCTCTCTTTAATAGTATATTTTTCATATAGTCTCTAACAACAAGGAAGCTCTTGCGTCTTAGTGACTTTATTACCTTCCTTTGGGGTGAAATGATTTTTTAAAAGCTTTAGGCATCTAGAGAGTTTCTGTCTTCTTAATTCGTGTTTTTACGGTTCTCGCTCATTAATAATGTTTTTTCTTGTTCTTTCACAATCTGTAAAACTTGTGTCTTAGTGGCTTCATTACCTTGGTTGGAGTGGGAGTATGATTAAAAATATTCGAAGCATAAAGCTATAGTACACAACTTGTGGAAGGGATAATATTAGTAACTGAAGAATATATAGGGACGCATGCAATTTTTGGCCAAGTTCATATCGTCTCCGGTTGTCAATCATTAAAAGTTGGCAACGACTTATTTAAAACGCTGTTCATGCCTCTAGTTATAGATAACAAATTCACCATCGGAACATTTAATGTTAGAAGACAACTTAAATCAGAAAAGCAGTAATTATTGGATCAGGATGTTGACAATCAACACACAGGGTGTTTCACAATTGTCGAATTGTCAGCGGCCTCTCAGAGGGGGAGAGCTCGAGAAGCTAGGATCTTAATGAGGAGGAACAGTGTTTCCATCAGAATGTTGCTCCTCCTCACACTTTTAATGCTATCATGGCATGGCTTTGTTAAAATTTTGTCGGGGATGGGGCGTCTCATCAGCCGCAAAGCTGAAGGGAAATATGCACCTCACTCGCCTGACCTGAAACTCTTCCCCCGATACCCAGATTTCTTCCTCTCGGGGTTTCTCGAGGGCAAACCGAAAATTAGATTTTTCTATATACACAATAAGGGTAAAAAATCAAAATAATTCAGAAACTTTATTTTTCAATTTGCTAATGATGTAATTGGAAAATACTTATGTATTTTAAGCATATTTAACTCTTTGTAGCTATAGCATAACATAAAATAAAGCAAAATTGCAATATTATATATACAATGAGAAACTTACATCTGCAAGTTAGAATAGGGAAACCCTGCCACCATTGATGCGTTAAAGGCTACAATCGCTGTGAATATGCACGCGATCACCTTGAAGGAATTTTCACGAAGTTTAATGTTTTTTTGTGATCCTGCAAGCTGTTACATACCTTCTGATAATCCTCTGGTTTGTCGAATTGACCAGTACTGTATCCGTTAATCTGGATGGGTTTGGGTATACAGGGGGTCTCACAATTTTTGAAACAAAGCAGTGGCCTCTCAGATGTGGAGAGCTCGAGGGACGCGAGAACTTTGATGTAGAGGAACAGTGGCTTCTTAGTGAGGCTTATCTACAAATTCCAGTACAAGAGAGTACGAAAATCCTTTGCATTAATACTCACAAAGGATTGTACAAATTCAACAGACTACCATTCGGAGTAAAAGATGCACCGGCAACTTTTCAACAAACAATGGACACAATGCTAACGGGCCAGAATTTTGCGACCGTTATTCTGGATGATATTCTAATTAAGAGCGACAATGTTGAAGAGACAAGCTCGTCAACCGCAGAAAACGACGATTCTATGGATACAATCTTCGAAGCGTTTGAGATCCAAAGACCGCAGGTAGACACAGAAGTGAGAAGGTCAAACAGGAAGAGAAAATTTGTCAAACCACTGATTGCCAACCATAAGAGACAAAAATACTAACTCCCCCCAAAAAGGGTTCTAAGGAGGGGGGTATTATGGGATCGACCCCTTTTTGATCGACCTGCTGCCGTTAAATACCCTCAGCCAGTCAGAATATAGGGGAAGAGAAATGGAGTGGAAAGTACATAGACATTGTGATTGAGTTGGAGGTAGAAGTCACAGTTACAAGCACGCCCGACTCTAAGGAAGTTTACTTCGAGACTGTATATAGCGATCTTTGATTAATACTAACCAGCGTTCCTGGATTTACTAACAGCATTACCTTTTGTATTTTGTGTAAATACATTTAATTTTTTATCTTAAATACTTGCGTTTGTCATTTATTAGAGACCGATTTTTCATCTCTGAATCCACAACAGCATGGTTCCGTGAAAAGTTTGGGAAGTGTCTCATCATCCGCAAAGCTAAAGTGGAAATCACTTGCCTTCCTCATGGACAATATCTATATCATGGACAATAGTGACCCTCACACCATTTCTGCGTTGAAGGCAGCCATCACTGAGAAGATTCAAGCGATCACCCATGAGTAATTTGCACGAGTTATCAACAACTTTGCATTCAACAGTGACTTTTAATGAACAACGTAAATCTGGAGCATGTATTCTATAGCTACTCTTCACATTTTTACTTCATGTTTGAGACTAAATCGTTGCAGATCTTGAGATTTTACCCTTTTACCTTTCAATAAATGTAATTTCTATTCCTCTATCATTTGTGGTCCTTGATGACAAGTAATACTTTTTCTTCTTTATTTCTTCAGGAATCCATTTTTTAATCAATTCATTTTTGGACAAATTTATTTATTTTTCCCATGTGTATATGACATACACGACTATCTCTTCAGGAGGCTATACAGGGAATTTCACAATTGTTAAACAAAGCAACTGCCGCTCAGATCTTCCCTATTGACTTTATTCTTTTTCTTTTTCAGATTATTGCTGGGAAATAGTTAACCTTTTGACCTATTCAACCAAATCTAGTGACATCATGCCTTGGCCGATGGAAAAGAAAGATCTTTTGTGTGCAGGAATATTACGAAACTAAGTTGTTCAAGATTGTTCAAGCAAAATACAGAAGAAAGTTCAATTCCAACACGTTTCCAAACCGGAGTCAGATTTTCAAGTTGATCAAGAACTCTGAAGCTCATGGCACTTGTGAAGATTATAAGACAACGGGTTCTTCACCAGTTGGGGAATGTGCAAGCGTTATCAACAACTTTGCATTCAATGGTGACTTAAAATGAACGGTGGACATTTAGAGTATGTATTCTAGGACTTCTCTTGATACTTTTGCTCTATGTTTGAAACTAAATGGTTGCAAATCCGAAAATGTTATCCTTTTACGTTTCAATAAATGTAATTCTTTTTGACTCTTGAGGAAAACTGATCTATGTCTACAATTTAGAGTCAAGCGTGAACTAGACCTATATCAAACGTTTTGGATTCTAGTGTCAACCAGAGCTATGTCTATCATTTTGACCCAAGTGTATAGCGTGTTTCACAATTGTTGAAACAAAGCATGTAGTCTAGCGCTCTTCTTGAGATTTTTGGTTCATGCTTGAGAATAAATAGTTGCAGATCCTAACTATTGTCCTTTTACCATTCAGTGTAATTTCATTTACTCATTTGTGGTTCTTGATTTCTGACCGATCATTTTATTTCAAAAATTGTGAACCACCCTGAAAATATGTGTTGTCTCCAAGAAATCAAAATCAAAGGATTTGATATTAATATTCCTTAAATTAAATGAAGAATACATTTTCAAATTCCATGAAGGTTTACGCGGATCGACAAACACCTGAAGATGTACAAAGTCTGATCGAAAAGTATCGGAACTGTTATTATTATAATTGAGCTAAAGTATGCAGAGTAAAGTCTCTTACCACAGATTGATTTGAACATATACTTTTCCCGGAGACACACTCAGTTATAACGTTCTCGCTCACTTGTTCATAGAAATTATTGGAAGGAAAGTGTGTAGAGTGTGGTCGTCTCACCACATCACAGAGGTGATCATGGCTTGTGCAGAAATCTTTGGCAAAGCAAAATATTCTCCAGGTTTGCCAACCCCATATTCCCCAGTTGAGACTCTTGAGATTTTTCTTCTTCAAAAATCAAATCCCACTTGAAAGGAACACGGTTTCAAGACATCCTGCCAAGGATGCTGGTCGCTATCTTTTAAAAAATTATTTCCAGGAATTCTTCCATCAATGGAATCGGTAAAGTGTGTGTCATCAGAAGGGAACTACTTCGAAGGAAATTATATGCCGAATTGACATGTGTTGAAATTTTCTACCGATATTTTTTTATCAGACTTCGTATGTTGTCTCCAAGAAACCAGTCAAAGAAGGAATTGATATTAATATTCCTTAGATTAAATGAAGGGTTTAAGTTCAAAATTTTATGGAAGTTAACACTGATCGACTAATACCTGAAGAAGGTCGGTGGATACAACTGCCGAAGTATTGTGATAATGGCAATAAATATCAGGACATTAATAAATATAAAATAATGTAAATAATATTTAATCCTCATTCTTAAAATTCAGACAGAGTCTCTTAAAATTGAGATTAACCAAAACGCGTTAATATCTTTGGAGTCAGACACTAAATATTATGGAAATGGTTTTCTCGTCAACACCAAATTGAAGAATAACCTCTATAGATCTTGGACAAACAACTAAAGTATGAACATTGAACAGCGATGTTAACAATCTATCAATAACATTCTAGGGCAAAATTACTGAAGATGACAAGCCACACTGATCTACAGCGTGTCATCAATTCGAAACTTCTCTCATGATAATGCGGAAAAATGATTTAGAACAGTAAAAATCCAAGGCTCAAGCTGAAACAGACCAGCATCCATGGTAATGTTTCTTGGAAACTATCCGTCTGTTTGAGAACCAACATCTTGCTTACTGTCTCTGTAATGATAATATTACGTCAATATTAGTCATTTCCTTATAAGGAAATATATGGAGTATTAGAGAGGAACGCGCACCTTGGTAACACGCGTGACGGATGATTCGGTATTTCGCTATAATTTTAGGTATCCTCATGAAGTCAAAAACGATGGTTATATATTAGTTTCCTTCTTCTAGATGATCCTGGGTATGACGATAAACTGTATCCGGCAGCAAGGCCTCCAATCAGGAAACTGGAGGTTTTTCATGAGTGCCAAACCACCGCTTATTGGCTGTTATCCCCATGTTCACCCTCAGCTGAGAGTAGTAGAAACTGCTAGGCTCACAGTTATGGGCAAATAAATAAGATGGATATGCAATGTGATAGATCCTGATCTACAGTCGCTTTCTCACAGACATGATGTGGTGCCCTTCTGTCTTTTCAAATATTTTCATGGCAACTGCTCTGACGAACTACTTTCACTGGTACACCAAGCGTGTTACTAGGCTGGCATCTCAGTCCCACCCTTTCACTGTCGAAACAGTTAAACTGTAATCTTCTCTTCTACTCCAACAGTTTCTTCTCTCTCACTTCCCACCAGTGGAACTCCCTTCCTCTTACTTGCTTCCCTGATAGCTATATTCAAATATTCAAATGTAATGTCAATCGACATCTTCTGATGCCTTGATCCTTATTCCCGCGCCTTCTCTACATCTTTTCCTCAAACACCCCCCTTTACCCGTGCTCTCACTCTCTGTAATTCCATGCTTGCTAGTGGCACTCCCACCATGCTTGGGGGGGGGGGGAGAAAGGTTTTTAAAAAAAGTAAAATTAACTACAATACATATTTATAGTAAAAAATCCCAACAATACATTTTATCTGTAATCGAAGGTATATAATTACCTTCAAAATATTTAGATTACGGCATCAACCCTTCACCTGCCATGAGCCCCATTTGCGGATCTGTTAAAACTACATGTTATTCCTTGTATTTACATTGAATTGCTTACATACATTGCATTTTCAGAGGTATATTTTACAACACTTAGCCTTTAAAGTTTTTATTATTAGCTGTAAGAAGACACTTTCTGTCGTAATTTTACATTTCACGAGTAGAAAAATAATGACTATTTTGAAAAGTATTTTTTTTATTTCTAATCAATATTATTTTTTGATGTTTTATACATGTTTTATATGTTTTATCAAGAGTTCTTGCTTTTTGGAAATAAATTTGGGAATAATTGAAATTAATTGTGAAATCTAGTGAAAGTCACCCATGAAATAAAAATAATTGTTTGTATGGAAAGTAAGGACCTACGTACATCAAATTGTTTTTAAATTAAGTGGCAACAGAAAAATTATCATTGAAGTTTTAAAAAGTAAGCTTATATATTAATGCAATACTTAAATGCGGCGACCACTTTTGTGTTCTTCTGTAGTTTATTGTTGCCTATCACATACAGTAGAAGTATTCCTTGCAAAAAGAAATCTCCGCCAACAGAGGACCAGATTGCAATCAAAAGAGCCAAGACTACAGAAAGTCCTGTGCAAATGAAAAGCCAGATCAAATGGCAGCCAGAACTTCCAGTGCTGAAAATATGCAAAGACTTAGGAACACCCAAACTCCAGAACATGCCGAAGGCCCAACCAATTACCCCTTCATAGGAGCTAGCTTAACTGCTGCCAGATAGAGTGACTTTAAAGTTAGTATTTTAACCTATTACCTGCCATGTGCCCCATTTGCGGATCTGTTAAAATTAAACACACTACATGCTATTCCTTGTATTTACATTGAATTGCTTACATACATTGTATTTGAAGAGGTATATTTTACAACACTTAGCCTTTAAAGTTTTTATTATTAGCTGTAAGAAGACACTTTCTGTCGTAATTTTACATTTCACGAGTAGAAAAATAATGACTAATTTGAAAAGTATTTTTGTATTATTTCTAATCAATATTATTTTTTGATGTTTTATACACATATATATTTGATGTTCTAGTTTCTATAAAAATGACAATGGTAACTACTGACATTAAACATAAGGAATAAATAAACTCCTAAGACACCCGTCTGGGCCAAAAATGCGCATTAAAAAATTTGGCAGTTAATCGGTTAAATAACCTATAGTTGTGTTGATATCACGCTAAACAAAGTTAACCGGCCTTCTCCTTGATAGATGTAGCTGTAATTGTTGTTCACGATGACGGTCGTCTTCGAGTATTATCCAGATGTTAGCAGTGAATATTTCGAAGACTGTAGGAAAGCGTTGTTCAGGTTAGCAGTGGATATTTTGGTAAAAGGTAGCAGAGCGTAGTTTGTCCTTCTGTTTCTCTTCGCCTGACAAGCTGGACTGGACATTCGGGTAGAGTGAACAAAATGGCCGCCTTTATACACGACGGATTGAATGTTCTACGTCTTCTGACTGGTTAGTCTTCTATTGGTGGACTATAAAGTGACTCAAGTCATTTGAGCTAACTCACTAGTACATATATATATATATATATATATATATATATATATATATATATATATATATATATATACAAAAAAAAACTGCAACAGTAACTTCTATGATAACAGTTTCTTTTCTTGCACCTCTTGATTATGGAACACCGTTCTGGCCTCATGCTTTCCAGCCAATTTTAATCTGCAAAAATTTTAATGAAATGTCAGTCGCTGTCTACTATTCTCCTAATTTATGTTTTCTCTTTTTGCTCATCATTAATGTTTCTGTCCGAAACTCTTCCATACACTGCAACCCCTTATGTTATAGTGGCTTTACTGTATTGCTTGGGGTGTTACCGATTTAAAAAAGGTATATAAATAAACAAATTAAAATTAAAAGTGCCAGATACTTTTGAAAATATCCTGGTTTATTTTCATCATGCTTAATATGTGACCTGCAAGAATATTTAAAGTTTCGGAATGGTTATTTTCTTTTTTTTATTTTTCTTCCTTTTGCTCGGATTTTTGAGACTAGGGTGGGTGTTGGTTTCCTAACATATTCTAAGAGATCTGAAACGGTTATTTTTCTTTTTTTTACCAAAATTTACAAAAGATATAGATTCAATAAAGATTTCAGTTAACATACAATTTTCAAATTCGATTCATGATTCCGAATGTTGTGTAGCTCTAGCAGAGTCCTTCATAATGTAATTGAAATTACAAGGAATTTAATAATTTAAATGCAATGTCAATCGTTATCTTCTGCCTTCTTAATTCTCATTCTTTTAATGACCTCTCTTCTTTATAGTAGTTTTTTTTCTGATATTCTCTAACACATAGTAATCTCTTGCATCCTAGTAGCTTTATTGCCTTGCATGGGGTGAAATGATTCAAAAGAAATTATATCTTGTTTCAATTATTCAATATTCTTTTGAGAAATGGATAATTGTATATCATTTTCTACCTATCTACCACTGAATCCATTGCTAGGTCAGCTGCAAAGAAAGTCAGCTGTGTCGTGCGAGACAAATTTTCTCTCCGGAATCTGTCGTACATATCTATAAGTCTATCATTCGTCCATTCTTAGAATATTGCTACCATACATGGTTCGGTTCTCCCTGTTATTTATACTGAGCTCTTTGATAAGATCTAAAGAGAATCAGCAATATTATTGGTGCTAATCTGGCGGCTCCGCTCCAGTTACTTACCAAAATTTACAAAAGATATAAGATGTTCTCCCTCCACATCATAATAGTTCGTTAATTTATTCATTTAAACGTTGTTGCGGTTCGCACTACATAGGGAGAACGACGCAAAGGCTGGATGCTATAATACAAAACACGTTCCAGCGAAAATCCGAAACCTTAAGTAGACTCCCTCGGACATTTTGACCAATACATACGGGTCTTCCATTGCAGAACACCTAATAAATAGCCATAATTGAGGTGTTAGTTTTAGTGTGGAATCTTTTACAATTCTTAGTAGGTCCCACTCTAATTACCATCTAAAAGTGTTGGAAGTCATCTATATTCTATCATTAAAGCCTTCTTTATGTAAACAGAAAGACTTTGTATAAGGCCTCCAACTAATTACCATCTAATTTTTTTTTCCCCAATACTCTTTGTCTATTTTTCTTCTTTTTAAATAATTTACTTTATTAACCTCGATTTAGCTCTGTTGAGCGAGGTTCGAAACCGGTTAGCTAGACCGTTTTTCATTTTTACTTTTTATTATCATCATGAGTGGTAATAATAAAATTCATTTTTGTCTGTGTCTGTAGCACTATTTGTCATCGCCAGTAGTTTAGTTTCAGAAGGAGATGGTAAACTACGTAGACATTCATGTCAGATGATTCATCATATATGTAACCAGTTCTGTTCTTATCAGGGTTACATTTTAGTTCTGAGACCAGCTTCTTAAGGTAAAGGTTGTAGAATGTAACGACCCTCGCTTTATGAGATATAGAACAATTATAAATATTATAAGAACTACAAAAGTCATTACTTAAACTCGTTCTTTTTTTATCATTTACATTCATACTTATTATTTATAAATATTTCTGATGAATCATTCAACAATATATTCCCCTTCATTAAGACCTCCTGTCAACAATCCACTGTTCAATGCATCGACGATAGAAATCACGAGGTTTTTACTCGAAAAATCCATCAAGTCACGTTTTAAGCTCTACATCATTGTTGAACGAAGCACCCCTCAAATTGTTAGAAATTGACCGAAAAAGGTGGTAGTCTAAAGGGGATAATTCAGGAGAATGTGGTGGGTTGTAGTCAACCTGCCGCTAGGCGTAATCTTTTTTACCATCTCGAGTTTTCTTTTTTGTTTTATTTTAGGGTCTTCAAAGATGTCCTAAAATAAATCGAAACTGACCGGTCCAATTTTCTATTCTCCCTTATATCTGGGCCATGTTTAGATCAACAAAATACAAATAGATAATATTTTCACTTCCTCGTGTCAGTTTAAACTGACGTTCCCCAGTTGTTAATGTTAAATTGTTACATAAATTCGTTCGTTTTTTTTTTAATCATTTATTTTAATACTTATGATTTATTAATAATTCTGATGAATCAATAATTAATGTATTCCTTTTCATTGTTTACGAACTCATGACAACGGTCTACTAACCGTTCAATGCCTCGACAGTAGAAATCAGGAGGATTTTGACTCAAAAAATCCATCAAGTCATCTTTTAAGCTCCACATCGTTGTTGA
The DNA here is from genome assembly GCA_963932145.1 of Acanthosepion lycidas. Taxonomy (NCBI): domain Eukaryota; kingdom Metazoa; phylum Mollusca; class Cephalopoda; order Sepiida; family Sepiidae; genus Acanthosepion; species Acanthosepion lycidas. The sequence goes on along the minus strand of OZ010598.1, from coordinate 79,653,625 downwards.
ATGATACACCCCTCAAATTATTAGAAAGTGACCTAAAATGTGGTAGTCTGAAGGAGCTAAATCAGGAGAATATGTTGGATGTTGCAGAACTGATTATGTCAAAGCAGAAACAAAAAAAAACTTTATTTCTCTATTAAAGAGTTTCTTAGATACAGATAAGTAGACAAAGTGAAATTTTATTTTTGATGACTAAAACCTGATTTATCCTTATTTTTTTATTTAATTTTTCTGCAACAAGATTTTTGTTTGGTTTTCTTCCAATGCGTTCACGTCTTTTTCGGATTACATTTTTAAATCATTTTTTCTCTTGATGCCACTTGCTTCTAAAAAGAGTGATTAATATTTTTTTAATTGTTTTTTTTTTAATGAGTCTTTAATCGAAAGTTTTGTCGTGTAAGTGATGTGAAGCGAGTATTTTAATGTTGAAAAACCACACTGTATCTCCGGTCAGGTTTTTTCAATTGAATTACCTCCTTGAGCCTGTTCTTTTGTTCAGAATACAGCTTAATATTGACCCTTTTAATTTTCTAGGCCTTATCCATTGAGCTATTGAGTGAAAATTAAAAGTGACAGTAACATCAGATCTTTTCATCTTCTGAGCCAATTCCCCATGGGTCTTGCCCAGTTCTTCTTTAATCAGAGCCTGAATTTGGTTATCATCAAACTGAACATATTGCTGCATATATTCGTTTGTTTTTGTCATTTATTTTAATACTTATTATTTAATAATAGGCCTGTTGGGTCACTCAAGAATGTATTTACCTTCATTCTTTACGATACATTAACCATTAAATGCCTCGACGATAGAAACCACGACGTTTTCTCTCGAAAAATTCAACACGCCAGCGTTTGAACCCCAGAGTGTTGAACGAAACACACATCGTATTATTAGAAAGCTACAGAAAAAAAAAGTATTAGTTTGAGGTAATAAATGTTTAATACAATTAGAAATGAATACTGCGAACACATTAGCTATAAACTTTAGGCAATTTAAAGACTAGTATTGACCCCATGATAATTTTTTTTTCTCGTCTGCGTCCATCCTTCGAATCTACCATTCGTCCTTGCATTGAATACTGTTGCCATATAGGGTCTGGTGCCCCCGCTGTTCACCTCGACGTCCTCGACAAAATCCATATATATATATATGCAATGTAGTAGGTACTGATCTGGCATCTCGTCTAAAGTCACTTTCTCACAGACGTGATGTGGCGCCCCTCTGTCTTTTCAAATACTGGGAACACATTAGCTATAAACTTCAGGCAATTTAAAGACTAGTACTGACCCCATGATAAAACAGTAAATTGCTGATGAAATTTTGTTATCAACATCAGTTAATTTTTTTTTTTGTCTTTTGTATTGCTTTGAAGTGTGTTTAACTATTTCTTCATTGAAATTGTTTTCGAATCAAAATTAATTCCTTCTGGAAGCTCTTAACATTTGGTGTTGAAAGTGGAAAAAAAAATCAAATTAAATATTTCGCCGTCACTATTGGCGTCCGTGACAATGTCACTTTCTTCACCTACGAAATTTTTGTTAAGAATTAATTTTATTTTATTTATTTATTTTTTGTTCTTCCCAAATTTATCGCTGGCAAATTCTTCCTATTCCTCTTCTGGTTTTATTAAATCACTTCATTTCCTATTTATTATGTTATTAAATCTGAACAATTTCTTTTTCTATTTATTCAGCGTCTTTCTGTCGTATATTTTTTATTATTCTTCTTCCATATTTTTACCGTTTTCTTCTTCGACTTCTTTCCTGCCTTTATTTTCTTTTTCTTTCCTCTTCTCAAATTCCTTCTTCCTCCTCAGCGTCTTTCCGCGTCGTACTGCCATCTTTAGTCCGCCATGTTTTATTTTTAATATTCTTTTCCATTGCCTTTTTCTCTTATTACTTTTCCTTTAGCTTTTCTGATATTCCCTTTCTTCCACGTACTCCCCCCCCTTTTTCCTTCCTCGATGTATTATTCATTTTAAGTATGGGTCATTTAAGTACTTAGCGTGTTTTTAACATTAAATGACAGCAGAAGCGGGAATGGCGGAGAGGAAATTGTTTTCCCGCCGATATATACGATCGACAGAAATTCGAATTTCCGATCATCAAAATGCGACGCCAAAGCGAGAGACGTTCCGATCCCTGAACCAAGAAGCGAAGTTGGGACCCAGCTGAAAAGCAACGACAATGGGCCAGGTCTGAAGTCAAGGCGTTGACCGTTTCCATTTGATGGATTGACATCGTTGTTGAATTGATATCGTTGTTCCTAGCAAGCCTGACACGCTAGTACTTCGACCTTGAGCTACTTGTCCATCGACCCAACTAACCGCCAGGCGTATTAATCCATTATCAAGAGGGTGAAACAAATACATTTAACTTCCTTGATATATTAGGCTAAGTCATATCTGTCTATATTTCTGAGGTGAAATATTGTAACTATTTACACTATTTCCATCGTTTGAACTATTGTCTTCATCTTTATTGCCATATTCACGACGTTTCGGCCGTTGTACGCCCCGGCCGTCTTCAGGATCTGTCTCTATTTCTGAGATGAGGTATTGTAACTATTTACACTATTTACATCGTTCGGACTGTTGCCTTCATCTTTATTGCCATATTCACAACGTTTCGGCCGTTGTACGCCCCGGCCTTCTTCAGGATCTGTCTCTATTTCTGAGATGGGGTATTGTAACTATTTACACTATTTACATCTTTCTGATTGTTTTCTTCATCTTTATTGCCATATTCAAGACGTTTCGGCCGTTGTACTCTCCGACATTCTTCAAGTGATATACCAGTAATACAGTGAGCTAAAGAAAAACAACAATCACAGAAATTGTAATATGAGCTCTGGTAAAAAAATGTTTTCTGAAACTTTAGGTTTATAATCCCCAAATTCACACACTGATGACCCAGTTGAAAAAGGGGTTGGTTGATTAATCCAAAAAGAGGCCAAAGAATTGTGAGTTTAATACTTGGACAGACCAAAGCAGTGAGAATTTAAATTTGACATCAGTGATATGTTATCCTTCGTATAAATTCTAAACTTTATTAACAGAATGTTACTTTTTTCTTTTTGCATTGAATCTTATTGACAATTAATTTCGTTAAAAGGACTAGAGATGATAGCTGCTACAATAATATATTTTAATTAATTAAAAACTTATCAGATTAACAGGAGTAGTCTCAACAACAACAGTAAAAAACAGCTTTTTTTAAATAATTTTAAATATATAAAATATTACTTAAATTATAAAATTTATCATTTATAGAGGATTTGTTTTGATTAATAAGAGTAGATAGGCTCACCTATCGTCCGGCCTGAACTCCTTACATATCTATTGAACAGGTGTAGAGGTTTATCCCTTGTTTCCTGTTCAGAATTTGATGTTCTATAGTTTATGTAATTTATTATTTATAGATGATTTGTTTTGGTTAATAAGAGTAGATATGCTCCCCTATTTTCCAGTCAGAACTCCTTCCATATTTATTGAACAGGTGTAGAGGTTTATCCCTTGTTTCCTGTTCAGGATACGGTGTATCGGTTCTCATTCTTTCTTCTCCCTGGGTCAATGTAATTTAACTTTCTTAACTTTTAGGGGATCGGACTAATTAAATGCTGTCACTTTCCATTGTGAGAAATTTTTGTTGGCAGTTTACTGACTGCTGCTTCCGACTGGTCGTTAGGAGCCGAAACTCTTTTTTGCTGGTTGCTCTGATCAACGGTAGCATAATATCGGCGTATTTTTAGTGCCATGTCCCTGCATGTATTTCTTGTGGACAACCCTGAGGCCACACTATGCTCTGTTCTCATCTCTCTCTCTATCTATCTATCTCTCTCTCTCTCTATTTCTCTTTCTCTCTCTCTCTTCCAAAACGAATTTCAGGGAAGGCACAATAAAAAGAAATAAAACAGAAAAATTACATTACTTGCCCCTCCGTTTTTCTTTCAGTAATATTACCCATTCCAACCTTTCTTGCGTAGAATTTCTCTTCTTGGAGCGGTTACCAGATATCTTTTCCCTTAGTGAAACTAATTTAAATTCTTCCATTGCTACCAATGAATTCTTGGTTTCAGGCTATCGTCCCCTTTGCCGATTATATTTCAGCATTCACATGCTTGGCGTTGGTGTTTACATCCGGTATAATCTTCTGATGACCAGGGATTTTTCTCAAAGGTTCCAGACTACACTTTCATGTGTTTCTATCTTTCGTTACTATTCTCTATTAGCTATCTCTTTTTTCTTTTATCGCTCCCTCTTACTAGAACTACAATATATTAAGACATAAATGCTGACAGTATGGAAAAGGTACTTTCACTCCATCTATCTTCGAAAATCTTTGTCTTCAGTGACTTTAATGCTCACCACAACACGTGGCTTAAACATTGTAAAATAATTGATGTTGCCTGTAGTCAGACATAAAATTTTTCCATTGCCTAATCCTTTAATATTCTCAAACATTATGATGGTAGATGGAAATAAATATACAGTTTAATAAATAAATAAACAGAGCATCTACACAAATATGGGTATCCATGAAAATAGCGTTTAAGCAATAAATCAAAAATATTAATAAAAAAGATTATAATAAAAGAAAAATGGAATGAATAAAAGAAAAATCCATTCCTAAAATTATCTTTGTTTTCGTTCGGATACGAAACTGAGCAGATGACCAGGGAATTGTCTCTTGAGGTCCCAGACAATTCTTTCATGTGCTTCCGTCTTTCTTTAGTTATCTCTCTTTTTTCCTTTATCGCTCCTCATCTTCCCAGGACCGCAGTTCAGTGTAACTCGGATATAAGAGACCCGGATATAAGATACCCTGATATAAGATAAACCCGGATATAAGAGAGATTTTCTCTGGTCCCAAATTATTCCCATACTTACCTAAACAAAATAGACCAAACCCGGATATAAAAGAAACCCGGATATAAGAGAAACCTGGATATAAAAGAAACCTGGATATAAGAGACTTATTATCCGGTCCCGACAACTCTCTTATATCCGGGTTACACTGTATATTAGACATAATTGCTGACATTATACAAAAGGCACTTTCTCTCCATCTATCTGCAAATATCTTTGTCTTCCACTGATACAAATGAATTCAGGCCCTTGGTGTTTAAAATCGGGATAATCTTCCGATGGTCAGGGGGTTGTTCTCGAGGTCACTAACTATACTCTGATGTACTTCTGTCTTTCGCTACTAAACTGTGTCAGCTATCTCTTGTTTCTTTATCGTCTTCCCCCTCTTCCCAATTAAACTTTATCCCCATCCATCTGCCAGCATCTTTGTCTTCGATTACTTTAATGCTCACCATGACACATTCTAAAGGTACCACTGTTTGCCGGTATTACATGTTTTCCATTGCCCAATCCCTTACTAAAATTTTGGACTTTTCTACACGTTTCCCTAGCAAAACGGAATAACAGATTTTCCACATTACTTATTTCTACCCTCCTCTCTTCGTCCTTGCCGAGTTCACAACAATGTCCCCTTGATAATTCTGATAAACTCTGTGGTAGATATTGATATTTCGCTCCAATTCTCTATTAAACAGGAATTCCCCATTCCAGAAGACTTCTTTCCGTTACCATCAAGGTAATTGAGAATCACTCCGTGTTTTTCTCCGTGGCGCCCCTTGGACTGACATCTTTAAACTACCAGTTGAAAATTGCGCCACTGAGGGTTTTTTCTTGGGTCAAAACCGGCATGGACGCTTTTATCCCTTCTTGGAAATACCAGGTGAAACGTCAATCCTCTCCATGGTTCACACCAACATTCTTGGCCGTCAGAGCACACAGGAACTATTTTCGGTTATACCAGCGTGACACCTCTCATCACAACAGGTGCCTATTCGTTGTTGCTCGCAATGCAAGAGAGTCATCGAAGGAGCAAAGGCCTTGTTTGCCGAGAGAATGAGGCACCACATAGTCTCTAACAACTTTGGCTTTCGCGATTACGGGCAGCTCAGCAATAGGACATTAAATAAGCGTCAGGTCTGTATTCCCCACCTTTATATAATCATCTACTCCTGATAAAGCCGAATGCTTTGCTTGTATTTTCTCCTCAAACTCTACTCTTGATTCTTCCGAAATATCCCTGCTTAATTTTCCTCCTAGAACTGAGTCTCTGTTGAGTGATATACATATAATCCCTTCCGTGGTTTCTGCTATCATCTCTAACCTAGATCCCCACAAAGCACGTGGAAATGATGCTATCCCTGTAATAATTCATTCCATCTCGGAAGTACCAAGTGAATCCTCAATCCTCTCCAAGGTTCACACCAACATGCTCGGTCGCTGTAGCACAGAAGAACCGCCATTTTCGGCTATACCAGCGTGAAAGCTCACATCGCAACAGGCGCCTATTCGTTGCTGCATTACGAATGTAAGCGAGTCCTCGAAGGAGATAAGTCTGTTTGCCGAGCGAATGAAGCACTGCATAACCTCTTGGACTCTCCTGATTACTGGCATTTAACTGAAAGTGGGCATTTAATAACTGTAATACCTATATCCCTCCCCTCTTCTATCAATTTAAGGTGTCATCATTCTCAGTTGATAAAGCTAAATGTTTTGCCCATAAATTCTCTTCAAACTCTATTCTTGACTCATCTGGAGAATCCCTGTCTAAATATTCGTTTAGAACTGAGTTTCTGTTGATTAATATGAACATAACCCCTTCCATGGTTTCTGCTATCATCTCAAACCTTGATCCACACAAAGAATGTGGATCCGATGGTATCCCTGTAATAATCATTAAGAAGTGTGCTCCCTCAAAGCCTAACTGTTTCAAATATTCAGTAGTCTTGTGAGCAGCATGTGATGGAGCACTTTCTTGCATAAAATCAGTGGCCCTTCTGAAGGCAACTCTTTGCCTTTTCATCCACGGCTCAAGATGCTCCTTCGTAAATGCTTTGAATGCATCAGCAGTCATTTTGACGCCATCTGGTACTCTCCATGGGCCCACTAATGTTTTTCCAATAATACCACCTCAGATCATTATGCCTCCACCGCCTTGTTGGCGTCTCAAACGCAGATGGCGATTCTGTCCGTTCATTACCCAGCCTTTGCACCATCTATCTGGCCCATCAAGTGTTGCTCGAGTTTCGTCTGTGAACAAAACTTTAGAGAAGTCAATCTCCATATTGTCCTCGGCCCATTTCCATCGATTTTGAATGTGATTTCTCGTCAACGGAGGCTTCGATACAGGTTTGACTGTTGTTGCTATTTCCCTCAGATACCGACACCGAGTACTTTTAGACACAGTAGGATCCCCAATGCGACTGAAAAGCTCTTGATTGGTAAGTCCAGGGTTCTTCGTGGCTTCTCGTTTAAGTCGTGACATGAGACGACGTGAAATAACCCTCGGCTTGCCTGTATCTGCCCTATTGCGTACTTGTGTAGGGTCGGCGGTGAACTTTTTCAGTTTGATGACACCTCCCTATCATTTAAGAAATTTCTGGGGTAGATTTACCTTTTGAGAGTTTTGAGGTGATAATTTTCTTTTCAGCATCACTGAAACTGCTTTTACGGCCCATCATTTCACTAAATTCTTAGACTTTTTTTAATAATTTGGCACGCTCAAATTACCGTGCTGTTAAAAAATATGGCGCCAGTTTGTTTACATTGCACAGATCAGTACAAAAATTTCAGTGATTGCGTAGATCCGTGTTGCCAACTTTGGGTGAAAATTTTGTGTAAATTGATTGGACGGTTTTTGAAATATTAGAAAAAAATTTATCTTGATAATAATTTGGCACGCAGTGTATTTCTTCATCGTTATTCGTGATTTCTTTATAGCCTCTACTGTTTCACAAGTTATTGACAGCTAACCTTCTGTTTCTGTTGTTTTCTTCGCCAACGTCGCCCAATTGATTGAATCTGATTCATCCACTATTTTCCCTAAACTCAGCTATGTTTTTTTCAGTCATTTTCGCTAAAATGATTGTTTGCTTTTTCCCGATATTCATGCAATATTTAAACCAATTTTCTGCAGCAATAGTTAACGAGCTTGCCAAACGGAGTATTGCTACTGTATAGATATCCGAAGGCGCAATGAAATAGCGTAAGATGCCTTCCAAAAGCTAAACAAAATATTTTTAAAAAAAGGAAAATCTCCTTAGAAACACACAAAAGAGTACCGAACACTTTTTATTATTATTAAATAAATTCACCTCAAGAAAAGCGATAAGGCTCTAAAACACAAGGGGGTACTGGAAGTTTAAGAAGGAAAAATACTTTAAAAGGAACTGGAAATCCAATCCTAAGCAGGATAGACCTTTATTCCGGTTTAAAAGACCGAAGAGGGATGCGAAGCGGGTGATAGGCAAATCTAATATTTGTCCTTCTACATAGCAATGAATGGGGGCATAATTTTTACACATATGAAGGAGAAAATTGAGACAACAAGTAGTTGTTCTATAAAAGGATACTGAGAATACCGTGATTGGAACATGTAAGCAACGAGAAAGTTTTAAGTAAAATGGCGCGAAAAGGACAGCTAGAATCAGAGACAATTGAAATTTCTAGGATACATAATGACCAAGGGGCGGACTTGGTTTTGTTTGGTTTGGTTTGGTTTGTTTTACGACATATCAACCTCAATGGGTTATTTAATGCCAACAAGTTTTTTATTGCTGGGAATATTTTTAATCTATCTATTTCAGTATATATTGGTTTGGTTTGTTTTGTTTTACGGTATATCAACCTCAATGGGTTATTTAATGCCGACAAGATTTTTATTGCTGGAAATATTTTTCATCTATCTATATCAGTATATATTGGTTTGGTTTGTTTTGTTATACGGCATATCAACCTCAATGGGTTATTTAATGCCGACAAGATTGTTATTGCTGGGAATATTTTTAATCTATCTCAGTATATATTGGTTTGGTTTGGTTTGTTTTACGACATATCAACCTCAGTCGGTTATTTATTGCCGACAAGATTTTTATTGCTGGAAATATTTTTCATCTATCTATCTCAGTATATATTGGTTTGGTTTGTTTTCTTTTACGGCATATCAACCTCAATGGGTTATTTAATGCCGACAAGATTTTTATTGCTGGAAATATTTTTCATCTATCTATATCAGTATATATTGGTTTGGTTTGTTTTGTTATACGGCATATCAACCTCAATGGGTTATTTAATGCCGACAAGATTGTTATTGCTGGGAATATTTTTAATCTATCTCAGTATATATTGGTTTGGTTTGTTTTACGACATATCAACCTCAGTCGGTTATTTATTGCCGACAAGATTTTTATTGCTAGTAATATTTTTTCAAAAATGTATTGATAGTAATATTTTTTTTCCAAAAAGTATTGCTGGTAATAATTTTTTTTTCCAAAAAGTACTGCTGGTAATATTTTTTTTTAAAAAAAAAAATATTGATGGTAATACTTTTTTTTCAAAAAAGTATTGCTGACAATACTTTTTTTCCAAAAAAGTATTCCTGATCATTTTTTTTTTAAGTATTGCTGGTAATAATTTTTTTCCAAAAATGTATTGCTGGTATTATTTTATTAACATATATTGCTAGTAATTTTGTTCTTTTTCAAAAATGTACTTCTGGTAATAATTTTTCCAACAAAGTATTGGTGGTATTAAAACCTATTTTTACACTTTCATTTTTGTTTGATCCCTTTTCTTGAAGGTTAACTATTTGCCCATAGCTGGGATCTTAATAGATGCTACCAACGGGTCAGGATGGAACTCGGAACACCAGCAATTAAGAGGTGGTTCCACGCTCCTAAAAACCTCCTGATCACTGGCCTTGCTGTCGGATGTAGTTTATCGTCTTACCTAGGACGAGGGGTGGACTTTGATACTCACAGGATATACTGAAGGAAAGAGTAGCAGAGGGAAATATTTTGAAATCCATTTAACGAGCCGTAAATGGATGACAGAACAGTAGGAGGAATATAAAAAAAAACATTACTAAGAGCAACAAAGAATAGAAGGTGTGGAGAAGCATGATCGTCCACGTCCTAAAGGAACACCTCACATAGTAGTATTAGGTTGGTGCAAATATAATGTCGTTTTCTCACATATGTTACTATGAGAGAAAACGACATTATTTTTGCACCAACCTAATAGAAGAAATTATATGATCCCTGGTAGCCTAAGGCATTTTTAAAATCATTTCATCACCAATCAAGACAATAAAGTCACTAAAACGTGAGAGTTTCCTGAGTGTTAGAGAATATAAGAAAATATACTATTAAAGGGAGAAGACAATAAAAGAACAAGGATTAAGGAGATAACGATAGACATTGCATTTAAACTTTTGAAGACCAAAGTTAAACTGGGAAGCAAGAAGCTGACAGAGAGTTCCACAAGCGAGAAGTGCGATAGAAAAACTGTTAGTATAAAAATTACGGTTACATATAGCTATTTTGACTGTAAAATGATGGGACCTAGCTGCCAATCTAGTACTGCGCTTAAATTCATAAAGTCTAGGTACCAAAAAGGAAAGAAAATAACCATGACACTATTTATAAAAAAGGCAAAAGTAAGGTACATTTAGGTGATGAAAAATTGACTGCATACAGCGAATTTTACGCATTGGAGTGGGCAATTCGAAGTAGTGTAATGGTTAACGAGCTGGTCTAGCAGGCCATTATTTCTGTGTAAGTTCGATCGGTTTCACTAATTCATTTTTCTTTTACTGATTTTTATGTTCTTCTATGAACGATTTTTTTCTATCTCTCCTCCTCTCTTTCTTTTTTCTTTTCTCTACCATTTCCCTGCTCTCTCTCTCTCTCTCTCTCTCTCTCTCTCTCTCTCTCTCTCTCTGTGTGTGTGTGTGTGTGTGTGTCGTGTTATATTCTTTTCCAATTTAGCCATTTCTCTCCTCTCCTCATACTTGCCCATCAATTCTCTCTCTTTCTACCTATCTTTTCTCCTTATAACTTTTCACTCTCTCTTTTCTCTCTTTGTTCTTTCTACCGACCGTTTCTCTCTTTATCTCTCCGTACTCTCTTGTCTATCTTCTCACTTTCTTTTATCCCCCTCTCTTTCCTTAACTGCTTTTTCTTTTCCCTCTCTTTTGTCTATCTTTTCTCTCTCTCAATTTTCACTCTAACTTTTATTCAATTTTTGACTCACTCTCATCTTTCTCATTCCATTCCCCCTCGCTTCTCTTCTTACCTAAGCTCTCTCTCCCTCTTTATCTCTTTTACTCTGTTTTTCTTGCACTCTATTTTCCCTACTTATTCTCCCTATTTTCTCTCTAGTACTATTTCTATTATATCTCTTCGACCTCTCTTTCCCTTTTTCTTCTCTCTCCCTCTATCTCTCTCTATCTCTCCCTCTATCTCCTTCTCTTTTCTTTCCACTTGTTTTTATTCTTCTCTCTTTTCTCTCTAGTACTATTTTCATTATATCTCTTCGTCCTCTCTTTCCCCTTTTCTTCTTTCCACAAACCGTCTCTCTCTCTCTCTCTCTCTCTCTCTCTCTCTCTATCTATCTATCTATCTATCTCCTCCTCTTTTCTTTCCAATTTCCTTTATTCTTCTCTCTTTTCTCTCTAGTACTATTTTTATTATATCTCTTCGTCCTCTCTTTCCCCTTTTCTTCTTTCCACAAACCGTCTCTCTCTCTCTTTCTCTCTTTCTCTCTCTCTCTCTCTCTATCTATCTATCTATCTATCTCCTCCTCTTTTCTTTCCAATTTCTTTTATTCTTCTCTCTTTTCTCTCTAGTACTATTTTTATTATATCTCTTCGCTCTCTCTTTCCCCTTTTCTTCTTTCCACAAACCGTCTCTCTATCTATCTATCTATCTCCTCCTCTTTTCTTTCCAATTTCTTTTATTCTTCTCTCTTTTCTCTCTAGTACTATTTTTATTATATCTCTTCGCCCTCTCTTTCCCCTTTTCTTCATTTCCACAAACCGTCTCTCTCTATATATATCTATCTATCTATCTATCTATCTATCAATCTATCTCCTCTTTCCTTTCCAATTTCCTTTATTCTTCTCTCTTTTCTCTCTAGTACTATTTTTATTATATCTCTTCGCCCTCTCTTTCCCCTTTTCTTCTTTCCACAAACCGTCTCTCTCTCTCTCTCTCTCTCTATCTATCTATCTATCTATCTATCTATCTCCTCCTCTTTCCTTTCCAATTTCTTTTATTCTTCTCTCTTTTCTCTCTAGTACTATTTTTATTATATCTCTTCGCCCTCTCTTTCCCCTTTTCTTCATTTCCACAAACCGTCTCTCTCTCTCTCTATCTATCTATCTATCTATCTATCTATCTATCTATCTATCTCCTCTTTCCTTTCCAATTTCCTTTATTCTTCTCTCTTTTCTCTCTAGTACTATTTTTATTATATCTCTTCGCCCTCTCTTTCCCCTTTTCTTTCCACAAACCGTCTCTCTCTCTCTCTCTCTCGCTTTTCTTTAAATCATTTTGTTTGCTTTTTTAGTCACGCGCGCTTTCATTCTCTTTCTCTTTACTCTCGCTTCTCTCTCTCTCTCTCACTCTCTCTCTCTCTCTCTCTCTCGTTACACTCGCTTCACTTCTTACCTATTCAGTCTTTCTCCTCTCTCTGTTTTTCTGTCGCTCTCTTTTCATCGCATTTTCTCTCTCTTTTATTTCTATTACTATTTCTCATTATATGCCAACACATTCGCTCTTTTCTCTATCACTCTCCATTCACCCTATCTTTTCTATCACCCTATCGCTCTTCCTTTCTCTCTCTATCTTTTTTACTCTCTCTCACCCTCTCTCTCTCTCTCTCTCTCTCTCTCTATATATATATATATATATATATATATATATATATATATCGCTCTATATGTCGATCGTCCTTTTTCACAAGTTCCTCTCCCCGAACTGTCCTCCCCACAGTTCATTCATTCTTTATCTGTCTTCTTTTCAAAATCTTGACGCATTCGTTCTCTATTCATCAATCTCCCGGTCGATTCAAATTCTTTACGAGACATCTCGCTAAACCTCCTGACCCTGCAAACAAAATCTCTCGTGACTGACAAGTAATTTTAACGACTTATCACCTCTTTTCAACTAAAACCTATTAAAAATTACATATATACCATGCCAGAAAGACCGATAAAAACAAGCGATATGAAAGAATAAACAACAGACATCGATAGAGGACACTGATAGTTTGGTGATATATTTTAAGCGAACGCCATTCCTATCAAAATGCCTGACCCGAAGATAATGCAGATGGTAATGGTGACAATAACCCTTTTTTATTTATTTACAGTGGTGTTCACACTGTACAAGGCCCTGGGGGTAGAGTGTTACAGGATAAGAGGTACAGTTCATGCGAATATGTGTGTTTGGTTTGATTTGGTTTATTTTCTTTTACGGCATATCAACCTCAATGGGTTATTTAATGCCGACAACATTTTTAGGATAGATTCGTATGAATAGAATATGTATTATTTGGTTTACATTTCTTTGGTTTATTTTGTTTTATGGCATATCAACCTCAATGGGTTATTTAATGCCGACAACATTTTTAGGATAGATTAGTATGAACAGAATATGTATTCTTTGGTTTAGATTGGTTTGGTTTATTTTGTTTTACGGCATATCAACGTCAATGGGTTATTTAATGTCGACAACATTTTTAGGACAGATTCGTATGAATAGAATATGTATTCTTTGGTTTAGATTGGTTTGATTTATTTTGTTTAACGGCATATCAACCTCAATGGGTTATTTAACGCCAACAATATTTTTAGGATAGATTCGTTATGAATAGAATATGTATTCTTTGGTTTAGATTGGTTTGGTTATTTTCTTTAACGGCGTATCAATCTTAATGGGTTATTTAATGCCGACAATTATTTTTATTGTTGGTAATATTTTGTTTTGTCAAAAATCTGTTTTTGGTAATATTTTTCCTTCAAAATTATATTGCTGATATTTTTTTCAAAAAAGTATTGCTGGTAATAGTTAACTATCTGCCCATAGCTGTGACCCTAGCAGGTGCTACCACCCCGGGTCAGTGTGGACCTGGGAACACCAGCAATTAAGAGGTGTTCCACGTTCCTCAAAACCTCCTGATCAGAGGCCTTGCTGCTGGATGTAGTTTATCGTCTTACCCCCACCCCAAGCTGGGGAGGGGGGGTCAAAACGCTGTGAAAGTGTAAAAATAGGTTTTAATACCAGCAATAAATTTTTGAAGAAAAAATTATTACCAGCAATGCATTAAAAACACAAAACATTACCAGCATACACTTTTGAACAAAAATATTGCCAGCAATACAAATCTTGTAAACATTAAATAACCATTGAGGTTGATAAACCGTAAAAGAAACAACTTGGCGCCTCTGAGTGTTGACTTCAATGTTCAGTTTTATATTTACATACACTCTATCCCTGATATTAAGCACTTTATCCCATAATTATAACATGTCTTAAAACTATATTTCTTCATATATATATATATATATATATATATATATATATATATATATATATATATATATATATATATATATATATAATAAGAAATGTTGGATTAAAGATGACTGAAAAGTTACTGCGATTAAGCTTTTTATTAATTTTTTCTTGGCTTCGTATAAGTGTTTTCTTTTCTGGAGATAAAGTTGTCAAAATTGTCCTAATGTTCTGTACATCCTGCCAAATTACATCCGCAAAATACTCGTAGAAAATATTTTAATAGCCTCATCTAAATGTAAATGAGGCAAAAAAAAAAAAAAAATTGAAAAGCCAACACTCAATAATATCAACTATGACCATGGTCGCAATGTGCTGACCGTGTTTGTAAAATAAAAAAAAAAATTTACGTAACTCTAGGGGCATGCATAAAAATCTATACATTTGGTTAAAAATAAAAATAAACATCCTTGACAATGGCTAAAAGAATAGACGAAAGTGCTCGAATATACAGAAATTCTGAACAATTTCTACACATTTTATGACCAGAAAAGAAAACATACAAGCACAAGAAACACTGAATAGATTTTTAATAGCAGTACCCTGTCAGTCGCCTTTAGAGAAACTTGCATACAAGAATGATTGCTGCCCAAATACACAATTATACATATATATATATATATATATATATATATATATATATATATATATATATATATATATATATATATATATACCCAAGTATATGATTGGTGTATATGGAATGAATTCCAATAACCAACAATTACTGTTCTTAAAAGAGTGCTCAATACAAAGTAGAGCAGATATAATTATTTATTTAAAAATTTATAACATAAATATGTTATAAAATCACTACAAAAATAGCCATTTTGTTTCAACGCCCTCGGTGTCTTATCAAGTGACGACGTTGAATGTAAAAGAAAAGTGATTTTATAACATATTTATGTTATAATTTTTTTTTAAATAAATAATTATATATATATATATATATATATATATATATATGTATGTATGTATGTATGTATGTATGTATTACCAGTTTGTGACTGGTAGGGATAATTCCAAGGAGAATATAAATCCAGGGAGAGCTCTATGTAAACTACAGAGCATTATAATGACAATAATAATAAAGAAAGAAACTTTAATTATTCATTTCGATTAAAATTTATTTCGTGAACGCCGCAATGTTCATCACTTCAGATCGAAATCTCCTTACTAACAATTACTAAGAATTAATAAAATTTACTTAATAAAAATCTTTCTTTAGTAAATTTTAGTAATTCTCATTTACTAAAGAAATTTCGATCTGAAGAGATGAACATTTCGGTGTTCACGAAATAAATTTTAATCGAATGAATAATTAAAGTTTCCTTCTTTATTATATATATATATATCAATGTATATTTGGGGAGCAAATACTTTTAAACATCTTTCGTTAAATATAGAAGACAAGGAAGTTTTAATTCATTTTGTGATTTAGTTTTTCGAGCATCCTTACTTTTTTCCCTTTTGTACGCGTAAGTACAAAATATTTCCTTAATTTTCATTGTCCTAAGCGCTTTCGGCCACTTCTATAGCTATTTTCAAGGGAGTTTATTTTTGGTGTTATTAGTTTTGCCTGATGTTTTGCATGTTTAAGATGTATTTTATTCTTGGGTTATTTTGAATAAAAGCGTTTATTCCGAGGCTTCGCATTTTGAGTGCAGCTGTTATTCGCGTGAGCATCTTCCTATTTGTAAAATAAAATTAATATTCCATTTCCACTATCAAATAAGGTGATGTTGATAATAGGAAGGAGCTGTTTAATATGCAGGGCCTCTCTAGTAGCCATGTTTCCGGTAATGTGATTTATATAGAATTTCAGTGTTTCCGACCAGAATTTATATGTGTGTAAGTTAAAGAAAGGGTTCAGTTTGGGATTCCATGAAAGGTTCTAGCATTGATAGACACCTGAAGATGGTCGAAGGGCACAACGGCCGAAACGTAGTGATGATGAGGACAAAGATGAGGACATTTTACTTATTTAGATCTTCATTCAAATGATTAGCTTTTATGTGTGATGGCACTCGCACTAATGGCGCCATTGGAAAAAGTCTCAACTAATTGCAAACACGGATCAGACTTATTATTGGGCAATATTCCGTTCATTAATATTAATCATCTTCTATTTGTTTTATACGTTACAGCTTTGAATATCGCACTTGATTCGACACTAAATCATTTTGATCACGTCCACAACGTCAGCAAATTCATCTTCGGCGTAGAATTCTTTTTTCTTTTTTTTACCTAATAACCTTACAGGAATAATATTGATCGAGTAGGGCTGATAAAAGGTGGAGTGTCATCACTCGCTGGTTTCCATCTTGGTTTTATTTCTCTTCTTTTTTTTCTTTCTCTACCTCGTTTGACGTTGTTGATGGCCTTGTCATGTTTCTTGCCTGCTTTTTGTAATTGTCTTTTTCCCGCGCTGTTTTACGCTTTTATTTTCAAAACAGATTAAGCTTAGTGCTTGTGCTGCACGGAAAGGTCATTGTTAGCGCCTCCTGATGGCGAGAAGGAAAAACAACGAAAACCACTAAATGTAACCAGTGTATATTAATAGTAACTTCCGTTTTATGTCGCCATTTTCATTCATGATACATTCATTTCCCATCTATTTCATTTATTAGGTCGTATAAATCTTCGACCGTTATTGATATTCTAATTACATTTATCTATTCCTCTCTTATTATTGTGGCTTTTATTTTCTATATTTCAGATAGATAGATAGATAGATAGTGAGCGAAGGAGTGACTGGCTGAAAATGAGCATATATATAGAGAAGGCATAGATAGATAGATAGATAGATAGATAGATAGATAGATAGATAGATAGATGAATATTATATATATATATATATATATATATATATATATATATATATATATATATACAGAGCGAACGAGAGAGAGAAAGAGACATAGATGGATAGAGCCAGTGAGTAACTGGCTGAAAAAAATAGTGAGAGAGAGAAGTCCCAGATAGCTAGCTAGCTAGCTAGATAGATAGATAGATAGATATGGACCGACAAGGATGAATCGATATATATGAACACACTGGAATAATAGATAGACATGAAAAGACTGCGAGGGATGGATTGAACGATATAGGCTCACTAGGATGGCTAGATAGATATACACAGACTAGCATGGATAATGAGCAGATAGATAGATATGAACTGAGATAGATAGATAGATAGATAGATAGATAGATAGATTGAGCGAGCAACTGCCTGAAAAAGAATAGACTGAGAAGGCCCTGATAGCTAGATAGATAGATAGATAGATAGATAGATAGATAGATAGATAGGTCGTCAGGTAGGCGGCCTTCTACCCCGAGTTTTTTTTTTATTCTATATTTCATGTGAGTGTCAAATTTTCCAAGCCCTCTTTCCTCATTATGTGTCCAAGAAATTTCACATTTCGGATTCCGAGTATAACCGCTCGTTTTTGCCACCATTTTCCTTAAATCTTCCCCATTACTGACATACACCGTCCATGTTATTCTTGACCTCCTTCTGCAAAACAACATCTCTTTTGTGTTCCGTCCTATCTTCATATGCGAGAGAAATATTCAGCATCCACTGCCATATAGAAAGAATGATATTACATACAAGTTCAACAATGTTTTTTTTTGTTTGTTTCTAACGAAATTTCCCTGTTTCTTAATACTTTGCTTACATTCTGGAAAGCACATTTTGATATTCCAATGTGTGTTCGGATTTCGGCAAAAGCATAGGACCGACAGTCACGTATCGCAAACCTTTCAGTTCGCCATGTCTACATACGAGTTTGAATTCAGAGTTGTTCTTCTCAAAGACGGTGTCAAACATGGCTAGCAATCGCTGCCATATTATGATACAAGAAAATATTCGTCAAAAGTGAATAATTTTTGACACCTTATTCTTTCTATATTTCTGGGATGAGGTATTGTAATTATTTACACTATTTGCATGGTCCGGACTGTTGTCGACATCTTAAATGTCATATCCATGATGTTTCGGCCGATGTACGCTCCGGCCTTCTTCGGAATCTGTCTATATTTCTGGGATGAGGTATTTTAATTATTTTCACTATTTATATGGTCCGGACTGCTGTTCTCATCTTAATTGTCATATTAATGCTGTTTCGGTCGATATACACTCCGGCCTTCTTCAGGATTTGTCTATATTTCTGAGATGAGGTATTGTAAATATTTACACTATTTATATTATTCGCTCTCTGTCGATAAAGATGAGTACAATAGTCCGAACAATGTAAATAGTGTAACTGTCACTTTATTTGTTAAAAAAATCAAAACATTATTACGGGTGTTTCATTAAGACGGATCAAAGTTAGCAGTAAATAAATCAGTGTTATTTGTAAAAGTTTATTTATTTCTCAATTGGATTAGGTTATGTAAGTCATGGCGATTATGTGTGAAAAATAATATCGCCCAAATGTTTGCCAAATCTGAAGGAAAAAGAAAAAAAAATATTAGACGCTTAAACTTAATTCACATTTAAAATCAGTCCAAGTTATCGGAACACTCTTTACTAGTTAAATGAAAAGCAACTGAAATTCGAATGAAAGCAATACTAGTCAAAATACATAATGGATGACAATGCTTCAAATTCAAGATAAGATTAATACCGAGAAATGTTTTGAAAGACTTGTCGTTCAGTCCTCGGCGGACCCCGCCCTCCCCACTCCCAGATTTGACAGTCATTAAATTAAGTAATATTCATACATTTTTTATTATTTTTTTATGTCGCTTTCATTGAAAAGAAGACATAAAAAATATTTTCTGGTTTTAATTTTGAATTAATTTTTTCTTCATTCCATTCGGTTTCTTGATTCTCAAACACTCACTCTTTCTTTCTCTCATTCTCTCTGTATCTCTCTCACACACAAACACACATTCTTTCTCATTCCCTCTCTCGCTCACTATCTCTCCTTATCTATCTATCTTTTTTTTCTTTCTCTCGCTCGCTCGCTTTCTTTCTATCTCTCTGTCACTCTTTTCTCTTTTGTCATTTTTAATATGGTGATTTTCTAATCGTAACTTAGATGTGACACAACGCCGAAAGTATGGGGCACCCAGTAAGAATCGAACTCACGACTCAATGAAAACATAGCCGCTGCGCTCGCAGTACGTATTATGTTAAAAGACGCCGGTGAATTTCAGCTCCTGGCTTATCCTGCTACCAGAGAAATCGGATCGCTGCACTTTGTTCCTCTTTGGTGCACACTGCTAGTGAAGCGGCCCTGTTCGCACTGTAATAGCAGCAAGAAAACTGGCGTGATTAGGCTCAAACTTTGATCAGGTGACGACAATATTGCCAACTATAAGCACGCATGCGCAGAAGGCAGTGTAGTAAATCCAAAGATATGTTATGACGGAAGTGCGGATAATTTTTTATTTACTCTCGTATTTGTGTGTATGCATTTTCATATGTGAATATGGATATGAAGGTTTCTCTCTGTGTCAGCATGTCTACTTATCTGTGTATCTCCATGTGCATGTGTGTATGCTCATTAGTTTTTGTTTTAGTACGTGTCTGTGCACGCGTGAATGTGCAAGTGTGTGTGTGTGTTTCCCTGCGTGTTTGTGTGTCTGTGTTTCTGCGTGTGTGTGGGTGTGTGCTTGCGTGTCTATGTATGTGTGTTTCCCCTCTCTTCTGTGTATGTACCTCTGTGTGTATGTGTGTGCATCTATCTCTGTATGTGTGTGTGTGTGTGTGTGCGTGCGCGCGTGTGGAATCCTTTGACGTTTGACAAATGCTAATTTTCGGATTATCGAGTCACTTTTAACGCAGAAAAATAGACAACGAACATGTGAAATATTCGGGGAAATAACGTAAATTGGTTCAAAAGAAAAAAATAAAACGAAAAAAACTCAGTAATCAAAAGGAACGAGAAAAGGGGAATTGTATTAATGTGAAAGAATAATGCATTTAAATTGCAAAGAATATTAAATATTTTTTCCTTTCTTCCCCCCACCCACTTTCTTCAGTGATTGCGTGGTGCGTTTTTGTCGAGAAAGCCGTTTTAGAGATTCAGCCCGCGTCAGCAATGAGTTTTGCTTCTCCCGGTAAACGACTTTAAATGACGAATAAGTTCACAGGTTTGTTTCCATGTAGCAGATTGATGCGACATAATTTTCCTTAAAATCTCTTCATCTGGATTCACCATTTCTTCTTCTTCTTCTTCTTCTTCTTCTTCTTCTTTTCTGCATGCTTCTTCTTTTTTTCCGCATGCTTCTTCTTCTTCTGTTTTGCCTGCTTCTTCTTTTTCGCCTTCTTTTTTCTTCTTCTTCTTCTTCTTCATCTTCTTCTTCTTCATCTTCTTCCTCTTCTTCTTTTTCTTTTCTGCATGCTTCTTCTTCTGTTCTGCATGCTTCTTTTTCGTCTTCTTCTTTTTCTCCTTCTTCTTCTTTTCTGCATGCTTCTTCTTTTTCCTCTTCTTCTTCTTCTTTTCCGCATGCTTCTTCTTCTTCTTCTTCTTCTTCTTCTTCTTCTTCTTCTTCTTCTTCTTCCTTTCATCCTCTATCGGCTCTCAAATTATTCACTATCTTAATATTTTTCTTTCTTTCTTTTAATATATGTCTTGCTTTCATATATTTTGATCTTCTTTTCGCTTGCTTCTTCTTTTTCTTCTTCTCCTTTTCTACTTCTTCTTTTCGCTTGCTTCTTCTTTTTCTTCTTCTCCTTTTCCACTTCTTCTTTTCGCTTGCTTCTTCTACTTCTTCGATTGCTTATTCTCCTTTCTCTCTTCGTCTTTTCGCTTGCTTCTTCTTCTTCTTCTTCTTTTTCTTCTCTTGCTTTTTCTTCTTCTTCTTCAAATGCTTCTTCTTCTTCTCCTCATCCCCCCCCTTCTTCCCCCAACAACAACAACACTACCACTACCAACACCACTACGACCACTTACCCAAGAGTACAATTTCCAGAAATGAAAAGACAGTGTTTAGCAATATTTAACAATATTTTTACAATATGTCTTATATGTAACATGAAGAAGTTTCAGATAAAACATACTGAGGCTTACGGACCCACCACGTTGAAATACTCGGTTCCCGTACGACCAATAGTTAAGCAAGATCGAGCCTGGTTACTAGCTAGATGGGTGACCGCTTGGGAATACCAACTGCTGTAAGCTTGGATGTACGGGTGGTACAATGAATAATCTCTCGGAATTGTTAATCGGGGGGTCGAGTTCCAATTTCAGTCGGCTTCGTTATTTTCACTTACGCGCAAATACCCTTGGGGAAAATATGAATCAACCTCTTCTCCCCAGCCTATGGGTTAATTAGTAAAACTTGTATCACTAAACCATTATTATCTCAAAAGAAATTCTTGTAATCTAAAACATTTTTTCTGGATTTGAATAAAATGCAAAGGGTTGATAAACCATAAAAATGAATCAACCAAATCAATCAATAAAACATGAGGTCATCAACATCATCATTATGAGAAGTGTTTCGACTTGAAAGCAAATCTTAGCAGCACTTTCCAAATCTTTTTGTCCTTTGCTAACACACGGAAATTCTGCAGGTCTTCCAGGCTCTTCAAAGTTTTTACGGGTAATGATGGGATTTTATTGTCAGTTCTTTTGATTTAGTTGTTAAATGTGTATACCAGGGAACGGCAACCTACGGCACGCGTGCCACAAATGGCACGCCAAGCAATTCCCAATGGCACGCAGCCGCAAATGGAATCATGACGTCAGGACCAATATCTACAACAACGCAAAGATGTTATTTAGCTGTTTCAGTTTTAATATATATTAAAATATATACAGTATAAGAGAAACTCGGATATAAGAGAAACCCGGATATAAGAGAAATTTTCTCTGGTTCCAAATTAGAGCCATACTTACCTAAACAAAATAGACCAAACCCGGATATAAGAGAACATTTCGATTTCATTTTTGCCTTGAAAAAGTCGGAAGACGAAACGCTTCGGCAAAATCTAAGATCTTTTTTCTAATTGTCATTTTATACCAATCTGTCTTGTCCACAGAATTGATCTGGGAATTTAACTATATATATATATATATATATATATATATATATATATATATATATATATATATATATATATATATATATATATACCGGATGTAACAGCAGACTGATCCGTTGTTACTAAAATGGCGAAATGGTTACTTGCTCAAGGTCACTGTCTCGCAGTGTTGCCACTTGCTCATGTCTGGCAATACGCACTTCAAAAATTCCCGCTCTTTTTGGGTCACCCTGTATTAGCAAACAGAAATATTACTAAAGTGCGAGAGTAAAAAAAAAATAATCAGGTGGGTTGATATTACATTTAAACTTTTTACTCTTAAAGTTAACTGAAAAACATGGAACCGGAAGGAAGCTCCACAAGTTTCCGCATAGAATTTCCGGTTACATCTCGCCAACTCAGCTGTAAATTGAGGAGACCTCGTCGACTTTTGTATTTGAGAAACAATCCCTCTCTTATAAAATCTGTTTTTTTAAAAGACGACCGAAAAGTTACTGCGATTTATCTTGTATTCGTACAAGTATTTTCTTTTCTGTATATGTGTGTAAAAAATGGTCTATATATCCCAGCGCTTTTGGCTATTCTGTTATATCTTAACTAAATATCTAGATTTAATATATGTCTATCTATAGTAATGGAAAACGCTATCAGCAACATACCTGTTCAAAATGTGACCATAATGTGACCATCCACATGTAAATAAAATAAATAAATAATAGAAGCATTAATAATAAAAAATAATCAACACTCACTAAGAACACGGCCACAATGTGCTGACCGTGTTAGTTTCATACTTAACGATAAAATTGTTTTATATATGTCTATATTTGTTTATATATATATACGGTAAACGTTTCAGAGATAAATTTTTAAATATTTCTTGACAACCAATATTAAATAAGGTATTATTTTCTATAGGGGATCGTATATAGAATAGCGTATAAAATTATATCACGTAAAAATTTCAGTTTAACAGTTGCAGATGACATCACCTTGATTGACTTGAAATTGTAGTTTTTGTTTTGGGATTCGTTCTTATTAAGGAAGAAGTAAGCTCTCCATCTCATCCTACGTATGAGTTCCTCTGTTTTTTTTCATTAATATCACGAAATATTCCTTTTTGTTGGTATTAGGTGGAAGAACGAATCACAAAACAAAAACTACAAGGAAACTTACGGTTTTAACAGTAAAAATGCAGCACCATTTATTCATAGTTTTTCCGCTTTCGAAAAGGACCTACTGGAAATAATTAACAACATAAATTTGCGAAAAAAACATATGTTAAGTCAATTAATTTATAATATTAATGCTCTGTAAATTTACATTGAGCACTATTTATAAAAATAAAAATATCTATAAGAACACCGGATTATATATCTTACTGTTCTTTCTTTTCATTAATATATATATATATATATATATATATATATATATATATATATATATATATATGTCCAAGTGCTTTAGGCTAGTCTCGTCGTCGTTTTCAAGGATGTTTTGTTTACTTTTATTTTTAACTGAATATATAGGTTTTTATATGTGTATCTATAGTGATGAGGATGTTTTTTTCCAAACACGGTCAGGACTTTGCACCGTGTTCATAGTTGATATTATTGAGTTTTGCCTATTTGGTTTTTATTATAAAATGGGTTGTTTGTTTGTTTTTTTTTAAGCTTTTTCTTTTAAAAATGTCTTATTAATTTTGTTTTTTTCTATCTATTATATATATATATATATATATATATATATATATATAATTTGAAGTATGAATAAGCAACTTTGAATAGTTTATGCTCAGAAGTAGCCTTCTGGCATAAAAGTGCTCTATGTCATGAAAATGACAGAGCATAAACAGATAGGCAATGACTGGCCACTACTTTAAGTTTCAAGTGTTTGCACACAATCTTCAGGTAGCCAGTAAGCAGTATTAAGGTGATTACCTTATACACCACCGGACGAGTACAATTTGGCAAGCAAAAAGACTCGCACATTGGGGAGGGTAGATAATCCAGCCAAGATATAAAGTGACAACAAAAAACATTCATCATGGAAAGGCTTGCCGGTATAGTAAAAAGTGTCCAACAATAAACTGATGTCATGGTACAGGAGCTGAAGTATTAAGCCAAAAATGTACTCAACAGGGCCGGACACTCAGTATATATATATATATATATATATATATATATATATATATATATATATATATATATATATATATATATATATAATGTAATGAAAAACAAACCACTTTAAGGTACCATTACGATAATTTATTTCACCTAAATCCTTTTTTAAGGATTCAGGATCATCAGGTAAAAGTTCCAACAACGAATTGAGAGGAAAAATGGGGTTAGAAATTGGTGGGTAGTGTAATTTTTGTAATTTAATAGAGGGGGTTGAGAGTGGTAGTTAAACAGACAAATATATATATATATATATATATATATTTGTACTCTATGTGTATTGTGTGTTTGCATGTATCTAAATAAAGAAATATATTTGCATAAAACTACGTTTGATTTAAATAAAAAATTAAAAACATGTTCTATAAATTAAATATAGTGTGGATCAAGAGAGAAAACAGCATAAAAGGAACAGAAATGTCTAACTTCGTCAGAATAAATATAAGAATTTTTAGACGATGATATAATGGCGGACAGACATCCACAACGAAACGATAAATTGGCCAAATAATTGCGATTGATAATAATGCTCACAATAACAAAGATAGAGATTGCATGGAAGAAATTATTTCAGTGCGGTTTACGCTCCACCAATTGCTGACGCGTGGGCTATTGAAATTGTGACAGTCCATGTCGCGTGTTTCCAAGCATATTATCACACTGACGCACATGCGCGCTGTTTATCTAATCGCCATGTTTTTGCGATCTTTTTGCGTGTTCCCAAGTCTTAGTTTCCCCGCTTCTTGTGGCCGGTGGGCGAGAATCATTAAAGCCTCGCGTGATTCTTGTTGAAAATTGTCTGACGACCGGTTGGGTTGGCGAGAACAGACCGACGTAGCTTCACAGGTTTCATTCTTTCTTTATTCCTGACTACTGTTCATCGATAAAGCTTTATTTTCATTTATTGGTCATTTACTTTTTATCTGTTGACAGCTTTTGTTAACATGGATAGTGAAAGGCAAAAAAAGACGATGAGGTGAGGAACGGAGAAGACAAAGACGAGGGAATTAAATTAGAGAACAAAGAGAAAATTTATAAGGAACAATGAGGAAGAAATAAAATATTAAAAATAATGTTTGAAGGAAGATGAATGAAAGAAGAACAGAGTAGCAAAAAGAATTACGTAAGTTGTTCCTGTTGTAAAACAACTAAAAATATAGAAAGAAAGGAAGAAAGAAAATAATGAAAAGAAAGGATAAAGAAAGAAAAAAAAAAGAAAGAGAGAAAGAAACACAAAGTAGCAGAAAAATGTAATAAAACGTTCCTGTTGGAAAATAAGGTGAAAGAAAGGAAGAAAGACACAAAGAAAGAAAAAAATGAAAAAAAGAAAGCAAGAAAAAAGAAAGAAAATTGAAGTAAAATATTCATAAAAGGCTAAAAAAAAAGAAAGAAGAAAGAAACGAGAAAGAAAGAATGACAGAAAGAAAGATGTGTAGAAAATGGAGAAAAAGATGAAAAAGACAAAACAAAGAAAGGAAGGAAGAAGGAACATAATGAAAAGAAAAGGAGAAAGAAAAAAGAAAGAAAGAAAGAAAAGAGAAAATAGTGAAAAGAAAAGGATAAAGAAAGAAGAAGAAAGAAAGAAAATAATGAAAAGAAAAGGAGAAAGAAAGAAAGAACAAAAAGAAAGAAAAAAGAAAGAAAAAGAATATAACGAAAACAAATGATAAAGAAGGGAATATAAAAAGAACAAAAAGAAAGAAAGAAAAAAAGAACAAAAAGAAAGAAAGAATATAATGATAAGAAAAGGATAAAGAAGGGAATATAAAAAGAAAGAACAAAAGAAAGAAAGAAAGAAAGAAAGAAAGAAAGAAAGAGAGAGAGAAAAAAAATATTAGGTTGGTGCAAAAATAATGACGTAATAATGTCGTTTTTTGACGTATTTTTTAACGTCAAAAAACGACATTATTCTGTCATTATTTTTGCACGAACCTAATAATTAAAATAAAAGGATAAAGAAAGAAAGAAAGAAAGAAAGAATGACAAAAGAAGCAAAGAACAAGAAAAACAAAGAACTAAAGAAAGAAAGAACTGTGAATAGAAAAAAAAAGCGAAGTGAAAAAAAAAATGTGCTGAAGTCAGTGGACTCCATGTTTTTATTCTTCAAATAAAATCTGATCTTTTCTTCAACTTCAAGTTACAATTGTTTCGTGTTTGTCTCAGTGAGGATAATTTTTCAATCAAAACCGTCTACCAGGAAATAAAAGCAACCAATTCACTTTAATACTTATGCGTTTTTCTATAATGAAAATATTCAATTGCAAAACGAAAGGAAATACAAACACTTACTCTCTATTTTTATTTAATCATGTCTTAAGGTATCAAACAGTTCCATAATGTTGCACATTTTAGATTTTATTACCAATGTTTTATGTCAAATCAAGGACCAATTTGCGGCATTAGGAGAAAAGGAGACCTTTATCGTCTTGTAAAGTCAGTTAAAAAGCAAAAGATGAAATATTTAAAGACACTATTGAAATTAACTACTCCGCTCTTCAAAAAAAAAAAAAAAAAAATCAAAAAAGGAACGAATTCTTTATTAAACACCAGATGCTGTAATCTTGGATGTGCGAAGAACCGAGTTCAAATTCCAATTGGGTTCATTTTATTCTCTTACGCGCAAATACTTCTGGGTAAGTTACGAATCCACTTCGTCTCCCCTTGTTAATTAGTAATTATTATCTCAAAAAAAAATTAATTCAATCTTAAAATATTTTTTTGTTTTAAATAACCTTTAAAAGTTTTATAACCCATAAAAAACGAAACACATCAATTGAATCTTTTTTAACAATTTTTGTAGATTACAAAAAAAGGCTGTTTAATGAATAAGATCTTACAGCATTTCTTATATCATAATTAATAAAAATAAAAACAGATAACAGTGTATATGACACAATAATACTGCTAGGGCACAGATTGTTTGATAAAATGCTTTAAATTTGCATTGTTTACTGACAATCACACTAAAACTGCTGCATTATATAACATTACATCATAATATAGCTACATTATTCAGGATAATTTCCCTTTAAGTAAATGAAGGTCTTATTTGATGGCACAATAATTTAATAATAATTTACTTGTGCCTTTTATCTTGTCTATATACAGTTTGCAAAGCTTCAGTAAATTATATATTTTATAAGGCTGTGCTGTAAGCTTTCATTGATCATCGGAATTAAATTTCCTACGCTAAGATTTTGAACCTAAACTTAATCTTTAAACTCGTTTTCTCAAAAAACATTAACCTTTTTACTTAATGTTTAATTTTCGGTTCACGTTTGGACAATAGAGCAGGTTGATTTTTTAAGATAATCCACATTGCACTCGATCTAAAATCTGGTGTTTGATGTGAACAATACTGAAACCAAAAATTGCTATTACCAATTTTTGGGCATTTACTTTTAAAATTTGTCATACTTCCATGCAACAGGTCAGGGGTTATTATTGGCTATGATAAGCTTAGACGTGTTCTGACGGGCCTGGACAACCTATGAACAGCCAGGACCAGTTATGACTAGCTTAGACCAGCTCTGACGAGCTTGGGCAAGTTATTAGGTTGGTGCAAAAATAATGACGTTATAATGTCGTTTTTTGACGTATTTTTAACGTCAAAAAACGACATTATTACGTCATTATTTTTGCACCAACCTAATATTACCAGCTAACGCCAGATTAAACCAGTGAAAATACTCAGGCCCCCACGTTAAAAACTGAGCTTCTGTCACGAGCTGACTCAATGGGAAGTCAAATAAATCTCTACTTTTGAAGATTGTCTTAAAAAAAATTACAGGAATATCTAATTTCCGCGGGGTTTAGTTTACAAACTGACTTCAAAATTTTAATATTTCAAAAATAAATCCAAGTAAAGTTTATATTTTTTTTTGTGTTAGATACATTGAATGGAAACTGTATTCAAACCTGCATTCTTATTATGAATCACCACGAGGAAAAAATATGCAGGTATTTTTTACTGTATTCGATAAGTAAAAACTGTAAAATATGTAAGATTACAAAAAAGTTTCCTCATTGAATAAGATGTGTTACTTCATTTGTTAGATCAAAATTAATAAAAATAAAAAATAGATCAATGTGTATATAACACAATAATACTGGTGGTCACAAATTATAAGACACACTGTTTTAAATTTACATTGTTTATTGAAAATCTCACTAAAAACTACTGCATTATATAACATATTACATCATAATATAACTAAATTGTTCAGTATAACGTCCCTTTGAAGTAAATGAAGGTCTTATTTGGGGGCATAATGATTTAGTAATAATGTGCTTATTAAATACCTTCTTGTCCAAGCATAATTTGTAAAGGTTCAGTAATTAATTTACCTGCTCTTTCCACACCTTATGGAGATAAATTCGGTAACTACAATGTTGTTCCATTTATTAGAACTTATTGAAGTTCAGTATTTGAAAAATCTTCTGCAAGCAGAAGTTCACAAAATCCATTTTATGAGGGATTTATCAAATTTTATCAGTGTGTCCCTTTAGAGATGACGAATGTTATTCTTTTAAATCTCTTCTTTGATGGCTCGCTACTTCTGAAACAAAAAAATATTTTTATTCGAAATTTTGCCCATACTTGGTTTTGTGATGTAATTTGAATGAAATTTTATAATTTGTTTTGTAAATTGATATAACTAATCAACTATGAATAAATGTTTGCATATCTAATGAACAATTTTTTTATAGCCTCTTTCTTCACTTCGAATTCATCTGATTTCAACACTGAAAAAAGTATATTTTCTGCAAGGAAGACGAAAGCATTGCGTTGTTATTTTTTAATTCAACATACTGTTGACAGTTTCTTTATTCTCTGGCTACTACAGTGGTTGGTTAGGAAATTTATTATCATTTTTAATTTCAAACCAACTAACGGCATATATTTCGAATATAAATTTTATAAGGCCGTGCTATAAATTTTATAAGGCCGTGCGATAAGGAATTCACTGGCCACCAGAAGGAAATTCGAATACTCCAATTATGAAACAAAACTTATTCTTTTCATCAAAAAATGGTAACGATTTTGAAATATATATTTTAATCCTTATTTACCATGTCAAACCTTAAGTTTCAAATTGAATGCAAAAACGACGACGTTTCTAAAATCGATTTACCTTAATGTGTAACCATTTGAAAAATGTACACATAATTGCAGTATAATGAAAAAAATCTTTAAAAAAATAACCTTCAACGACTCCACTTAATAGGTCATAATTAATAAAAACAAAGAATAAATCAAAATATAGATACGAATATTATACTATTAGACACAAATTATAAGACAAAATGTTTTAAGTTTGCAATGTTTATTGAAAATCGCACTAAAACTTGAGCACTGTATAACATATTACATCATAATATACCTAAATTGTTCAGTATAATTTCAGTTTCAAGCAAATGAAGGTGTTGTTTGATGGCACAATGATTTAATAATAATCTTCTTGTGCCATGCATCTTGTCCATAAAACATTTGTGAAACTCCAGTAGTGAATTTAACTGCACTTTCCTCGCTCTGAGAATGTCCAAGAAAACTTCAACATCGTTCTATTTATTAGAACCTCTTGCAGTTCATTAACTGAAAAACCTTCTGCAAGTGAAGCTTCGCAGAGTCCATTGTGTGAGAGGTCAATCAAATTTGACCATTGAGTCGCTTCAGAGTTAATAAATGTAATTTTTTTTTTTAAATCTCTTCCTTGGTGGCTCGCAACTTTGAAAACAAAAATATATTTTTATTCGAAAATTTACTCATACTTGGTTTTGTGATGTAATTTGAATGAAATTTTAAAATTTGTCTTGTAAATTGATCTAACTAATTTAGTATGAATAAATGTTTGTGTATGTAATGGACAATTTTTTTATAGCCTCTTTCCTCACCTCGAATTCATCTGGCTTCGACATTGAGAAAAGAATATTTTCTGGAAGCAAGACGAAATCATTGTGTTGTAATTCTGTATTTCAATCGACTGTTGCTTTATTCTGTGGTTCATGTGGAAGATATACAGTTGTTGGTTATGGAATTATCATCATTTTTAACTTCAAAACCAATTAACTGAATATATTTATTTTGTAACCTAGAGAAGGTTACTGAATAGAATAATCAAACGAAGGTTGGTATTGAACGATAATACTTAGGACAAGAACAACCCATATAAGATTCGTCAGCGACGCGTAGAAGTAGTCAACTGCTAGAAGTGAGAAAATGAAGTTCCAACTGCAGGATATCTACTAACTGCCCCATGCAATCAGATGTGGCACAAGGCCAAAAATAATGTATGGCATCCGGGATCGTAGGCTCGACCAAAAATTCCCCGTAGACAGCGTATAATCAGGGGTTCGGTAACTGTTTCCCGAGACGAGGCTCTGCCCTTCGATATAGCTTTGTATGGACATCCTCTCTGCCAGGAGGCAGAGAGTTTGACCAGTACTGCTAGAGACGAATCTCCAACTGCAGAATATTTACCAACCGCTCCATGCGGTCAGATATAGCACAAGGCCGAATTTAATGCGGGGTATACGAGCCCATATACTCAGTTAAAAATTCCTCGTAGACCCCATATAAAACGGGGTCGGGCCGCAGTTTCCTGCGACGAGACTCTCCCCTTTGACATAGTCTCGTATGGTGATCCTCTCTGCCTGGAGACAGAAAGTTTGACCAGCACAGCTGGAGACAAATCTCCAACTGTCCATCTACCAAATGCCCCACGCTGTCAAATGAAGCACAAGGCCGAATTTAATGTGGGGTATCCGAGCCCGTAGGCTTGGCCAAAAATTCCACGTAGACCCCTAATAATATGTGGTCGGGTAGCTGTTTCCCGAGACGAGATGTTGCCCTTCGGCATAGCCTTGTCTGGGGATTCTCTCTGCCCGGAGACGAATCTCCAACTGCAGACGCATCATCGTCCGTAGGTATGCTACAACAATTGCAATTATAAATTTTGTAAGGCTGTACTATATGGCTTTCATTGATCACTGGATTTAAATTTCAAAACGCTATTTTTAACCTAAACGTAATATTTAAACTCGTTTCCTCAGAAAATGGTAAATGTTTGAAAAATATATTTTGTGTCATTACTTATCATGTCACGCCCAAGCTTTCAAACTGATGAAATATCACAGTTCCAGAACTGACCTGCCCTAATGCAGAGATAAATGGTGTTTCATCATGACGGATTATATATAAGGGTGTTTCATTAAGACGGATCAAAGTCAGCAGTTATTGATGAAAATGTGCTTATTTCTCTGTTGGATCGTGTTATTTAAGTCATGCAATTATGTGTAAAAAAATAATCTCGTTCAAATATCCGCCAAGGCTTTCGCTGCACACCTCCACTCGATGGTCAAAATTTTTGATGACGTCTCTGTATAGTTGCTCCTCGATCTCACCAATATGACTTATTATCTCATCTTTCAGCCGTTGAATTGTTGTTGGCTTGTTGTACTTTTGGGATGACACCAAATGAAGAAATCTAAAGGTGTCAAGTCGCACGATCGTAGTGGCCAGTTGACTTCGCTGTTTCGAGAGTTGATGCGACCTGGGAACTTCTCATTTCATTTCTGTTTGAACGTCCATTTTCGTTATAGGCTTCGACAACTTTAACACTT
Organism: Acanthosepion lycidas; assembly: GCA_963932145.1. Lineage (NCBI taxonomy): Eukaryota > Metazoa > Mollusca > Cephalopoda > Sepiida > Sepiidae > Acanthosepion > Acanthosepion lycidas. The sequence continues at coordinate 79,621,377 of OZ010598.1, read as the reverse complement.
TGTCTGATTGTTAATCTTTCCATGGTTGAAATTGCCAAAAACTTAAGTTGTTAAATCTGAAAGAAAAAGAAAAAAATTATTAAAATTATTTGACATTTAAAATCGGTCCAAGTTATTGGAACAACCTTTATATTTGTATGAATGCTGTGAGCTTTGTTAATACCTTGGAATTATTAATCGGTGAGCAGATTTTCAATTCTCGTAGGGTTCATATATTCACTTACGCACAAGTACCCTTGGGAAAAATATGAATGCACATATTCTCCCTCATCTATTGGTTAATTAGTAAGACTTGTATCACTAAATTATTATTATCTAAAAAAAATTCTAAGAATCTAAAAATGTTTTCTGGATTTAAATAACCTGCAATGGGTTAATAATTGTAAAAAAATGAATAAAAATACTATAATCAAGAAACAGTAAATTTAAAATTTCTTTTGAAGGTGGTGGTGATCATGGCTCTTCACAATTTCCTGTTCTTTTTTGCTCTTAATATAATTTGTCATTTTTTGATCTATCTTAATCTTTGTTCTGCCAATTATTTACAAAAGGTTGCTAGGTAGGTTATGACTTGTTTGCCGCTGTCATTCCTACTTTCAGCGTGACAAATTTTCTGCTATTAACTTGATATTACCAATTGACATCTTACTTATTATAAAACCCAGGTTGTGTTTGTGTGTGTGTGTGTACGTTTATATATTGGATCGGATTTCCTACATTTTTCAACCGATTTCGACTAAACTTCACATGACTACGTAAAATTACCTTGCGGTGGTTCTGACAGCACCAAAAATTGGAAAAACACAATTGTTTTTGCGCAAAATCAATTTAAAAAACACGATTAAGAGGCATTAATTAAAGGGGGACAACTCATATCGAGTTATACTTATAAAACCCAGGTTGTTTGTGAGTGTGTGTCTGTATTCGTTTATATATGGGATCGGATTTCCTACATTTTTCAACCGATTTCAACAAAACTTCACTTTTTTTTTTTTTTTTTGGCAGGTAGTGTTTCTTGTGTTGCACACTTTTTTCTTTATTTTTACATTCAGAATGCTTTAAAAATTCCATTTACAAGACAATTGTTTATAATAAAATTCTATTCAATCGGTAGACTCATAACGATTGAAAACAATGTTTTTGTTTGAGTTTGAGTTTGACCAATTCGCAAAAAAACAAAAAACAAAACAAAACAAAAAATAATTAAGACATGCGTGGCCGTCAACCTTAAACAATAATCTTTGTCAATTTTATTTTTCAGTCTTTATGATGGTCGATACTTGATCTATCTCTTACTGTTACACCCACGGGCAACGCCGGGCTCTACTGCTAGTAAATCTATAAGTGCACTCATACAAATATAAAGGGTGTTCCAGTAATATCAAGTTAATAGCAGAAATTTCCGCACAGCCCTTTTGTGATCTCTCTTCATGCCGTGAAGAATGTTATAAAATACTCATGGGCGCTTGACCGAATTATTAGAACCATGCAACCCGGGTTTGTATATCACTTCCTCGTCGTTTTGCCAGAGAGGAGATTTCTTGATGTTATCGTCCTGGGAAGGTGCGGCACCGTTGAAAAGTATCTGGAAACCACAACACCAATCCTTGTTAGTCAAATTCGGTAGGTGGAACTGTTATAAGGCCGCCCTCAATGGTTGTGCTGGCACGAAATAACGAGTCATTCTGACAGAGGATTTACTGCCTTTGTTCAAACCGTTGACCACGCCATATAATTCGCTTTCTCCCAGAAACTGTAAGCAGGGCCTGGATAGTTGCAGTATAATCTAAAGGTGGGCGTAGTGTCCTTGGGAAAACGAGTAATCGACCATTATTATTATTATTTACAGAAAACATAAATCAATTCTTATCACGTTCTTACACTTTCTGTCATTTCAGTCCATTTCCCGACAAAAGACTTGTCATCAGGAGTTTGGTTTGAATTGTTTTTACGGCTTATCAACCCTTTCTAGGTTATCTGAATCCTAAAAAATATTTTGGATTGTAAAACGAATTCCTGTTTTTGCGATTGAATATGGCATTAGCAATATTTGAGTATAACAAGGAATTTTTCCAGATACAGGTATTATTATTTAACCCTTAGCTGGGGAGACAGGAGGAATTCTTACGTTTTCCAAGGGATATTTGCGTATAAGTGAATGCAACACCGTAAGTACTCGCACAATACAACGTTGTTTAAACAGAAATGCGTTGTATGGAAACCGACCTTGACGAACCCCTCTTCGCAAACTATATCACATTGTTTCTGGGTTTAATTTTGCCAAAGTGTGCTTGGACAAAGAAAATTGCTTTTTGGGAACAAGTACTATGGATTGAAATTTGAGCTTTTGGACGTAATGATGTACAGAAGATTTGGAGCAAGAAAGGAGAGTCTTTCTTCCCAAAGAACACAGTGGTAACATTAAAACATTGAGGCGGCTCAATTATGTTTTGGGGTTGTTTTAGTTCAAGGGGGACTGGACAATTGCAATAAGAGGAATGATGAAATCTGCAGACTATGTCAAAATTCTGGATGAAAATCTACAACTATCAGTGCAAAATCTTCATCTAGGTCGGCGATTTATTTCCAACAAGATAATGATCCCAAACATACGTCTAAATCAGTAACTGCATGGATTCAGAAAAAAAAAAGATTACAGTTCTGCTATGGCGTACAATGAGTCATAACTTGAATCCTATTGAAAATCTATAGCAATAATTGAAAGTTCGAATAAATCGTCGATCACCAAAAAAAAAAGGAATTAGAACGTGTAACCATTGAAGAATGGAAGAAAATCCCAGAAAAGGATTGTTTAAATCTTATCAAAAACCTTAGAAAATGATTGCAGCAAGTATTGAAGATGAGAGGCCATGCTACTGGCTATTGATATTGTAAAAATTATTCATTTTTTTTTTTTTTTTTTATACTGTACGAAGAATTTTGTCTTTTCCTGTTTTGCTTAATTCACTTCGCAAATTTGTTGTATTTAATCTATTTAATCTCAGCAGCAGACCTAGAAATGAATTCAATATAATATACCCACTTCCTGTCAGCCCGAGAAGGCACAGTGAATCATTTTCCTGGAGGTTAGCATCAGCCATCCTAATGGAAAGCAGAAAGAGGTCTCTCAGATTTGTTTTGCGAAACTTAGTTGGTCCGACAAAATACATGCCGGAAACCTGTGATGAACCATTATGAAAGAATCCTTGACTTGACAGTAAATTGCATCATGCGGCAAGCGGGAGAAATGTTTATGAGTGGCGGTGGAACTAATCATCTGTATTTACATAATTTCCCAAGAGTATTATGTCCAAAATGAGATACTCATGATGTTACCTTCAGAGATATTAACCATTATCCAACCACGGCATTATTTAAAAGCAAGGCCTGTTTAAATTGTTTTGATGTCTCTTTTACATATGATTACTACTAACCCGTGTCTTTATTGCAGTCTGTTGAAGAAATGTGATGACGACGATAAAAACAACCGAATCGAAAAAAGGGCGCGAAAAAAAAAAGAAGAAGAGAATAAAAAAAATATGGCCGAAAGAGAGAATTCTCTATCGTCCGTTTTACTTGTTTTACGAGCATATCAACCATTTTGGGTTATTTAATGCTGAAGAATTTGTCTGTTTTTTTGTTTACTGCTTGTTGATCTTTTGTGAGTTTATTGTTTTCGAGATATAGGTAAAGGTGTTGTGATTTAGTACATGATGATTATATGCTATCTTCTTTGCCAACTATATTTTATTATATAATTTTGCTGCCTTTAGAAATTCTAAAAAAAGGTCATTTCGGTCAGTTTTCTTGAAGATGTCTTTCAAATTGTTTTCTTGATAGTATCTTAATCGTATTTGTTCAAGATCTATGCAGCTTTTTAGTAAATGTTTCACTGTATAGAGCTCCTGGCATGGAATGCAATTGGGACTTCTTCACCCTTCAGCAGGTGTGAATGGGTGACAGCGGTGTGGCCTATTTGAAGTCTAGTCAGTACTACTTCTCTTATTGACATTTTCCTGTTGGAAATTTTAGCTTCTATCCGTTCTTTGAGGATGGGTTTGATTTCGTAGAATTTGTTATTTTTGCAGGTGTTCCACGACTCTTGCCATTTGGTCGTAATGAAGTTGTTGATTAGGGGTTTGTAATCTGTCTGGGGTACTTTTAGGTCACTAATGTTAATGTTTAATAATCTTTTAGCAGCGGTATCTGCTTTTTCGTTTCCTCTAAGACCAATGTGGCTGGGAATCCAGCAGAAAATAATGTTTTTCTTTTGAATGATGATGTTGATTCTTTGTAGGAGATTAATCATCAGAGGGCTATTTAGATTATTGATTTTTAGTACCATTAGCACTGATAATGAGTCTGAAAATATTATATATTTGTTAAGGTTAAATTTGAGGGTGAGGTCTAAAGCTAAGTTTATAGCTATAGCTTCAGCACTGAAAATTGAAGTATTGTCTGGTAGGCGTTTTTGGAGCATGGTGTTGTTAGAGATAGCCACATTCCAACTTTATTCTTGTCTTTAGAGCCATCTGTATATATTTGTGTCCAGTTTGAGTGTTGTTCTAGGATGTTATTTAAATTATCGATATAAGTTGAAGGATGTGTATTAGATTTGGAGTATTTTGTTAATTCTAGAATGATTTCTGGTTGTTTTAGTAGCCAAGATGGGTTTTCAGGAAGTTTGTATTTGTGAATACTTCTTTTGTCAATTAAACAGTCTGCAAAAGAGTTTTCTATTTCTAGTCCAAATGTTTTTATGGCTTTTTTTTCCTGTCAAATAGAGTTTTGTTTTCAGGATGGAAGACACAGTTGAAGGTGGGATTGGTAGGACATGAATAAAGTTTGATGTAATATTGGAGTGCTAGTTTTTTTTTCATCTTGGGGAGAGTGAGCATTCATGGGCTTCTGCATGTAGATTTTTTGTTTGATTAATGTCGGCTATTATCTCGACATATTATCTGACGCGTTTACTGCCACAGTTCCTTCCCATTTTTGATTCTCAATTAACAGCAGAGCAGTTTGGATCATAGATCTCGCCTGATAAGCGAACTTTCCGGAATGTAGCATGCAAAAACTAATAATATCTACGTTCTTTTTCTGTTCTTTTCTTTTTGTAAACAAACACTTGTAAGCTATCGATACGCAGGTTGTATAATGTTTAATGGGTCAGAGGAAGAACTCGGTCAACCGAGTTCTCGTTACATTCTCTTTCACGCCGATACAACTGGTAATGATATGATTCTACGTTTTCTCCTTTCAGCTATGGGTTAAAGAGCAGGGTAGACGGGGCTGTCTACCCGTGATGGTCGCCCAGCCTCGGAGACGGACGACTTTGAATGCAAAAACACAATTCTAAATCACGGTAGGGCTGCCAACTGTTTATAATAAACAGTATTAAATAACATTTACTGGCCTGAATGTCCGAGAAATTTTCATAGAAAATATTCGTCCTTTGAAAATTTCTCGGACATTCAGGCCGGTAAATGTTATTTAATACTGTTTATTATAAACAGAGCATTTACTTAAATACTTGTATCTATAAAAAGAACGTTAAACATAAAAATGTCTTTAATAAATAAATTGTCGGACTTTGTCCATTTCTTAATGTATGACGTCATTTGTTTACATTTGATACGCCATGAGCAGTTATGAATGTACGAGATTCATGGAAGATTGACGTTTATAAGCAGTAAATTCGACCTTGCCAACCGAACGATCCTGTCGAAGGACGAATATTTTCTATGAAAATTTCGCGGACATTCAAGCCGGTATATGTAATGTTATTTAATACTGTTTATTATAAAAATACTGTTTATTATAAAAAAAAACCCAGAGCATTTACTTAAATACTTGTATCTATAAAAAGAACGTTAAACATAAAAATGTCTTTAATAAATATATATATATATGTATGTATAACAACGAAATTTAAATAATTAAAATGCTTTCTTCCTACATAAATTTCGGTTCCATTTATAAGATAGTGGTCTAAAGCCAATCTGATTTAAAAGGAAAATAATTTCTGACTATAAATAAGCTTTTTCGGCATTTTTAAACATTGGCACGTTTTTTTTCGTCACTCATTGTCTCATTAAACAGCTATTGTATACGAAAAATTCAAACAACAAATTTAAAAGTCTCTTTAAAATCCAAACTTTGTCCTGGAGATGTGTTTTGAAACCTGTTAATAAATTTGAGGATTAAATAACTTAATATTCTAAAGATAATTCTTAACTTTTACTTATATCGGAATGAAAATAACGTTTTATTTGCGCACGGTAGTCTGTGGGATCAAAAGCATTTGAAGGCTTTAAGGCAAAAATATAGCGTAAATGTAATTTGAATTAGTTTAAGTGAAAAAAATGTTCTAACCGTAAATATTATAAAAATTACAGTACATGTTATATGAATGAAATAGTTTCATTGTCCGTGCGTCTCGAAAAGGATCTCCAATCGATTGTGAACTGGGGCACGAATTGGCTGGTCAACTTCAACGCTTCTAAGACAAAACTGCTCTCTATTAATCACCACAGAGATCCTTCCCTTCCAACCATTAGAATGTCTGACGCTCAACTTCTCGAGAGCAACTCTCTGCGGCTTCTCGGTCTCACGTTGACTGCTGACCTGAGATGGAACAAATACATTGAGTCAATTGCCTCGTCCACTGCAAGGAAAGTTGGCTCCCTGAGCCGCGCCAGGAAGTTTTTCTCTCCGGAGTCGATCCTCCAGATCTATAAAACAACAATTCGCCCTTGCATGGAGTATTGCTGCCATATATGGTCTGGTGCCCCTTCTGTTTGCCTCGGGGTTCTTGATAGGCTCCAGAGGGGGAATGCAATGTAATTGGCCCTGCCCTGGCGTCTCGTCTACAGTCACTTTCTCACAGACGCGCCGTCGCCTCCCTCTGTCTGTTCTACAAATACTTCCATGGAAATTGCTCCGAGAAGCTGTATTCGCTGGTTCCCAGACGTCATGAGTTCAAGCACCATACGAGGCTGGCATCCCGCTCTCACCCCTTCATTGTCGAAACTCCTAAATGTAGCCGTCTCTTCTACTCTAATAGCTTCATGTCTCGCACCTCTCGCCTGTGGAACTCCCTTCCCTTTTCCTGTTTCCCTGTGAGCTATAATCTCTAGCTATTCAAGTGTAATGTCAATCGACATCTCCAGTTGCCTTGATCTATCCACTACACTCATCCTTTCTTCTATCACTCCTATCTGACCTTGCTCTAAATTTTCTGTAACCCCTTGCGTCCTAGTGGCTTCCCGCCTTGCTTGGGGTGAAATGCTTAAAAAAAAAAAAAAATTATGAAATGTTTCTTTGTGGCGAGGAAAACAAATTACGAAGCGAAAATAAGAAAAAAGATTTGTTCTTAAAATGATAAAAACTTAAAAGAAATGTTGTAGGGATATACTCAATGAATACATAGAACTGATTTACCCTCCGTAAACAATGAACTGCTTCACTCTCAGCATACAAATAATTGATACACCCTCAGTATACAAAGAACTGATACACCCTCAGTATACAACGAACTGATACACCCTCAGAATACAAAGAATAGATACACCCTCAGTATACAAAGAACTGATATACCCTCAGTATGCAAAGAATTGATACACCCTCAGCATACAAAGAATTGATTCACCCTTAGTATACAAAGAACTGATCCACCCTCAGCATACAAGGAATTGATATACCTTCATTATACAAAGAATTGATACACCCTCAGTATACAAAGAACTGATACACCTCTATTAATCAGTAATAATATAATTATCTATGCTGTTCGTCACGCGGGGGGGGGGCTGTTTTCTACCTTCAGACTAACTTAGATTGTTCTTGTTTAAAATGAATCCTAATAGTTTTTTAAGTTGTAGTTAATATTTTAATGACCACCACAGACAATATTACAAAAAGAACAAATTACGTTTAATTACTAAAATAAGTATTCGTTCTTGTACACAAGAATCTGTAAATAAAGGCGGGAAAACAGACACCGATAAAAAAAATCATTCATACCGATTGAAATGTGCTTTCAAAACAAAAAAAATGACTGAACAGGAGATATTAAGCCAAATTATTATAATTTACATTATTTACATTTTTCGGACTGTTGTCCTGATCTTTATTATCATATTCGCGACGTTTCGGTCATTGTACGCTTAAGCCTTCTTCAGAGGACTGGAATTCCGAAATGAAACCTTTATTTCGTCCACCGGCGTAGATTGTTCTAGTAGCAAACATGTCCTTATGAATGTCCTTGGCAACAGTCCGAACAATGTAAATAATGTAAATAATTACAATACTTCATCACAGAAATAGAGACAGATCCTGAAGAAGGTCGAGCCTACAACGGTCGAAACATCGTGAATATGGTAAAAAAAAAATGAGGACAACAGTGTGAACAATGTAAATAATTAAAATACCTCTTCTCAGAAATATAGACAGACCCTGGAGAAGGTCGGAGCCAACAACGGCTGAAACGTCGTGAATATGGCAACAAAGATGAGAACAACTGTCTGAACAACGTAAATAGTGTAAATAATTAAAATACCTAATCTCAGAAATATAGACAGATCCTGAAGAAGGCCGGAGCGTACAACGACCGAAACATCGCGAGTATGGCAAAAAAGATGAGGACAACAGTGTGAACAATGTAAATAGTGTAAATAATTAAAAAACATCATCGCAGAAATATAGGCAGATCCGGAAGTAGGCCGCATCTTACAACGGTCGAAACGTCGTGAATATGGCACAAAAGATGAGGACAACAGTCTGTACAATATAAATAGTGTAAATAATTACAATACCTCATCGCAGAAATATAGACAGATTCTGAAGACAGTCGACCCTACAGCGGCCGAAAGATCGTGAGTACAGCAGCAAAGATGAGTACAAAAGTTCGAACAATGTAAATAATTAAAATACCTCATCTCAGAAATATAGACAGATATAGATAAATATTCTTCTTATATTGAATAGTTGTTATCAAAGCGAGATATCAGACTGATTTCCTTTTAGTAGATCCATACCAAAAATAGTTAAATTGGTGCTAAAATGAAGAATTAAAATAAAATTCTGTTAAAAAAGGTTCACGTACGAAAATGGCAATAGATTTTGTTGAATCTTCAAACATGTCTTTATTCAATAAAAAGAAAATAAACTATTGTGTCGAACATCAACGGAATATATTTCAAAATCGTATTGAAAAATTACAAGTAATTTTTAAAAATATTAACTTTATTTCTTCCTCTCCAATCTGAAAACACATACAGTACAATCCCTTCTATTCGGAATCCCTCCTATCCGGAATCCCTCATATCCGGAATCCCTCATATCCGGACATGATTTTGATTTGTATATTTGAACTATTTGGGTGATATGTAACTGATCTGGGATTTCTGTTTTTTCAGGAAATTTACTTTGGATAATTGCTTATGCTTATTTCACCCTAATGGCTTGTATTGCTGCAAAAGATGATGGGAATAAGAGGAAAACAATATCTTTGGAGATATTGCAAAAAGTGGAAATTTTAAACAGACTAGACGCTGGTGAAAGTTCATTGTAACTAATGGCTGAGTTCAACATAGGAAAGTTAACATTTTATGATATAAAATCTTCCAAAGAAACTATTCTCCACCAGTTACACTGTCACAATGAACAAGGAAATAAAAACATGATTTTCGTGAAACCTGGACTGAAATAGAAAAAGCTATTGAAAAGGTTGTCAGTTTTATGGAAAGAAAGCCAGCATTCAGCTATGACGATTGCAATAACGCACGCACAGTTAAAAAGTCTTTCGTTGAAAAAATTTCCAGAACAAAACGAAATGCGGAAAAATTTGAGAATTACATTAGAAAAGAAAGAATCATCATGCAACAGCGATTAAAAAATCCTCGTTACATTATTTGTTTTGCATACGTGGCATACTTAACTTAGTGAATTTTCATTAATATTAAATAATTTCTTTCTTGTTCCTTAAAATCAATTCTGTTATATTTCACTCACCATTAGCTTATTTTGCTTACTATAAAACATTCAAAATAAATGTTAAACCTGATTTCCGTTCTTTTATTTTAATCTAAATATAAACCTTCATATCGGGACTTTATAACCAATTCCTCATATACGGAAGGCCTTTTTAGTCCGGTTGATAGGGATTCTACTGTACCAAGTTTATATTAAATTATGCAGGCATTAATTAAAAAGAAATACTGAATTAGTTTTTGGTAAAATACGGGACGAATTTACCGAATATTCACTGTAAAAAAAAATGTACGACAACCCCTGAAACTTAAAGACACACGATATAACGAAAAGGAGGGAGAACAAATATTTTCTCAAAGTGTTTTTGATAAAATACCCTATTTAGTAAAATAAATAATTAATTAATTAGTAAGTACAGAAAATTTTGTTTGAATCGGATAATTTCTTGATTTTTGGCAAATATTTTAAAACAGGTGATAGCAATTTTTTCCCTTCATTTCAGAAAAATGCATCCATTTTGGTACGACGTAATATATATAAAGACATGCTGACATGAAACATTTCATCAAGTTTGTCCCTCTTTTTTTTTTCGCTAATTGGCTGATGCATAAAGGAAAATGATGAATCAGCAAATTTGATATGATTCAGCCAGAATATCTTAACCAAAACAATAAAATTAATAAAAAACAAATAGACTTCAAGATTAAATCTCACGTTTTTCTTGCGAGATGTCAATAAAATACCATGCCCTAAAAATTAGCACACTAAAAAAGTAGCAACATAAAAATGTTACAAATAAAATTAAAAATCCCAAGATATTTAAGTTTGCAGCAGAAAATTTTCCTTTTTAAATAAGAAAGAAAGAAAGAAAGAAAAGGAAAGAAGGATAGAAGAATAGATCAAAGTTAAGAAAGGACAGAAGAAAGAAAGAAAGAAAGAAAGAAAGAAAGAAAGAAAGAAAGAAAGAAAGAAAAAAGAAAGAAGGAAGGAAGGAAGGAATGAATGAAAATATGTTCAGTTGGCTGGTAGCAAGGAGGGGATCTACCTGATAGCTGGAAAAAAAGGAAAGAAAGAAAGAAAGAAAGAAAGAAAGAAAGAAAGAAAGAAAGAAGCATGGAAGGGATGAGTGAATGAATGAAAGTAAGAAAAATGAATGAAAGAAAGAAAAAATAAAAGAAAGAAAGAAAGAATGAATGAATGAATGAATGAATGAATGAATGAATGAAAATATGCTCAGTTGGCTGGAAGGAAGGAGGGGATCTACCGGATAGCTGGAAAGAAAGAAAGAAAGAAAGAAAGAAAGAAAGAAGGAATGATTGAATGAATGAAAGTATGAAAGAAAGAAAATAATAACATTTTTTTTCAAAAACGAAAAAGTAAACAAAAACAGACAATAAATTCCTCTCATCACACATTTTCAGGTTATAAGTCATAGAATTACTGTCGTAAAAGGTTTTGTAGATAACCCCCATATATTCGATTTTCGCAGTCGAATTTTTACGAGGATGTTTCCTTTAATTTTTTTTCCTTCATTCTAAATCTTCGTCTCATTCTCACATGCGACCAAAATAAGATCGCGTCTCCCCGCTGCCCCTATTCTGTCTGTCCCCACACCCTAAGCAAAAATAAAACGTGACAAAATTTTTTTCTTATCGGATTTATCTATGACAAGTTAAGTTCAAGTGAGGGTGACTGCAAAACTGATAAGTCGCCATAAATTGATTGATATCTGTCTTCGGCACAGTGACTGCCCTGTATAAATGTAGAGCTGCATATATATATATATATATATATATATATATATATATATATATATATATATATATATATATATATATATATATGCACGTAGATAGACATGAATACGCTCAGTAGGTACTGATACATAAATAAATATACAAGAACGGATAGATAGATAGATAGATAGATAGATAGATAGATAGATTGCCATAAAATAGATAGATAGATAGATAGATAGACTGCCATAAAATAGATAGATAGATAGATAGACTGCCATAAAATAGATAGATAGATAGATAGATAGATTGCCATAAAATAGATAGATAGATAGATAGATAGATAGATAGATAGATAGATAGATAGATAGATAGATAGACTGCCATAAAATAGATAGATAGATAGATTGCCATAAAACAGATAGATAGATAGGTAGATAGATAGATAGATAGATAGATAGATAGATAGATTGCCATAAAATAGATAGATAGATTGCCATAAAATAGATAGATAGATAGATAGACTGCCATAAAATAGATAAATAGATAGATAGACTGCCATAAAATAGATAGATAGATTGCCATAAAACAGATAGATAGATAGGTAGATAGATAGATAGATAGATAGATAGATAGATAGATAGATAGATAAATTGCCATAAAATAGATAGATAGATAGATAGATAGATTGCCATAAAATAGATAGATAGATAGATAGATAGATAGATAGATAGATAGATAGATACATTGCCATAAAATAGATAGATAGATAGATAGATAGATAGATAGATAGATAGATAGATAGATAGATAGAATAAACCTAAATAAAAACTTACTTTCTCTTAACACCAATACAAAATATTACCTTAAAAACAAGCATTTGAATTGTTGGCCAAGTCATTAGTCTGGTCTTTTGATTTAAACAGTTTCTCCATCGACGTTTTATATTTCTTTAGATCTGACGAAGTCTCTTTGCGGGTTTGGCCAAAACGTGTAACAGGGTGATTATATTCGATTACAAAGCAAAAAAATATGATAATATTCAATTGCTTTTGATGTCAGTGTTCTGAAGGACACATGGCACCGTGGATAAAGACGTTGATTAGATCCAGTGACAGGACCCAAAGAGTGTGAGTTCAATACCCAGATAAGGCAGTGGAGAACTTTCAGAGGGGAATTAACAGGAGATAACTGATAACTGACATCCATTAAACATGGCACGTGGAACTAGAACAGTCTACACCAGTGAGCGAAATAAAGGGTAAAGTTCGACATTCCAACCACATGAAGAAGACAGGAGCATACAACGGCCGAAATGTTCTAATAAATATGGCGACAAAGATGCGGACAATATTCCGAATAATGTAAATAGTGTACATAATAACTCATCTCAGAAATATAGACAGATACTGAAAGGCCGAAACGTTGTAATAAATATGGCGACAGAGATGAGGACAATAGTCCGAATAATGTAAATAGTGTACATAATACCTCATCTCAGAAATAAAGACAGATACTGAAAGGCCGAAACGTTGTTATAAATATGGCGACAAAGATGAGGACAATAGTCCGAATAATGTAAATAATGTACATAATACCTCATCTCAGAAATATAGACAGATACTGAAATGCCGAAACGTTGTGATAAGTATTTGCGACAAAGATGAGGACAATAGTCCGAATATTGTAAATAATGTACATAATACCTCATCTCAGAAATATAGACAAATATATTTATAAATTGTCATCTGAAAAAGTAACCAGAAAAGAATGTAGTACGGACTTTGGTCATTAGTGTTTAGGAGCAGTATCTTTTTATTTATTTATTTTTTTCCTTGCATATGTCATAGAATAGATCGAATGAGGTAGTGAAAACTAGATGTTTGATTTTAGTGTGTGTGTGTGTGTGTGTGTGTGTGGTAATGCAGTAAATTTCTCAACATTTTGTCTTTTTTTTTTAATCCCGTGAGCCGTAGGATCGTAGGGGCCCACGTGTACTGTAGCCGCAGTAGAAGGGGTGTTTCTTGAGCAAAACAACCTGACGGAGCCAACCCTCTCCAGGCCAACTTTTTGTGTTGCTCTTTGTCAAATACAAATTTAAACGCCAGAATATACAGGATAATCAAGCATAGTTTTTCTTTTCTTTTTTTTTTTTTCTTGGTAGCAAAAGATGGAATTGTAGAATTTAACCCTCACAGGGCATCTAGAAGTCAAGAGAGATAAGGAAAGGCAGGAAGCCTGGTGAACTTTTGTAAGTAGATGTGGAGAGTCATGATCGCCCAAGTTCTGAAGAGACCCGGCACAAAAAAAAAAACAAAAAAAAGCGAGAAAGTACTAGAAACCTTCGACTTCATATCTCTCAGTCCTGTGATCTAACCATTAAGCTATCGTTAAGTAACGGAAACCCAACTGGGACGAGGCGCAAGAAAGAGGCTGATACAAAGACGGGGTTGATGTCGAAGACGCGTAATTAAGACCTGTCACAGGGAGACAGAAGGAAGCTATATAGAGAGCGGTATTAGCTAGCGAAACATAAACCATGAGAGGCGGGTATGTTATAAGTTCATCCGGGTCAGACGTGTAACGATAACAAGTAAATAAATGGAAGACTTCGCTGGGAAGGGGTGGCGTCTGTTATGAAGCGTGCATTATCATAGAAGTGACAACCTGGCGAGAAATTATGTGATGTTATCAGCAGAAACCACAAATTGTGTAATCTTTAGTAAATATGTGTAACTATCGATTTTGTTAAGCAGTGAGAAAAATACGGCGACCCACAACGCTTGGCCCCTCCACAGGGGTTTACTTGAAAACTAATGTAGGTTCTCTATTACATGAAATAGTAATTAACTCGTAAATGCGCCGTCACTGACATAGCATATTTTCGTCATTGACTAAGGATCGTTCCCAACCTTAGAGCGAGGGTTGGAGTCTTCATTGCCAATGTCATAATGTCTAAGTCCGCTTTCTCAGAACGAAAATCAAAGAGACGATTTCGAATTCCAGTCAGGTTTTTTTTTGCATTCACTTACTGGTGATACTCTTTAGAAAGGTAAGAATCCATCTATATTTCTGAGAGGTCAGACCAGGGGGGAGTGTTGGGCTTCTTAGACTCCGTTAAGGACGCAAAGAGTGTGAGTTCAATACCCGGTTAAGGCAGTGGAGAACTTAGAAAGGGGAATTAACAGGAGATAACTGATAAGTGACATACATTAGAAATGGCGCGTGGAACTAGAACTGTCTACCCCAGTGAGCGAAATAAAGGGTTCAGTTCGACATTCCAACCAGGTGAAGAAGGCCGGAGCGTACAACGGCCGAAGCGTTGTTATAAATATGGCGACATGGATGAGGACAATAGTCCGAATAATGTAAATAGTGTACATAATACCTTATCTCAGAAACATAGACAGATACTGAAGGGCCGAAACCTTGTAATAAATATGGCAACAAAGATGAGGACAATAGTCCGAATAATATAGTGTAGGTAGGAATTCATCTCTTTTTCCCTGTTATGAGTTAAATAGTAACACTTGTATTGAGAAGAAATAATTGTTATTCTCAAAAAAAAAAAAGAAAAAATTGTGAAATTCTTAATGTAATATTGACTCGCAAAAAAAATATGATTTCTATAATCCAAAATATATTTCAGTTTTAAATGACCCACAAACGAACTCGTACATACGTTCAAATGCTAAAGTTCCGTGTACGACTCTAGTAAGTATCTGACTCTTCTTGATATCCACCATCTTTACAAGAGCCAGATCAGACCGAAAATGGAATACTGCTGCCAATAAATGAGAAGGAGCTGCCCAGTTTTCTCTTTCCAGTCTCGATAGGGCCCCAAATACGTTTTGGCGTCCTTGTGTGTAATGGATGATTTTCCACCCTACAATCTCTTTCCCCACAGACACAACGTCGCAAGCTTCTCACTATTATATCGCTGTTAACATGGAAAGTGCTCAGATGAACTATATTCCTTAGTTCCACCAATTCTAACCTTCAAATCTAAGATCCGCCATGCTACGCACATTGAATCAAACTACTCACATTCCCTCCGTATTCCATATATAAAAAGTAAGTTCCACTCGAACAGATTCCTTTTTCCAAACCACTGCTCTGTTGAAACCGACTCCCAAGACGTTGCTTTCTCGATCACTCTAATATTAACCTGTTCAGTTCTTTATCTTCCCTATATATTTCCTCATAAGCTGTACTTCTGCCAGTCTTCTCGTTCCACTATATGGAGTCCAAATGCGTTTCCGCGTCCTTGTCGGTAGCGGATTATATTCCACACTACAACCTCTTTCTCCACAGACATAACGTCGCAATCCTCTCGGCGCTCTATAAATGCTTTGTGGAACCGACTCACAACAGGATGCTTCCCTGACCGCTATTATTTGTTTCTATCTATTGATAACTTATCTTCCACACATATCAACATATGCAGTGCCTCCTACATTATAATATTCTACATCGAGCGACACTTGGGCCTTGTACAGAGGGAACATCGTTTAAGAAAATAAAAATTGATATTTATCTGATATTAAAAGAAATGTTTAAGAAAATGAAAAACAGGATTATCAACTCAAATAAGTAATACCACTATAAATAACGTTTATGGTAATATATATAAGATAGATAGATAGATAGATAGATAGATAGATAGTGATAATATTAGTGGTCAACACACACGCACACACACACACACACACACACACATATATATATAAATATATATATATATATATATATATATATATATATATATATATATATATATAAACAATACAAACCAATCAGGAAATTACAAATCTAACAAACCTCGTTGCTTAGTTTGCAAACACTTAATAATAGATAATGTATTTTCTGTACCCATCACAATATCAAGATACACCCACCTCGCCTCACCTGTGATAGCCATAATATAATCTACTATTTATTCTGCATCATATGTCCTAATAGTGGATATACTGGTGAATCTGGAAATAATTTTAGATTTCGCTTCAACAACCATAAACAAACCATACGTCAAAACATACCTTATTCCGCCATAGCTGAACACTTTAATCATTCAGGACACTCATTAGAAAACTGTAAATGTTTATTTATAGATTCTGATTTCAGTTCCACATACACACGCAGAAAAAAAGAAAAATACTGGATTTTAAAATTAAATATATATAAACTAGGGTTAAATAAAGACTTGGGTATTTTAAATCTTTATAAATATTTCAATAGTTAAACATTTTTTAGATATAGTTAAAAAAACATTTTTATTTTAAACAACATCTAAAATATTATTACAGTTAGATTTACGTTAGGAATATTCGAACACAGTGGCGTTCCATATCACGTGACGTCCGCATATCGCGAGGGACGCAGCTTGTACACAAACAGTTATTTCTGAAGAAAGATTGAGGTCAATCTGAAATATTAAATATATATATATATAAATAAATAAATACTTTCATAAAAAACATTATTATTTTTTTAATTTGCAACTTTTTCTATATATATATATATATATATATATATATATATATATATATATATATATATATATATAAATTCCCAAGAGGATAGAATCCAGGTAGAAGTCAACAATTTTTTTTTTTTTTAGTTTGTAGGTCTGATTGGATTGTTATTACGATTCCAATGTAATAAATTATAACCATAGTATATTAGTGTTTGAGCCATATATATATATATGTGTGTGTGTGTGTGTGTTAAATAGGGAAGAAGCCGTAATCGTTTTTGGTTATAATGTGAATTTTTTATATATTATATTTTATTTTCAGTATTTTTGGCTACACGAGTTTCTGTCTTGTAACCTTCATCAGGCGAAGAATGGTTATTTCCACATATTTCTTAAAGGAATTAATTTTTTCATATGTTGAATCTTTAAACTATTGTCTTTTGTGTAGTAGTAATCCAAAATCATCTTGGACTGGCAGAAGAGTGTTCCTTTGCTTAAGGGTTAAAAAAAAACATTAGAATTAGCCAGAGAAAGAGGAAAGGATGAGATTTTTGCTCTTATCGTTTTGTGCCCAGTGAATTTTTAAATTTTCGTCCATTTTTGTGTATTGTGTGTGTGTTTGCTAGCGTGTGTATATATATATATATATATATATATATATATATATATATATATATATATATATATATATATATACATACATACATATATATATATCCATACATATATATATATATATATATATATATATCTATGCATACACTTTGTATAGTGTGTAGGGTGCGTGTATGTGCGCGCGCAAGTGGTTTGCCTAGTGTGCTTTTTTTTGCCGGTATGTATGTATATATTCGTTCTCCGTACATATATATTATATATTATAATATTATGAAGAAATCTATACAATAATTATATGTATTGTGTGTGTGTATGTCTGTGTGTATGTCTGTGTGGTCCGACTAGTGTGTTTTACTACTATGCGTATATGTGTGAGGTGTTATGTATTGTTTAGTTCTGGTTTGAATTTGTCTATGATTTTTTTCTTGTATTTGTAGGTAAGAGTTTGATACATTGGCATGATTGTATTGGGTTGGTGCACAATTATCAGGCGTTTTTTTAGGCGAGTTATTTGTTAATAAAACTTGCTGTTTTTTTACTTTTTACAATAAAAATATTATTTTATTTTCAGGTTACAAAAATTAGAGCCGATAATCATACTCATTTAAAAATGTCATTGTTCAATTGTTGTTTCTTTTTTAACAATAGTGTTTAAAAAACGCCTGATAATTATGCACCAACCCAATAATTTACCTTTGTTGCATTTGTGGATGTGTTGTGACACAAAGAGTTTCCTGTCAGGTAATTTAATGTTACTTTTGTGTCAGGAAACTCTGTTGTTTAGTACTTGAGTTTTGGTTGAGATGGCATAAATACTGCAATACATCAAATTTATTTGTTCTTGCTGAGTGAGAGATACAGCAAAAGCATTATAAACGAGTGGATTTACTAGAAAATATTTTCGCATTCCATATTCCTTTTTTTCTTTCTTAAACAAATCTATTCCTGTATAAGTTTTAGCTTAAAACACAGACGGGCGGCGAATGTTGTAAAGGATAATGGAGAGAATGAGATAATACAACGGATGAGAGAAAAAAAAGGCATCATGTAGCAAATAATCTTTGCTGCTAATAGATGTAGAATGTCTACGGGTCCAGCTAATTATTACTATACTTACAAGAGCTTCTATAACTACATTGCTAGGATGTCACCATGAAATTTCTACACGTCCAAATTGTATTTAAAGTAATTTATGTCATTGTATTAACTGAATTTATTACATATTTTCCTATTTGTTGATAATATCTCATTAATCCTGAATTTGCATAAATGCCGTCCCTAGAATAAGAACAGCAATTAGTTGTTAATGTCTTATCAGTCTTTGTCCGGCGTGAGGAAGAAACCAACAATTGGCTGAACTGTAATTAAGACTATATATACACGCCCGTATGGAAATGCATAGTCATGTGTACAGGGTCACGGGAGAGGAAAAATATAACAGAATAAAGTGAATGTGTTATAGTGTGTGGGATAGAGAAAGCAAGTGTTTATGAGTAAATGAGAGAGAAAGAAAAAGTTTATTTGAAAGATAGATATATATATAGAGAGAGAGTGCCTGCGTGTACGAGAAAAACCGTTCCGCTGTGCTGCAGATATAAAAGGTGTGTGAAGATAGGCAGTCATGTGTAGACAGTTATCGAATCAAAACAAATGTGTGTACATGTGTGCGTGCGAGAGAAGGTTTGCGTGTGTGTATGTATGAGAGAGAGAGAGAGAGGGAGAGAGAGAGAAAAAAAAAGAAAAAGAAGTCTAAGAGAGAGTGTGTTAGTGATAGAGAAAGAGTGCATGAGGTATACTGTGTCTCTGCGCTATTGACATAAAAAGTGTGTATATTTATGAAAGTGGCTCTCCATGAAAGAATGGAAGAGAGATAGATAGATAGATAGACAGAGAGAGACAAAGTGAGAAATACTGTGTGTGTGACCATGCGCGTATGTGGTGTGTTCAGAAACACACACACACACACACACACACACACACACACATATATATATATATATATATATATATATATATATATATATATATATAGTTTATGAAAAACTAGGTAATCCGTATGGGTAAACCTAAGGAGGATATAATCCAGAGAGCTCAATGTAGATCCAGAGCAAATAATTTAAATAAAAACAGACCACTTTAAGTTTACATGTAATAAATTATTTCACCACAGCCCTTTTTAAAAGGACTGCGGATCATCAGAATTTACTTCCAAACAAAAAATTAAAAGAAAATTTACACATTTTTGACGGGCCGTATTAAACACATGTAAATTAACGAAGTAAGGACGTGAGTGGGGAGAGAGAGTAGACATGAGTGAGTTAGCAGATAGTGACACATTTAAACGGTTAACTTAACGGAAGTTATAAATTGAAATCGAAGGGGTAGAGAAGAAAAAAAAACTCATAGAGAGAAAAAGAGAGAAGGAAGTCAAGAGAAAAGAGAAGAGAAGATGTCACTAATTTACTTTGTAAAAAACACTAGAAACAGACATTGTTATTTTGCTTTACTTTGAAAGTGTTATTTTGGGGTTTCATAAAGATCAATATATATATATATATATATATATATATATATATATATATATATAATTATTTATTTAAAAATAGGATTTCAACACGCTACATAAGAGCTCTCATGTTTCAAAACAAGAGCCGAAAACTTCAATATAATTATTTGAATTAAATTGAATTAAAGTAAGCTCTGTTACATCTTCAAGCGAAATTTTTTGGGAATAACTTATTTCTGAAATTTACGTGTTTTAATAGCATATTCATAATTGAAATCAAAATTTCCATGGTAACAGCCAGGGCGAATTGTTTAAATAGGTAGGGGTGTTGGGTGTTAATAATTTGTATCAGTATAGAGTTACTTTCATAGATGTCAAGTCAGGGTAAGGTGGGCGTGTCTAAATTTAAAACGGAAGATGGTTTCGCCTAGTCTGGTTTACGTGTCTATGGAGATTTTTTTTTTTTTATTTCTTTATGAAAGGGTTTTGTGTATATAAAAACCACCGTAACATTTGTTTTTTGACGACTTCATAAAGGGTTATATTTTTTTGTAGGGTATTTAAACTATTTATTTGGGTTATGGATTATAAAAGTTATTTTATTGTATGTTTGTTTTTAAGCTAATTATTCAATGCATAAATTTGATGATGTCGGGAAAACACCGTTAACTCATGTCTGTTGTTTAAGAGATTCTTATTATTTAGAAACTTAATAATGTGCAGTTTCTCATGGAGGCACAAAGGGCATGGGTCATCCCAGGTTTTACAAGTTCTAGTCCTGTTTATAATTTTTCATTTTACTTTATTTATTTCCTTCAGATGCCAAAAATATTTTAAAAAATTATTTTATTTATATTGTTGAAAGAGCACTTATGCTGCCTCAATCTGGCTTTAAATTAATTCTTCGTGGACCCAATGTATATCATATTAGTATTAGGACTCTCAGTGGATGAGATAGTACATTGGTATACCACAGATTTGATGCAGCATTTATTTTCTAATAGGCAGTCTTCTGGGTTTCTACAATCACAAACTTTTTCACTGTTATTGTCTGATTTAAGTGTAGGGTTTTTATTAATACTATTCAGGCATGGGGTTTTGTTCAGGATTTTATTATTGTGTTTTCTTATTATACTTTCTAGATTTTCAGTGCAGCTGTAACTCAATTTTAGGGTGTTGTTATTAAATATATTACTAAGCCTACTATTGTTGGGGAAGTGTTTATCAATTAAAGCTAAGAAGTTCTGTCCTAGTTTAATACTAACCATTTGGTTGAACGGAGGGGTATATCAAATGATTTTTCTTTTCCTGTTTTTTTTTCTTCTGGCCAGTGCAATTGTTTCTATAGTTAATGTTTGCATTTTTGTAACCACTACTTTAGGGTAGCGTTATAGAAGCCATTGTGTTGTTGGAATATTTCTTTGTTAGCGGAGTTAATGTTAATTCTATTTTCTATTCATGAGGGTATATGTTTAATTATGGATGTTTGGTTTTCTATAAGGTTGGTATGTGTTGCTTGCTAAATCTAGAGTTACGTCGAGGAAGTTTACCCTTTTCAATTTAGTACAGACTGTTATCTTTAAGTTTAGATTTTTAAATTTACTAAATATAATTTTTCTGATTTTCTCTATTTTAAAACTAGTAGAACTCCTCACCATCATGAGCCCGTCATCTCTATACAGCCCGATGTCCTTAATATCATCGGACTGACAAAGAAATATTCCAACAACACAATAGCTTCTTTTTTTTACAATCCCCCTCCACCCTTGGCACATCAGACCATTCCCTAACCAGTGTCCAGATCGATGCCAAAGCAAAGGCATGTCCTGATTTGATGTTCCATAGAACGGTTTTTCGCTACACGAAGACAGACTCGGATTGCTTTCGATCTTATATGGCGCAAGCTTCTCTCTTCTTCAAGCACTGCTACCCTCGTCTCAGAATGGATCCTTTCTGAAATGGAGAGCTTATACCCATCGAAATATTTTAAACAAAAGCCAAACAGCCGGCTCTTGTTCACCCCTGAATGCGCTGCAGTCACAGCTCACCATAGTCACTATTTCAATATTTATGACAAGGATCGGTGGAGTTCCTCACTCATTGCATTCAGAACATCCTGCAAAACATTACATACAAATTATTTGCGAATTTTGACTCAGGAAATCAGGCAGAAGGGTTAAAATTGTTCGCAGAGCTCAAAGGATCAAGAGCAACGGCATTTAAGATAAATATATATATAGAAATCTTTATGTTTCGGATTTAGTAACTTGTAGTCAAAAGGGGGGCTATGTCGATGGCATACGTATTCATAGTAGGACATGGATAATCTTGAACAGAAAACGAATGTCCTCTTCAAAGTGTTCCAGGAAATAAAACTCAAACCTTCCCAAAACAGAAATTATGATCTGGGATTCGAATGAAAGCAGTGATGGAACCTATCCTGAATCTATCATGAAAATGAAAACATTCCCTTTCAAGTGTTCCAAGAAATAAGACTCAACCCTTTCCAAAACAGAAATTATGATGTGGGATAAGAATGAAAGCAGTGATGGCACCTATCCTGAATCTATCATGACAATGAAAACATTCCCTTCCAAGTGTTCCAAGAAATAAGACTCAACCCTTTCCAAAACAGAAACTATGAGCTACCATTCGAATGAAAGGAATGATGGCACCTATCCTGAAACTATCATAAAAGTTCAAGTTGTGGAATTAGTAAATACTAAATACTTCGGCGCATGGATCATTTATAACCAATTTTGTAAAACCAAACAACCACAACTGGTTCGCCGTTGAATGCGCTACAGCCATAGCTCATTGTAACCACTACTTTAATATCTATGTCAAGGAACGGCGTATTTTGATTCTTGTTGCATTCAAAATCGGCCGTATTCGCTACAAGAGGTTTCTGGAAAATGCAAAGTGTGGACAACCTCTGTCCCGAAGAAAATCGATGTTAAAATTCCTGTAGTTGTCCTTAAGAATATCAACTCGGAACTATAGCGAAGTTATTTGCATCTTGAAGGAGAAACCATCTCCCAGATTTTTAGGAGAGCTCATCCCTTTTCAATATAGACCTATCAGTCTTCTTGGTATCATAATTAATAAGCTCTTTGAAGGCAAGAATGTTGTTCAGTACCTAGATAAGCACATCCACTTACGGGTTTTTATCGGCTTGATCCATTGCCGATGTCTTAACTACAATTACAGAATCAGTGAGGCTGTTCAGAACAAATACACTTCAAGGACCATAGCATTAGATATTTTGAAGGCCTTTTGACAAGGTGTAACAAAAGGGTACGCTGTTCATATTCTCTTGGAAGAATTTTATTTTTTAAATTATAATGTCTTTCCAACAGATAGGTCCCTGAAGTTAGTTGTTAATGACCTGTCCTCCACTACTCTTTGATGAATGGGTGTCTCGTAGCGGAGGCTCCGTGCCTTGAGAGACTATTCGGCCCTCAATGCAATGTCAATCGTTATATACGGTCTTCTTAATTCTTGTTCTTTTATTGTCCTCTCTTCTTAATATCTTCTTCTCGTATTTTTTCACACTCGGTAACACCTTGGGTATTAGTAGCTTTATTTACTTGCTTGAGGAAAATGCTTTAAAGAAATTATAAAAATAATAATTTGCTATCATTGAATTCGTAAGACTTGATATTGAGAACTTCCATAATGCAAAATCTTCGTCTTCCACTAAGATTACAATGTAGTCAATGCCATGAACATTTCTATGAAAGAATTGGTCTACATGGTCATTAATGCCATCATCAAAAAGGAACCGATCAAAAAAGAAGAAATTAAATTCTTGGATACTAAATAATGCCAAAGACGAAGATATATATATATATATATATATATATATATATATATATATATATATATATATATGATATACATATATATATGCGATATATATATATATATATATATATATATATGCGATATACATATATATATGCGATATATATATATATATATATATATATATATATATATATATATATATATATATATATATGTATATATAATATGAGAGTGTGTGTATGTGTTACTATGTTGATGGAATCATTTGTTTTGCGTCCAGTGCATTCAGAATGAAATCGAACTAATGAAGACCAATTATTAATAGCATTAATAATTTGTTATTGAGCAATTATTCTGACGTCCGATCTCATTATGAACTGGAACAATATTTCCATGCGTCCAGATAAGCTGTGGCGACCAGGGTGGGAAAACAGGCGTGAGGGAAAATTAAGGGATTATTTTATCTTCTTGTCGGATATTTACGCTTGCAAAACAATATCTACCGCAAATTTAACGGAAGCAGAAATGGCACTTCAAAAAATCGATTTATTTGCATGCACGCGTACGGTTGCCTACGCCGGGACGTTGTTACCCACACTGGGCATTATATCTTGTAAATTATGGTTCCTTTACTTCAGTATTTACTGCTACCATTTAGGTGTCAAGCATCTCCTGTCAGCTTGGTAAAATTGAATATGTTTATTTATATAAGGAATGACAGAAAGTGATGAAGTCATTTTTTATTAAGCGCTCATGAAGAAAACAAACACAGAGAACATTTTTCGGTAATCAAAAATATGTAGCTTTCATATATATATATATATATATATATATATATATATATATATATATATATATACACACACACACACACACACACACACAAACACAAAAATTCGATATTTTAGGCTTGATATTACTCAGTGTCTAAAATGAAAGTGATGTATATAGTTGTAATATATTTTCTTTTTATATGTTATATGTTTATAATACACAGTATTAATTACATTTCCTGGTCTGAATGTCCGAGAAATTTCAGAAACAATATGTCTCCGACATCGAACCTGTATCCTACACGAAACCGTCATGTAGCCTGTCGTGCTATACCATTTAACTACAGAGGAAGCGTCTGGCTAGCAAGGTTAAATTACTGTTTTTAAACTCTAATTTCCTATGGTTCCTCTCGAACGCTCATATCTGCTCAATGCGTATCTTAACGTAAACAAATAACAACATATAATATGAAAGTCTGACAATATATTTTCTGTTTATATGTTATTTTTTAGATACAAATATTTAAGTAAATGCTGTGCTTAAGTATTAAATTAACTACATTTACCGTATATATTCGTTGAACGTGTGATCTTGCGTATCGTGCGACCCCCAAATTTTCAGTTAAACTGATATTATTATGCATCTTATGTATCAAGCGAGTTCCTTTTTTGAGAGACGATATTACAATAGACTAACCTCTTTTACTCCATCTGCTTGTATTGTGGCGAATGATATTTTATTTAATGCGGACTGATTTGGTTTGTATAATAACATCTTCTCGGCTTTTGAGGCTTTCCTTGAATTGGGTGTTGTAGGGTCTTTTGGTGTTATCCATTAATATTTATCTTATGTTCATAATTACATTCTTTTTGTTCATAGTTTGCTAGCCGAAAAAAAAGATATATTATGGAACCATATTCCTTTCTGTGCATATATACCACTCGTAAGATCCCGAGCTGGTCTCAGTATATATATAGTCATACACAGACAGACTGTTTCGCTATATGACAGCACGTCAGTGTGGCTTAATGCCCGTTTGCCTCTAGCTAGGACCGAAACACGGGTGAATTGGCGTCAGTCAGTGACTCTTCCACTAAGCCGTCGGTGCATGGCAAAGACGAAGGTGAATTTTAACGTATTTAATTTTGGATAAACACACTAACTGACAGGACTCGATTCGCTCTTCTGAAAAGTCTTGCAGTAATATTCACTGTTCCAATGGGCCTCGGGGACGAATATATATATATATATATATATATATATATATATATCACAATATATTCATATATATATATCACTGCTGATGAGTCCCAAATATAGGACGAAACGGCCGTCCAGTGCTTTCTGCATTCTGTTGAGGTTTCTTTCAGACTTGATGAATGACTTAAATATAATTATCAAATCCTCCTAATAAATTCTATCATGTGCTTCTAATGCTCTAGAGTGATGGCTTGGTGAGAGTAGTCGTGGCTCCAGGGGGCACAGTCCTATGGCTACAGAGAACTCAGTAAGAGTTCCACCACGGAATATGTGAGCGCTATATTGAGTCTGATTTGCAATCTCTTCGACACTGAGGCCCGATGGAATAGTTAGTATGATGTTCGCTTGACAACCTAACTGTCAGGGTTTCGATTCTCGGTAGTGGTTACGCACTTCTGATGAGTCTTAAATATAGGACGAAACTGCCGTCCAGTGCTTTCTGCATTCTGTTGAGGTTTCTTTCGGATTCGATGAATTAATTATATATATATGATGCGTATTCCGGCAGTATGCTTTCACTAAGACATGTTTCGTTGAATAATTTCGACATGTTCTGTCTACTTACTTTCAATAGGATCCTTTCATATTCGCGGATAACTTTTTGGGTATTGTTATGGAAGTACAATAGAAAATCGTCGTGTTGATACATATTTCTTTTATTTCCAAGTACTTTCGACATAGCACTGTCATCATTAGATTATTGTTTATTACAAGTTAAATATTGTAGTGTCCATTATTATCAAAGACAAAATTGTTGTGATATATGAAAGTTATATTTCTGAAAGTGGAGTCAGGAGCAATTATGAACACTACAATGTTTACCTTGTAATAAAATAAAAAACATTTTAACCGAACTGAATCTTTAAGTTTTAAATCTTGATTATGGATGTAATGAAATAACCTGTCACCCTCATGAGTGACTACACTCTAAGTAGTAACTACCTATAAGTAGCTATAAGTCAACGAACTACGGAGACTAGCTAGAATCTTTTTGAGACTATCTGCGACCTGTTCCAGCTAGACAGTCGAACTCTCTGCCTTCGGGCAGAGAGGAACCCGGACGAGGCTCCGCCGAAGGACAGTCACATTCGGTGAGGTAGACTGTCCCTGAACCCGTTTATACGGGTTCGAAAGGGAATATTTTTGGCCGAGCCTACGGGCTCGAAGAACCCACGTTAAACCGGCCTTGTGTCACATGCAACCCTCGTGGGTGTAGCTAAATATACTAGCTAGAATATTTTCAGCTGTGCTGGTCAAAGTCTCTGTCTACGGTCTACGATGAAATTTTGACTGAGCCTACGAGCTCGGATGCCCCACATTTAACCGGCCTTGTGCCACATTTGATTGAGTGGTGAGGTCAGTAAATACTCTAGCTGGAATCTGCTCCAGCTGTGCTGATAAAACTCCCTGCCTCCGGGAAGAGAGGATCCCTCATCGAGGCTATGTCTCCGCCTAGTTTTTCAAGTATATATTCCTATTAGCACGGAATATAACAATTATTATGATTATTATTATTATTATTTTTTATAAAACTTCGAGTTGTACTGTCGGTGTGGAGTATATATATATATATATATATATATATATATATATATATAGAGAGAGAGAGAGAGAGAGAAAGAGAGAGAGAGTACTACAGTTCATTCTGCTGACTGGAGAAAATTCAGTGTGCGATAATAATTAAACGTTACCAGATTGGTTTTGGAAATAATTACTTGTATATTTCATTTATTTGCAGTTATTATTATTATTATCTTGTTACCGCTGGAGAATGAATGATAGCCAATGCCTTTAGATCTACAACACCTTTTACAGTATCTAGGTAGATAATGAATTATGTCGACTTCTGGATATTCTCGATTATCCAACAAGTCTCGAGTTCATTGTATCTCATATTGCCGACACTGTTCCAAGGATTCAACCTGATATGGGTATGAACCTAATATTAAGATTCCCCACTTTTCTTAATGTTCGCCATCATTCTGATTTTTTGACAGTTTTTCGCTTTCATTCGTCTTCATTCTGTTGTCGGATGACACAAGGAATTCTACAATTTGGCAGCTTCTCTTTTTCAGATGTTTTTGTCTGTTAGATTGCTTAGATATATAAACGTGATATAAATCAAGGAAACTTGAACATCTGCTTCATGCAAAGATATTATCATGCATTAAACAAGTGTTATAAATTTTCCTTGAAATATTCAGATTAATTTTTCTTAATATTCATTAGCATTTTTCGAACTATCCTTGTTATATCCCAGGTTGTTAGGATGATCAAAGACGAATGAAAATAAAGTGTATTTTAACACAATAAAATAACTTATTCATTTACCTTCTAAGAACAGCAAGGATTGGATTGGATTTATACCATGAGTTGCTACGTGCGTATCATTTGTATAACCATATTGAATCAGAAGTGCCGCGCTGCCACTAGCGGAAAAGGGAGGCAACTCAGTTGTATTTTATAGGAAGAGAAACTTAGCATCAACCCAACAATTCTAATCTCTGTGTCTGTGCGAGTCTTACCAGAACTATGCGCCGAAAATACCAAAAATCACGGCTTTCTGTCTAATGATGAAATCAGAGTAGGTTTGCGTTCTTTTTTTAGAGGATTTGAAGTCAACATACTGCTCAGTAAATTCAAATTTAAATATCTTCTTCATACAAAGACAATATTGTGCAATTTGCAAAAACTGTTTTTATAGATTTTCTTTGGGATATTAGTATTCATTGACATGTTTTTTTTTTTTTGTTTTTTTTTCGGACTATAATTTTTTATCTGCGCGAGTATTACCAGAATTGTTTATCGAAAACGACATGATCACGACTAATGCCAGAGCTAATCTTCTTTATTTAAACATCTGAATATTTCGTCTGTTTTTAAATACAACAAATTTTTATACATAGCCTTTAGAATTCATACAAAAACTTAGCCTCAGCTTTATACAAAAAAAAAAACATTAACATGCAATAGAAAGAAGTATTAACGATTTTTCTCAAGATATTCAAATCAATGCTTATCAGAATACGTTATATTTTACTGACTATCCTAGTCTTTGTAAGTGAGTATTACCAAGTTGTCCGCCGAAAACGTCAAGATCACGCTTTTCTGTCTAATTATAAAAAAAGTCGCAGTCGCAATAATATTTTTCTAATATTATCAGTCAGTTATGTGCCATGCGTGATACACGCTTAGGCGATCATATATCTTTCGATACATGACTGACGAGGCAGATTTTTTTCCGCTGTAGGTTGCCATTTCTTTCTGCAGTAGACCAGCTGGCCCCCAAGACTATGGAACCCGGAGTGTCCTGCTATTTGCCCATGGTTGGGAGACGAAAAAGAATCATACCTTTCCGAAGGGTATTAGTACGTAAGTTAATGTAAGGATTCAACTGGAATTCGAACTCAGCTCTCCGATTTCTCAATCCGAGCCGCTATCCATTACTTCACCCTGCCTGTTATATATTAATCTATTATTATTCCACTATCAATAATAATGGATTACACTCTTTACAATATCAATACAAGCATTTTGTATTTAAAAAAGAATATATATATATATATATATATATATATATATATATATATATATAATTATTTATTTAAAAATATGATTCCAACACGCTACATAAGAGGTCTCATGTTTCAAAACAAGAGCCGAAAACTTCAATATAATTATTTGAATTAAATTGAGTTAAAGTAAGCTCTGTTCCATCTTCAAGCGAAATTTTTTTTGGAATAACTTTTTTCTGAAATTTACGTGTTAGTATATTCAAAATTGAAATCAAAATTTCCATGGTAACAGTGCGAATTGTTTAAAAACAGTGCGAATTGTTTAAAATAGTTAGTGGTGTTGAGTGTTAATAATTTAGTTATGCTCTGCTTTTGTATCGAGCACTATTTTTCAAAAATAATAACAAAAATACTAAAGAACTTTGGATTATTTACCTAACCAGTTCTTTCCTATTTTCTATATATTTTCACATATATATATATATATATATATATATATAATGGACAAAGCCCAACAATTATTTTAAGACATTTTTATGTTTGTACATTCGACGGTTCCGTATAGGATA
>OZ010598.1:79566123-79586123 GCA_963932145.1 Acanthosepion lycidas | reverse complement strand
AGCCACCATTTTGAGCATCTTTTTGTAATTGTAGAGTCAAAAAGTAACTTGTATTAATTTCGTAGTGTTCGAATAAATTTAGTTTTACAATATCTATACAAATTTTTCCTTTCCTGATTTGTGTATAAATTTTTTGGCAGACTCTCTCTACAATATACCTGTACACACATATACATGTATGCATGTGCAAATAGACGCTATGTACAAAGCCTTATGGGACAGAAGAAATGAACAGAGAAGCATGCAGGGTAAGTAAACTGAACCTTTTTTGCTTTTTTAATTGTCTGAAACATTGAAATCAGTCCTACTCTATGCCAGTGAATATTGGAAATTCTCCTCACAGATGGAGAAGAGACTTCAGGCAACAGAAATCTGGTTCTACAGAAGGATGCTGAAAATGCTATGTGGCCAACGAGAAATTTTTACGGGAACTGGGAATAGTATCCTTATGCTTTGAATCAGAAAGTAACATCAGGCATTTCCAGGACACATAATGAAGGCCTGAAGAATTTGACACTCACAGGGCACACTCAGAGCAAGAGGAACAGAAGAAAGCAGCGAGTAACCTACATAACGAACTTGAGTCAATGGATGGCATAATAGAGATTAGGAGAGATAACGAATATAATAGTTTACGAAATGTAGGAAGTTGTGGAGAGCTATGATCGTCCACGTCCCGAAAAGACACGTCACAGAGGAGAAGAAGAATGCTGTTTTTACTCGTACTACACTGGGCTGTCAATCAGTCGATCTTTCTATCTTCCTCGTTTGTCGCAACCCGATTAAAGACAAACTTTGCATTTTAAATACGCTAAAAAAAAAGTGTTTTCTATTTAGTGCGGCATTTTATTTGCATCCCTAATCATTGAACTCTGTGATTATTCTGCTAATTCGGCTAAAAGCACGATTAAAAAAATGGTTTTTAAGCCAACACTGTCGACTTCAGGACCAACTGCTACAGACATAAATCCTTCCTGAAAAATTCGTCATCACTTGGTTAAAATTCTAAAGAAATTACCATTAGCTAGAAAAACTTGTAAAAATTTCAGTTTTCCTATTTTAAAATCTTAATTATATATGCAGCCCCAAACGAAGTAATATTTTAGATTTGAGGTTTTGATTTGAACAGGAATTTTACTCGTATGATTTTTGGTACCCCTTTAATTTTATTTTATTTTATTTTATTTATTTTTTTTTTTTTTTTGCACCTTTTTGCACAACTAATAATTGATGTTTTAGGTTCCCACATTCTTCATACTTCGATTTGTAGGTCTTCATAATTTGACAGTTTTTTTTAAATTATGTTTTTTTTTTTATAACTACTGGAAGCCTGCGGGCAAGCCCTATCAATTTGTTGACTGGTTCCTCTTTTGAAATCTTTTATTACTATGTTTGGTCTATTTGCCATTGTTTACATTTATCTGATAATTGTGAAATTCCACAGTGTAGTCACTCCATCACCATTTGGGACATCATTCAGGTGGTGTTTGTAATATGTAACCTTGACTACAACACCATAGTTCTAACAGTCAGGCCAATGAATATATTGCCTACTTCTTCTTCTTCTTCTTCTTCTTCTTCTTCTTCTATTATTATTATTATTATTATTGGTTTTAACCCGAGAAAATTTCACGATTAACAAATTTAACAAAATATTGCCATAACAATCATAAATGTGAAGGCTGATCGTTATTTTATGAAGTAAAAGAGATATAAATGAAAATATTTGAAATTGACAAATTTTTCCATTTCATTGAAACAGACGTTAAACACGTCTATCTTCCCTTCTTTCTTTCTCTCTTTTTCTTTTTCTTTCTTTCTTTTTCTTTTCTCTATTTCTTTCTTTCTCACTTTTTCTTTTTCTCTATTTCTTTCTTTCACTTTTTCTTTTTTTTCTCTCTTTTTCTTTTCTCTTCTTTTTTCTTTCTCTCTTTTTCTTTTTTCTTTCTTTCTCTCTTTTTCTTTTTTCATTCTCTCTTTTTCTTTTGTCTTTTTTCGTTCTCTTTTTTCTTTTTTCTTTTCTCTTTCTTTCTCTCTTTTTCTTTTTTCGTTCTCTCTTTTTCTTTTTTCGTTCTCTCTTTTTCTCTTTTTCTTTCTTTCTCTCTTTTTCTTTTTCTCTTTTTCTTTTTTCTTTATTTCATTTTCCTAACTGGAACCAAGTAGGGTCTCTGCTATGCCATTTCCGTGGTTTTACAGGGTCAAAACGGAATTGACCATTATTTATGAGGTATTGGCAGGCCGTAACGGTCGTGCGAACTAACGAAGTAAATAACTAAGGAAAGAATTGACGAATGGAATTATAATATCACTATTATTATGCAGTGCTTGTCAGAACATTTTTTTCATAAACCTGGAAGATGGCGCACAAGGGATTATACAATACAGCAATGAAAATAAAAATATGAAGAATTGTCGTTATTTTAAGAACCGGGTACAAAAAAAAAAAGATTTGAACTCGACAATTTTTTCCATTTCACTGAAACAGCCGTTAAACATTTCCAAATTCCCTTTCTTTCTTCCTTTCATTTCCTCAGCGTCTCTGCTATGGTTTCCCTCTTTCTACGCAATCAAAACGGAAGAGTCCGTTATTTATGGGGTATTGACAGGACGTAGAAACAAATTGACAACTTTTTCCATTTCAATGAAATAGAATTTGAATTATTTTATCTTTCTTTCTTTCTTTTTTTTTTCTTTTTTACTGAAGCATCTTTGATATGTCTTTCCACACAATCAAAATGGAATAATCCATTATACATAAATCATTGGCAGGAGACGTTTAACACTTCTTCCATTCTTTCATTTTCTCACTGAAACCAAGTAGCCTCTCTGGTATGTTATTTCTGTGTCTTCAGGCGATCAGAACAGAATACCGTCCTGGGTAAGACGATAAAGTACACCCAACAGCAAGGCCTCTGCTCAGGAGGCTTTGAGGAGCGGGGAACCACCTCCTGGTGTCCCCAGGTACCCCTGACCCGGGGTGGAGGCACCTGTTAGGGTTTCAACTATAGGCAAATAGTTAACCCTAAACTGGGGTCAAGATACTAAGAATGTATAAAAATAGGTTTTAATACCAGCAATAAATTTTTGAAGAAAAAAATATTACCAGCAATACATTTTTGAAAAAAAAATATTAACAGCAATACATTTAAAAAAAAAAAAAATATTAGCAAAAATACATTTTTGAAGGAAAGCATATTACCAGCAATAAAAATCTTGTCGGCCTTAAATAACCCATTGAGGTTGATAAGCCTTAAAACAAACAAAGCAAACCAAAACAAAACAAAACAGAATAGTTCATTATGTATGAATTACTGACAGAACGTAACGGTCGTGCGAACTAAAAAAAAGAACTAACTAGCGAGTAGAAAAAGAAACAGAATTATAATAAGATAGTCGTCGTCATATTGGCCGTGTTAAAAATGCTGTGTCAAATAATAATTTCGTTTTGTAAATTTTCTGAAGCGTTTTTTTGCTCTGTTTAGATAATCTCGGCGTTAAGCATTACTGAATAGGTAGATTTTTGCTTTTTGGTCTTCCATACTTTTTTATTTCCTTTTTCTGATTTTTTTTTTTTTTTTTTTTTTTGGATTTAAGGTGTTAAGTCTTTTGGCATGTTGTCTGTTGGTCATACCAACATAGTTTGCTTTTCTTCAATAAAAATATTATATATGTGTGTGTGTGTGTGTGAACATTGATGCCAACAGCCAGAGGCGACAGGCTGTTTCATTCTAGACGCAATCGTCAGGCGGCCTGACGATTTCAATGTTCGCTTTTATGTTTATATTTACATACGCTCTGTCTCTGATATTGAGCACTTTAACTCATAAATTTAGCACACCCTAAAACTGCATATATATATATATATATATATATATAAAGAAATTTGGGGGATTTAGAGTAACCATATATAGTAATTCATCGAGTCTAGAAGAATCCTCAACAGAATGCAGAAAGCACTGGAAAGCAGCTTCTTCCTATTTGGGAATCATCAGCAGTGCGTATCCCCTAACGAGAATCGAACCCGGACCGATAGAACGCAAACGTCATGCCAACTATGCGTCGATGACGAAGAAACTGACTAGACGCGATATAGCGTAGCTACTCATTCAGTTCCGTAGTAATACTCTTCCAAGTTTTGGAATACCCACGGAACAGTGCCCCAAGAGCCACGTCTTCTTTTCACCCATAGATTAGTCAAGCAAGGATATAAAAATGAAGAAATTTTGAGTATTTAGAGTAATCATATATAGTAACTCATGGAGCCTAGAATAAAGGGGTAACAGCAAAATTTCACAAATCGTGTTGCAGCATCGGATAGCTGCCATCCCACAAAATGTTTAATATCTAAAAAAAAAAAAAAACACTAAATGAATCGAGTTTTCATATATGATGTTCAGCCATCTTGACACCATTTGTCGTAAGAATTACTTAAAATACCTTTGAAGTATTCAGCTAAGAAAAGAACAGGTTAAAATCGTTTTATGTCAGACCCATTATGTCTTCCCAACTGAGCAATGGTGAGACGAAACAGATAATTCCGGCCTTTAGTAATCGGACCAACATTCATAATCTGGCTTCCATTTTCAAAGTCTATTCAAGAACCATCACATCCTGGGTAAGACGATAAAATACGTCCATCAACAAGGCCTTGGATCACGAAGTTTTGAGGAGTGTGTAACCATTTCTTAACTACTGGTAGCACCTGTTAGGTTCCCGGCTATGGGCAAATAGTTAAACTCGCAAACTGGAGTCAAAACTCTATGTATACAAATAGGTTTTTGATACCAGAAATACTTTGTAAAAAGAGAAAAAGAAAGAATTATTTCCAACATTTTTGATAAAAAGATACCACCTATACATTTTTGGAGAAAAATTATTACCAGAAATGCATTTTTTGAAAAACAAAATATAACCAGTAATAAAACAAATTTTGTAGGCATTAAGTAATCCATGGAGGTTGATATGCCGTAAAATAAACCAAACCAAAATCAAGAACCATCGAGAGAATGGTGAATAAGTTTTAAAAAAGAGGGAACAATAGAGAGGAAAGATGGGTCAGAAGGTCACAATAGGAAGAGGGATCATCTTTTCAACTTAGAGCTAAATACATTATTATTGCTTAAAGTAGAGTCTAATAGTGTCATTAAAACATCAGAGAATTCCAATAAGATGTGACACGATTTAGACAATTTTGCTGTTACACCCTGCGTTTGTTCTCTCTCTCTCTCTCTCTCTCTCTCTCTCTCTATATATATATATATATATATATATATATATATATATATATATATATATATATACACACACACACACACTTAGTTGCATAGATGTGAGTTTGTAACCTTGTGTTTCACGCTTTTGCGATCCTCAGAAAACGCTGAGGATTGCAAAAGCGTGAAACCCAGGGTTACAAACTCACATCCATATAACTAAGTAGTGATTTTATAAGTCCGGCTTAGATGTGGCACAAGGCCGAAAGTATGGAGCACCCAGTGAGGATCAATCTCACTACTCAGTCGTAATTGATCTAGCAAGATAAGCTGTCTAACCATTACACCACGCCGAGATTCCCATCCATATAACTATTTTAGCGCTGTTACTGATATTGAGAGCTTTCCAATAACTAGCGCACATATATAATATATAAATAATATATATATATATATATATATATATATATATATATATATATAAATCACACGCACACACACACACACACATATATATATATATATATATATATATATATATATATATATATATATATATATTTTAAATATTCGGATCTAGGCTGCCTTTCGGCCAACGCATCATCAGAGACCAATCGTTGGCAACTTTTAACTCATTTGAACTGATAAGAGATAGTTACTGGAACACGCTTAAAATTATGAAATACTAAAATAAAAAATAAAGCTCACATATGTTCGAATAAATTTAAGGATCTTAAAAAATTCCCCTTCTGCTTGCATAGTACAGGCTGGGATACTTTTAAGCATAAAGCATCCAAAATTAATAAATGATGTTTTGATCTACCTGTATGCAAAATGGAAAACGAATCAGTCGAAAAACAAGACGAGCATGACTCATTATCTAATAGGTGTCGTTCAATTGAAGACTCGTGTGCTGATTGTGACACACGAGAATGATCACAAGAATGTCATCTAATATACCTAGGAACGTGTTCGTTTATTCTCGACTCTAACCTGACACTCGTCCGTCCTATATATTCAGCTATTTCTTTCCAGAACCATCTCTTATCAATCTAAATGAGTTAAAAGTTACCAACGATTGATCCCTGATGATCCGTTGGCCGAAAGACAGCCTAGGTCCGAATATTTAAAAAAAAAAACAAAACTGAACATGAAATTACAGTGTAACCCGGATAAGAGACCCGATATAAGAAAAACCCGGATATAAGAGAGATTTTCTCTGGCCCCAAATTAGAGCCTGTGTTAATGTATATAAAGTAGACCAAACCCGGATATAAGAGAAACCCGGGTATAGGAGACTCCTTCTCCGGTCCCGACAACTCTCTTATATCCGGGTTACACTGTTACATGTTTATTTAAATCAATATTCCTGTTCTGTGGTATCATGTCTTTGTTTATATATATATATATATATATATATATATATATATATATATATATATATATATATATATATATATTATTAGTATATTATATACACACAATACTTAATGGAAAGTGTAGTTACTTCCCTTTTAACTCTCCATGCTTTGGTTCTCCACTAGCGTGGCCTGATATTGATCTCACAACTCTTTGGCTCCTGTCACTGGATCTAACCAACGTCTTTATCCACTGGGCCAGTTAGGGATTTGAGTTAAAGGGAAATTACTGAGATATCCGGAAATGGCATGGCACGTGGAACTAGAACAATCTTCCCCGGTCGGCGAAATAAAGGCTTCTCTTCGAAATTCCAATCACCTGAAAAAGGCCGAAGCATACAACGGCCTAAACGCTGTGAATATAGCAATGAAGATGAGGATAACAGTCCGAATAATGTAAATAATATCATAATCCTAATACCACATCTCAGAGATATAGACAGATATTATTTTTATTATTATTATTGGTGTTGTTATTGTTGGTGACCATGTTTTTAATATTTTCTTGGCATCATCTAATTCTTTACTTTTCGATTTTATTTCCATTCTTTAGCTCTTTTCTTTTGCATTTTCTTATTAACGATTCCATTCATATTTTACCAAAATTCTACTTCTTTGCTTTCTGTCTTCTAAGCTCGTTCATTTCCCACTTTATTATATCTTTGCAATTTTCATTTTTTTTTCTCTTCCCCCTCTTTTTTTATTTTCTTGCCTTTTCTCATTCTTTTCAACTCACCTTCTTCTTTGTACATTTTATTTTAATCAAGAACAACGTCAAAATTTTGGGTTTCTGCCCACGTCACCATCACCAATGAACAATATGCGGCAACTCTTCGCTTTTAAGAAGCATTTTAATGGTGACAATTTAGCTTGTTATTTTTTTGTTTGTTTGTTTGTTTGTTTTAAAAAAAAAAATTGAATCTAGTAAAAAGAAAATTATCATTTGAAAATAAACAAAATGTAAAAAAATGTTTAAACTCCAATGTCAGTTGACAATCACACCAACGAAAGAAAAAAAGTGAAATACAAAAGAGAACTCCCAGACACAAAGAAACCGAATCGGACAAGTAATCATGACAAGGCAATCAACATTAAAGTGATTATAGCAAAGAGCAAAAGAGTAGTTGAAAGGACAAATTAAATGAAGCACAAATATTAGGTTGGTGCAAAAATAATGTCGTTTTCTTACATATGTTACTATGTGAGAAAACGACATTATTTTTGCACCAACATAATAAATGATTTAAAAATAGCATTAATAAATAGAATTTTTATCAGATTCAAATTCTCACATTGACAATCCAATATTGCAAATTGTCAGTTTCTTTTTAATGCCGTGTACCTTCGGGACATAGCCGATTACGGCTCTCCACAGATTCCCTTTCTTTTTTATTTTATGCAAATTTTCATCTCTTTACATTTTTTGACATGAACTCATAGAGAAGACAAGTGGTGCTCTTTGCTATTGCCTTCTTTAGGATTTTGAATTCAGAGCAGACTTTCGCACTTCCAAACGTAGACGATCATGGCTCTCCACAGATTCCCTTTCTTTTTTATTTGTGAATTGCCACCAAATCGTTGGTAAGATAGTAAAAGGTTTTTCCTTTCACTTCTTCAGGTTTTTCCAATTCAATTTAGTTTTTCTCCCTTCAGGAATAGGCGATCAAAGCTCTTTAAGGTTTCTATTTTTGCTTTCTATTAGGTTGGTGCAAAAACAATGACGTAATAATGTCGTTTTTTGACGTTAAAAAATACGTCAAAAAACGACATTATTACGTCATTATTTTTGCACCAACCTAATATTGATTATGATGCTTTATTGAGAAAAATAAAGGTGCGGTTTGCCGTTATCTTCTCTACGGTTTGGAATTCAGAGTATTTGTTCTCCCTTCAGGACGTAGGCGATTACGACCCTCCATGTTTTCTTTTTTTTTGTTATCTGTTAAATATCAAGATTTATTGAAAAAAATGCCATAATTGATCTTGCGCAGCAAGCTTGCTATCAATTATATCACGTTGAAGTGCCCAAATGATTTTCTAAGTTTAGCTTAGATCTGGCACAAGGCCGAAAGAGTGGGGTACCCAGTGAGGATCTATGTTACTACTTGATATCTATTACACTACGTCGAAGTACTTTTGTGAATGGAAGGCCGCAAGAAGTGTGAGAGGGGAAGGTAAAAAGGCAAACGTTACTAAGAGTTACAAAGGATATGAAATTGTGGAGAGCCATGACCACCTAGGTTCTGAATTTTCATGATTTCTTAGGAAGTTATTATAGCGTTCTTTTTTTCTTTTCTTTTTTTTTTTTTTTTTTCGTTTCCCAGTGCAAACTAGAGAGTCCAGTTTACCCATTAAATTAGACTATGATTAATGGATTCCCTAAAAATGCATGACCTTTATAAAAAAAAAAAAAAAGGGAATACAATGTAATTTGAACTCTGCCCGCAGACTCCACTTTCATCACCAATAACCGTTATGCTACCTGCACAACCTCATCAGTTGTCAACAGCGTCTTCATTTACAAGAGTTTCTTCCGAGCTGACTTTAAATACTCGATAAAGTAAACAACGATTAATTCTGTAAATATGATACAATACTATTATATTATACTAGCTACAAATTATAGGAACTTGTGAAGAGCTATGATCGCCCACATCCTGAAGAGATACGGTATATTTTATGCGCAAACCATCTACAGGGTGCGATGAATAATTTGTCGTCTAAATTACACAAAAATGAAAATAACACTGACATCTCATTTTAACAGCTACATTTAACATAATTACTCAAAAATATCTTGAAATACTAAAGAGTTAATTTATTCAATAAAATCGCCATTGGCTTCAACCACGGCCTCCAGAAGACTTCGGAATCTCCTGCAACCCTTCTGGGCGGTATCCCTTTATAATTTGGTGAATGCAGCCATAATCCTTGCCTTCAGTTCATCTTTGATGTCAGAAGGATTTTTGTTGGTCTCTCGCTCAACTGCGCCTCCTCACAGAAAATAATCAAGGGGGCTGCAGTCTGGGGAGTTAGGTGGCCGTATATAAGGGGTGATGTAGTCGCAGAAATTGCCATACAGCGATGACCGAGTTTACCTGCTTGTGTGGCATTGTGCAGAGTTCCGTTTATTTTGTTTTACGGCATATCAACTTCAGTGGGTTATTTAATGCTTACAATATTTTTAGGATAGATTCGTATGAATAGAATATGTATTCTTTGGTTTAGCTTGGTTTGGTTTATTTTGTTTTACGGCAAATCAACCTCAATGCCGACAACATTTTTAGGGTAGATTCGAATGAATAGAATATGTATTCTTTGGTTTAGATT
Organism: Acanthosepion lycidas; assembly: GCA_963932145.1. Lineage (NCBI taxonomy): Eukaryota > Metazoa > Mollusca > Cephalopoda > Sepiida > Sepiidae > Acanthosepion > Acanthosepion lycidas. The sequence goes on along the minus strand of OZ010598.1, from coordinate 79,576,165 downwards.
GGTTTGGTTTATTTTGTTTTACGGCATTTCAACCTCAATGGGTTATTTAATGCCGACAATATTTTAGGATAGATTCGTATGAATAGAATATGTATTCTTTGGTTTAGATTGGTTTGGTTTATTTTGTTTTACGGCATATCAACTTCAATGGGTTATTTAATGCCGACATTATTTTTTCATTGCTGGTAATGTTTTGTTTTGTCAAAAATCTGTTTCTGGTAATATTTTTCCTTGAATATTGTATTGCTGGTAATATTTTTTTTCAAAAAAGTATTGCTGGTAATAGTTAACTATTTGTCCATAGCTGGGACCCTAACAGGTGCTACTACTCCGGGTCAGGGCGGACCTGGTAACACCAGCGATTAAGAGGTGGTTCCACGCTCCTCAAAGTCTCCTGATCAGTGTCCTTGCTGCTGGACGTAGTTTATCGTCTTACCCATGACAGTAAAGAAAAGATATAAATGAATGGCAAAAAAATGAAATATTTTTTAAAATTTTACAATGATTTTCACATGTACAATGCTCAAGATCCCCTCGAGGTAGAGGGTCACATAATAAGAGGCCGAGTTTATGCGGTTATGAGTTGAAGATAAAGAATAATCCTAGACTTGAACAGGTTAAGAATGTAGTGATTGCATTCAAACCCAAAAGCCTTACTTCTTATTGCAGAAGGGCTTTAAATATTGAATGGATATTTTCTTACGTTGAACAGGTTAAGATTTTAAGATCAGATAGCATACTCTTGGGTGTCGGTTCGCGGTTCGTGGAAAGAAGTTGCTCGAGTGGAACTTGCGTGTCATCAGCAGAATCCGAAGGGAATGACGATGATTTCGCTACAATGGGCGTGGCATGACGGGTCTTTGTCGTGAAGGTTAGAACTGGTGGATCTAAGGAATACGGTTCATCTGAACATTGAAATACCGCTTTTGTGGTTCTCACTTGATTCATTAAATCTCCGGACACACAAATGAAGCGTGAGAAAGTATCTCTTCAAAAACAAGTAAACTGCCGAAGTCCCCAGAAAGCTATGCAAAAATGAATTCTTTAATCTTGTCTCTCAGATGGCATACATGAGAAAAAGCTGTTATGGTTATTAAATTTGTTTTGTTGTGATTCTTCCGTTCATTTCGTCTCCTCTTTTATTTTATTTTCTTTTCTTTTTTGTTTGTTTATTTTATTATTTTTTTTAAAGTTTTGAATCGAACTATTTCTTTCTTTCTTTTTTTTTTTATATAAAAGTCTTAAAACAGAATTGAAAACAAGAAAAGTATTTATAAATGAGACAATTTGACGTTAATTTGTTCTGATATTTCCCTGACGTTACTGTCTTGTCAGTGACATTTGGGGATGAAAAACGAAGAAAAAGGTTCTTTTTAGTCGCCTTACATTGCACAAACGTTACAGCCATTTTTTTTTTTTTTTTTTTTTTTTTTTTAGCCAACCAGATCAGATCCCGTGTGTGTCGAAAGAGTCACGCCCTGGTGTGAACAACCGTTCTTTAAGACTTTGAAGCGACGGCTGATTTTGCCGAACGATCACCATCGCTTCTGTTTCTTTTCATTACCAAGAGAGAAAAAAAGAAAGAACACAAGAAAGAAAGAAGGAAGTGCATTTAAAAAACAAAAAGAAAAGAGAAGAAGAAATCAAAAAACAGGGGCATTTGGTTCACACGACCATTTTATTCATTAATAAAACGCATCCACTGTTTTTGATTTCCTTAATTTTGATAGAGTTAAACACTAATTTGACTGTTTGTAAACACGGTTTTTGAACACGTTCTCTTGTTGCGATCAGCCACGCCCGTTCAGATGCGGATCAAACGAACCTGAAACCTTCCTGGATCACGTGTTTGCTGATCACCCGCTCATCCCGTCAATGGATAGTTCAGACATTTATTCGAAAACATAGAAAAAACATCAAAGTCTTCTTTCTTGAATACTCTACATATCAAGTTGAGCTGACACATTCTAAAAAATGGCTCACACACAGACTCTCTCTCTCACACACACACACACACACACACATATATATATATATATATATATATATATATATATATATATATATATATATATATATATATATATATTATTATTATTATTATTATTATTATTATTATTATTATATACGTATGAACAAAAAAAAAATTACTCCCCGTACACTGGAAAAAATAACAAATGAACAGGTGAACTTTGAACTTTGAAATCTAGAACGCTGCATAAGCAGTAATAAACGAACAGTTGAAATGTTTTAAATTCACAGAAACTTATATACATATTCACAGACAACTTAACCCCCTGAAGATGGTCTCAGATGGGATTGAAAGTACTTGGGGAAATAAAAACTATTCGAAAGAAAACTTTGGTATTTTTCTTACTCAATTTCTTAAATGTACCATAAATTAATCTGCAGACTTGAAAGAATCCCTACTAAAACTAATCGACATGATATGTCTAAATTATTTATCGGAACCTGTTTGAATATATATATATATATATATATATATATATATATATATATATATATATATATATATATATATATACAAGTATAGGATTGGTGTATACGGAATAAATTCCAATAACGAATAAATACTATTCTTAAAAGAGTGATCAATACAGAATAGAACAAATATAATTATTTATTCGAAAATTATAACATAAAAATGTTATAAAATCACTACAAAAATAGCCATTTTGTTTCAACACTTCTGGTGTCTTTTGGTGTCTTATCAAGTGATGCTGTTGAATGTATAATCTTATCATGTATAATAATGTTGATTTTACATTCAACTGCAATACTTGATAAGACACCAGATGTGTTGAAACAAAGATAGATATAATTCTCAAAATTAATCTGTAGAGAAAAAAAACAATATGTATAAAGAGAAAAAGCAATAGGAAAACTGTGTGTAGTTTTAGCCGACGCGTTTCGTCCAGTGTGGACATTTTCAAGCTAAAAAAAAAACGAAATGAATTTATTGAAACAAAATATCTATAATCAAAAAACAAAATGTCGTTAGCAACTAGAAGAAATTTGAAACGCTATCATCTCTTCATTGGGTCAACTGAATAATTACGTCACTTACTTTTTATATTTGAAGAGAATCTTTTCACATATTGAATTATTGTTTGTATTGTTGTTTTGACGAATTCAACTGTGTGTTTGTTTTTGTTTTTTTGTTTTTTTTGTTTTTAAGTTTCACCCCAAGCAAGGCGGGAAGCCACTAGCACGCAAGGGGTTACAGAGAGTTGGAGCTAGAGCAAATAGGAGTAATAGAGGAAAGGATGGATAGGGAATATATGAAGGCATCTGGAGACGTCGATTGACATTACATTTGAATAAGATTATAGCTATCAGGGAAACAGGAAAGGGAGAGGGAGGTAGACAGGGGAGAAGTGCGAGGCATGAAACTATTGGAGTATAAGAGGCGGCTACATATAACAGGTTCAACAGTTAAAGGGTGAGAGCGGGATGCCAGCCTAGTTGAACGTTTAAATTCATGAAGTCTGGGAACCAGCGAAAGCAGCTCATCGGAGCAGTTACCATGAAAATATTTATAAAAAAGACAGAGGCAGACAACGGCACGTCTGAGAGAGAGAGCGACTGCAGACGAGATGCTAGATGAGGGCCAATTACATTGCATATCTGTCTCTAGATTTTATCAAGAACCTTGAGACAAACAGAATGAGCTCCAGACCATATATAGCAGGTATACACTATGCAAGGGCGAATGGTTGATTTGTAGTATTGAAGGACGGACTCTGGCTAGAAAAATTTCCTGGCGCGGCAGAGGGAGCTTTTCTTTTTATTTCTTGATATATTTGTTGTGTATATTGGCTTGGGAGAGTAGTGATTCTGTTAGAAAAGGTGATATTAGGAATTAACTGTGGCCTATATTAATATTTAGATAATATTCAATAAAGGCACTCTCGAGGAATTACTTCTGAATAATTTTTTTTTTTTCATGAGTGTAGCATTTTAAAATCAAAACTGTGTTTGAATTGATTTCTATGTATGACCAGTGCATTTGTCAAATTGTCATTTATGAGGTATCTCTTGTACTTATAATGTTTATAGATACTGTGTCGCAATAAATTCATTTCGTCTTTCGCCTTGAAAAAGTCCACATTGGACGAAACGCGTCGGCTAAAACTACACACATTTTTCCCATTATCTTTTTTCTTTTGTATTTGCCAGAATATATCAACGTTCAAAAAATAACATCACACTAAATTTTCAACGCTCCTCTTCACACTGTGTCTCTAGCCTCGTAGATGATAACTTCTTTTTCTTCTTTCATTCTTTCTTTCTTTTTTCTCTTTTATTATCTAATATATTCCATTATTCTCACTTCTTTCTCTTCTCCGTTTTGCCTTCTAGCTCCTCCCACACTGTCCATCATCTTCCTCTGTGTTCTCTCTTTCTTTCTCTGTAAATCTTTCTTTTTCTTCTACCTTGTAGTATTTTTCTGCTCCTACTCCCCTTTATTCATTTCTTTTCTTTATTTCTTTCTTTTTTTCTTTCTTTCTTTCTTTCTTTCTTTTAATATATGTCTTGCTTTTATATATTTTGATCATCTTCTTCTTCTTCTTCTTCTTCTTCTTCTTCTTTCACCCTCTATCTGCTCTCACACTATTCACTACATATATTTCATTTTTTTCCTTTCTTTTTTCTTTCTTTCTTCCTTTCTTTCTTTCTTTCTTTCTTTCTTTGTATCTCTTTCTAGTTTCTCTTCGACATTTTAATATTTATTTGCTCTTATATTTTCAAGGATGTTGATGATGACGACGACCACCACCACCTTCACAATCATCATCGTCATCATTTCTTCTTCTTCTTCTTCTTCTTCTTCTTATTATTATTATTATTATTATTATTATTATTATTATTCTACACGCTCATATACTTGGTACGTTTTATTTTCTTTATCGCTCCTCCTCTTCCTCTTACTACTACTTCTATCTTTCATCATCCCTTCTCCCCTACCTTTCCATTCCCCCTTTTCTTCCTTTATTCTTTTTACTCACAATCTCTTATTTGCGGCCTCAGCTTTTCTTTTTTCTTCTATTTCTCTTAGATTTTATTCTCTCTCTTTCTCTCTCTCTCTCTCTCTCTCTCTCTTTCGATTGGTCCCTTCGTCAACTTTTAATCAACTACTGTTTTTGTCAATTAATCCCATTTCAATAAACTTGAAAGACGAGATAAATTAAATCCCCTTAAAAAATGAGAAAATTCAGCAATTTTAATTTAGGTCTAAAGGGATTATTTCAAATCTAAATTATCCCTATATGTAATCCAATATGAAATTTCCAATGTAATTCGACTGAATTTAGATAATAAAAAAGCCGTATCGAAAGGGTTAAGCACACAACAATTGATTTTTATTCTGTTTTTCGATATGTTTGCCTGTTTCCACTAAACATTTTGCATAATGGTTTTTCGGATTTAATTTTCTTTCCAGTTGAAAGAAAAACGCTTCTCTTTCTGTGATAGCACGTTATCCTTCTTTCCGAAATTTGTTCTGTTCATATGTCGCCTGTAATATTATTATACGTGTAAAATAGAAACCAATAAGTTAAAAATTAGGGGCGGGGAATCTCCGAACTAAAAATATTTAAAAAAAAACATGCAGGTTGTTGGAAACCTGGCACAACCGCACGCACTATTGCAGGGCTTGCAGCGAGAATCGGATATATTATAATGATTTTCGGGGCTAGCCTATTAAACATTGTTTCATGGCAGGTGATATGACTTTGCAACAAGTCGGTCTTTGCATTGATTTCTTGCTTCTAAGCTTCCATAATTTTCCGCTATTCTTTCTTTTTCAATCCCGTAAAATATTCTGGAGACTGCGTGTGGCGTAACAGTTAGCAGTAGGAAAAAAGAATTCGGCAATTCGCTTTCAAATTCCGTCCTAATACTCTCGGTGTTACATTATATGTGGACTTGTAGGCAGATCACTAGCGGGACGAAATATTACATACGACAAAAACATAAAAAATGAATGAGATTGTCTGATTCTCATACGTCCACATCGACAGACGGATTATCATATAATATATATGCTCCTGAAAAATTTATTTCGGTTGAGCTCTCTGGGGAGAAAGTGTGAGTTTGTAAACAGTGACTATTACAATTAATAACGCAAGACTCTTCGCTAAAGCGAATCGTGTTCTCTCCGTCACTGTGAGTTTATCTAGAAATAAATACGCTTAGAATATTCTGGAGACTGCAAGTGGCATAACGGTTAGTAGTACGAAAAAAGGATTCTGCAATTCGCTTTCAAATTCCGTCTGACGCTATCTGTGCTCATTTAGTACGAACACCATTAGAAGAGGGGCCTACGCCCACATCACCTTGAAACACCGGTACCATAACCGAAATTAAAAAACGTCGAGCCTGGTCAGTACCGAGATGGATGGCCCCTTGGTAATACCAGATGTAGCAAGCTTGGGTGTGCGGGTGGTGTAAGGCATAATGGCTCGGAATTTTTAATCGAAGAACTGAGTTCCAATTCCCGTCGGATTTGTTCTATTCAAATAACCTTGGGAAAAATATGAATCAACCTCTTCTCCCCCAACTATGGGTTAACTAATAAAACTTGTACAACCATTTTATCCACCCCTCTCCCCGAAAAAAATTCTTACAGTCTAAAAATATTTTTTGGCTTTCTGGAAAACGTTGAGAAATCGTAGAAAACGAATCACTCACCCACCCACAAAAATAACTTTAAAATAGTCATGCATCTATTTCTTTACCCACCCACCCCGTTAATTTGTAAAATAGTAGGGTAGATTAGGATTACTAGTCTTGGTTGGCAACTAATCTAAGTGAAGAGGACATATGAATTCAAATCAATGTGATGGCAATAAGAGGTTGTTGCATATTATCTTTTTCCAAAAATTTTCGAAAGTGCAATCAACATTCATTAAAAGAAGATTACTTACATATCTGCCTATATTATTTATATAATTTACATTATTCGAACTGTTATCCTCATTTTCATTGCCAAATTCACAACGTTTCGGTCGTTCTACGCTCCGGCTTCTTCAGGTGATTAGATCTCTGAGATGGGGCATTATGATTACTTACATTATTTACAGTATTCGGACTGTTATCTTCATCTACATTGACAAAATCACAACGTTTCAGCTGTTATACGCTCCGGCCTTCTTCAGGTGATTGGATCTCTGAAATGAGGTATTATGATTACTTACATTATTTACAGTATTCGGACGTATGCTCCGGCCTTCTTCAGGTGAGAGGAATTTCGAACCGAGCCGTTTATTTCCTCCACCGTGATAGATTGTTCTAGTTCCATGTGCCATGCCTCACCCGAATGTCTCGGTCCTTTCCCTTTTAACTCAATTCTTCAAGTTTTGGTTCACCACTGATGTGGCCTGGTATTGAACTCACATCTCTTTGCGTCTCCTTACTGGATCTAACCAATGTCTTTATCCACTGGGCCAGTGGAGAACATGACGAAGGACTGTGTACGCCATTCTGTGTAGCTGTGGTAAGAAATACAAAGGTGAAACAGGTCGCCCTCTTAAGATAAGACTGCAAGAAAACCGTAAAGCAGTAACACGAGGGGTAATAGAAAAATCAGGCGTAGCTAACCACATATGGATGGAAAAAAAGATCCCCCCCCGTGGGATGAGGTTGAAATAATAGACAGAGAGCATCACTGGGAAATACTAAAACTTAAGGATATAATATACTAAGCCACAAAAATCTCCTGAGCCGACCAAGCATAAAAATGTAATAAGGAATGCTGGTGAGAAGCAATTAATAACAAGATAAAATTGCAATATAAGCACTGGTAAAATGCAATAATAATATAAAAAATGCAATATGAGCACTGGTAAAAAAAGTTGCGGTGACATTAGTTTTATAAGTCCCATAAAATTCATACGCATATGTCCTCAAGGTTCGGTTCGAAATTCCAATCACCTGAAGAACGCCGGAGCGTACAACGGCCGAAACATTGTGAATATGGTAATGAAGATGAGGATAACAGTCTGAATAATATAAATGATATAAGTAATTATAATACCTCATCTCAGAGACAGGAAAAGATGTTGAAAGCCGTGATCGCATAGGTTCTGAAGGAATGTGGTATAATACAAGACTTGAGAGCCAATCAAAGTAGAGGAATACTGTTAAAATATTATTAGGAACGAGGTGTGATATAAATAAAAATGGAGGTCAAAGGAAAAAAAAACATGCGCGTAAGAAGGATCCATAAGAAGAGGTTGTTTGTAATGTTCAGGAGAGCATCCACGCGGGATTCTTTTCCACAAAGAGAAAATTCTTGGGAAAATGCTGTCAGAGCGGAACTCTCCTTATATTCGAAATACGGAGGAAATGTTTCAACTCTGCGTAGCTATTATGGCATGTCCTCGCTGTAAATGTCTGAACAGTTGGTACTAACAAATTGGTCTCGTCTGGAAATATCGATAATATTGCGACGTTGTGGAAAGTGAAAATTGTGTAACTCCAGCCTGGAGATGGTGTCAATACTCTGTTTAAGGAAGAGGAAATGTTTATCTATTTACTAAGCTTGGTTTAACATAAACCAATGGCCGACAACCCTCGGGCCACGTCCGGTCCGGTCCGGTCCGGTCCGCGAAGTAATTTTATTCGGTCGATCAATTTAATACCTAGACACTAATTATTTCATTAATTTTTTAGGCAAGTAGTAGAAAAATATCAGTTGGAATTAATTTCAATGCGACGAATTTTTAAAATCAAATTTTAATTCCGAATCCACTTCTACTAGAAATGTTTTTCCAAGCGCAAAATATAAAAGCCTATTGAATGGTATCATTATTTGGAACTAGATATGCTTGTGAACAACGTTTTTCGAAAGGGAAATATAAAGGGAGTCGTTTTAGAACAAGGATGAGTGATGACATGGAAGATGTTTTGCTTCTGTGATCGACAACTATTTCACCTGATGTGAAGAAACTATCAAACTATAAGCAAAAAAATAAGGAATCTTGTTTAAATATTATGTTGGTGCAAAAATAATGACGTAATAATGTCGTTTTTTGACGTATACGTCAAAAAACGACATTATTACGTCATTATTTTTGCACCAACATTACGTCATTATTTTATTATAGAACATTACCTTCGTTGCTTTTTTTTTTCTTTAAACCTCCAGACCAATACAGACTTCTATCAACGGATGTCTATCTTTCATATCCTCATAATCTGCATTGGCTTCCGCCTCTTGCATCTACACAACAACCTCATTCAGTAATCCTCTACGTTGATAGATAGATAATGGGAAACATAGATAGATAGAGAGATAGTAATTCTGTTTAAATTAACCTCATTCAGTAATCCCTTGCGTTGAGTTGCTCTTGGGCCATCTATTGGCTGAACATATAGCTAGCTAGCTAGCTAGCTAGCTAGATAGATAGATAGATAGATATTAGCAAACTTAGATAGATATTAGTAAACTTAGATAGATAGATAGATAGATAGATAGATAGATAGATAGATAGTAATTCTGTTTAAATTAACCTCATTCAGTAATCGCCTGCGTTGAGTTGCTCTTGGGCCATCTATTGGCTGAACATATAGCTAGCTAGCTAGCTAGCTAGCTAGATAGATAGATAGATAGATAGATAGATAGATATTAGCAAACTTAGATAGATATTAGTAAACTTAGATAGATAGATAGATAGATAGATAGATAGATAGATAGATAGATAGATAGATAGATAGATAGAAATTCTGTTTAAATTAACCTCATTCAGTAATCGCCTGCGTTGAGTTGCTCTTGGGCCATCTATTGGCTGAACATATAGCTAGCTAGCTAGCTAGCTAGCTAGATAGATAGATAGATAGATAGATAGATATTAGCAAACTTAGATAGATATTAGTAAACTTAGATAGATAGATAGATAGATAGATAGATAGATAGATAGAAATTCTGTTTAAATTAACCTCATTCAGTAATCGCCTGCGTTGAGTTGCTCTTGGGCCATCTATTGGCTGAACATATAGCTAGCTAGCTAGCTAGCTA
>OZ010598.1:79493623-79563623 GCA_963932145.1 Acanthosepion lycidas | reverse complement strand
TACTTCTCTATCCCTCCTTCTCCCTTTCTCCCTCTCTCTGTTCACTGTTTCTCCTCTCTCTTTTCTCTCTCTCCTATCTCTGTTCACTTTTTCTTCTCTTCTGTCTATTTGTTATTTCTTCTCTCTCTATCTCTCTCTCTGCTGTTTCTCCTTCTTCATTCGCTACTTCTCCTTCTCTCTCCTTCTCTCTCTCTCCTCTTCTTTCTCCTTCTCTCTCTCTCTCTCTCCTCTTCTTTCTCCTTCTCTCTCTGGTCTCTTTTTCTCCTTCTTTCTCTTCCCTTCTCTATGCTTACTGTTTCTCTTTATCTCTCTCTCCTCTTCTTTCTCTTTCTCTCTCTGATCTCTTTTTTCTTTCTCTCTCCTTCTCTCTCTTCCCTTCTCTCTCTATGTTCGCTGTTTCTCCTTCTCTCTCTCTCTCCTCTTCTTTCTCCTTCTCTCTCCCCTTCTCTCACTCTCTCTGGTCGTTTTTTCTCCTATCTCCTTCTCACTCTTCCATTCTCTCTCTCTCTCTGTTCGCTGTTTCTTTTTCTCTCTCACTTTCTTTCCCACTCCTTCTCTCTCTCTCTTTGTGTTCGCTGTTTCTCCCTTCCTGTCACTAACACCTCAAGGAACATACAAAAATACAAAACAGCCATTGCTGAACACTTAATACGATTTTTGTTTTACCATTCAACAGGGATTTTTTTCATCAGAATCAGCAAAGCGCATTCGGATTACTATCTGAGAATTCATGAGACCATTTATATTAAGTCTGAGCAGCCTTCCCTCTGTAAGAAGTAATGACTGGCGGGTCTAAATGCAATCTTGCTGTGATTTATACTGCTAATTGCTTTATCTGATTCAGTCTTTCTTATCGAATTGCGACATCAAAATTGTCTTGAACGGCCACTCTTCTAGATCTTTTTACATTAATGCAAGAGTCCTCCATGGATGTATCTTTGATCCTACGTTGTTGTTGGTTTTGACGTGTTATCTCGAGTCCAGTCACTTTTACACCGGCATAGAGTAGCTTTCCTGCACCTTTTCTAGAAATATTTTCATGGTAATTGTTCTGATGAGTTTTCCTCTTTGGTAGCTAGACTTTACGAATTTAAGCGCAGTACTTGATTAGCTGATAGGTCTCACAATTTTATTTTTTTTAAACGGCTAGACGTAAACATATGTTATATGCTAACATTTTGTTGTCTCGCATTTCTCGCTTGTATAATTCTCATTGGGCTTATTGCTTCTCACTTTGATCTTCAAAAATCCTTTGATGATGCTTCCCAAACCAATACAAAATTAACCCCTTCATGTCTATAGTTAAGTTATCCTCATAATATAATATAATATTTCTCTCTCTTTCTCTATCTATCTATCTATCTATCTCTCTCTCTATCTCTATCTCTCTATCCATCCCTTACAGCCTTATTCAGTAACCTTCTTCCTTGAGTGGCTCTTGAAACTTTTACTGAGTGAACTATAGTAAAAAGAAACATGTATTCCAACTATTTTCATCTTTTACAAATACTTTTTCATTTGCTCAAACATGTCAAGTAAGTTTTTTTCTCTCATAATCTACAATATTTTTCTATATTTTTTCGTTCTTTCTTTCTTTTCTTCTTTATTTCCTTCTCCTTCTTTTCATTTCTTCCGACATTTTTTCTCGTTCGATTTGTTTACTATTCTCATTCTGCCATCCTTTTCCATCTCTGTTTTGCACTCACTCTCTCGTAGTTCCGTCAAATATTCCCAAATTAAAATAAAACGTGTGGACTTGTAAAACACTGAGGCTTAAATCATATCAATGGTAACAAAAATGCAAACAATAAACCCGATAAATCGTATAACAAAAAGGAACAAAAGATTCTCAAAGGAAAGGAAAAAAACAAAACAAAACAACAGCAGAAAATCGACCAAACATCGAAAGGAGAGAAAATAAATTTAAATTAAATAGGAAAAAAAAAATAGAAGCTTCTAGCGCTATGATTAAATGTTATTGGGAGATAATCTGTGAAAGCCCTCTTTCCCACCGACACCACCAAAATTGAAAGTCAACCGACTGAAATCTGAGCAATTTTGACAGAATCTTGATGTGTGTGGGTGGGTCTTTGGGGAGATTTACCGTGTATCCACGTGTATGGGCCTTTGAACACATGTGCAAAATTTGAGGGAGAAAATACTACAATGGTGTCTGCTTTTCAGTGTAGAAACATTTGTGCGATGTGATACGTCTGCGCGTGCGCATGCGCAAAGAAACACGGGCATGATGGGAGAACATCGCGTATTTTTATTTTTTATTTTTGTTTTTATTTTTTTCATATTGCAGAGAATTGATGTAAATGCGTGGAACATTTAGTACAAGCGTGTACATTTTGAATATAGAGTGGTTTATTATGGAAAAAAATGACGCCCATGTTAAAATTATTTATACTTGCGTTGTAAGCTTAAAAACAACACGTTACAAACAACTTTATTGTCGTAATGGGTGAGATATGAAGGAATTGAATCACCCAGTTTGTATTTACCCCCATTACTGGCATTATTATGTCCATGATATAATAACATCTTATTTCACAGGCGTAAAGTAATAGCTGAAATTAAAAGGAATGACAGATATTCTTTGTTCTCAGAAAGAGTTTTATACCGTTAAGTCATAGACAAAATTACATTTTTTCACAGAGAAAATATGACATGTATGCAACAACAAACACTGTGTAAAAAAGGGAGTCTTACTTGTAATATTTCCTGGAGGGAAAACTGGAGTTAAAGGGGTTTATCAACCTGACCTGGTAAAATCTTGTGGTTTCTCTGGTAAGACTTACCGCTGTGGGCTAGGAACTTCCTTCATCTCGAGACTTTCCATCATGCCTATCCACTGTTACTCTATCCACACATGTCCTTAAATATGGCAATCCCTCTTTCCTCATTACTTACCCTAGATATTTCAGTTGTATCTTTCTGATTCGAAATCCCTTTTTTTTTTTTTTCCATTTTCTCCTGCTTTCATTCTGTCCCGTGAGTATCAGATTTTCCAAGCCCTCTTTCTTTATTATATGCCCTGGAGATTTCAACTGTCTCTTCCTGATGTTAAATATAAATGTCCGTTGAGTGTGTAAATTACTCTCTCTCGAGTAGTTTTTATCATCTCTCAGTTGAGTCTCTGTCCTTGGTTAGAGTGCACTCAGGGGCGACTCCGTCATAGGACAGAGTCGCAACTGAGGAAGATTTTACTGAGAGGTGCCGGCCCTGGGCACCCTCTCACTGGAGTAGAGAGAGAGATCGGTGCACGCAGCGAAGTCAGCGCAACCAACGGTTGCAGGGGCTCGGGTAATTTTTGCTTTTAGCCCGGGTGTACGCGCTCGGAATCTCCACATTACACCGACCTCTTCCGGCTTCTTGATTCGCAGTCAACTTTGATTCGTAATCAACTTTGAACTTCAAAAATTTAACTACAATGTCAATCGTTATCGACTGTCTTCCTGATTACTCTTTTATTCTTCTCGTTCCTTAATAATGTTTCCCTTATTAACTTAATATTTCACACTCAGTAACCTCATCGGCCTATTAACCATCTACCACCTTTTGGCAAGGTACGAGAGGCTCTTATTAACACTGAATTGGTTATAAACATTATATACATTACGTGTTTTAGAAGCTTGTGCAACTTTCTTTCGGCTTCTTGCTTCCCAGTCAAGTTTGATCTGTAAAAATTCCCTTCTCTTAAGCTATTAGTGCGAAAAGAAAGCAACAGACTTGGCTGCAATTGAAATTCGCTTATTCCACTTTATATGCTCTTAACTATTACGCTGCCTTCATTTCTCTAATAATCGGAAATATTCGTTCAGTAAATTTTTGTTTCAACGCTTCTTTTTTTAGCCTTATAAAGGGAACTAGAACAATTAAAAGTGGAAATCATCAAAATATTAACCTTAATCTTATAGTTATATAATTTCATAGCACTATTATTTTGCCATTAAAATATGTCACTTGGTTTTCAGCAGTATTGTGTATTCCCACATATAAGATTGTTACAAAAGTTCTGATGAAATCTTTTAGATATATATATATCCATGGCATTCCCCTAAAACGCAAGCAGTTTACAGTGAAATTGAATAAGAAAACTTTAGTGAAAAGTGAGGATTGGACAATAAAGGAACAGGATTCGTGAAGACAGAGGGGTGCCACGCCACGTCGGTGAGAAAGTGAATGAACTCGAAATGTTAAGTCAGGATCGATTACATTGCATATCCTTCTTTGGATTTTGCCAAGAATCTCGCAGGAGCACCAAACCAGATATGGCAACAGTAGTCAATAATCGGACGAATGGTAGATTTGTAAATGTACAGTAATTCCTTGCAGTAGATGCATGTATTGATTCGATGTAGTCATTCCACGTCAAGACAGCTTTAAACACGAGGCAAAGAAGGCGCAGTATGTTGCTCTCCATGAGTCTAGCATCAAACATACTGATGGCGGGCAGGAATTTTTTTCTCTATAAATGAGAGCAGTTTCGTTTTGGAGACACTCAAATTTACAAGCCATTTTCTGTCCCAGTTACCCACTGATTGAAGGTATTTTTCAAGAGCATATACAGCTACGTGGAAACTAATGACATCAGGAAGATCACTGAGGAAAATCAGAAAAAAGCGTAGGACCCAGGATAGAGCCTTGGGGACACCCGCGTACGTGTGCAAGGATCTGGAAGCGAGCCCGTTAAAAACGACCTTGATTTCACGATTTGCTAGGATGGATTGGACTAAATCAAACAATCGTCCTGTAATACCATAGCCCTGGAGCTTAAAATACCAGCGTGTCAAACCCTGTCAAACACCTTCGAAATATCTGGAGCTCGAGCATTGCCGTTATTATCAAGAGCTTGAAACACATATATATTTCAAATTGTAAAATTGTAAGAGTTAGTTGCCAACCTAATAGTACATTTAAATTCGTATAGTTGAGGCATTAGATAAAAAGCAAAGCAGGTCAGAGCAGTAAAATATTTGTAGGAAAGACAGAGAGGGTCCACTTCACGTCGGTGAGAAAGTGACTGAAGGTTAGAATAGATTACATTAAAGAACCTATGAATTTTGTCAAGAATCTCAAGAAACACAGCAAGAGCACGAGGCCAGATATGGCAGCCGTAGTCAATGGTAGATTTATAAAAAACCACAGATGGATCGTGACGAGAAAAATTATCTGGCATTAGACGTAGCAATTGTTTCAATATAGACACCCCATTTTATGTCAGTGGAAAGTGGGATGCCAAAAAGGCGTAGAGTGTTACTCACCTGAAGTTCAATATTAGCCATGCTGATGGCCGGCAGAAAAGTTTCTCTATAGTGATTAATTTAAAGCGGTTTCTTTGGAGGTGTTCAAATTTAGAAGCCATTCCTTGACTCAGTTAAACACTCATTTCATCTCATTTTCGAGAGCCGTAGCCAGGTTTATTTTGATGGGTCTACTAGAGCAGAATGATTTTGAACTGATAACAGCATGGAGGTCATTGAAGATACGAAATAGGTTACTGTCCATGGATACGGTCTGAGGTAACCTCCGTTAATATAAAAGGATCTGGTATCATCACTATAATCTTGACCTCTTCAAGTCTAGAGTTCATCTTTCATATATAACCTCATGAACTACATTTTCTGCTTTTCGTACGCTCATTATGCAATACCACACAGTAATACTCTATCTTGAGTTGCTATTGGTCCTTGGATTGGATGAATGGTATAAAGAGAAAAAGACGTTATAAGAACCAACATTCTTTCGACTGCCATCCTGAAAGTTACCACAAGGTAAAAAAAGAAGAAGGTGGAATACAGAGTGCAAAAATAGGTTGACGACATCACTGATTGAACTGGACGGTCGTTCAAAGATACAGGTGGTTCAGATATGCAACAGAGATACAGGCCGTTCAGATATGCAACAGAGATACAGGCCGTTCAGATATGCAACAGAGATACAGCCGTTCAGATATGCAACAGAGATACAGCCGTTCAGATATGCAACAGAGATACAGGCCGTTCAGATATCCAACAGAGATACAGGCCGTTCAGATATGCAACAGAGATACAGCCGTTCAGATATGCAACAGAGATACAGCCGTTCAGATATGCAACAGAGATACAGGCCGTTCAGATATGCAACAGAGATACAGCCGTTCAGATATGCAACCGTGATACAGGCCGTTCAGATATACAATCGAGATACAGCCGTTCAGATATGCAATCGAGATACAGGCCGTTCAAATATGCAATCGAGATACATGTCGTTCAGATATGCAACCGTGATACAGGTCGTTCAGATATGCAACAGAGATACAGGTCGGTCAGATATGCAATCGAGATACAGGTCGGTCAGATATGCAACCGTGATATAGGTCGTTCAGATATGCATCCACGTTATTCGGAGGGAGCTGGTCATGTACTCAGTTGCGAAGCGACTCTTAGACCACACCCGGGACTACTGATCATGATAGTTTTAATTATAATTTAATGCGGCATACATTCATCTCCCAAGCATCGAAACATAGAAAAGGGATTTATCTCATGTGTCGCTTGGTATCATTGCTAAAGAATTAATGAGCTTAGAGATCGAAGTCCTAATTATCAAAGAAAATTTGAAATACATGATTTAAAATGGGCTTATCAGCCTTCTCGGGATTCTTTTTAATGCTGTTTGCAATCCAATTAAATTGATTAGTGCGAACTGCAAGTTGTATAGAGCTACCAACTAGGTCAATAGTCGCTTTTAAATCCTTGATTTATTCTTCGCGATTTCTAAAAAAAAAAAAAATAATCATTTGTTGCAAAATAGAGTTTCAAGAGTAAAACAATAAACTTTACTGGCAATTTTTTGAACAAACCATACCAATTTATATGCATTTGGTTTAGCTGCTGGGGGAAATTGAATATTTCTGCTTTCAATAAAAGTGTTCAGGAAAAAAGAACAAATTATTTTCTCTATTTACTATCATTATTTAACATAAAACACTTAATATACACAGTGCACAGAGAAATCATACAGAGAGTTACATTGAAATATAACCTCTCAGAATATGTAAATATGTATATATGTCATAAATTTCAGTCGTGTGTGGAATGAAATCACGTATTAAATGACACCGAAAAAGCGCTACAAACATTAGTTCTAAAGAACTATATATATATATATATATATATATATATATATATATATATATATATATATATATATATATAGAGAGAGAGAGAGAGAGAGAGAGAGGAAACAGTAAAATATATAAACCGGTGTTCTTATAGATATTTTTATTTTTACAAAATAGTGCTCAATGTAAATTCGCTTGAGGATGAAATGGAGCTAATGTCTTTAATTCAATTAAAAAAATTAAATTCGAAGCTTTTAGCTTACATTTTTGAAACATGGTTAGAACTGTGTAACGAAAAAACATTTTAAATCAATTAATTTATAATATATATATATATATATATATATATATATATTATACGTTATTTATATATGCACAAATATTTTCTTAAATGCTCTGTTTATAATAAACAGTATTTACCGACTTGAATGTCCGAGAAATTTCATAGAAAATATGTGTCCTCCGACAGGCATCGAACCTGCATCCTACACGGAACTGTCATATAACCTGTCGTTTAGCTACGAAGGAGCATCTAATTAGCAAGGTCGATTTTACTGCTTTTAAACTACAAATTTGCCATGATATCCCTCGAACGTCCATATCTGCTATAAACAAATGACGTCACACACTACGAAATGGACGAAATCCGACAATTATTTTAATATATTTTATTGTTATACGCTATTTAAATCCTTGTGTATATATAAATAACGTATAACGCATAACAATAAAATATAATCGTCGTACTAGGGTGAGAGGGATAAATTGTCGTCTAAATTACGCAAAATATATATATATACATTAAGAAATTGACAATTTATTTATTAAAGATATTTTTATGTTTAACGTTCTTTTTATAGATAAAAGTATTTATTTCTCGGACATTCAGGCCGGTAAATGTTATTTAATACTGTTTATTATAAACAGAACATTTACTTAAATACTTGTATCTATAAAAAGAACATTAAACATAAAAATGTCTTTAATATATATATATATATATATATATATATATTAGGTTGGTGCAAAAATAATGACGTAATAATTTCGTTTTTTGACGTATTTTTTAACGTCAAAAAGCGACATTATTACGTCAATATTATTGCACTAACCTAATATATATATATATATATATATATATATATATATATATATATATGAATGAGCTTACGGCTACATCACATTTCCATACGATCACTGAAATTGAGTAACATCGAGCCAGGTCAGTACCTAGATAGGTCACCGCTAGAGAATACCGGGTGCAGTAAGCTTGGGTATTCGGTTGTTGCAATAGATGATGGCTCGGAATTGTTAACCGGAGAGCCGAGTTCGAATTCTAGTTGGGTTCGTCATAAAGTCACTTACGTGCAAATAACCTTGAGAAGGATATTAATCCCCCTCTTCTTCCCTTAGCTATGGGTTAATTATTACCTCCACAAATAAAATAAGACTGCGTGCAAAATATGTAGATTCTAGCATTTAATAACCTATTGATATGCCACTAAACAAAATCAACCAACAACTAATATATATATATATATATATATGTGTGTGTGTGTGTGTGTATGTGCGTGTGTGTGTTAGTGCGTGTGTGCGTTTGTGTGTATGTGTGTTTGTAAACTGAAGCACCGTGATCAGCTTCGTCAAGTTCTGAAGCAGAGACGCCATCAAAATCCTGCTTTAACAAACTTCATCTGTCAGTGTGGCTTTGTCGCCCGCTGCTAGGCTAGACTAGTATCACACCTAAGAAAACTCAAATGAAATATGTCTTTCCCTTACCTGATTTTCTCCACAATAACCCCTGCTAGAATGCGTAAGTGTAATACGAAAGGCACCATCCAATGTTGAACCTCATTTATCGTCCACGATAGGAGAGTTCACCATATATATATATATATATATATATATATATATAATATTGAAATTCACTTAACTGTAAATATCAAATCCTTTTAGTTGTATCCCCGACTCCGAAGTTTATTGGTGTCAACCATTCTTTAGGGGGTTCTGTCTTTAAATAGGTTTCTTTCCAATTTTTTCAATTGGAAATATACGCATTTAAATACAGAACCCTTGGAAGAATGGTTTGCACCAATAAACTTCGGAGATAGAACAAGTAAAAAGGATTTAATATTTACAGGTAAGTAAATTTTAATATTATTAACCCTCTATTTTTAAAATTAGTTTAGTATTTCCAATATTGAGCACCATATATAAAAAAAACTATCTAATTATATTTTAAATCTATTATATTTTAAATTTTTAATCCGAAAATATTTTTAAAATATATCTTAAATTTTAAAAACATATTTTAAATTTTTAATCCGAAAAAATAGAAAAATGCTCTTATTGCTGACATGTATACATTCACGAGAAATTTTCGCTACACTTCCGATCATTGAATTTCAACATTCAAATGCGTATGTATATAGACAACAGCACACATATACATACATATGTCAAATCCCATACTGTCCACATATGTTTATGTCTGTATGTGCCCCGGCGGACGAGCGAGTGCGTATCAACAGGTGTACCGACATGCATCTGTGTTTGCGTTAGCATGAGTGACATCACGACGACGATTCCCCGCCCACTTCCCTAATAACACCAATACACGCAATCTACATAAACCCAAAATTTAAAAAAAAAATTAATCAGTTTGTCTGAGGATCGCAAAAGCGTGAAAGCCAGAGTCACAAACTCACATCAATCCAACCAAATATGTTAGCTCTGTCTCTGATATTGAGCGCTTTCTAATAAGTATCGCGCATATAATATATAAATAATTATATATATATATATATATATATATATATATATATATATATATATATATATATATATATATTATGAATTGATTGATTTTCCGCTACACAGTTCTATGCTCTGTAAATTTACATTGAGCACTATTTTGTAAAAATAAAAATATATATAAGAACACATAATTATATATCTTTTCTTTCTATATATATATATATATATATATATATATATATATATATATATATATATATATATATATATATATACACACTTTTCACATAAATGTTATATATATATATATATATGTGTGTGTGTGTGTTGGTATGTGTGCGCAGGCGCGACTGTGTATATTTACTCGTATTAATATTTCAACCTCCTTGCTAACTTCAGAGGCAGGAGGGAATGCTAACCTTTCCGCTTCGTTGTGTTTGTGCTGTCGCTTTCGATAAAGTAATTAATAATTTTCCGCACTGGCTTCGCCATTTGTACAGTTGACAACTCCGTCTTAGTGCATCAGACGCTGTCCGCCATGCTTTAACAACGCCATCATCTAAAGAAGAAAATTAATTTGGAGAATATCACTTTACAAGAAATTCTTGTCGCATTCCCAGCGTAGCAACAACACTGCATTTCGGCTACTGCTGCAGCACACTGTCAGAGTGTTGACCTCGAGGTCATCGACTTTTCTCTTTATGAGGAACACATTAAGACGCTAGCCTCAGAAACTATTTCGATTTTAATGAATTCAGTTCTTTCTGCATGTCGCATATTTTTTATCTTGGGCTGTATGATGTGAAACTTCGATTGTCTCCCTCCGTGCGGGGTTTTCAAGCAAATATTTACAATTTCATAGAGAAGAATCTGCAATGTTATTAGTTCAACCCTGGCACCTCGGCTTCAGTCACTTTCCCACCGCATTAAAGTTCCCTGTGTTTTTCTATAAATATTTTCATGGTAATTGTTCTGATGAACTTTCCGCTTTGGTACCTTGACTTTACGATTGTAATCGCAGTACTTGATTGACAGCTTGCTTCCGTCATTTAACAGTTGAAATGGTTAGATGTAACCGTAAGTTCTATGCTAACAGATTCTTCACTCGTACTTCTCGCCTGTGGAACTCTCTCCGGGCTTCTTACTTTCCAGTCAAATTTTATCTTCAAAAATGTAGTGATATAGTTATCTTCTGCCATGTTACTTCTGTTCTTTTTCATTTCATTGATAATGGTTTCTTTTTGTGGCCTTTTGCTTTCCTGTCAACATTGAGAAGATTGAGAAGTCTTACTAAAGTAAAATTAAAGAAAAACAAAGCTCACGAAAGAAGAGGTAGAGAAAATTAGAATTGCGTGAGATAGAGAGAGCTTAAAAAGAAGAAAAAAAAACACATTTATGTAATTCGTTGTAGTGGGGGGGGATATACCACGTGGTCGTGTGAAATTAGGTAGTCAGTCTTCAAGAAAAGTGTCTTTTCAGATGGAAAGAGTCCCGTTGTTGCCGCTACTGCATCCTGGAGAAAGAAGAGAGAGAGAGAGATGGTTTATAGCGCCTCTTTTTATAGTTTTAAATAGACCGTCATCGATCCTGTGACCTGGCAGATAAGGTGGTTTAATCTCGATTTTTTTCATCCATATTGACGGATGCTACACGAGGTTACGATTTTTACAGAATGGGTTTAAGTTCTATTAGGATAAATAAAATTTTACAGGTAGTTTACGGTCAGATGTGGTACAAGGCCGAATTTAATGTGGGGTATCCAAATCCATAGGCTCAACCAAAAATTCCCTGTATATTCCGTATAAAAGGAGGTCGGGTAGCTGTTCCCCGTGACGAGACTCTACCCTACGGCATTGCCTCGTCTGGGGATTGTCTCTGGCCGGAAGCAGAGAGTTTGACCAGCACAGCTGGAAACGAATCTCCAACTGTAGGATATCTAGCAACCGCCCCACGCGGTCAGACCAACACAGAGTATTTACTACTGTATTTATGTGAATGGAGACAAATCCATTATCGTCTGTAGGCACACTAACAACAGTAAATAAACAAAAATATTGCTAGTAATAAATTTTTGATAAAAGAAATTACTAATGTTCCCAGCAAAATTAGATTCCATAAGGGGTTGATACGCCGCTAAACAGAATACGTGTCAGATAAATGGCAACTGCCTCTTTCTGGTGTTAAGCATAAGTGTCCTTTCTGATTCCACTTTTTCCTTTAGACTTCCTAATTAGTCACATGTTCAGTCCAAGGTATTCTCTTCCGTAGAACTATATTTCCGCTACTTCAAAACAAAGGTCATATTTAATTAAAGTGATAATGCTTGCGATAGAGTGATGAGGAATTGATTGATAATTAGGATAATTAGGGAGTGATGGTTTCTTTGTCTGCTATCAAAACTATCCCAAATGCGTGTCTTATACTATTAAAATTATTCCCACCAATAATGCATCTCTCAGAAGTATGACTATAAACTACATCAGGCCTCTCGTTCGGGAGGTTTTGAGGAGCGTGAAACCGCCTCTTAACTGCTGTTGTTCCTAGGTTCACACTGATCTAGGGTCGTAGTACCTGTTAGGGTACCAGCTACGAGTAAATAGTAAACCCACAAACTGGGGTCAAATCACAATGATTGTGCAAAAATTTTTATACTAAAATTGCCATTTTCATAATAAAAAAAAAATGTCTAGAAATACATTTTTTATCAATAAACAAAAATATTACTAGCAAAATTTTTTTTGGTAAAAGAAATTACTAATATTCCCCCAAATTTAGATTCAGGCATTAAGTGACCTATAAGGAGTTGATATGCCGCTAAACAAACAAATCAGAATATGTGTCCGATAAATGCTAATTGTCTCTTTCTGATTTTAAATATGTGTCCTTTTTGTTTCCGCTTTTTCCTTTAGACATCCTAATTAGTCACATGTTCAGTCCAAGGTATTTTCTTCTGTAGAACCTTAAAACGAAAATCATATTTAATTAAACATTAAATGTCGTATTTAACGAAAGTGATAATGCTTGCGATATGGTGATGAGGAATTGATTGATAATTAGGATAAGGGAGTAATGGTTTCGGTGAAATCGATTATTTATATTAATACAATGGCGTTGGTTATTGATCATCTCACAACGAATATGGAAACATATTAGGATAGATAATAAGGAGACGGGAGGTGGGGGTTAGTTTAAATGATAATAATGGGACGGAGATTGTATAATAACGAAGCTGATAGTTACATAAGATGGGGGGGATGAGGTGCCTGCTGATGTGTGGTAGTAGTAATGTTGATATTTAAATCAATGATGAAGATGATCATGTTGCTGGTGATGGTAGTGGAATATATATGGAGGGGGGTCTCAACTCTCTTTTTCTGGTGTTAAGTATAAGAGTCCATTCTGTTTCCATTTTCTCTCAGACTTCATCTTTGCTCACATGATCGTTCCATTTCTCAGTATTCTTATTAAAATCTCTTTGGTTCTAACCCTAAATTCCTGTTTTCTTCATATCTCTGATACAATTCCAATTCTCCAATTTTTCTTTTCTATTTTTTGTTTAATTCTTAGTTTCCCCTCTCCTCCCCACCTCTATCTCTCTCTCTCTCTCTCTCTCTATATATATATATATATATATATATATATATATATATATATATATATATATATATATGTTTCAACACTATCACTTGATAAGACACCAGAAGTGTTGAAACAAAATGGCTATTTTTGTAGTGATTTAATATCATATTTATGTTATAATTTTCGAATGCATAATTATATTTTCTCTACTCTATATTGAGCACTCTTTTAAGAATAGTATTTTTTGGTTATTGGAATTTATTTCGTATATACCAATCCTATACTTATATATAAATGAAACGAAGGGTAATCTATCTATCTATCTATCTATCTATCTATCTATCTATCTATCTAGATAGATAGATAGATAGATAGATAGATAGATAGATAGATAGATTGATTGATTACCCTTCGTTTCATTCGCTTTATTGATCTCTCTTCTTCGTTCTTTCTAGCGAGCAATTTATCAGTGTCTGAACCTATCCAACCATCCACCTTCCTGATTTCCCAGAATCAGCCTCGAGCAAACAACTGACTCTTTTCACACGCAAACTGCTCCTCTGGTTCAACAGTGTCAAGGTTTTTTTTGTTTTTTTTTGTTTTTTTTTTATTTTTAATATAAGCGGGCCCCAGGCATATACGAGCAGCGATTCAATACCTTCTCATGACGATACGTAAGAACCCTTCCAGAATTCCTTTTCTGTAATGTCCAATGACCAATGACGTTAGTCCATCGCGATTTTCTGCTGGAGTGATGCGATTTTATTTCGAAGAAATTGTTTTTACATTTTTGGGATCTTTTTATTTGACCCCACCCCCGTCACACACACTCTCTCTCTCTCTTTCTCTCTCTTTCTTTCTCTCTCTCTCTCACTCTTTCTCTGTCACTCTCTATGCCACTTGTAGCAAACCACCCACATTCCCTTCGTATTCCATCGATTACAAGAAAGTTCCACTCGAAAAGCTCCTTCCTTCGAACCACTTCTCTGTTGAACCGACTCCCAAGAGGATGTTTCCAGATCACTATAATCTTAACCTGTTCAAGTCTAGGATTAACCGTTATCTTCCCCTCTCATCCGTACAAACTGCCTCTTATCTTAATCCTCTACCTCGAGACGCCCTTGGACCTTTTACAGGGTGAAACTTACAGTAAAAAATACTAACACACACACACACACACACACACACACACATATATATATATATATATATATATATATATATATATATATATATATATATATATATATATATCGGATATAACAACACATATAGTGTAACAGTATAATTATCCATCCCACAAAATGTTTAATATCTTAAAAAACACTAAAATAATTGAGTATTTCCCAGGCTTTCAGGTGGACACCATTTTTCGTAAGAATCTCTGAAAAAGCCTTGAAGTTATTGAGCTAAAAAAGAACAGATTAAAAGTTAGTTGAAATGATAATAATGGGACAGAGATGGGGGATAGTGGAGAATATAAGAACATGATGGTATGGATGCGGTGTCTGGGGGTGCGCGGCTAATTGTGCTATTTGAATCAATAACGAAGACGGTCATGTTGTTGGTGCTGGTGGAATTACATATTGAGAGGTTTCGAAGGGTAAAGTTGGATAGCTGAGGGCGATGGTGACCAGAATATTGTTAATGATGACAATGAAATAATGTAACTTGAACAAAAAATCAATTCCATTCATTCTAAATCGATACTAAAGTAATTTACATTCTCACTTAAGTACCTAAAAATTTATTTGCTCATATTAAAAACATAAATCGTTTTTGAAGCGCCTAGAAAATCTAGAAGCTAAAATGTTCTTTGATTTTTCTTACCTTCCGCATGTGCCGTTAGACGTTGCGGGAAAACACAACCGTCTCTCAGCGGCAAGGCTAGTGCTCCTGAAGAAGAGATATCACGTGAGCTCTGAGAGTGTCTGCCACTGAGTCGCTCCAGCGTCTTCTTGGTCTGCCTTTAGCTCTTCAGCCACAGTACCTGAGGATGTATGCTCGTAGGGCTGGTTGGTTGATACGAATATGAGTGGGGTGTTCGGACCATTTGATCCTCTGTCGTTGGATGGAAGCTAAAATTAAGTGATTAAAACATTTTCTCGTCAAAAATTAACTATCAAAACATTTCCACGTAATATTTTTCCTTTTTAAAATTAAATAACTAAAATATTAACTCTATAAAATTAAGTATCAAGTTTTTCTCACTTTGTTAAATCATAAAACAATTTGCTCGTTAAAATTCAGTACATAAAACATTTGCGCGCTAAAATGCAACACATAAAATATTTGCTCGTTAAAATTCAGTACATAAAACATTTGCGCGCTAAAATGCAACACATAAAATATTTGCTCGTTAAAATTCAGTACATAAAACATTTGCGCGCTAAAATGCAACACATAAAACATTTGCACGTTAAAATACAGTACATAAAATATTTGCTCGTTAAAATTCAGTACATAATACATTTGCGCGCTAAAATGCAACACATAAAATATTTGCTCGTTAAAATTCAGTACATAAAGCATTTGCGCGCTAAAATGCAACACATAAAACATTTGCAGGTTATAATTCAGAACACAAAACATTTGCGCGCTAAAATGCAACACATAAAATATTTGCTCGTTAAAATTCAGTACATAAAACATTTGCGCGCTAAAATGCAACACATAAAATATTTGCTCGTTAAAATTCAGTACATAAAGCATTTGCGCGCTAAAATGCAACACATAAAACATTTGCACGTTAAAATTCAGTACATAAAACATTTGCGCGCTAAAATGCAACACATAAAATATTTGCTCGTTAAAATTCAGTACATAAAACATTTGCGCGCTAAAATGCAATACATAAAACATTTGCACGTTAAAATACAGTACATAAAATATTTCCTCGTTAAAATTCAGTACATAAAACATTTGCGCGCTAAAATGCAACACATAAAACATTTGCACGTTAAAATTCAGTACATAAAACATTTGCGCGCTAAAATGCAACACATAAAAAATTTGCTCGTTAAAATTCAGTACATAAAACATTTGCGCGCTAAAATGCAACACATAAAACATTTGCACGTTAAAATACAGTACATAAAATATTTGCTCGTTAAAATTCAGTACATAAAGCATTTGCGCGCTAAAATGCAACACATAAAACATTTTCACGTTAAAATTCAGTACATAAAACATTTACGCGCTAAAATGCAACACATAAAATATTTGCTCGTTAAAATTCAGTACATAAAACATTTGCGCGCTAAAATGCAACACATAAAACATTTGCACGTTAAAATACAGTACATAAAATATTTGCTCGTTAAAATTCAGTACATAAAGCATTTGCGCGCTAAAATGCAACACATAAAACATTTGCACGTTAAAATTCAGTACATAAAACATTTGCGCGCTAAAATGCAACACATAAAAAATTTGCTCGTTAAAATTCAGTACATAAAACATTTGCGCGCTAAAATGCAACACATAAAACATTTGCACGTTAAAATACAGTACATAAAATATTTGCTCGTTAAAATTCAGTACATAAAACATTTGCGCGCTAAAATGCCACACATAAAATATTTGCTCGTTAAAATTCAGTACATAAAGCATTTGCGCGCTAAAATGCAACACATAAAACATTTGCACGTTAAAATTCAGTACATAAAACATTTGCGCGCTAAAATGCAACACATAAAATATTTGCTCGTTAAAATTCAGTACATAAAACATTTGCGCGCTAAAATGCAACACATAAAACATTTGCTCGTTAAAATACAGTACATAAAATATTTGCTCGTTAAAATTCAGTACATAAAGCATTTGCGCGCTAAAATGCAACACATAAAACATTTGCACGTTAAAATTCAGTACATAAAACATTTGCGCGCTAAAATGCAACACATAAAATATTTGCTCGTTAAAATTCAGTACATAAAACATTTGCGCGCTAAAATGCAACACATAAAACATTTGCACGTTAAAATACAGTACATAAAATATTTGCTCGTTAAAATTCAGTACATGAAACATTTGCGCGCTAAAATGCAACACATAAAATATTTGCTCGTTAAAATTCAGTACATAAAACATTTGCGCGCTAAAATGCAACACATAAAACATTTGCGCGCTAAAATGCAACACATGAAATATTTGCTCGTTAAAATTCAGTACATAAAGCATTTTCGCGCTAAAATGCAACACATAAAATATTTGCTCGTTAAAATTCAGTACATAAAACATTTGCGCGCTAAAATGCAACACATAAAATATTTGCTCGTTAAAATTCAGTACATAAAGCATTTGCGCGCTAAAATGCAACACATAAAATATTTGCTCGTTAAAATTCAGTACATAAAACATTTGCGCGCTAAAATGCAACACATAAAATATTTGCTCGTTAAAATTCAGTACATAAAGCATTTGCGCGCTAAAATGCAACACATAAAATATTTGCTCGTTAAAATTCAGTACATAAAGCATTTGCGCGCTAAAATGCAACACATAAAATATTTGCTCGTTAAAATTCAGTACATAAAGCATTATCGCGCTAAAATGCAACACATAAAATATTTGCTCGTTAAAATTCAGTACATAAAGCATTTGCGCGCTAAAATGCAACACATAAAATATTTGCTCGTTAAAATTCAGTACATAAAGCATTTGCGCGCTAAAATGCAACACATAAAATATTTGCTCGTTAAAATTCAGTACATAAAACATTTGCGCGCTAAAATGCAACACATAAAATATTTGCTCGTTAAAATTCAGTACATAAAGCATTTGCGCGCTAAAATGCAACACATAAAACATTTGCACGTTAAAATTCAGTACATAAAACATTTGCGCGCTAAAATGCAACACATAAAATATTTGCTCGTTAAAATTCAGTACATAAAACATTTGCGCGCTAAAATGCAACACATAAAACATTTGCACGTTAAAATACAGTACATAAAATATTTGCTCGTTAAAATTCAGTACATGAAACATTTGCGCGCTAAAATGCAACACATAAAATATTTGCTCGTTAAAATTCAGTACATAAAGCATTTGCGCGCTAAAATGCAACACATAAAACATTTGCACGTTAAAATTCAGTACATAAAACATTTGCGCGCTAAAATGCAACATATAAATATTTCCTCGTTAAAATTCAGTACATAAAACATTTGCGCGCTAAAATGCAACACATAAAACATTTGCGCGCTAAAATGCAACACATGAAATATTTGCTCGTTAAAATTCAGTACATAAAGCATTTTCGCGCTAAAATGCAACACATAAAATATTTGCTCGTTAAAATTCAGTACATGAAACATTTGCGCGCTAAAATGCAACACATAAAATATTTGCTCGTTAAAATTCAGTACATAAAGCATTTGCGCGCTAAAATGCAACACATAAAATATTTGCTCGTTAAAATTCAGTACATAAAACATTTGCGCGCTAAAATGCAACACATAAAACATTTGCACGTTAAAATACAGTACATAAAATATTTGCTCGTTAAAATTCAGTACATGAAACATTTGCGCGCTAAAATGCAACACATAAAATATTTGCTCGTTAAAATTCAGTACATAAAACATTTGCGCGCTAAAATGCAACACATAAAACATTTGCGCGCTAAAATGCAACACATGAAATATTTGCTCGTTAAAATTCAGTACATAAAGCATTTTCGCGCTAAAATGCAACACATAAAATATTTGCTCGTTAAAATTCAGTACATAAAACATTTGCGCGCTAAAATGCAACACATAAAATATTTGCTCGTTAAAATTCAGTACATAAAGCATTTGCGCGCTAAAATGCAACACATAAAATATTTGCTCGTTAAAATTCAGTACATAAAACATTTGCGCGCTAAAATGCAACACATAAAATATTTGCTCGTTAAAATTCAGTACATAAAGCATTTGCGCGCTAAAATGCAACACATAAAATATTTGCTCGTTAAAATTCAGTACATAAAGCATTTGCGCGCTAAAATGCAACACATAAAATATTTGCTCGTTAAAATTCAGTACATAAAGCATTATCGCGCTAAAATGCAACACATAAAATATTTGCTCGTTAAAATTCAGTACATAAAGCATTTGCGCGCTAAAATGCAACACATAAAATATTTGCTCGTTAAAATTCAGTACATAAAGCATTTGCGCGCTAAAATGCAACACATAAAATATTTGCTCGTTAAAATTCAGTACATAAAACATTTGCGCGCTAAAATGCAACACATAAAATATTTGCTCGTTAAAATTCAGTACATAAAGCATTTGCGCGCTAAAATGCAACACATAAAACATTTGCACGTTAAAATTCAGTACATAAAACATTTGCGCGCTAAAATGCAACACATAAAATATTTGCTCGTTAAAATTCAGTACATAAAACATTTGCGCGCTAAAATGCAACACATAAAACATTTGCACGTTAAAATACAGTACATAAAATATTTGCTCGTTAAAATTCAGTACATGAAACATTTGCGCGCTAAAATGCAACACATAAAATATTTGCTCGTTAAAATTCAGTACATAAAGCATTTGCGCGCTAAAATGCAACACATAAAACATTTGCACGTTAAAATTCAGTACATAAAACATTTGCGCGCTAAAATGCAACATATAAATATTTCCTCGTTAAAATTCAGTACATAAAACATTTGCGCGCTAAAATGCAACACATAAAACATTTGCGCGCTAAAATGCAACACATGAAATATTTGCTCGTTAAAATTCAGTACATAAAGCATTTTCGCGCTAAAATGCAACACATAAAATATTTGCTCGTTAAAATTCAGTACATAAAACATTTGCGCGCTAAAATGCAACACATAAAATATTTGCTCGTTAAAATTCAGTACATAAAGCATTTGCGCGCTAAAATGCAACACATAAAATATTTGCTCGTTAAAATTCAGTACATAAAACATTTGCGCGCTAAAATGCAACACATAAAATATTTGCTCGTTAAAATTCAGTACATAAAGCATTTGCGCGCTAAAATGCAACACATAAAATATTTGCTCGTTAAAATTCAGTACATAAAGCATTTGCGCGCTAAAATGCAACACATAAAATATTTGCTCGTTAAAATTCAGTACATAAAGCATTATCGCGCTAAAATGCAACACATAAAATATTTGCTCGTTAAAATTCAGTACATAAAGCATTTGCGCGCTAAAATGCAACACATAAAATATTTGCTCGTTAAAATTCAGTACATAAAGCATTTGCGCGCTAAAATGCAACACATAAAATATTTGCTCGTTAAAATTCAGTACATAAAACATTTGCGCGCTAAAATGCAACACATAAAATATTTGCTCGTTAAAATTCAGTACATAAAGCATTTGCGCGCTAAAATGCAACACATAAAACATTTGCACGTTAAAATTCAGTACATAAAACATTTGCGCGCTAAAATGCAACACATAAAATATTTGCTCGTTAAAATTCAGTACATAAAACATTTGCGCGCTAAAATGCAACACATAAAACATTTGCACGTTAAAATACAGTACATAAAATATTTGCTCGTTAAAATTCAGTACATGAAACATTTGCGCGCTAAAATGCAACACATAAAATATTTGCTCGTTAAAATTCAGTACATAAAGCATTTGCGCGCTAAAATGCAACACATAAAACATTTGCACGTTAAAATTCAGTACATAAAACATTTGCGCGCTAAAATGCAACATATAAATATTTCCTCGTTAAAATTCAGTACATAAAACATTTGCGCGCTAAAATGCAACACATAAAACATTTGCGCGCTAAAATGCAACACATGAAATATTTGCTCGTTAAAATTCAGTACATAAAGCATTTTCGCGCTAAAATGCAACACATAAAATATTTGCTCGTTAAAATTCAGTACATAAAACATTTGCGCGCTAAAATGCAACACATAAAATATTTGCTCGTTAAAATTCAGTACATAAAGCATTTGCGCGCTAAAATGCAACACATAAAATATTTGCTCGTTAAAATTCAGTACATAAAACATTTGCGCGCTAAAATGCAACACATAAAATATTTGCTCGTTAAAATTCAGTACATAAAGCATTTGCGCGCTAAAATGCAACACATAAAATATTTGCTCGTTAAAATTCAGTACATAAAGCATTTGCGCGCTAAAATGCAACACATAAAATATTTGCTCGTTAAAATTCAGTACATAAAGCATTATCGCGCTAAAATGCAACACATAAAATATTTGCTCGTTAAAATTCAGTACATAAAGCATTTGCGCGCTAAAATGCAACACATAAAATATTTGCTCGTTAAAATTCAGTACATAAAGCATTTGCGCGCTAAAATGCAACACATAAAATATTTGCTCGTTAAAATTCAGTACATAAAACATTTGCGCGCTAAAATGCAACACATAAAATATTTGCTCGTTAAAATTCAGTACATAAAGCATTTGCGCGCTAAAATGCAACACATAAAATATTTGCTCGTTAAAATTCAGTACATAAAGCATTTGCGCGCTAAAATGCAACACATAAAATATTTGCTCGTTAAAATTCAGTACATAAAGCATTATCGCGCTAAAATGCAACACATAAAATATTTGCTCGTTAAAATTCAGTACATAAAGCATTTGCGCGCTAAAATGCAACACATAAAATATTTGCTCGTTAAAATTCAGTACATAAAACATTTGCGCGCTAAAATGCAACACATAAAATATTTGCTCGTTAAAATTCAGTACATAAAGCATTTGCGCGCTAAAATGCAACACATAAAATATTTGCTCGTTAAAATTCAGTACATAAAGCATTATCGCGCTAAAATGCAACACATAAAATATTTGCTCGTTAAAATTCAGTACATAAAACATTTGCGCGCTAAAATGCAACACATAAAATATTTGCTCGTTAAAATTCAGTACATAAAGCATTTGCGCGCTAAAATGCAACACATAAAATATTTGCTCGTTAAAATTCAGTACATAAAACATTTGCGCGCTAAAATGCAACACATAAAATATTTGCTCGTTAAAATTCAGTACATAAAGCATTTGCGCGCTAAAATGCAACACATAAAATATTTGCTCGTTAAAATTCAGTACATAAAGCATTTGCGCGCTAAAATGCAACACATAAAATATTTGCTCGTTAAAATTCAGTACATAAAGCATTATCGCGCTAAAATGCAACACATAAAATATTTGCTCGTTAAAATTCAGTACATAAAGCATTTGCGCGCTAAAATGCAACACATAAAATATTTGCTCGTTAAAATTCAGTACATAAAGCATTTGCGCGCTAAAATGCAACACATAAAATATTTGCTCGTTAAAATTCAGTACATAAAACATTTGCGCGCTAAAATGCAACACATAAAATATTTGCTCGTTAAAATTCAGTACATAAAGCATTTGCGCGCTAAAATGCAACACATAAAACATTTGCACGTTAAAATTCAGTACATAAAACATTTGCGCGCTAAAATGCAACACATAAAATATTTGCTCGTTAAAATTCAGTACATAAAACATTTGCGCGCTAAAATGCAACACATAAAACATTTGCACGTTAAAATACAGTACATAAAATATTTGCTCGTTAAAATTCAGTACATGAAACATTTGCGCGCTAAAATGCAACACATAAAATATTTGCTCGTTAAAATTCAGTACATAAAGCATTTGCGCGCTAAAATGCAACACATAAAACATTTGCACGTTAAAATTCAGTACATAAAACATTTGCGCGCTAAAATGCAACATATAAATATTTCCTCGTTAAAATTCAGTACATAAAACATTTGCGCGCTAAAATGCAACACATAAAACATTTGCGCGCTAAAATGCAACACATGAAATATTTGCTCGTTAAAATTCAGTACATAAAGCATTTTCGCGCTAAAATGCAACACATAAAATATTTGCTCGTTAAAATTCAGTACATAAAACATTTGCGCGCTAAAATGCAACACATAAAATATTTGCTCGTTAAAATTCAGTACATAAAGCATTTGCGCGCTAAAATGCAACACATAAAATATTTGCTCGTTAAAATTCAGTACATAAAACATTTGCGCGCTAAAATGCAACACATAAAATATTTGCTCGTTAAAATTCAGTACATAAAGCATTTGCGCGCTAAAATGCAACACATAAAATATTTGCTCGTTAAAATTCAGTACATAAAGCATTTGCGCGCTAAAATGCAACACATAAAATATTTGCTCGTTAAAATTCAGTACATAAAGCATTATCGCGCTAAAATGCAACACATAAAATATTTGCTCGTTAAAATTCAGTACATAAAGCATTTGCGCGCTAAAATGCAACACATAAAATATTTGCTCGTTAAAATTCAGTACATAAAGCATTTGCGCGCTAAAATGCAACACATAAAATATTTGCTCGTTAAAATTCAGTACATAAAACATTTGCGCGCTAAAATGCAACACATAAAATATTTGCTCGTTAAAATTCAGTACATAAAGCATTTGCGCGCTAAAATGCAACACATAAAATATTTGCTCGTTAAAATTCAGTACATAAAACATTTGCGCGCTAAAATGCAACACATAAAATATTTGCTCGTTAAAATTCAGTACATAAAGCATTTGCGCGCTAAAATGCAACACATAAAATATTTGCTCGTTAAAATTCAGTACATAAAGCATTTGCGCGCTAAAATGCAACACATAAAATATTTGCTCGTTAAAATTCAGTACATAAAGCATTATCGCGCTAAAATGCAACACATAAAATATTTGCTCGTTAAAATTCAGTACATAAAGCATTTGCGCGCTAAAATGCAAC
Organism: Acanthosepion lycidas; assembly: GCA_963932145.1. Lineage (NCBI taxonomy): Eukaryota > Metazoa > Mollusca > Cephalopoda > Sepiida > Sepiidae > Acanthosepion > Acanthosepion lycidas. The sequence continues at coordinate 79,539,379 of OZ010598.1, read as the reverse complement.
ACATAAAATATTTGCTCGTTAAAATTCAGTACATAAAGCATTTGCGCGCTAAAATGCAACACATAAAATATTTGCTCGTTAAAATTCAGTACATAAAACATTTGCGCGCTAAAATGCAACACATAAAATATTTGCTCGTTAAAATTCAGTACATAAAGCATTTGCGCGCTAAAATGCAACACATAAAACATTTGCACGTTAAAATTCAGTACATAAAACATTTGCGCGCTAAAATGCAACACATAAAATATTTGCTCGTTAAAATTCAGTACATAAAACATTTGCGCGCTAAAATGCAACACATAAAACATTTGCACGTTAAAATACAGTACATAAAATATTTGCTCGTTAAAATTCAGTACATGAAACATTTGCGCGCTAAAATGCAACACATAAAATATTTGCTCGTTAAAATTCAGTACATAAAGCATTTGCGCGCTAAAATGCAACACATAAAACATTTGCACGTTAAAATTCAGTACATAAAACATTTGCGCGCTAAAATGCAACATATAAATATTTCCTCGTTAAAATTCAGTACATAAAACATTTGCGCGCTAAAATGCAACACATAAAACATTTGCGCGCTAAAATGCAACACATGAAATATTTGCTCGTTAAAATTCAGTACATAAAGCATTTTCGCGCTAAAATGCAACACATAAAATATTTGCTCGTTAAAATTCAGTACATAAAACATTTGCGCGCTAAAATGCAACACATAAAATATTTGCTCGTTAAAATTCAGTACATAAAGCATTTGCGCGCTAAAATGCAACACATAAAATATTTGCTCGTTAAAATTCAGTACATAAAACATTTGCGCGCTAAAATGCAACACATAAAATATTTGCTCGTTAAAATTCAGTACATAAAGCATTTGCGCGCTAAAATGCAACACATAAAATATTTGCTCGTTAAAATTCAGTACATAAAGCATTTGCGCGCTAAAATGCAACACATAAAATATTTGCTCGTTAAAATTCAGTACATAAAGCATTATCGCGCTAAAATGCAACACATAAAATATTTGCTCGTTAAAATTCAGTACATAAAGCATTTGCGCGCTAAAATGCAACACATAAAATATTTGCTCGTTAAAATTCAGTACATAAAGCATTTGCGCGCTAAAATGCAACACATAAAATATTTGCTCGTTAAAATTCAGTACATAAAACATTTGCGCGCTAAAATGCAACACATAAAATATTTGCTCGTTAAAATTCAGTACATAAAGCATTTGCGCGCTAAAATGCAACACATAAAATATTTGCTCGTTAAAATTCAGTACATAAAACATTTGCGCGCTAAAATGCAACACATAAAATATTTGCTCGTTAAAATTCAGTACATAAAGCATTTGCGCGCTAAAATGCAACACATAAAATATTTGCTCGTTAAAATTCAGTACATAAAGCATTTGCGCGCTAAAATGCAACACATAAAATATTTGCTCGTTAAAATTCAGTACATAAAGCATTTGCGCGCTAAAATGCAACACATAAAATATTTGCTCGTCAAAATTCAGTACATAAAACATTTGCACGTTAAAATACAATACATAAAATATTTGCTCGTTAAAATTCAGTAAATAAAACAGTTGTCCGTTGAAAGTTAGTAACTAACACTTGCAAGCTAAAATTCAGTACCTAAGACCTTTGTACGCGAGAATTCAATAAATAAAATATTTTCTTGTTAAAATTAAATACATAAAAGCTTTGCGTGCTATATTTTAGTAACTGAAACATTTGCTCGCTAAAATTCAGTACCTAAAACATTCCATAGCTAAACATAAGTCAACAAAACATTTACTTATTAAAAATACGCCACTAAAATACTGAGCTTCAGTGCTTAATTGCAAAATTTATGTATCTAAAATATTTACACGCTAAAATCCAGTACCGCTATTGTTTATTGATATGTCCTTAAAACATTAAAAATTTCTTTGTCAATTATAACTTCAAACAATATATACAGGTCGTCCCAAGTATCTTGACAGGGTTTAAAAGTGACATTACTCCTTAAAAAGACAATATTATTAATTTATTAATTACTTACTATGCAATAATAATGATCACCAAAATGAAATAATTATGGAAAATATTAGGTTGGTGCAAAAATAATGACGCAATAATGTCGTTTTTTGACATATTTTTTTAACGTCAGAAAACGACTTTATTACGTCATTATTTTTGCACGAACCTAATAGTACATGGTAAGTAACCACCATTTTGTGCCTCGTATTCTTGGCCTCTTTCCAACAACCCCCCCCTAACTTTTGCCAATGAATTCGTTGATCTCAGTTAAGCCGCTGCTTCTAATCTACAGACTTTATTTTCTGTACCAACTGGATTTTGTGGGGAACCTGTTGTAAATCTCACCTGATAATGCGGCCAGGTGATGTCCGAATATTCATTCAGCCGCAAAAGACCGCCTTCCAGTGGACGTCGCCTTCTCTTCTTTTCCTTTGCTGCTCAATACGTGCTCTATATTTTCTTCTGTGCAAGCTGAACGAGGCCTCCCCCACTTCTTGGCAATTAAGGTACAGTGCCCTTTGCGGGAAAGGCCCTATCGAACGGCGAATCATTGATTCAAAGGATGGATTTCTCACGTTGATTACACGTTGGTATTTCATCAGAAACAAAGAAAAGAGTCGTGAACAGTTATGCAATATCAATCCTCCTATATGACAGTGACTGCTGGAGGACAATCTCGTCAAAGACGAAGAAGAAATTACATCCTACAGGAGGATGCTGAGAATACCATGGACCAAATATGTGAGGATCGATGAAGTTCTAGAGACAATAAAAAACAAAACAGGACAGTTATTCCTAATATCAGGAAGAAACAGCTGAAATCTCTGGGTCACATATTGAGGAAAGAGAGTTTGAAAAATCTTATACTCCGAGGGAAGATTGAAGGCCAGACGAACACAAGAAGACAACACATAACCTACCAGGCGAGGGCACTTCGACATGATATTAGGTTGTCCCAAAAGTTCGTAAACACTTGCGAAAAATTGAATTTTTATGCAACACAATCCATCACAATCGAGACAATCGATCGGTTCAGAAAGGGCAAGAGACACCGTCGGTTCCAAAGCAAGATCGATTCGGCAAGAAAGTCATGTTGTGCGTTTGGTGGAACTTTGAAGGAATCGTGCATTTTGAGTTGGTTCCGAATGGTCGTGCCATCAGTGCCGAACTTTACTGTCAGCAACTGGAGCGGGTCTACGAAAAGTTGAATCAAAAGTACCCGGCTCTGAGCAACCGAAAGCGCGCTTTGATGCAGCAGGACAATGCCAAGCCACACACCGCCAGGAAGACCAAAGACAAGTTTGAAGAGCTGGACGGCGTTGAGGTTCTGCCACATCCAGCCTACAGTCCTGACTGTGCTCCATCAGATTACGGCCTTTTCCGCTCAATGCAACTCTTTCTGAAGGGCCGCCGATTCGACTCATTTGATGAAGTCGAGGAAGCGTGTCAAGAATTCTTTGATTCGAAGCCGACTGAATGGTACTTTCACCAGATCCGAAAGCTTGCAGATCGATGGCAGAAAGTCTTGGAAAATGATGGTCTTTATTTTGAGGAATAATTTTTGTTATTTTTGTTATTACTTGGCGAGTGAAATTTCAATTTTTTGCAAGTGTTTACGAACTTTCAGGACAACCTAATATAATGGTTAGTAAGCTTTTCTCGCTGTCACTTACGACTGAATAGTGAATTCGATCCTCACTGGATGCCCCATACGTTTGGCTTTGTGCCACGTCTTAGCAATGAAAATCACCATAACCTACCCGCCGATCTTGAGGGAATAGAGGGTGTGATTTATGTGTGAAATCAAAATGAAAAAAAAATTAAGAGCTACAATAGACAGGAAATTGTGGAGAGCCCTTTCGCTAACGTCCTGAAGGGACACGGCACATTGATTGATTGATTCATTTTTTACGGCTTATCAACTCTTTGCAACCAATATAAAGCCAGATGTTTTTAGATTGTAAGAATTTTTTCAGATAATAATTGTTTAATGATACATGTCTTACTAATTAATCCATAGCTGGGGGAAGAAGAGATGGATTTCTACCTTCCCCAAAGATATTTACGCGTAAGTCAATACAGTGTAACCCGGATATAAGAGAGTTGTCGGAAACGGATAATAAGTCTCTTATATCCGGGTTTCTCTTATATCCGGGTTTTGTCTATTTTGTTTAGGTGGGTATGGCTCTAATTTGGGACTAGAGAAAATCTCTCTTATATCCAGGTTTCTCTTATATCCGGGTCTCTTATATCTGGGTTACACTGTATAAAGAAACCCACAGGAATTGGTAACCGCCCCCCCCGTTTAACAATGCCGTGCCATTAACCATTACACCAACCGCATATCCAAGCTTAGAGTACCTAGTATTCTAAAACGGTCGCCCATCTAGATACTGATTAGACTCGACGTTGCTTAACTTCGGTGATCGTGCGGGAACTGGTTTTTCAAAGTGATATGGCCGTACACCGACGGTACATAGATGATGCCTTTTGCGTCAACGGATTTTAATGTTGATTTTCAAAATAAAGTTATACAATTTCCTTTCATTGATGATTTTTGAACTTACAGAAAATAAAATTCCCAACTTTTACTTTTCTATATCTGAAAAAATATTAGAAAAATATTAATTACCTAATTAATTATTAAATATCAAATCTACATCCCGACTTCTGGGACAACATGCGGATATATTTGACGTTAGTCTAATCTCAGTGCCAACATAATGGATTTTTTTTTTTTTTAAATAAAGTTGTGTAATTTTCGTTCTTTGACTTGTGAACCTATCCATAATAGAATTCTAGACTTGCAACATTCTAAATTTGAAGAACTAAGAGAAAAATATTATTTCCCTAATTACTTATTAAATATGAAAACCCCATCGCGAGTTTTGTGGCACCCAGTAAAATACTTTTAAATGGTATGCTGCTCTTTGATTTATCCATTTTAAAATTCCAGATTAAAAATGGGACACAATTTTAATGTAGAGCATTCGAATGCAATTTTACACTTATTGCGCTACGGGATGAGTAGTTACATTTGGGAGTCATCATCTTCAGCAAGATGCCAATGGTTGCCCTACCAGAGGTTTAGAACTCCCTACGACATCGTTCTCAGAGTCATTGGACCACGCAAACCCCTCCACCACGACATGACCAACCCCAAAGACACAGACGATGGAACAAACGGATAATGATTACAACATATCTAAACATTTAAACCAACGCATGCCTTATTCCATATATGCCGCAGAGGAAGGTCATGCAATCAAATGTGTGGATCACTTCTTGGCAATTTCATCCTTTTCTTCTACTTTGAATTCCATCCACCTTTAACCAACACTTGCAAAGCCAAACGGCGATGACGGGAGCAGGTTTTGGTGAAACTGGAAGCTTCTAGTCCTGAATCTGTACGTTGGCCGCGAATGTAGTTTTCAATGCAATTATCATGAAGGAAAATATCAACAAAGAAGAAATTAAATTCTTGGAGACGAAATAAAGCCGACGATGAAGAACCATTTTTAAAATTCTCGAATTATTTGAAGCGCGAGTAATAGTTTACAGATTCATGTAAACTGAGATAAAAATTGAAACAAGACGTAACCAAATGAAGAACATTGACAAAAGTTTGATAGAACAATTCAACATTATGGTAACTCTTGCACAGCTCATTGGGAGATCAACATGTTAGTAACATTCAATACCTCGAAAACCAATCTAGTGACGTTTCATAATCATAGAGAAGACCTTGGGTTTTCTTCAGTCATGATGAACGGTTGAACTATTAATGTGGCTCCTTGCCTGGAACATCTATTGGTACTCAAGCTCACAAATGGCCTCAAGTGAAAAAAAAAAGATGATGATGATTACAACATATCTCAGAGGTTGAACCAGCGGATGAAGAGGGCTAAACATGACGGACAGCGTCAGTCCGTTTCAATTTTATAACTGGATACTGTATGAAATTCTCTTTGGGCCGGAATGGTAGTTAATGAAATCAAGTATGAGGGTTTCTTCCTGGAAAATTGAGGTTGACCTTAAACGAATTCGTGCTATCGGCATTTTCTTATACGCTGATTTTCTTCCACCTTTAACCAACACTTGTAAAGCCAAACGGCAATACGGAATGGATGACGGGAAGAGATTTTGGTGAAACTGGAAGCTTATAGCCCTGATTCTTCACTTTGGCAGCGAACGTAGTTATCAACTTCATTGTTATAAATAAAGCTGTCAGCAAAGAAGAAAATAAATTCTTGGAGACGAAATAAAGCCGACGATGACGAACCATTTTTAAAATTCCCAAATTATCTGAACCGCGAGTAACAGTTTACAGACTCATGTAAACTGGGATAAAAATTAAAACAAGGTGTAACCAAGGGAAGGACATTGAAAACAGTTTGATAGAACAATTTAACATTATGGTAACTCTTGCACAACTCATTGGAAGATTAACAGGTTCCTAACATTCAATACCTCCAAAACCAAACTAGTGACGTTTCATAATCAGAGAAAACATTGGATTTTTCTTCAGTGATGATTAACAATAACGCTCTCAATGATGTTTCTTTCCTCAAGCTCACAAATGGCCTCAGGTGAAAAAAAAATGATGATGATGATTACAACATATCTCAAAGGCTGAATCAGCGGATGAATAGGCTAAACATGCAAAGGATGACGAGAACAGATTTTGGTGAAACTGGAAGCTTCTAGTGCTGAACCTGCATGTTGGCAGCGAGTGTAGTTATCAACGTCATTATTATAAATAACGCGGTCCGCAAAGTAGAAATTAAATTCTTGGAGACGACGATGACGAACCATTTTTAAAATTCCTAAATTATCTGAACTGCGAGTGATAGTTTGCAGACTCATGTAAACTGGGATAAAAATTAAAACAAGACGTAACCAAGGGAATAACATTGACAACAGTTTGATAGAACAATTCAACATTATGGTAACGAAATAAAGCCGACGATAACGAATTATTTTTAAAATTCCTGAATTATTTAAACGGCTAATAATAGTTTACAAGTAAGCTGAAATAAAAACACAAACAAGACATTTGTAATGGTTTGATAGAACAATTCAACATTATGGTAACTCTTGCTCAGCTCATTGGGAGATCAACAGGTTTTTAACATTCAATACCTCTAAAATCAAACTAGTGACGTTTCATAATCACAGAGAAGACCTTGGGTTTTCTTCAGTCATGATGAACGGTTGTACTATTAATGTGTCTCCTTGCCTAGAAGATCTATTGAAATTCAAGCTTACCGCAGACCTCAAGAAGAAGACTTATATAAGATCAATCACTAAAGAATCTGGGGGAAATGATTGATTGCTTGTACCGCTCCAGAATGTTCTTTCTACCATACTTTATCATTACAAATCTTGGCCCCCACCCTTTTATTGTAAAGAAAGCGAATTACAAAAACCACTTCTACTCCAGCAGTTTCTTTTCGTGTACTTCCCACCTGTGGAACACACTTCCGTTGTATTTGCTTCCCTGATAAATACAATCTAGAAAAAAATAAATGCAATGTCAATCGCCATCTTTTGTCTTCTTGAATCCCGTTCATCATTTGCCCTTTTCTCAACCCTCCCTTTACTTTTTTTTCTTTCACTTTCACTCTTTGTAAACCCCCCCTTGCGTCTTAGTGGCATCATCGCCTTGCCTGAGGTGAAATAGTACGTTGGTGCAAAAATAATGTCGTTTTCTCACGTAGTAACATATGTGAGAAAACGACATTATTTTTGCACCAACCTAATAATTACAAGACAAAATGCCCTAATATAAGAATTTGTTTTGGAAGCGCTTTTTTACTTTTCATTTTTTTTTTTTTTTTTTTTTTTTTGCCAGCCCTAGAATTTTTCAGTACCTTCGTATGCGTGTTAAAAGAGATTAGACAGAAGCCAGTGTCCGTGATGGACTTGGAATAGTGGTGATGGCCGCCATAAATCCAATGGTAATTATTATCAAGTTTTTTCCCATTGATGACAATCATGCTGATAATATTGTGATGACCATCTGCTGTGACGAAGATAATGAAGTTTTCTTTTTCTTCCCCCCCCCCCCCGAATCCTTTCATGAAATTATAAACACTTGCCGCTTTCGGCACCACCGTTAGTAGCACAAAATGTTAAATGCAAACCTCCGTGCTATCCGACCCCCTTCTCCACCATCTTCCATTTAAGAGATCAGCAGTCCTTCCTCTACGCCACTCCATCCACCCCCGCATCTTACTGTATAATTCTTTTCGTATATTTTTTTTACTCTGTTTCTCAATACAGTTTTACTTTCCGTGTGAGTTCGACTTATGATGTATTTTGTATTCGACTCGTTGAAATTCAATTCAGCCATATGTGTGACAACGCCAGAAGTAATTTTTATGCTCTCTCTCTCTCTCTCTCTCTCTCTCTCTCTCTCTCTCTCTCTCTCTCTCTCTCTCTCTCTCTCTCACTTACACAATCTAATTTTTACTCGGTTTTATAGTCAGTTAATCTGATTCATTGCTTTGTTTAATGTTCGAACACGTCAAATAATGTGTATTTTAGATTTTAATTTGTTTTTTTTTTAACTAATTGTCTGTTTGATATCGATAATAATCTTAGTGTTTATATGTTTTAAGACGATATAAATAAAATAATTTATCCATCATAAGAGTAATAGTAAAATTAATGGTAATAGGCAAATTAATGTAATGTCAAAATTAATGGTAATAATAATATTAATGGTAATAATAAAATTAATGGTAATAGTCAAATTAATGGTAATAGTAGAATTAATGGTAAGTAATAAAATTAATACCAACAGTCAAATTAATGGTAATGGCGAAATTAATGGTAATAGTCAAAAATAATGATAATGGTAGAATTAATGGTAATAGTCAAATGGCAAAATGTTAATGGCGAAATTAATGGTAATATTTATAGTGAAATTAACCGTTTCCTTATAAGGAAACATTAGCCATTCATTGATTGGATTCTTAGCGTTACATTTGCTTGAAATTTATGAAACCTTTTTCTTAAATAGTTCTTTTTAGGAAACTTATGATCCACATAAAATATGAAGATGACAGTGTTGATAGCAGTCACGGAAAGTAAACTACAAAAGCTCCTACAGAAGATAGGGAAGGAAAGCGAGAAGAAAGGACTAACTATAAACTACAAGAAGACAGAATGCATTGCTATCAGCAAATGGATGAGCCCAAAATACAAATTAGAAATTAGAGATATCAAAATCTAAAAATTTAAATATCTGGGAAGTATTCTAACAGAGGACGGAAAGTGTGACACTGAAATCCGAAGACGTATTGGGATGGCCAAAGATGCCTTCCAAAAGCTAAGCAGAGTATTAACAGACAGGAAAAACAAAGAAAAGGCCACTGGACTGTTACATGATATGCAATGTAAATATCTGGGAAGTATTCTAACAGAGGACGGAAAGTGTGACACTGAAATCCGAAGACGTATTGGGATGGCCAAAGATGCCTTCCAAAAGCTAAGCAGAGTATTAACAGACAGGAAAAACAAAGAAAAGGCCACTGGACTGTTACATGATATGCAATGTAAATATCTGGGAAGTATTCTAACAGAGGACGGAAAGTGTGACACTGAAATCCGAAGACGTATTGGGATAGCCAAAGATGCGTTCCTAAAGCTAAGCAGAGTGTTAAGAGACAGGAAAATTTCGTTACAAAACAAAGAAAAGGCCATTGGACTGTTACGTGATATGCAATGTAAATATCTGGGAAGTATTTTAACAGAGGACGGACAGTGCGACACTGAGATCTGAATGCGTATTGTAATAGCCAAAGATGCGTTCCTAAAGCTAAGCAGGGTATTAAGAGATAGAAAAATTTCGTTAGAAACAAAGAAGAGCACTGGACTATTACGCGATATCTGTCTTCCTGTATGGCAGCGAATGCTGAACTATCTCCTCAAAAATCAAGAGACCTGAAGCAACGGAAATATGGTTCTACAGAAAAATGATGAGGATACCATAAACCGAACATGTGTGCAACGACGGGGTTTTGGAAAGAATGGAAACAAACAAAAAAAAAAGAAACTTAAATTTAACATCAGAAAGAGGCAGTTGAAAGTTTTGGGGCGCATAATGAGGAAGGAAGGCTTGGAAAATCTGATACTCACGGGGAATATCAAGGGAAGAAAGCAACGCATAACATAGTTGAGGAGCTTGCGTAAATGAATGGTAGAACAGGGTTTTGGAGAAATAACAAAAAGTCGAAACTTATTAAGAGCTACAAGGGATAGGAAGATGTGGAGGGCCATGATCGCCTACGCTCTGAATGGATACGACACATAAAAGAGGAAGACTTCTCGAGTCCATAGTTATCGATTTATCTATGACTGACGGCAGTTTCCTTCCAAACCTTTTGTTTAAGATAGTGTGGAAAACCAACAGTTGATATCATTATTTTGCTTTTTTTTTTAAGAGCAACCCTTTTCTTTCGTTGTTACTGCTTTTGGAAGTTTTCAAGTGGCGTGGCTTTTGCTATTAGGTGTTAGTCGTTATGATTCTGCAGCGACAGTCCATACGGTTTGATGAAGGATTGTCTCCCTTGACCTAAAGGATTCATTCGACTTCTCATACTTTACGGATACTTCCCTGGCACTTGTGCTTCGGCCCTGTTTGTTGGGTATGGTATCACGGCTACGACTAGCTTGGACGGGCTCGGGTCTGGACAAGCCAAGACCAGCTATGACTAGCTTTGACCAGCTTGGACAAGCTATGACTAGCTTAAACCAGCTCTGACCACCTTGGGCAAACTATGACCAGCTAAGACCAGCTTAGACCAGCGGCCCAAGTGAAAACACTCAGGTCCCCACGTTAAAAACCGACCTTGTGTCACATTCTGACTCAGTGGGGGCTCAAGTAAATATCTACTTTAATGATTGACGTGAGATATGTGAGTTTCTTTTCTTGATTCAATTAATTTCCTAGTATTTACTCATTACCGTAACATGACTATTATCAGTATTGTGCTGAAGGAAATTATTGGATTTTCATTGGGAATTATAAAGTATTCTATTTTAAATAAAAAGGATTTTCTTTTGTCCGAATAACTATGATGGTACATTGCCATTATCAACCCTTCTCTAGTTTTTCTCTCATAGTCTATATACACTTACGCGTAAGTAGCTTTAAAAAAGTTATAAATTCACCTCCCCCTTGGCTATGGGTTAAATAGTAGGACTTGTATTTGGAAAACTCGCTGTCAATTTAAAAAAAGAACTTAATGCAATATTCTATTTCAAAACAATTATTTTTACAATCAAAAATATGTTTCAGACTTACGAACAATTTAGCGCTGAAACACCGGATCCCGTATAATCTTCTTCTTCTTCGCCTTTCATTGTTACAATTTCTCTTCTTGTTCTTCTTCTTGCTCTACTTAATCTTCTACTCTTTTCTCCTCCTCTTTCTTTTTCGACTTCTTTCTTCTTCTTCTTCTTCTTCTTCTTCTTCTTCTTCTTCTTCTTCTTCTTCTCTTAATTCTTTATTTTCCACTACTCTCTCTTATTTCAATCTCTTCTTTTTCTTTCATTATTTTCTTTTCTTCTACTCTCTCCACTTATCTGAATTTCTTCCTTCATTATTTTTCTTCATCCTCTACTGTCTCCTTTTATACCAGTTTTTTTCTTCTTCTTCATCTTCTTCTTTTTTATTTTATTACTCCTCTTCTTGTTCCTTTTCTTTTGTCCTTATTTATCTTCTTGTCCCTCGTACTCTTTTTAATCAGCCTCCTCCTCTTCTTCCCCTTCTTTTCTCTTCTTAAATTCTTCTTCTTCTTCTTCTTCTTCTTCTTCTTCTTCTTCTTCTTCTTCTTCACTCTCTTTTTGTTCCTGTCCTTGTTCCTCTTCTACTTTCTCTTCTTCTTCTTCTTCCTCTTTCTCTTCTTCCTTATTGTCATACTTCCTTTTCTTCGTTCTCCTTCTACTTCCTCTACTTGTTCCTTCTCTTTTTCTCTTCTTCTTCTTCTTCCTCTCTTCTTATTTGTAATGTTCATCTTACTCTTCTTCTTGCTCTTCCTCTTCTTCATCTTGCTCGACTACTTTTTCTTCTTTCTCTTGTGTGTTTTTCTCCTACTTTCTCCTCCTCTTCTTACTATTCCTGGTCTTCTTCTCTTCACCCTCTTCCTCCACCTTCTACTTCCTCCTCCTTCTACTTCCTCCTTTTCGCTTTTTTCGTTTTCTTCTTCCTGTTCCTCTTCTAACTCAATCCAACTCAACACAAAGTTTTCACTCTATCTTTCTCCTCACCATCTGCGCAAAATCGTTCAATTTTTCCTTGGCACCTTAAAGGAAATTTGTCGACTGACTACATTCAACATTCTCGCAATAATGTCTGTGGGAAGAAAAGCGAAACGAAGCTTGGAAAGGCAAAGAAAGACGGAGAATAAAAAAACACTAAATCAGATCAATAAATACGCCAAAATAAATCAGTTTCAAAAAATGCAACAAGCTGCAGAATAAGTACAAGATAGAAAAAACAATTACAGGAAACTAAGTTTGCTCTTATTATTATTATTATTATTATTGTCTGGTGAGTGAATTATTATTATTATTATTATTATTATTATTATTATTATTATTATTATTATTATTATTATTTAATGTCTGATGAGTGAATTATTATTATTAGTAGTAGTAGTATTGGTTGTCTGGTGAGTGAATTATTATCATTATTATTATTATTATTATTATCATTATTATTATTTAATGTCTGTGAATAAATTATTATTATTGTTATTATTATTATATAATTATAATCTGGTGATTATTAATATTATCATTATTTAATGCCTGATGAGTGAATTTTTATTATTATTATTATTATTATTATTATTATTATTGTTTAATGTCTGGCGAATGAATTATTATTATTATTATTATTATTATTATTATTATTATTATTGTTTAATGTCTGGCGAATGAATTATTATTATTATTATTATTATTATTGTTTAATGTCTGGCGAATGAATTATTATTATTATTATTATTATTATTATTATTATTATTATTATTATTATTATTATTATTTAATGTCTGATGAGTAAATTATTATCATTATTATTATTATTGTTTTATTTCCTTTGATTTCTGGTTATACCCATTTCTTCTCCGGGTCCTACACAGAGACCCCTAAGGTTAGAGATGGCATAATGACATTATCCACTGACAATCAAAAAACAAAAAAAGACATATTTTACATCGAGAAATCCCTTCGTAAGTTGTGCCCTGTACTTGTGAGAACAATTTTTGTATTTCTTCCAGGAATCCCTTGAGTGAGTCTACTGGAATATTTTCCAACCAATCCGAGGGCTCCAACTACAACAGGGATTGTTGATGTTCTCATGTGCTACATTTTTAAGATTTCGATTTCAAGGTCCTAGTATTTTGATAGTATTTTGAAGATCTTCAAAAATACATTGCAGTATGCAGAGACTGTCATATCAATAAGGAAGCAATTTTTTTGTTTGCGTCTCTAATAACAATGTCTGGGCGGCTAGCTTTGATTGTTCTGTCTGTGTGTATTGTGTAGTCCAATAAAATTGTAACAGGTCCGTAACCGTGATATTATTATTATTATTATTATTATTATTATTATTATTTGATATCCTCTCCGACTCTTAGACGTTTCGGCCAGGTGATAATGTTCATATCTAATCTCCTGCCCGCAGCTTAGAGGCACGACACTTTTCTCAGCACAAGAGATTTTCCAAGCAACGCTGCCACCTGCACATTCTTAATGTTCTCTGGTATCTCCAAAGCAGCCTGTTAGGTACAAATTATTCCTGGAAATAGTCCTAAGGGCGGCAGTCATAAAAGAGACAACTTGAACTGTTGTTTGGTAAATTAACTCTTCCGTATTTTTGCCTGTTCCTTTGTCAGTGTTATGCCATGATAATGCAACGTCTATGAGGATCCATTTCAGTGCGTTATCAGGACAATTTCTTTCCAAGCGCTTGTCAAGCAAGGTGATCGTATCCCCCGAGGCCCAATTGCTTCTCACATAAGTAGTGCATGCTTATACCACTTATCTGCACACTTGTTTTGCTGTCTGTTTAGGGTGATCCCTTAACGGATCATTATACGAGAATTAGGGTAAAGCAAGGTAGATAATAAATGTATTCTGCTTATACAAATTCTTATATGTCATACTTAAAATGTACAGTGTATATATTTTCTTTATATTGATAATATTTTTCTGGGTAAATCAGAATTCCACACATGCAATTCTTTGGATCTCTTGCAAACAAGGGCTACAAGGAATCATGTAAATATTCCTTTTATCTTCATAATAATACGATTATTATTATTATTATTATTATTATTATTATTATTATTATTATTATTTACTTGGTTTTCTGTTATATACACATTTCTTTCCGAGTCCCAAACAGAAATCTAAAGCCAGAAATGGCTTTACGACATTTTCCACTGATCATTTTTGTAAAAAAAAATATATTATTATCATTTTACCATTTGTGTATGCTTTGTTTCTTGCTTTGTATCCTGTAGAAACGGGTCCAAAGTATGGTCTTGAAGCCCTATAGGAGAGTTGTCATTTAATTGTTAGCACTTATCTTAGTACATGGTATATTCCTAGTAGGCAACTTGTATGTTGATATTACCTGGGACACTGTTAACAAAATTCTCGGTTCCTTTTCTCACGAGGCCCGGAGTTCGTTTTATTATTGGTACACTCTCAGTCTTCGTTCCCAACATCCTGTTAATCTCGATCTCTAGGTCCTTGAAATTAAACAATTTCTTGATAATTTCCAAGGAGGTCTTTCAAATGGTACTGCTCTGTCAATAAGCATACACTTCCCGAATTTCTTGTCTTTTATGAAAATATCAAGTCTGTTCGCTTTTACTTCTCAGCCATCTTGAATTGAAATGTCCCAGTGGATAGTTACATCGCTATTTTAGGTAACTGTGTCTGGTTGGTGCTCATACCATAGGAAACACTGAGAGTACTGGAAGAAGCACAAAATCGAAATTTTGTGCTACTTACATTTTTTTTTCACCCCGAGCAAGGCGGAAAGCCACTAGGACGCAAGGGGTTGCAGAAGATTTGGAGCAAGATCAGATAGGAATGATAGAGGAAAGTATGAGGAGAAGGGTAGTGAATAGATCAAGTTAACTGGAGATGTCGATTGACATTACATTTGAATAGTCGGAGATTATAGCTCTCAGGTAAACTGGAATAGGGAAGGGAGTTCCACAGGCGTGAGGTGAGAGACATGAAGCTAGTGGAGTAGAAGAGACGGCTATATATATATATATAATGACAACAAGAAAATTAAGCTAATTATCTACTATGAAAAATTTAGAAGAGGCGGCTACATTTAGTAATTTTGACAGTAAAAGGGTGAGAGTGGGATGCCAGTCTCGTAGGGCGCTTGAACTCATGAAGTCTTGGAACCAGCGAATGCAGCTCCTCGGAGCAATTGTCATGAAAGTATTTGTAAAAAAGACAGAGAGAGGCGACGGCGCGTCTGTGAGAGAGCAACTGTAGACGAGATGCCAGAACAGAGCCAATTATATTGCATATCCGCCTCTGGAGCTTATCCAGAACCCCGAGGCAAACAGAAGGGGATCCAGACCATATATGGCAGCAGTACTCAATGCAAGGGCGAATTGTTGATTTGTAGATGTGAAGGATCGATTCCGAGGAGAAAAATTTCCTGGCGCGGTACAGGGAGCCAACTTTCCTTGCGGTGGACGAAGCAATTGACTCAATGTATTTGTTCCATCTCAAGTCAGCAGTCAACGCAGAGAGTTGCTCTCGAGAAGTTGAGCGTCAGACATTCTAATGGATGGCAGGGAAGGATATCTTCTAGTGCTCATATTTCGCTAACTAATATTCATTTTTTGCTAGTTCCCTACATACTGAGATAATATGGCCGATAGTTGCATTATATTTTCCGCATATCCTGTATTTCGAGTTATTTCCAGACTTGATTATGTGACAGAGATAAGATCTTGTTGCAAGGTTTTGGACCTAACCTGCAAGCATTCTTCCGTCTCAGCTTTCAACCCGGTACTCCTCAGCAATTAATTTGTTTTCTATTGTTTCACATCTGTTTCTTTTGTTCTTGTACTCCTAGTTTTTTTTTTTGTTTCTTTTTTGTTTTGTTTTTTTGTAATTTCATTTGACCAAATTGTTTTACTCGTTTGGCGTAGATGGTATTCGCTTTGTTTTTTGTTGTTAGGATTTCAGGTATATTAAGGTGTTTCTTGAAGAGTGCAGCTTCTTTATGGTGGAGTGGATTTGGTTTTTTACAATTTGTAGGGGAGGTTCATTGATTCTGTGAGGTACGTTCGAATCCAATTGTTGCAGTTTTTAGAGTTCAAGTTGGATGAGACTTCGGCCTCGTAAATCTCTTGGTACGTACAGTCTATCAACATCTGATTTCGGTTGGTGCATCCTCACTTGGGTAAGCATTTTTCTGGTCTTGACGTCCAATTTTTAATGTCATTCAACTTCTATCTAATAATGTTGAAACTTTATGTTACTACAGGTATAGCTAAGATGTTGATAGCCTTCATTTTATTGGCCCATAAAGTTCGATTTCTAATATCGAACGCACTCTTCTATAATATTCTTTTATTCTTCTTCTTATTATTATTAATTATTATTATTATTATCATTATTGTTGTTGTTGTTGTTTCCTTGAATTTCTGTTCCGGGTCCCAACCAGAGACCTAAGACCGGAAATGGCTTCATGACATTTTCCACTGATCATTTTTGTTAAAAAAAAACTACACACACATTTTACATAGACAAAGCTTTGTGTAATGTGTGGACTATACTTAAGAGTGCTTTTTTTTTCTTCAAGGCATGGGCTTCCGAAATCCCTTCAATCAATCTATTGGAACCTTTTTCCAATAAATCCGCGGCCTCCAACTACATGTGCCCTCATGTGCCCTCATGTGCCACATTTTTCAGATTTCCTTTTCAAGATCATTGTATTTTAATAATTTTTGAAGATCTTCAATGATCAATCTACCAGGACTGCCATATCAATAAGGAAGCATATTCTGTTCTTGTGGTCTTTGCCTGGGAGATTAGCTTGGATTGTTCTGTGTGTATCATAAAGCCCCATAAAATTTTTACAGGTCCTATTTCTGTAACCGGGTCTGGTTGATGTTCATACCAGTTTCTTTCAGTTTCCTTCCCATAAATGTTGCATATTTTCCAGTGCAGATATTGGCCCACTCTATCATACCGAATTTTATATCCGGTGGGTGCTAACAACATGATACAATATTTTTCTTGATATTTATCACAGAATATGCATGCCTTGTTAAAACGCTAGTTAACAAGTATTGGTCCTGTGCTGAGAGAATAAAACCTTCGATTTCAGCTTTTAACCCTTCACTATGTAACCAATGATGGGTACAGGGTTTGTTTGCATCAACTTGTTTGGTATGGACATTTATTATTATTTTCTTCATTCTGTTTAGTACAATAGCTTCTTCTATGCGCCATGTTTCTTCAGGATGTGGGTGATTCTAGTTCTGGACAATTTTCTGCTTTTAATATATTGTCTTTTTGTTATTTCCACGAAAACTTGTTCCGATATCAATTTACTCAACCTCATTAAGTTATGAGTTGTTTTACTCTGTCCCTCTTACCTTCGATCTGTTTTCAATGTTCTTCTTCTTCTTCTTTTTCTTTGTGTCGTGTTCTTTCAGGACGTTGGCGATCATGTCACTCGTTGTTCCGCCATCAATATACTCAAGCTCACTAAGTATGTTTTCCATTGTTTTCTTCTGTCCCTCTTGCCTTTGATCTGTTTTCAATTTCTTCTTCTTCTTTTTCTTCTCCTTCTTTTTCTTCTTCTTCTTCTTCTTTTTTTTCTTCTTCTCCTTCTTTTTCTTCTTCTTCTTCTTCTAGATTCCGTATCTCTGTAGGACGTTAGCGATCATGACTCACCTTGTTTCGCCATCAATTTACTCAAGCTCACTAAGTACGTTATGCGTTGTTTTACTCTGTCTATCTTGCCTTTGATTTGTTTTCAAGGCTCTTCTTCTTCTTCTTCTTCTTCTTCTTCTTCTTCTTTTTCTATATGCCGTGTCCCTTCAGGCAAACATGACTCTCCTTGTTCCGCCATCCACACACACACACACACATATATATATATATATATATATATATATATATATATATATATATATATGTGTGTGTGTGTGTGTCTGTGTGTCTGTGTATATATATATATATATATATATATATATATATATATATATATATATATATATATATATAAGACACTTTTTATGTTTATACATTCTTTTTATAGATACAAATATTTAAGTAAATGCTCTGTTTATAATAAACAGTATTAATAACATTTACCGGCCTGAATGTTCGAGAAATTTTCATAGAAAATATTCGTCCTCCGACAGGAATCGAGCCTGTATCGCATACGGAACCGTCGTATAGCCTGACGTGCCTTAACCGATTGAGCCACAGAGTATCGTTCGGTTAGCAAGGTCGATTTTACTGCTTTTAGATTACAATTTTCCATGAATCTCTCAAGTACATTCATATCTGCTCAATGTGTATCCAAATGTAAACATATATATATATATTAGGTGCACTTAGTATATTTATAAAACAGTTCCATATCTTAACCCTTTACCTTGAGTGGTTCTTGGGCCTTATAGATAAATGATCGACATTCCCTAGTTCCCGCAGTTCAGACCTTTACAGCTAAGATCGGATATGCTTGGTAACAGGAACGAACCGTTCTTGTTCTTTTCATATTCTATTAATATGAAGAAAGTTCCATTTGGACAGCTTCTTCCCAAGAGCAGCCACTTACACTCGAGACAATGTTTCCCATACAACCAGTTTTAACCTCTTCAAGTCGAGGGCCAACAGTTATCTTCCATCAACTTCTAAATTTCTTAAGTCTATAAAAGAATCCCTTTAAGTTCTTGTTTATTTATTTGTTTGTTTAACGGCATATCAACTCTTTATGGGTCATTTAATGGCGAAATTTAAATTTTTGTGTGTGTGTGAGCA
Source organism: Acanthosepion lycidas (assembly GCA_963932145.1). Lineage (NCBI taxonomy): Eukaryota > Metazoa > Mollusca > Cephalopoda > Sepiida > Sepiidae > Acanthosepion > Acanthosepion lycidas. The sequence goes on along the minus strand of OZ010598.1, from coordinate 79,520,282 downwards.
TTAGTAAATTTTGGTAATTTTAAATAAAAAAAAAGTATTGTCGGTAATATTTTTATTATAAAAATACATTATTTTTATGAAAATTTACTGCTATTATTTTTACTTTATTTTTTTTTATATTTTCATGGTGTTTACCCCCCAGTTAAGCGGTTAAATATTTGTCTATAGCTGGGACCCGGAGTCAGGATGGACCTAGACACAGCGGCATTTAAAACCTCCCGATCAGAGGCCTTGCTGCCGGATGTAGTTTATCGTCCCACCTAGGAAGCACATATTCTGAGAGATCCATTATTAGCGGGAACAATTTTAACGGCATAAAACATGAATTTGAGAGAGTTTTGATTGCAGACAAAGAAAGAAAACTACAGGACCTCCAAGACAATTTAGTAAAGGAAAGCAAGAAGAAAGGACTATCAATTGTAAGAAGAACCACTGGATAGATGACAGCCAGAGGAACAGTCCAAGATTTGAAATACAGGTTGGAGATACCAAAAACAAGCATGCAGAAAATTTTAAATATCTGGGACGGGTTTTGAACGTAAGCGTCTCGACCTGATCAAACATTTTTAAATACTGCCTCCTTTATCGTTACTCTGATTGACCGAATAAAATTAATAAAGACCACTCTATATTGAGCGTTACTAAAATAGGCCGTTGAAAGAGTGAATCTCTTCGTAGTGAAATTTGTTTTACGACATATGAACTTCAATGGGTTATTTAATTCCAACAAGATTTTTATTGCTGGTAAAAAAAATTTTGTTTTTAAAAAAATGTATTACCGGTAATATATTTTTCCAAAAATATATTGCTGGTTTTAAAACATATTATTACACTTTCGTAGAGTTTTGGCTCTATTTTGGAGGTTAACTATTTTCCCATAGCTGGGACCCTAACAGGTGCTACCACCCCGGCTCAGAGAGGAACCTTGTAACAACAGCAATTAAGTGGTGTTTCCACGCTTCTCAAAGCTGTCTGATCAAATGCCTTGCTGCCGGATGTACTTTACCGTCATATCCAGGAGGCGGATGTGGTTTATCATCGTACCCAAGACGCCGCGTTGTGTATTTGGGAAGGGGGATCTTACCCTTCTGCAGGCATGCACTCAGCGTATTCTGAAGCCCTAGGTTGTTCCAGGTAGATACACTTGAAGAGGCTAACATTGTATTGACTTCTCTCGGAAGTTTATTCTATAAAGATGTCATTGGGGAGAAGTTGTCAAATTGGAACTTCTTTTTACTAATGGAATACGAAAGGAATTAAGATTATTCGACCCTATTTACGTGGTAGTTTGGGTTATGGCAGTGGATACCTGAACTAGTGGAACTAAAGTATTTAGCACGGCTGACGATCAGCGATGAAAATAGCGAGAGGTTTTGTTTCTGGGAAAAGGGTTTTGCAACCAATTCGGACTTTCGGCCCAAATCGGTCTTTTGGCCAGAGTTAGTGAGGTTTTGAAGTTCCATGGATTGAATTGAGGAATTTAAAGATACATCCTCAAAATACCATGGAACTATCCAAGGCAAAGGGTATGAAGAGCAAAAGAAACACCAGATGAGGTACTAGCTAGAATACGTGCAGTTGATACAAACCATAGAATATCAAGAGCATCTGAAAGGTCAGAAGGGATACAGGACAAGGGAGAAGCAAATGCTGCAAAACATATATGATTAAGAGCATCTCTGTTATGGTCCGATTCCTTTTACCACGGTGATAGTCCAAGGTAGAACCAATAAAGATGAACAGGTATGGAATAACACAGATATATTACAAACAGGAATATATACAGAGAAGAAGAAGTGTTAGTATGAACAATCAGGTTTAGTAGAGAGAACAATGTAGTCTCGACCAGTATCACTATTCCAATGTCTTGTAGTAATTGTCTGAACGCGACTCTGTTTCGGACTGCCTCTGACTCGACTCTTGACTCGACTTGAACTACTGACTCGACTTGAACTTCACTTGACTGACTGACTATATTTAGTCACATCCCCGTCGATTTACCTCCCCGAAAGAGACTCCGCCCTTCGGCGTAGCCTCCTTCGGGTTCCTCCCCGCCGGAAGGCAGAGAGTTCAACCGATCAGCCGGTCGACCAACATCGACTTGAACGACTGACTGACTGACTGACTGACTATATTTAGTCACCCCCACACGAGGGCATCATGTGGCACAAGGCCGGTTTAACGTAGGATCTCCGAGCCCGTGGACTCGGCCCCAAAATATGCCCATTGGGCCGGTTTACCTCCGCGAAAGAGACTCCGCCCTTCGGCGTGGCCTCGTTCGGGTTCCTCCCCAGCCGAAGGCAGAGAGTTCAACCGATCAGCCGGTCGACCAACATCGACTTGAACGACTGACTATATTTAGTCACCACCCCCCACGTGGGTATCATGTAGCACAAGGCCGGTTTAAGGTGGGATCTCTGAGCCCGTGGGCTCAGCCAAAAATATGCTCATTGAATAGTATTTATTAAGTATAGAATAGTCAATTATTATTATTATTGGTAAGATTCCATAACAATCTCAAACATCACTGGAGGTACAACGAAGAAGAGGGGCAAATGCTGCAAGGAAAACATTGTCAAGAGCTGCAGATATCAGGTCGTATTCTCGCCTTTCACGTCACATTGTAGTTTTAATTTTTTGCTATTCATTCTTTTTATGATGTTGCCCATACTGCTTGTGCAGCTATAACTTAATTTAACCGTATTTCGGTTAAATAGCTTATGTAATCCGGACGTGTTAAGGAAGTGTTTAACTAATATATTGAAAAACATCCTCCCTATGTTACGATCATACGCAATTGCAGGACAAAATACAACTGCCCTTTAAATTGATTATGCCGTACTGAACAGGTTGGATATTGTTTCGAAGTGGAAGGTGAGAATAGTATCACAAAAAATACATCGGGTGTACTGAGGGCCAGTTCAAGTAGAGGTGGTACAATCACACGTCATCCTTTAGAATTCCGGAGCATAGGTACAGCAGGAAAATAACAAGCTACTATTGGGAGTTTAGTTAAAAACATATCAAAAGTCCAAGCATTAAATGGAGAATTTTAAGAATTTTAAATTTAAGAATTTTTTAATAGTCGAGAATACGTGTAGGCTATGCCAAGAAGAGAAACTGTCTATTAAAACACATAAAAACAGCAATGAATTGCTGAACAGGAGGTCAGAGGTCATGACCAAATGCAGACTTTTTAAGAAGTTCAGCTTGGGGTTATTTGAAACCGGTTGAAGTTAGAAATTTGTCTCCCCACACTACTTCCAGTTTCAAAGGTGCTTAATTTGTTGAGCTCCGTGTAGTTGATTTCCTGAACAAACCACACGAGGAGACCGTAGAGGTCGAAACCGCGGTAGTGTCCCCTGGTCAGATTTCAATCTTTTACATACATGCATATATATATATATATATATATATATATATATATATAGAGAGAGAGAGAGAGAGAAAGAGAGAGAGGCTCATAATGCTATTAATGCATCCCTCTTCAAATACGAATTGAGTTTTCAAGGCCGCTGGCGTATTTCGTATAGAAAAACATTAAAATTACCCTTCCTCTCTGCCGTGCGACGATACCCTAGGTGTAGGATCGCTGACTGATGTCAAATCGGTTGGGTATCGATCTCGGCTTGAAGCAATCGGACGTCTAGTCACACTGAAGAGCTGTGATACAGCGAAACATTCTGTCTGTGGATAACTATATATATTATTTTAAACAATTAGATCAGCCGATCGCGCTTACCTGTGTTTCTACCTTTGTGTATCTTCAGGCAATCTGAACTAAATAATTTCCGAACGCTTTATTATTTAAAAATATATAAACCTACAACGCGAAGCGTAATAATAAGGGAGGAGAAAAGCAAGAGTATTGAAATTGCATCGGAGTCGGGTATATGAAATGAATATACTTTCATCCTGCTTCATAGGAACTCAAAAGAAACTGATAATTACTAGCAAATATCACTGGGAAAAGGTTTGCATCCACCTCTTCTCCTGAAACCGCGAGTTATGCGTTAATTAATAAGACTTGTAACTAAAGCATTATGATCTCTGGGGAAATTTGTACAATCTAAAAATATTTTGGGGGCTGTGAATAACCTGCAAAGTATTGATAAACCGTAGAAAATTAATGAATGAACCAATTAACAACTTGATTATGTCTCGAAAATGTTTCTTTAGGGTTAGTGTTATGATTTTACCTTATTTATTATTATTATTATTATTATTATTATTATTATTATTATTATAAGAAGAAGAAGAAGAAGAAGAAGAAGAAGAAAGAAAGAAAGAAAGAAATTATCGTTGAATACAAAAGCGAAGAGTCTAGAAAAGATGAACAATACGAAGAATATGGAGGAGAAGAAGAAGAAGAAGAAGAAGAAGAAGAAGAAGAGGAAGGAGAAGACAAAAGTAATAAGATAGCGAAGAAGACGACGAAGAAGAAAAAAAAAGGGGAAAGCAAAGAAAAAGGCGAAGATAAAGAGAAGACGAAGAAGAAGAAGACAAAACGAAAAAGACGAAAAAGAAGACGAAAAACGAGAATGCGGCGACTACGACGACGACGACGACGAAGAAGAAGACGAATGAGAAGGAGACGAAGAAAATGAAGAAAATATGAAAAAGACGAAGATTAAGAAGACGTAGAATATGAATAAGGTGAAGCAGAAGCAGAACGTGACGAAGAAGAAAAAGAAGGAGAATATGAAAACGATGATGAAGAAGATGAAGAAGAATACGAAAGCAGACGAAGGAGAAGATGGAGACGAAGATGAAGAGGAAACTGAAGAAGAAGAAGAAGAAGAAGAAGAAGAAGAAGAAGAAGAAAATAATAAGATAAAGAAAAAGAAGACGAAAACGACGAAGAAAAAGAAAAAGGAAAAAACGAAGAAAAAGGCGAAGATAAAGAGAAGACGAAAATAAGAAAACAAAAAAGAAGACGAAAAACGAGATTGTGACGACGACGAAGAAGACGAATGAGAAAACGAAGAAAATGAAGAAAATATGAAAAAGACGAAGATGAAGAAGACGTAGAATATGAACAGGATGAAGAAGAAGCAGAACGAGACGAAGGAGAAAAAGTAGAAGAATATGAAAACGAAGAAGAAGAGGAAGAAGAAGACAAAAGAATTGAGAAAATGAAAAAAGAAAAGGAGGATTGCGTTGAAGAAAAATAAATAGAATAAGATACAGGTGGAGGTTTAAATTCAAAATTAAAAAGAGATAGAGAAGAACACTGACACTAAGAAAAGAGAGAGGGTGGATAGAGATCTGGAATGTTGAATTTACGAAGTGTAAAAGCCGAGAAGAAATGACCTTCAAAATATATTGATCACACTTCAAAACTGGTTATATTCTCACCCATGATTTCAAGTCTCGGGGGTCCGAGGCTCAAAGGCAAGAATCTTCAGCCTTACCATAAACACGTTTCATTAAAAGATTTCTCTTGAAAATCTCTCCTCGAGTTAGCTAGATGAAATCCTCAGAGATTTCACACCCATGTTTCCATTTTTTTTTTCCATCGTCTTGATCTTCGATGTTAATCTTGATCTCAGATCACAGCCTTCATTTTGGTAATGTTTAGCTGATTGATAAATGTTTATATCGGCTGCCGTTGAAGTCTCAAGCTTCATGTTTTGCCTCCTACAAACATCTTCGCCCTTTCTCCGCCTTTCTTTTTCTTTTTAATTTCTTTTCTTTTCTTCTTCTCCTTTTCTTTTTCTTCTTCTTCTTGTTAATCTTTCATAGCATTTTCGACATTTATTCTTCTTTTCAACAATTTTTCTTCTACGCTTTCTTTTTTATTTGAACACTTTTTCTCACGTCTTTTCTTCTTTCAACAAATTATCTCACACCTTTTCTTATTTTATCACACTTTCTGACATCTTTTCTTCATCTTTCACCACTTTTAATGACATCTTTTCTTCATCTTTCAACTCTTTTTTTTTTTGACATCTTCTTCGTCTTCTTTATCTTCTCTTTTCCCTTTTTTCTGATATTTTTGTTAATTCTTGTTCATTTCATCGTCCTCTTTTCCCATTTATTGTTTCTCATTTCTTTCTCTTTCACTTCGTAATTAATTCCATATTCTTCGAAGTCTTTCTTCTAAGTTTTTTTCTCTTCCTTCCTTTTTCATCATCATCATCATCATTGCATCGTTCTTCTTCTCAATTCTTCATTTTTCTCGCCTTCATTATCATTATTTTTGTTCATTCCTTCTTCTTCTTCTTCTTCTTCTTCTTCTTCTTGATCTTCTACATCTAGTTCTTCTTTCTTGCTTCATTTTTTTAGTCCTTATCGTCTCTTTTCTTTCTTCTTCTTCGCTTCCTTCGCCTATGTCACTGATTCTTCTTTCTTTCTTTCTTTCTTTCTTCCCAATCAACGTTTTTCTCCAACTTTTCCTTCTCGTTTTTTTCCTTCATATTCCTTTTCCTCCTCCACCTTCATCTCCTCCCCCTCATCATCGTCATCACCACCACCTCCGCTTCCATTCCCGTCTTTTGCCCGATTCCACCGTCTTCGTTTTTTTACAATTCTATTTTATCCGTCATTTTTCCTCTACTTCTTTTTAACTATTATTATTATTGCTGCTACCTTTTCAGTTCTTTTCCTTCTTTCTTTCTTTCTTTCTTTCTTTCCTTCTTTCTTTCTTTCCTTCTTTCTTTCTTTCTTTCTTTCTTTAATTATTTCATACCATTTTCATTTTCGTTTTTTTTTTCGCTTCTTTCTCCTACGTCTTTAATTTCCACCCCCATATCTATCTGTTCTAATTTTTCTTCAATGCTATATAATCTAACAACACGTTATTGTATTTCCTTCCTTCCTTCTTCCTTGCTTCCTTCCTTCCTTCATTCCTTTCTTTCTTTCTTTCTTCCTTCATGCCTGCCTTCCTTTCTTCCTTCCTTCCTGCCTTTCTTCCTTCCTTCCTCCATTCCTTCCTTCCTGCCTGCCTGCCTTCCTTTCTTCCTTCCTTCCTGCCTTCCTTTCTTCCTTCCTTCCTTTCTTCCTCCATTTCTTCCTTCCTTCCTTCTTGCCTTCCTTCCTCCATTCCTTTCTTTCTTTCTTTCTTCCTTCATGCCTGCCTTCCTTTCTTCCTTCCTTCCTGCCTTTCTTCCTTCCTTCCTCCATTCCTTCCTTCCTTCCTGCCTGCCTGCCTGCCTGCCTGCCTTCCTTTCTTCCTTCCTTCCTGCCTTCCTTTCTTCCTTCCTTCCTTTCTTCCTCCATTTCTTCCTTCCTTCCTTCCTTCCTGCCTTCCTTCTTGCCTTCCTTCCTCCATTCCTTTCTTTCTTTCTTTCTTCCTTCCTGCCTGCCTTCCTTTCTTCCTTCCTTCCTTCCTTTCTTCCTTCCTTCCTACCTTTCTTCCTTCCTTCCTCCATTCCTTCCTTCCTGCCTGCCTGCCTTCCTTTCTTCATTCCTTCCTTTCTTCCTCCATTTCTTCCTTCCTTCCTTCCTTCCTGCCTTCCTTCTTGCCTTCCTTCCTCCATTCCTTCCTTCCTGCCTGTCTTCCTTTCTTCCTGCGTTCCTTTCTTCCTTCCTTCTTGCCTTCCTTCCTCCATTCCTTTCTTCCTTCTTGCCTTCCTTTCTTCCTTCCTTCCTGCCTCCCTTTCTTCCTTCCTTCTTGCCTTTCTTCCTGCCTTCCTTCCTTCCTTCCTAAATACCTGCCTGCCTTCCTTTCTTCTTACCTTCCGCCTGTCCTTCCTTCCTTCCTTCCTTCCTTTCTTCGTTACTATCCCTTTTCATTTATTCGAATCTTCTTTCTTCTCCGCCACCCCCGCTCCTCTTCGACATCATCTCCACCTCCTTTTTCCTCCTTTTCCTCCAACATCGTTTTTTACGTTTCCCTCTTCTTCTTCTACTTCTTCTTCTTATTATTTATTATTATTATTATTATTATTATTATTATTATTATTATTATTATTATTTCTTTTCCCTGTCCCTTTTCTTTTATTCCATTCCACTTTTCTTGAAGTTTTTCCATCATCATCCATTTTCTTTTTAGGACCCATTCAACCTCGACCCTCTCCCCACACTTGCTATCACACTAATATTTATTTTTCTCACTATTATCATCTAGTGTTATCAGTCTATATTTTCTCTCTCTCTCTCTTTCTCTCTCTCCCTCCCTCTCTCTCTCTCTCTTTCTCTCTCCCTCTCTCTCTCTCTCTCTTCCACCCCTACTTCTTCCTTTTATCATCAAGACATATTTCTGTGTATTTTTTATTGCTTTGTATCATTTATTTCTTTGGTTTAATCTCAACTTCTATCTTCTAATCTTTTTACTCCATCGTTTTAATGTATTTCTGGTGCGTTGATGAAATTTATTTTATCGCTAAACCCCGCCTAAGACATTCGAGTATCCGTTTTTTTTTTTTTTCTCGATGAATCTATTTATCATTTGAGAAACTTATTCCCAAGACGCAAAGGAATTACGGCTGTGAGTGAAGTAATGTCAATTTTAATATTATATTCATAGCTCAGCGTGTATTCAATATTCAAGCTTATAACCAAATAGCCGAAAAGAACATTTGTATGTTAGTAATCTATATAAATGCAGCCAGGTCAGGTTTTCTGCCTCGATACTGTTACCGCGTAAACCAATACTATTGGTCACGTGTTACTTGAAGAGGAGAAAGTAACACTTCTTGAATTTTAAAACGGATCTTTTTTTTCTGTCTGACATTATTCTTTCTTCTTCGTCTTCTGGGCTTACGGCCATATCACGATGAAACACCGGTTCCCGCACGATCACCGAAGTTAAGTTCCTTCAACGCTATATAATCTAACACGTTTTTTTTTCTTCGTGCGCATTTTCATCTCTTCTTTCCTTCCTTCCTTCCTTACTATCCCCTTCATTTTTTGACTCTTCCTCCTGCTCCGCCCTCCCCGCTCCTCTTTGAAATTATCTCCACTCCCTTTTTCCTTCTTTCCTCTGTTAGTCCGGCATCGTTTTGTACTTTTCCCTCTTCTTCTTCTTTTTCTTATTATTATTGTTGTTGTTGTTTCTTTTCCTATTATCTTTTCTTCTATTCCATTTTTCTTTTCTTGAAGTTTAGAAGTATATTTAACCGGCTTCCCCACCAAGGCTGGATGTGACCCAAAGTTCTTTTAACGCAATGCGCATGCTTATGCATATAGACCAAAGACAGAAACTCAGCCCCCGCGACCACTGTCACGTTAGCTTTGGTATTACACCGACCCAATCTATTTAGTGCAATGGGGGAGGTGCTGCCGCATGGTTGAAATCCACGGGGCTGAGCAACCTATCCCATCTAAAACAAGGAGAATCGTAACTCCACGTAGAGCACAGTGACATAAACACTCATTGGCAAATGGTTAACTCTTGTGCCAGGTCAGTACCTAGATGGCTGACAGCTTGAGAATATCAGGTTCAGTAAGCTTGGGTATGTGGGTTGGGTAACAGGAATTGGATTAGAATTATTAATGTGAGAGCCGAGTTCTGATTTCAGTTGGGTTTGTTATATTCACTTACACGCTTGGGAAAGGTATGAATCCCCCGCTTCTCCCCCAGCGATGGATTAATTAGTAAAAATTGTAGCACTAAAAGCATTATTATCTCCCTAAAAAAAACAGTGTTCAAAATATTTAAATTCGATATGAAATAACCCATAGAAGTTCATAAGCCACTGAAGGAATTTCAAGAAACCATCCCAAATCCTCTTTTTGTCCAAATACCTGTCAGGGTCGTACTGGAGTTGTATAGAGCTTTGATCAACAAAAATACTCTTTTTTGAGGGGTGGTTACTAGTGTTCACCCAGTAGCAGGCTCAAGAGACATTTAAGGTAGAGGGTTATTGCGTAGGTAGGAAAGGAAACGGGTTATGAATACCAAGCTGAATTAGACTTTAGAATGAAGCAGAAGTACAATTCTAAACAGGAAAAAAAAGGATAAACCTCTACTCCTTTTCATAAAATAGAAGAGGAGTGTGAACCAGACGATAGACGACTATATTTTGATGGAGAAGATAAAAAAATATATAAAATAAGATAAATATTTAGTGCACAAAATTTCAGATATGAAACGCAGATTTTAGGAGTGCCGAACTGAAGCAGATTTTTGAAGATACCGGAAAACCAGTCCTAAACAGGAAACTAGGGATAAACCACTACTTCTATTCGAAATACAGGAGAGGAGTGTGAACTGGACGATAGGCGAACCTTCAAAAGAAAAATTATTTTTGCACCAACCTAATACTTGATCCGGTCTTTGACTAGTGACTGCGTCTGGGAAAAGTTTTCATTTGATGGCACTGTCTGGTCATCTCTTTCTTTTGTTGTCCCTTTATCCTTCCTCCATCTACCGTTCCTTGGAGGGTGATCTTGGAGAGGCCATTTGATCTGGTTACGTGGTCATAACACTTTGACTTCCTCTTCTACATGGCGGACATCATGTCGCTATAGTTATTTATCTGACTACATTTTCTGCGGAAATCTTCATTAGAGACGCGGTCGTTGTAGGGAATGCCAGACGTTAGAATCCACCTTTCGCGTCCTTCTGTTAGTGTCCGTCACTCATATGCATGCAGGAGAACCGACAAGACGAGATCATTGCAACAATCTCAATTTATTTTTGAGGGCGAGCTTTTTATCGCTGCAAATTGGTTCCAATCGTGCCATCGCAGCTGTTTTAAATGAAATTCTCGCCTTGACGTTTTGCATGAACACTTCTTGACTGATGATTACACCGACTGTTTGAACTGACTCCAACTGTAGGCCGCTGACTGTAATCGGTGTCCTGACGAGTTCCCCCTATTGGGATAGCCAAAGATGCATTCCCAATGCTAAGCAGGGTATTAAGCGACAGAAAACTTCGATAGAAACAAAGAGTACTGTACTCTTACGTGATATATGTCCTCTTATATGGCAGTGAATGTTGGACAATCTATTAGGTTGGTGCAAAAATAATGTCGTTTTCTTTACGTTAAAAATACGTCAAAAAACGACATTATTTTTGCACCAACCTAACATCAAAGATAAGAAAGAGGACAGAAACATAATTCTCCAGAAGGATTCTGATGTAACCATAGACCGAACATATGAGCAACGATGAGATTTTGGAAGTAATAGAAACATAGAGGGAACTTTATTTAACATCAAGAAGGGTGAGTTGACATTTTTGTGGCACGTAATGAGGAAGGATGGCTTGGAAAATCTGACACGCACGGGACGCATTGAAGGCAATAGGAACAGAGGAAAACGGCAGATAACACACTTGGCGAACTTAAATAAATGGATGGCAAAACAGGGGTTTAGGTAACATAACGAAAAGACGAAATTTATTAAGAGCTATAAAGAACAAAAAAATATTTGAAGTGCCATGATTTAATACGTTCTGGGGAAACATGGCACATGAAGTAAATTATGGGTTCCCCACTATTTACCGTCATCTTTGTTTTCTCGATGTTGATATCCATGCCATATAAGGATAATGTTTCGTCCAGACCCCCACACCAGGTTAGTCAGTTCATTATCACTTTCAGCCAGGCGGTCGGTATCATTAGCAAACTTGAGGTACGGAATCGTTCTTAGCGCTATTTCCATGGAAAATGTTCAAACGAGCGACATTCCTTAGTTGCACTCATTCAGATCGTCACATCTATGATCCACCATGCCAGGTACATAAGGTCAGATTCATCCTTTTGGCTTTGTGCTTTCACAGCTATCGATGACCCTCAACTTCCATCTACCAGTTTCACTCACAAGGCTTGGATCTATCCGTGGTATTTCAGGCACTTTCCAATAGGGCCGCAGGCTGGGGTCGTCCCTATCCAGACCGATAACATTCCAGACAAATCAACCGTGGTGAGATTCGAACCCGAGTATCATGGCCAGAAAGCCAACGTTCTAAACACTCGGCCACGCATCCATAATAAATATATATATATACATACACACACACACATACATACACACACACACACATACATACACACACACATACATACATACATACACACACACATACGCGTGAAGATTAACTGTGGTTATAAAGCTGATGTTCTCGAATCGCAATTCTTATCCTCGCTGCATGTGCCCAGTATAACTGACCTTGTGCCAGACTAAGCAAACGTTAGTGAACCTCCACCTACGTCTATATCTTCAGCTGCATTTTCATCATCACGTCTTGGCAATGATGATAGCTTCTTCTCGCATCTTAATCAAAATGAGGCTAGAACGATGGTAATGCACAGAATGAACTCCTCGTTTTTTTTGTTTTTTTTCCCTGTTGTCATAGTAACGAAACCTGATGACCCGGAAGTTCTTGCCGCCACATCCGTCAGTTCGCCAAAGCAGTTAATCACTGTGCAAAAATAAGTGTCTTCGGGATCGATAGAAATATCGGACGGCCGAGATCAAAATCGATTCCCATTTTCATTTGTTGCTTTAATGTTTGTTGATTGATTGACCTTCTATTTTTTTTACCTTTTTTCTGGTTGATCTCTTGGCTCTTCTGATTCCATTTTGTTATTATTATTATTATTATTATTATTATTATTATTATTATTATTATTATTATTCCATTTCTCAAATCACATCACTTAAGATGTCGAAGGGATTTTATAACAAGATCAACACGCAAAAATCAAAGTGATATGCTTCATTTCAACTCGCAGAAGTTAAAAAAAAACAAAATGATTAAAGCGGACGAAGAAGAAAATTGAGGAAAACGCAGAACAATTTAATAGGAAAGGATTACTACATATGAAAAGAAATTAAGATCAAGAAGAAGAAGAAAAAGAAGAAGAAGAAGAAGAAGGAGGAGGAGGAGGAGGAGGAGAAGAAGAAAAAAAAGAAGTGGATAAATTGAAAGGATAATGAGAAAGATGGTGTGTAAGAAGAAGAATATAACGAAAAAGGTGGAAAAAAAGAAAAAAATGAAGAACAACAACAACAATAATAACAAAAAGAAATAGAAAGAAAGAAAAAGAAGGAAAAAGAAGTGGATAAATTGGTAAATTAATGAGAAAATTTGTGCAGAAGAAGAAGAAGAAGAAGAAGAAGATGAAGAAGAAGATGAAGAAGATGAAGAACAACAACTTCAACAACAACAACAAGAAACAGAAAGAAAGAAAAAGAAGGAAAAAGAAGTAGATAAATTGGTAAATTAATGAGAAAATTTGTGCAGAAGAAGAAGAAGAAGAAGATGAAGAAGAAGAAGATGAAGAAGATGAAGAAGAACAACAACTTCAACAACAACAACAAGAAACAGAAAGAAAGAAAAAGAAGGAAAAAGAAGTAGATAAATTGGTAAATTAATGAGAAAATTTGTGCAGAAGAAGAAGAAGAAGTTGAAGAAGAAGAAGAAGAAGAAGAAGATGAAGAAGATGAAGAAGAAGAAGAAGAACAACAACAACAAGAAACAGAAAGAAAGAAAAAGAAGGAAAAAGAAGTAGATAAATTGGTAAATTAATGAGAAAATTTGTGCAGAAGAAGAAGAAGATGAAGAAGAAGAAGAAGAAGAAGAAGATGAAGAAGAAGAAGAAGAAGAAGAACAACAACAACAACAAGAAACAGAAAGAAAGAAAAAGAAGGAAAAAGAAGTGGATAAATTGGTAAATTAATGAGAAAATTTGTTCAGAAGAAGAAGAAGAAGAAGAAGAAGAAGAAGAAGAAGAAGAAGATGAAGAAGAAGAAGAAGAAGAAGAAGAAGAACAACAACAACAACAACAAGAAACAGAAAGAAAGAAATAGAAGGAAAAAGAAGTAGATAAATTGGTAAATTAATGAGAAAATTTGTGCAGAAGAAGAAGAAGAAGAAGAAGATGAAGAAGAAGATGAAGAAGATGAAGAAGAACAACAACTTCAACAACAACAACAAGAAACAGAAAGAAAGAAAAAGAAGGAAAAAGAAGTAGATAAATTGGTAAATTAATGAGAAAATTTGTGCAGAAGAAGAAGAAGAAGAAGAAGAAGAAGAAGAAGAAGATGAAGAAGAAGAAGAATAACAACAACAACAACAAGAAACAGAAAGAAAGAAAAAGAAGGAAAAAGAAGTGGATAAATTGGTAAATTAATGAGAAAATTTGTGCAGAAGAAGAAGAAGAAGAAGAAGAAGAAGAACAACAACAACAACAAGAAACAGAAAGAAAGAAAAAGAAGGAAAAAGAAGTAGATAAATTGGTAAATTAATGAGAAAATTTGTGCAGAAGAAGAAGAAGAAGAAGAAGAAGAAGATGAAGAAGAAGAAGAAGAAGAAGCAGAACAACAACAACAACAACAAGAAACAGAAAGAAAGAAAAAGAAGGAAAAAGAAGTAGATAAATTGGTAAATTAATGAGAAAATTTGTGCAGAAGAAGAAGAAGAAGAAGAAGATGAAGAAGAAGATGAAGAAGATGAAGAAGAAGAAGAAGAACAACAACAACAACAACAAACAGAAAGAAAGAAAAAGAAGGAAAAAGAAGTAGATAAATTGGTAAATTAATGAGAAAATTTGTGCAGAAGAAGAAGAAGAAGAAGAAGAAGAAGATGAAGAAGATGAAGAAGAAGAAGAAGAAGAACAACAACAACAAGAAACAGAAAGAAAGAAAAAGAAGGAAAAAGAAGTAGATAAATTGGTAAATTAATGAGAAAATTTGTGCAGAAGAAGAAGAAGAAGATGAAGTAGAAGATGAAGAAGATGAAGAAGATGAAGAAGAACAACAACTTCAACAACAACAACAAGAAACAGAAAGAAAGAAAAAGAAGGAAATAGAAGTGGATAAATTGGTAAATTAATGAGAAAATTTGTGCAGAAGAAGAAGAAGAAGAAGGGGAGGAGGAGGAGGAGAAGAAGAAGAAAAAAAGAATTAGTTAAATTGAAAGGATAATGAGAAAGATGGTGTGTAAGAAGAAATATATAACAAAAAAGGAGGAAGAAGAAGTTGAAGAAGAAGAAGAAGAAGAAAAAGTGATAATGAGAAATACTGTGCGAAAGAAGAAGAATGTAACGAAAAAGGAAGAAAGAAACGAAGACGAAAAAGAAGACGAAAAAGAAGAAGAAAAAGAAGACGAAAAAGAAGACGAAAAAGAAGAAGAAAAAGAAGACGAAAAAGAAGACGAAAAAGAACAAGAAAAAGAATTACCTAATTGTTTTGCTATTAGTTATTCTTTTAAATCTCTTCCTGTTTCTAATAATATCTACGTAAAGAACGCACCTCCCCACCCCCGCTCACAAAACTTTTAGTAGAATATTTCTTTAGAATTGTCCTGTTAACGTTACTGATATCTTATTAAGGCTAATTTTATTAATTAAATTTTGTCATTGTTATCTATACAAATAAGAATATTTGTATACAGCGAGCATCTTTGACAGTATACTTGATATCAGGTATCCGCTTAAGGTCTTGTGAAATTACCCCGTGGATAAAAGGGACACAATTGTACTTTAATATGACTACACATTCTTGAAGCCTTGTGGAGAAAACACCACGAGGACTTACAATGGAAGAAAAAGAAAGACTTAACTCATACAGGCAGGAACGCATGCGCAGACATAACGGCCCGCTTGAAATATGATCATGTTCATTGTTTATTTTTTGTTTTTATTTGGCGAATCATTTTCTGGTTTACTCACCCGCCTCCTTCTTTTTCTTTTTTCTTTCTTTTGCTTTCTTTCTCTTTTTCATTTTTTTTTTCTTTGTTGTGATAACGAACAATTGATTTGCTTTTGTTTCTCTAATTATTTGTACGGGTTTGACTCATTTACTGTTGGATTAAGTAACTTTTTTATTTTTATTTTTGGCGTTGCCGATGAAGGCTGCGCGGGCGGAACCCAAGCACGACTTGCCAACGGATTACCATTATCTTTGCCGCGTTGAGGGGATTAAAATCGAAACACCCAACTGACAATGATATGACGTTGATAATTTTGATAAAAACTATGATGATGATAAGGAGGAGGGGGATACCTAAATTACTAATACAGCTATTATTATTATTATTATTATTATTATTATTATTATTATTATTATTTCTTTGTTGTTTTTTTTTTTTTTGTTTGTTTTTTTGTTTTTTGTTTTTGTTTTTTTTGCATACTTATTTTCTTTCTGGGTCCCAACCAGTGACCTAAGATCAGAAATGGCTTTATAACATCTTCCACTGATCATTTTTTGTAAGAAAAGAAGACCACACGCATTTTACATACAGCTCCTTGTAGCGTGTAAGCTATACTTTTGAGTACAAACCAGGAATCTCTTCAATGAGTCCATCGGACTCTTTTCCAATCAATCCGAGTGTTCCAACTACAACTGGAAGTATTCATATCTTCATGTGCTATATTTTGGAGATTTCCATTTCAAGATCCTTGTATTTTGATAGATTTTTGAAGATCTTCAAATGTACATTATAATCTGCAGGGACTGACATGCCAATAAGAAAGGACATTCTGCTTTTGTGGCCTTTGATCACGATGTCTACGCGATTAGCTTTGATTGTTCTGTGTGTATTGTAAACCCCATAAAATTGTTACTGGTCCTATCTCTGTAACCGGATCTGTGTGATGTTCATACCTGTTTCTTGCAGTTTCCTTCCCATAAAAATTGCATATTTTCCAATGCAGATATTGGTCCACTCTATCATGCCGAGTTTTATATTCAGTGGTTGTTAACGCTATGCAATCTGAAGCAAGATAGTCAATTGTTTCTGGATATTTATCACAGAATCTGCATTTCGAGTCAAGACAATTTTTCAGTAGGTGTTCTTGGTAATTTCTAGTTAGCAAGCATTGGTCCTGTGCAGTAAGAATAAAACCCTTCGGATTCACCTTTTAACCCTGCATCACATTAACCACTGTAAGTAAGAGGTTTGTCTACATCAGTTTGTTTAGTACGGGTTTATCTTGTCATTGCTTCTGCATTTGTTTTTGCTTTCTTTTTAAGGTTTGCCGCTGAAGTAAATATATTATGTCTTATTTACATTTCTTCACCCAGTTGAATGGAGGTACGATGTCGTAATGGATGGTGGCTCGAATTGAAGAATCGGAGAGCCGAGTTCAAATTCGAATTCCAGTCGAATCCATTACATGCTAATACTCTTGGGAAAGGTATGAATCCTCTTCTTCTCCCGCCAGCTATGGATAAATAGCAGGACAGCCTTGGATGGCAATTGGTCTACCGCAGAACGAAATGGCAACCTACTGCGGGAAAAAATCTGCCTCGTCAGTTATGTATTGAAAGGTACATAATCGCCTACGCGTGTATCACGCATGGCACATAACTAACTGACTTATTGCTTATTTCTTTTATTATTACTTATTTCTTTGATGTTCTTTGACACAGATCATCATCCAATCTTCTGTAGTTTCCAGGTATCTTTGATGACCGATTATTATTATTATTATTATTATTATTATTATTATTATTATTATTATTATTATTATTTAATGTCTGGTGAGTGAATTATTATTATTATTATTATTTTATTTCCTTTGATTTCTGGTGTGTACACATTTCCTTCCGGGTCTCTCCCAGAGACCTAAGGTCAGAAATGGCGTCATGACATTTTCCAATGACCAATTAAAACACACACACACACACATTATATAGATAAAGTCCTTCGTAAGGTGTGGGCTGTACTCGTGAGAACGATTTTTTGCATTTCGTTAAGGCATGGGCTACCAGAAATCCCTTCAATTAGTCTACTGCAATCTTTTCCAACCAATCCGAGGGCTCCAGCTACAAAAGGGATTGTTCCTGTTCCCATGTGCCACATTTTTGAGATTTCGATTTCAAGGTCCTTGTAATTTGATAGCTTTTTCAAGATCTTCAAAGATATTCCAGTCTGCGGAGACTACCATATCAATAAGGAGACACTTGTTTTGTTTGTGTCAGAGCGGTTAGCTTTGATTGTTCTATCAGTGTGTATTGTGTAGTCCCATAGAATTGTAACAGGTCCTATCTCCGTGACCAGATCTGCCTGGTGTTCATACGAATTTCTTTCAATTTCCTTCCCGTAAAATTTGCAGATTGTCCAGTGCAGATTTTAGCCCACTCTGTCATGCCGGCTTTTATATTCAGTGAGTGCCAATATCGTGCAACCTGATACAAGATGATCAATCGTTTTTGGATATTTATCACAGAATCTGCATTTTGGGTTAACACTATATTTTTGTATGTGTTCTTGATAATTTCTAGTTAACAAGTATTGGTCATGTGCAGCAAGGATAAAACCTTCCGTTTCAGCTTTTAACCCTGCACTACGCAGCCACTGATGGGTACGGGGTTTGTCTATGTCAGCTTGTTTCATACGAGCAGAGTATTGGCCATGAAGCGGTTTATCTTGCCATCGCTTCTGTATCTGGTCGGTTGCATTTGTCTTTGCTTTCTTTTTTAAGTATTTTGCAGCTTCGGTCTGTGTATTGTGCTTTACTTGTATTTCTGCTCCCATTTGAAACTCCATTTTGAACTTGTTGTTATTATTATTATTTTAACATATAAAAGTGTTAATCATGAGTATTATCTACTTCTAGTAAATTTAATGCTGTAATTAAGGAAAAGAAACATAGCAATATCATAGTTATCATCATAAGAATGGTGACAGTTAAAAATTAATGTAATATGTATTATACTCAATATAACAAGAAAAGCAACAATATCACCAAGTAAGAGAAGAAAGAGGAAGAGAAAGAGGGAGAAAAAGAGAAAAAAAGTAAGAGAAAGATGGAAGAATAGATAGAAGGAGAGAAAGAAACAGGAGAGGAAGCGAAAGACTAAAAAGAGAGAGGAAGACAAAAAATGAGAATAAAAGACACGCAGACTCACTCTCCACCTTTCTGACCATAGCTCAATTAGATCTCATGTAAATATTCATGGAGACCTACGGGACACTATTCGTAACATACATGTTGACAACACGAATATAATAGCATCATCTACATGCAAAAAAAAAGGCTAAAAATAATGGAAGCCTTATTAATAAAAACAAAAAAACAACACTTAATAATATTAACTTTGAACATGGACAAAATATCTTGACCGTGTTTTGAAAAAATAATAATAATAATTCACCTCTTAGAACAAAATTAAATAGGGCAAATATTATTTCCGAATTTCAATGCCCATTAAGGAAAATGTATTCCTGATCAGTCAAAATTCGTAAATATATAGCGTGAATAAAGTTATTGATAAAATATGTAGGATTAATAAATATATAATGCACCACTTCTTTACAAATGTGTGTGTGTATATATATATATATATATATATATATATATATAATTATTTACGAATTTTGAAATTGTCAACTAGTGTTATGCATTAGCTTACTTATTTATTACAAAAAATTTAAAGCCCCTAACATTATTGCTAAAAACAGTTGTAGTGTGGCCTATATAATTATGCCACTAAAACACAAGGGGTCACGGGCTGTGGAAGAATTAGGTACAGAAACATTCATGATGAGCAGAAAGTGAAGACGGTAATCAGGTGGACAGAAGATAGCGATTGACACTGCATTTAAATTTATGGAGTTCCACAGGCGAGAGGTGCGGGGAAAGAAACTGTTAGCATAGAAATTACGGATACATCTAGCCAGTTCAATTGTAAATTGTTGAGATTTCGACACCACTCACGTACTGCGTTTAAATTTTTTTTAAATCTAGGCAGTATAGCGAAGAGCGATATTTATTTGTAAGTATTTACAAAATGTGGCACAAGGCCAAAATGGAAAATAGGGAAAAGGACGGTCTTCATTTGTCTTAACTTTAAACTTAGCTAGCCACAAACACTGAACCAAACATACCACAATATTCCTCAAACCAAAACTACACACTCGTACTTACCTTTCTTACTACAGCCACCATAATACCTCATTGTCTCTATGAAAATCCTAACTAATCCACATATGTACAATTCATTGTTTGTGTGGTGAGAGGGAGTAAAAGAACAATTAAAAAAAACTAGCCCCAATCAGTATTTACAGTATGAAAAAACTATTTATTTAACCAAGAGATCATTCGAACAATTACCAACAATGCACTTATAGAAAAAGAATAGAGAAGCAACCTGAAGGCTGTTGGAAAGTGACTGGAGCTGATCCACCAGATCAGGACCAATAATATTGCTGATTTTTCTTTGGATTATATCTAGCATTTCAAGGTAAATAGCAGGGCCCCGGGCCATATTTGACAGCCATATTCTAAGCATGGACCAATAGTAGACTTATAGATATGCAAGATAGATTCCGGACAAAAAATATCTCGCTCTACACGGTGAATAGACTTTCTTAACAGCTAACCTAGCGATGGATTCAATGTAGTCTTTCCACCTCATGTCAGCTGAGAACGTAAGCCAGAGAAGGCACAATGAGTCATTTTCAGGGACGGTATCATCAGCCATGCTGATAGAAGGTAGTGAGGGGCCTCTCATATGATTAATGGAGAGAAGTCTAGTCTTGGAGGAGTTAAAGTCATCTTTCGCTCCAGTTAATGACGGTCTTGAGGTCGTTTTGGACATCAGCTACCATTTTGACCTTGTCAGACTGATAAATTTTACTATCGAGGCAGGAGTAAATTGTGGTGTCGCCAGCGTAGATACCAAGTTGAGAGTTGATATCATCAAGAAGTTCAGGAATAAAAATTAAAAATAGAGCAGGACCAAAGATGGAACCCTGGGGGATATCGCGTTGGTACGAAAGTATGTATACGAGTGGCCGTTTAGGATAAGTCTTATTTCACGATGAGATAGAAACGACTGGATAAGCTCAAAAACATGCACGGGGATAGCGTAACTTTTCACCTTGTGGAGAAGACCTGAACGCCAGACCCTGTCAAAGGCTTTCGAGATATCCAAAGCTACAGCTCGGGCTTCACTGTTTTTATCTAGAGCATTACAGCCTCTTTCCGAAATTATTGTTAGTACGTCAGCAGTTGACCTGGAGAAACGAAAGCCATATTGCTTGCATGAGAAAGACCCTCGATGAGAGATGATAAACCAATTCAGAATTGATTAGGAGTTTTCCAAAAAGAGGCAGAAAGCTAATAGACCGATAGTTGGAATCTCAGACGGCTCACCAAAGTTATTTATATATATATATATATATATATATATATATATATATATATATATATATATATATTATATATATATTAGCTTTCTGCCTCTTGAATTGGATCGTATTTACGATTCCAATGGAATGAATTATGACCATGGAATATTAGTGTTTATGTCTTTTTATCATATATATATATATATATATATATATATATATATATATATATATATATATATATATATACATATATATATATATATATATACATATATATATATATATATACATATATATATATACACATATATATATATATATATATATATATACATATATATATACATATATATATATATATATATATATATATATATATATATATATATATATATATATATATATATACTGAATATGCATAATGTCCCACGTTGATAACACGACTCAGGCTTTCATGCAAACAGGCAATCTTCAGGTACAAAATTACTGACCGTTAAAGCGTTATGAAATTCGCGTTCTCGTGGTGTTGGTTTAAAAACCAACATATGATTCTTTACCCCCACTCATTGTCTTTGCTCAGTTGTCCATTAAGGTGTTGATATTCCGTAAAACAAAATAGACCAAACCAAAGAATACATATTCTATTCATACGAACCTATCCTAAAATTTCTTAACGGCATTAAATAACACATTGAGGTGTTGATATACTATAAAACAAAATAAATCAAATCAAAAAATACATATTCTGTTCATACGAACATATCCTATAAATCTTGTCGCACTTAAATAACTTATTGAGGTTTATATGCCGTAAAACATTGAACAAACAAACATACTAAATCCACCTTTTAGGTTCATATCACACACCTTATTCAGTACCTGTTTACCTTGAGTGGTTTGATTTAGTTTTTGTTTTACGGCATATCAAACTGAATGTATTATTTCATGCCGACATTTTTATTGCTGGTAATATGTTTTTCTTCAAAAATTTATTTCTGGGAAAACTGAAGAAATCTATAGCTGGTCTTACTTTTTTCAAAGAATATATAACTGTTTTGATTGCTTGTATTTTTTCTAAGTATTGCTGACAATAATTTTTCCTTTAAAAATTATTGCTGGTAATAATTTTTTTATTACAAAGTATTTCTGGTATTAAAACCTATTTTTAGACAAGTTTGGGTGTTAACTAGTTGCCCATAGCTGGGACCCTAACAGGTGCTACCCCACTAGTCAGGGTGGACATGGGACACACTAGCAATTAAGAGGTGGCTCCACGCTCCTCAAAACCTCCTGGTCAAAGGCCTTGCTGTTGAACGTAGTTTATCGTCTTACCCAGCATGGTTACCGTGAGTGGTTCTTCGGTTTTTCTATTTGTTGAATGTAAGTAAAACTGAACATCTAGAGATCAGACATTTGCTCAGGTTAACTTTTGTTTTGATTTTACGTTGTTCCAGTTAACGGTCGGAGAATATGTCGACCTGACCTAGCATACTATGATAAAAAGAGGCAATGAAAAGAAGAGCCGAGTTAGTCAATTTTGAAAAATTAAAAATTCTTCATCTTAGAGTTCAGACGACTTAAGAAGCTTTAAAAGATCTTTAAAAGATAACAACTTTTATGCTATTTTTTAACGTGGTTATGAACATTAAAAAAGGCTATCAAATGAATATTTGTTTGTTTTTTTGTTGTTGTTTTTTTGTAGCGTTTTTTTTTTCTTGCTTCCTAACATGGATTATTTCTTGGTGATCTGTCTTTAGGTCGATTTCTTTCCGAGGTGAACTGATTCGTCGCTTGCTTCATTGCCTGCGAATGCGACTCGGCAGTTGGCGAGCCGTTTCATTTTTTTCTCGGATCAGTAACTGCAGATGACTTGAGATAGATTGATTCTTCAATCGCTTCCATATTTTTCCTACTGCCTTTGCACCATAAAGAGTGCATGGGCGTCTTCTTCTGCGAAACATCTTGGAGCAATATTAACTCGAAGACCAGAGACGACTGACAAAGTGCTTTTTTTTTTCTTATTTTTACATACATATATATATATATATATATATATATTTATATATATATATATATATATATATATATATATTCTTATAATTTTCTTCTTTTCTGGACATAGATTATGTAGAGATTGTCCGAACGTTCTATATGCCCGAGAGATTTTAGCCTTTATCAAGGATGATTTTATTTTTACTTTCATTTGATTTTATTTTTACTTTTAACAATGCTTGGATTTTTTTACGTATCTACATTCCTGATCAAAAATTTAAGACAACTTGAAATTTTTTTAAAAATTTCTTACTTAAGGTTACTAATTATATAATCTAAAAGGTTATGTAGACAAAAAAGTTATAATCCGAACATTTTATTTTATGGAAAATATTTGGGGATGGATGGCAAGAGATGTTTATCGAAATGGCAAACAATATTCAACAAAAAATGAACTTCGTGATGCTATCTTCAGAAGCTGGAGCAATATTCCTCGCAACTTAATGGAAACACTAATTTCTGTATGCCCCAAAGAATTTTTGAGTCATCAAAACCAGTGGAGATAGAAAAATTATTAAAATTGGTTGTTGAATGTTTTCGTACACTTTTCGTACAATTTTGTAGAATTTTTGTCTCTGGTCATATAATTTTGATCAAGTGTAAAACGCCTCATTTTATAAAAATGTCAATTTCTCAATAAAATGTTCGGATTATAACTTTTTGTCTACATAACCTTCTAGATTATAGAATTAGTAACCTTAAGTAAGAAAAAGTTTATAATGTATCCATGACAAACAGTCTCTTATAAAAAAAAAATTTCAAATGGTCTTAAAGTTTTGATCAGGAGTGTATCTAGAGTTATAGGAATGCTTTATTTTCCAGACATGGTCAGCACATTGTGGCCGTGTTCATAGTTGGTGTTGCTGAGTGTTGGAAATGTAGTAGAACTTCATTTTACCTGCAACCGCTAATGGGAACAAACAACCTATACGCGGATAGAAAACGACTTCAGTAAAAATATGAAAAGGTACATGAAAAGGCTACGTTTTTCTCACCGGATTTATGTCGACTGGTTGGTTGGTTGGTTGGTTGGGTTTTATAGCATATCAACCACTGTGGGTCATTTAATGCCAAATTAAAGTATATAGATATATAGATATATATATATATATAGATAGATAGATAGATAGATAGATAGATAGATAGATAGATAGATAGATAGATAGATAGATAGATAGATAGATACATTAAGAAATGGACAAAGTCCGACAATTTATTTATTAAAGACAATTTTTTTTATGTTTAACGTTCTTTTTATAGATACAAGTATTTAAGTAAATGCTCTGTTTCTAATAAACACTATTAAATAACATTTACCGGCCTGAATGTCCAAGATACACCATGAGCAGTTATGAAGGTACGAGATTCATGGAAGATTGAAGTTTATAAACAGTAAATTCGATTTTGCCTCCCGAACGATCCTTGGTGGCCGAGCGGTCAAGGCACGTCAGCGTAAATGACGGTTCCGTGTAGGATGCGGGTTCGAATCCAGTCCAAGGACGAAAATTTTCTATGAAAATTTCTCGGACATTCAGGCCGGTAAATGTTATTTAAACAGAGCATTTACTTAAGTACTTGTATCTATAAAAAGAACGTTAAACATAAAAATGTCTTTAATAAATAAATTGTCAGACTTTGTCCATTTCGTAATATATATATATGAAGTGACGTATGAAATGGCCAAAGTCCGACAATCATTTTAAGACATTTTATGAATGTCCGAGATACGCTATGAGCAGTTATGAATGTACGAGATTCATGGAAGATTGAAGTTTATAAGCAGTAAATTCTACATTGCCAACCGAACACTCCTTTGTGGCCTTATCGGTTAGGCACGCCCAGCTAAATGGCGGTTCCTTATAGGATGCAGGTTCGAATCCTGTCAAAGGACGAATATTTTCTATAAAAATTTCTCGGACATTCAGGCCGGTAAATGTTATTTAATACTGTTTATTATAAACAGGACATTTACTTAAATACTTGTATCTATAAAAAGAACGTTAAACATAAAAAAAATGTCTTTAATAAATAAATTGTCGGACTTTGTCCATTTCTTAATGTATGACGTCATTTCTTTACATTTGATACGCCATGAGCAGTCATGAATGTACGAGATTCATGGAAGATTGAAGTTTATAAGCAGTAAATTCGACATTGCCAACCGAACGCTCCTTTTTGGCCGAATCGGCTAAGTGGCGGTTCCGTATAGGATGCAGGTTCGAATCCTGTCAAAGGACGAAAATTTTCTATGAAAACTTCTTGGACATTCAGGCCGGTAAATGTTATTTAATACTGTTTATTATAAACAGAGCATTTACTTAAATACTTGTATCTATAAAAAGAACGTTAAACATTAAAAAAATGTCTTTAATAAATATATATATATATATATATATATATATATATATATATATATATATATATATATATATATATATATATATATACATACATACACATATATCTATACATATATTAAATATACAGTACTATTAAACATATAGCTGGCAACATTATTTTTTTCAAAAACGCATAGCTGGCAACATTATTGTTTCAAAAGCGTATAGCTGGCAACATTATTTTTTCCAAAAAACGTATAGCTGGTAACATTATTCTTTCCAAAAAACATAGCTGGCAACATTATTTTTCCGCAAACATTATCTGAAGCCTTGTTGTTGGACATAGTTTATCGTCATACCCAGGACGCGGATGTAGTTTATCGTCTTACCCAGGACGCGGATGTAGTTTATCGTCATACTCAGGACGCGGATTTATGTGGAGGAAATAGCCAAAGATGTGATCTATTTTAACAGAGAAAATGTGACACTGAAATCCGAAGACGTATTCAAATAGAGAAATATATTTTCCAAAAGCTAACTTAAGTAATAAGGAACAGGAAAATTTCGTTACAACCAAAAGAAGGAGTTCTGAACAGCTATGTAATCTCAATCCCACTATAAGACAGTGAATGTTGGACAATCTCTTCAGATGAAGAAAAGACTTGAAAGGATGATGAGAATCCCGTTGACCGGACATGTGAATAATGAGGTTGTTTTAAGAAAAAAAAAAAAAAAAGACAGGTGAAATTACTAGGACACATAGTGAGGAAAGAGGGCTTGGAGAACCTGACACTCACATGACATTCTGAAAGCAAGAGAGAAAGGGAAGAAGAGCGAATAACCAACCTAACAAGCTTGTGTAAGTGTATGGTCGAACAGAGGGTGAGACGTCTAGTGAAAAGACGTTACTGAGAACTACAAATGATAGGAAGTTGTGGAGAGTCATGAACAAACAAGGCATACTGAAGAAAATACAACTTGATGATCCTAAGAGATCAATCAGGATGTAATATCGGTGAACATAGTAATAAGAAATAAGTGAATTAAACGGCATTGACTGCAGGAAAGGAAGCAGAAAGATTTCCGAGAAATGGTAGTAAAGCAAGCAGTTTGATTGATTTGATTGTTTAACGGCACATCAACACCCTATGGATCATTTGAGGCTGATATTTAATTTACTTGGGAACTTTGAAGTAATAAAAATATGATCTGTATTATTCTGCTTTCACAGTTGAATACAAGGTATTTGATACTCAGATTTTGTGCATATACATGTTTGTGCAGACAT